>CAMGYJ010000009.1:945159-1640478 GCA_946122785.1 Linum tenue
CCGAAAATAAATTGGCCCAAATTGGTGCTTAATGGACTAGTCATCTGTAGAGAATAGTATCAATAGACTTCATTATCGGTGGATATAGGCTCGGCCTGATTCCGTGATCTGCAGCCTCCGGAATCGAAAGAAAATGGCATTTCGGAAAAATTGTCCGAATCTGTGATGGTACCCCTTTGGAATCTGCCAAAAATGGGCATGGAATAAATTCTCCCAAATCAGCACTTAATGGACTTAAATATCGTTGAAGAATAGCCTCAGGCCGAATCCGTGATCTGTAGCCTTCAAAATCCAAAGAAAATGGCCTTACGTCCTAAAAAAATTACGAAAATGCCATCCGAAAATAAATTGGCCCAAATCGGTGCTTAATTGACTTATCATCCGTGGAGAATAGTATCAATAGACTTCATTATCGGTGGATATAGGCTCGGCCTGATTCCGTGATCTGCAGCCTCCAGAATCAAAAGAAAATGGCATTTTGGAAAAATTGCCTGAAATCTTTGATGGTACCCCTTTGGAATCTGCCAAAAATGGGCCCGGAATAAATTCGCTCAAATTGGCACTTAATGGACTTAAATATCGTTGAAGAATAGCCTCAGGCCGAATCCGTGATCTGTAGCCTTCAAAATTCAAAGAAAATGGCCTTTCGTCGCCACAAAAATTACGAAAATGCCATCCAAAAATAAATTTACCCAAATCGGTGCTTAATGGACTTATCATCTGTGGAGAATAGTATCAATAGACTTCATTAACGGTGGATATAGGCTCGGCCTGATTCCGTGATCTGCAGCCTCCAGAATCAAAAGAAATTGGCATTTCGGAAAAATTGCCTGAAATCTGTGATTACCCCTTTGGAATCTGCCAAAAATGGGCCCGGAATAAATTCGCCCAAATCGGCACTTAATGGACTTAATCATCGTTGAAGAATAGCCTCAGGCCGAATCCGTGATCTGTAGCCTTTAAAATCCAAAGAAAATGGCCTTTCGTCGCCATAAAAATTATAAAAATGCCATCCGAAAATAAATTGGCCCAAATTGGTGCTTAATGGACTTATCATCTGTGGAGAATAGTATCAATAGACTTCATTATCGGTGGATATAGGCTCGGCCTGATTCCGTGATCTGCAACCTCCAGAATCGAAAGAAAATGGCATTTTGGAAAAATTGCCAGAAATCTGTGATGGTACCCCTTTGGAATCTGCCAAAAATGGCTCGCAATAAATTCGCCCAAATCGGCACTTAATGGACTAGTCATCTGTCGAGAATAGTATCAATAGACTTCATTATCGGTGGATATAGGCTCAGCCTGATTCCGTGATCTGCAGCCTCCAGGATCGAAAGAAAATGGCATTTCGGAAAAATTGTCCGAAATCTGTGATGGTACCCCTTTGGAATCTACCAAAAATGGGCAAGGAATAAATTCTCCCAAATCAGCACTTAATGGACTTAATCTTCGTTGAAGAATAGACTCAGGCCGAATCCGTGATCTGTAGCCTTCAAAATCCAAAGAAAATGGCCTTACGTCCTAAAAAAATTACGAAAATGCCATCCGAAAATAAATTGGCCCAAATCGGTGCTTAATTGACTTATCATCCGTGGAGAATAGTATCAATAGACTTCATTATCGGTGGATATAGGCTCGGCCTGATTCCGTGATCTGCAGCCTCTAGAATCAAAAGAAAATGGCATTTTGGAAAAATTGCCTAAAATCTTTGATGGTACCCCTTTGGAATCTGCCAAAAATGGGCCCGGAATAAATTCGCTCAAATTGGCACTTAATGGACTTAAATATCGTTGAAGAATAGCCTCAGGGCGAATCCGTGATCTGTAGCCTTCAAAATTCAAAGAAAATGGCCTTTCGTCGCCAAAAAAATTACGAAAAAATCATCCGAAAATAAATTGGCCCAAATATGTGCTTAATGGACTTATTATCCCAGGAGAATAGTATCAATAGACTTCATTATCGGTGGATATAGGCTCGGCCTGGTTCCGTGATCTGCAGCCTCTAAAATCGAAAGAAAATGGCATTTCGGAAAAATTGCCCGAAATCTGCGATGGTACACCTTTGGAATCTGCCAAAAATGGGCCCAGAATAAATTCGACCAAATCGGCATTTAATGGACTTAATCATCGTTGAAGAATAGCCTCAGGCCGAATCCGTGATCTGTAGCCTTCAAAATCCAAAGAAAATGGCCTTTCGTCGCCACAAAAATTACGAAAATGCCATCCAAAAATAAATTTACCCAAATCGGTGCTTAATGGACTTATCATCTATGGAGAATAGTATCAATAGACTTCATTATCGGTGGATATAGGCTCGGCCTGATTCCGTGATCTGCAGCCTCCAGAATCAAAAGAAAATGGCATTTCGGAAAAATTGCCTGAAATCTGTGATGGTACCCCTTTGGAATCTGCCAAAAATGGGCCCGGAATAAATTCGCCCAAATCGGCACTTAATGGACTTAATCATCGTTGAAGAATAGCCTCAGGCCGAATCCGTGATCTGTAGCCTTTAAAATCAAAAGAAAATGGCCTTTCGTCGCCATAAAAATTATAAAAATGCCATCCTAAAATAAATTGGCCCAAATTGGTGCTTAATGGACTTATCATCTGTGGAGAATAGTATCAATAGACTTCATTAGCGGTGGATATAGGCTCGGCCTGATTCCGTGATCTTCAACCTCCAGAATCGAAAGAAAATGGCATTTTAGAAAAATTGCCTGAAATCTGTGATGGTACCCTTTTGGAATCTGCCAAAAATGGCCCGGAATAAATTCGCACAAATCGGCATTTAATGGACTTAATCATCGTTGAAGAATAGCCTAAGGCCGAATTCGTGATATATAGCCTTCAAAATCCAAAGAAAATGGCCTTTCGTCGCCAAAAAATTACGAAAATGCCATCCGAAAATAAATTGGCCCAAATTGGTGCTTAATGGACTAGTCATCTGTGGAGAATAGTATCAATAGACTTCATTATCGGTGGATATAGGCTCGGCCTGATTCCGTGATCTGCAGCCTCCAGAATCGAAAGAAAATGGCATTTCGGAAAAATTGTCCGAAATCTGTGATGGTACCCCTTTGGAATCTGCCAAAAATGGGCACGGAATAAATTCTCCCAAATCAGCACTTAATGGACTTAATCATCGTTGAAGAATAGCCTCAGACCGAATCCGTGATCTGTAGCCTTCAAAATCCAAAGAAAATGGCCTTACGTCCTAAAAAAATTACGAAAATGCCATCCGAAAATAAATTGGCCCAAATCGGTGCTTAATTGACTTATCATCCGTGGAGAATAGTATCAATAGACTTCATTATCGGTGGATATAGGCTCGGCCTGATTCCGTGATCTGCAGCCTCCAGAATCAAAAGAAAATGGCATTTTGGAAAAATTGCCTGAAATCTGTGATGGTACCCCTTTGGAATCTGCCAAAAATGGGCCCGGAATAAATTCGCTCAAATTGGCACTTAATGGACTTAATCATCGTTGAAGAATAGCCTCAGGCCGAATACGTGATCTGTAGCCTTCAAAATCCAAAGAAAATGGCCTTTCGTCGCCATAAAAATTACGAAAATGCCATCCGAAAATAAATTGGCCCAAATTGGTGCTTAATGGACTTATCATCTGTGGAGAATAGTATCAATAGACTTCATTATCGGTGGATATAGGCTCGGCCTGATTCCGTGATCTGCAACCTCCAGAATCGAAAGAAAATGGCATTTTGGAAAAATTGCCTGAAATCTGTGATGGTACCCCTTTGGAATCTGCCAAAAATGGCCCGGAATAAATTCGCCCAAATCGGCACTTAATGGACTTAATCATCGTTGTTGAAGAATAGCCTAAGGCCGAATTCGTGATATATAGCCTTCAAAATCCAAAAAAAATGGCCTTTCGTCGCCAAAAAAATTACGAAAAATGTCATCCGAAAATAAATTGGCCCAAATTGGTGCTTAATGGACTTATCATCTGTGGAGAATAGTATCAATAGACTTCATTATCGGTGGATATAGGCTCGGCCTGATTCCGTGATCTGCAACCTCCAGAATCGAAAGAAAATGGCATTTTGGAAAAATTGCCTGAAATCTGTGATGGTACCCCTTTGGAATCTGCCAAAAATGGGCCCGGAATAAATTCGCCCAAATCGGCACTTAATCGACTTAATCATCATTGAAGAATAGCCCCAGGCCGAATCCGTGATCTGTAGCCTTTAAAATCCAAAGAAAATGGCCTTTCGTCGCCATAAAAATTATAAAAATGCCATCCGAAAATAAATTGGCCCAAATTGGTGCTTAATGGACTTATCATCTGTGGAGAATAGTATCAATAGACTTCATTATCGGTGGATATAGGCTCGGCCTGATTCCGTGATCTGCAACCTCCAGAATCGAAAGAAAATGGCATTTTGGAAAAATTGCCTGAAATTTGTGATGGTACCTCTATGGAATCTACGAAAAATGGGCACGGAATAAATTCTCCCAAATCAGCACTTAATGGACTTAATCTTCGTTGAAGAATAGCCTCAGGCCGAATCCGTGATCTGTAGCCTTCAAAATCCAAAGAAAATGGCCTTACGTCCTAAAAAATTACGAAAATGCCATCCGAAAATAAATTGGCCCAAATCGGTGCTTAATTGACTTATCATCCGTGGAGAATAGTATCAATAGACTTCATTATCGGTGGATATAGGCTCGGCCTGATTCCGTGATCTGCAACCTCCAGAATCGAAAGAAAATGGCATTTTGGAAAAATTGCCTGAAATCTGTGATGGTACCCCTTTGGAATCTGCCAAAAATGGGCCCGGAATAAATTCGCCCAAATCGGCACTTAATCGACTTAATCATCATTGAAGAATAGCCCCAGGCCGAATCCGTGATCTGTAGCCTTTAAAATCCAAAGAAAATGGCCTTTCGTCGCCATAAAAATTATAAAAATGCCATCCGAAAATAAATTGGCCCAAATTGGTGCTTAATGGACTTATCATCTGTGGAGAATAGTATCAATAGACTTCATTATCGGTGGATATAGGCTCGGCCTGATTCCGTGATCTGCAACCTCCAGAATCGAAAGAAAATGGCATTTTGGAAAAATTGCCTGAAATTTGTGATGGTACCCCTTTGGAATCTGCAAAAAATGGCCCGGAATAAATTCGCCCAAATCGGCACTTAATGGACTTAATCATCGTTGAAGAATAGCCTAAGGCCGAATTCGTGATATATAGCCTTCAAAATCCAAAGAAAATGGCCTTTCGTCGCCAAAAAAAATACGAAAATGCCATCCGAAAATAAATTGGCCCAAATTGGTGCTTAATGGACTAGTCATCTGTGGAGAATAGTATCAATAGACTTCATTATCGGTGGATATAGGCTCGGCCTGATTCCGTGATCTGCAGCCTGCAGAATCGGAAGAAAATGGCATTTCGGAAAAATTGTCCGAAATCTGTGATGGTACCCCTTTTGAATCTGCCAAAAATGGGCACGGAATAAATTCTCCCAAATCAGCACTTAATGGACTTAATCATCGTTGAAGAATAGCCTCAGGCCGAATCCGTGATCTGTAGCCTTCAAAATCCAAAGAAAATGGCCTTACGTCCTAAAACAATTATGAAAATGCCATCCGAAAATAAATTGGCCCAAATCGGTGTTTAATTGACTTATCATCCGTGGAGAATAGTATCAATAGACTTCATTATCGGTGGATATAGGCTCGGCCTGATTCCGTGATCTGCAGCCTCCAGAATCAAAAGAAAATGGCATTTTGGAAAAATTGCCTGAAATCTGTGATGGTACCCCTTTGGGATCTGCCAAAAATGGGCCCGAAATAAATTCGCTCAAATTGGCACTTAATGGACTTAATCATCGTTGAAGAATAGCCTCAGGCCTAATACGTGATCTGTAGCCTTCAAAATCCAAAGAAAATGGCCTTTCGTCGCCATCAAAATTACGAAAATGCCATCAGAAAATAAATTGGCCCAAATTGGTGCTTAATGGACTTATCATCTGTGGAGAATAGTATCAATAGACTTCATTATCGGTGGATATAGGCTCGGCCTGATTCCGTGATCTGCAACCTCCAGAATCGAAAGAAAATGGAATTTTGGAAAAATTGCCTGAAATCTGTGATGGTACCCCTTTGGAATCTGCCAAAAATGGGCCCGGAATAAATTCGCTCAAATTGGCACTTAATGGACTTAATCATCGTTGAAGAATAGCCTCAGGCCGAATACGTGATCTGTAGCCTTTAAAATCCAAAGAAAATGGCCTTTCGTCGCCATAAAAATTACAAAAATGCCATCCGAAAATAAATTGGCCCAAATTGGTGCTTAATGGACTTATCATCTGTGGAGAATAGTATCAATAGACTTCATTATCGGTGGATATAGGCTCGGCCTGATTCCATGATCTGCAACCTCCAGAATCGAAAGAAAATGGCATTTTGGAAAAATTGCGTGAAATCTGTGATGGTACCCCTTTGGAATTTGCCAAAAATGGCCCGGAATAAATTCGCCCAAATCGGCACTTAATGGACTTAATCATCGTTGTTGAAGAATAGCCTAAGGCCGAATTCATGATATATAGCCTTCAAAATCCAAAGAAAATGGCCTTTCGTCGCCAAAAAAATTACGAAAATGCCACCCGAAAATAAATTGGCCCAAATTGGTGCTTAATGGACTAATCATATGTGGAGAATAGTATCAATAGACTTCATTATCGGTGGATATAGGCTCGGCCTGATTCCGTGATCTGCAACCTCAAGAATCGAAAGAAAATGGCATTTCGGAAAAATTGTCCGAAATCTGTGATGGTACCCCTTTGGAATCTGCCAAAAATGGGCACGGAATAAATTCTCCCAAATCAGCACTTAATGGACTTAACATCATTGAAGAATAGCCTCAGGCCGAATCCGTGATCTGTAGCCTTCAAAATCCAAAGAAAATGGCCTTACGTCCTAAAAAATTACGAAAATGCCATCCGAAAATAAATTGGCCCAAATCGGTGCTTAATTGACTTATCATCCGTGGAGAATAGTATCAATAGACTTCATTATCGGTGGATATAGGCTCGGCCTGATTCCGTGATCTGCAGCCTCCAGAATCGAAAGAAAATGGCATTTCGGAAAAATTGTCCGAAATCTGTGATGGTACCCCTTTGGAATCTGCCAAATATGGGCCCGGAATAAATTTGCCCAAACCGGCACTTAATGGACTTAATCATCGTTGAAGAATAGCCTCTGGCCGAATCCGTGGTCTGTAGCCTTCAAAATCAAAAGAAAATGGCCTTTCGTCTCCAAAAAAATTACGAAAATGCCATCCGAAAATAAATTTGCTCAAATCGGTGCTTAGTGGACTTATCATTCGTGGAGAATAGTATCAATAGACTTCATTTTCGGTGGATATAGGCTCGGCCTGATTCTGTGATCTGTTGCCTCCAGAATCGAAAGAAAATAGCATTTTGGAAAAATTGCCCGAAATCTGTGATAGTGCCCCTTTGGAATCTGCCTAAAATGGCGCCGGAATAATTTCGCCCAAATCGGTACTTAATGAAGTTAATCATCGTTGGAGAATAGCCTCAGACCAAATCCGTGATCTGTAGCCTTCAAAATCCAAAGAAAATGGCCTTTCGTCACCAAAAAAATTACGAAAATGCCATACGAAAATAAATTGGCCCAAATCAGTGCTTAATGGACTTATCATCCGTGGAGAATAGCATCAATAGACTTCATTATCGGTGGATATAGGCTCGGCCTGATTCTGTGATCTGCAGCCTCCAGAATCGAAAGAAAATGGCATTTTGGAAAAATTGCCCGAAATCTGTGATGGTACCCCTTTGGAATCTGCCAAAAATGGGCCCGGAATAAATTCGCCAAAATTGGCACTTAATGGACTTAATCATCGTTGAAGAATAGCCTCAGACCGAATTCGTGATCTGTAGCCTTCAAAATCCAAAGAAAATGGCCTTTCGTCGCCAAGAGAATTACGAAAATGCCATCCGATAATAAATTGGCCCAAATCGGTGCTTAATGGACTTATCATCTGTGGGAATAGTATCAATAGACTTCATTATCGATGGATATAGGCTCGGCCTGATTCCGTGATCTGCAGCCTCCAGAATCGAAAGAAAATGGCAATCGGAAAAATTGCCCGAAATCTGTGATGGTACGTACCCCTTTGGAATCTGCCAAAAATGGGCCCGGAATAAATTCGCCCAAATCGGCACTTAATGGACTTAATCATCGTTGAAGAATAGCCTCAGGCCGAATCCGTGATCTGTCGCCTTCAAAATCCAAAGAAAATGGCCTTTCGTCTTAAAAAAAATTACGAAAATGCCATCCGAAAAAAAATTTACCCAAATCGGCGCTTAATGGACTTATCATCTGTGGAGAATAGTATCAATAGATTTCATTATCGGTGGATATAGGCTCGGCCTGATTCCGTGATTTGCAGCCTCTAGAATCGAAAGAAAATGGCATTTCTGAAAATTGCCTGAAATCTGCGATGGTACCCCTTTGGAATCTGCCAAATATGTGCCCGGAATAAATTTGCCCAAATCGGCACTTAATGGACTTAATCATCGTTGAAGAATAGCCTCTGGCCGAATCCGTGGTCTGCAGCCTTCAAAATCCAAAGAAAATGGCCTTTCGTCGCCAAAAAAATTACGAAAATGTTATCCGAAAATAAATTGGCCCAAATCGGTGCTTAATGGACTTATCATCCGTGGAGAATAGTATCAATAGACTTCATTATCGGTGGATATAGGCTCGGCGTGATTCCGTGATCAGCAGCCTCCAGAATCGGAAAAAATGGCATTTCGGAAAAATTGCCCGAAATCTGTGATGGTACGTACCCCTTTGGAATCTGCCAAAAATGGGCCCGGAATAAATTCGCCCAAATCGGCACTTAATGGACTTAATCATCGTTGAAGAATAGCCTCAGGCCGAATCCGTGATCTGCAGCCTCCAGAATCGAAAGAAAATAGCATTTTGGAAATATTGCCCGAAATCTGTGATGGTACCCCTTTGGAATCTGCCTAAAATGGCGCCGGAATAATTTCGCCCAAATCTGTACTTAATGAACTTAATCATCGTTGGAGAATAGCCTTAGACCAAATCCGTGATCTGTAGCCTTCAAAATCCACAGAAAATGGCGTTTCGTCGCCAAAAAAATTACGAAAATGCCATACGAAAATAAATTGGCCAAAATCGGTGCTTAATGGACTTATCATCCGTGGAGAATAGTATCAATAGACTTCATTATCGATGGATATAGGCTCGGCCTGATTCTGTGATCTGCAGCCTCCAGAATCGAAAGAAAATGGCATTTCGGAAAAGTTGCCCGAAATCTGTGATGGTACCCCTTTGGAATCTGCTAAAAATGGGCCCGGAATAAATTCGCCCAAATCGGCACTTAATGGACTTAATCATCGTTGAAGAATAGCCTCAGGCCGAATTCGTGATCTGTAGCCTTCAAAATCCAAAGAAAATGGCCTTTCGTCGCCAAGAGAATTACGAAAATGACATCCGATAATAAATTGGCCCAAATCGGTGCTTAATGGACTTGTCATCTGTGGGGAATAGTATCAATAGACTTCATTATCGATGGATATAAGCTCGGCCTGATTCCGTGATCTGCAGCCTCCAGAATCGAAAGAAAATGGCATTTCGGAAAAATTGCCCGAAATCTGTGATGGTACCCCCTTTGGAATCTGCTAAAAATGGGCCCGGAATAAATTCGCCCAAATCGGCACTTAATGGACTTAATCATCGTTGAAGAATAGCCTCAGGCCGAATTCGTGATCTGTAGCCTTCAAAATTCAAAGGAAATGGCCTTTCGTCGCCAAGAGAATTACGAAAATGCCATCCGAAAATAAATCGGCCCAAATCGGTGCTTAATGGACTTATCATCCGTGGAGAATAGTATCAATAGACTTCATTATCGGTGGATATAGGCTCAGCCTGATTCCGTGATCTGCAACCTCCAGAATCGAAAGAAAATAGCATTTCGGAAAAATTGCCTGAAATCTGTGATGGTACCCCTTTGGAATTTGCCAAAAATCGGCCCGGAATAAATTCGCCAAAATCGGCATTTAATGAACTTAATCATCGTTGAAGAATAGCCTCAGGACGAATTCGTGATCTGTAGCCTTCAAAATCCAAAGAAAATGGCCTTTCGTCGCCAAGGGAATTACGAAAATGCCATCCGATAATAAATTGGCCCAAATCGGTGCTTAATGGACTTATCATCTGTGGGGAATGGTATCAATAGACTTCATTATCGATGGATATAGGCTCGGCCTGATTCCGTGATCTGCAGCCTCCAGAATCGAATGAAAATGGCATTTCGGAAAAATTAACCGAAATCTGCGATGGTACCCCTTTGGAATCTGCCTAAAATGGCGCCGGAATAATTTCGCCCAAATCGGCACTTAATGAACTTAATCATCGTTGGAGAATAGCCTCAGACAAAGTCCGTGATCTGTAGCCTTCAAAATCCAAAGAAAATGGCCTTTCGTCGCCAAAAAAATTACGAAAATGCCATACGAAAATAAATTGGCCCAAATCGGTGCTTAATGGACTTATCATCCGTGGAGAATATTATCAATAGACTTCATTATCGGTGGATATAGGCTCGGGCTGATTCTGTGATCTGCAGCTCCAGAATCGAAAGAAAATGGCATTTCGGAAAAATTGCCCGAAATCTGTGATAGTAACCCTTTGGAATCTGCCAAAAATGGGCCCGGAATAAATTCGCCAAAATTGGCACTTAATGGACTTAATCATCGTTGAAGAATAGCCTCAGGCCGAATTCGTGATCTGTAGCCTTCAAAATCCAAAGAAAATGGCCTTTCGTCGCCAAGAGAATTACGAAAATGACATCCGATAATAAATTGGCCCAAATCGGTGCTTAATGGACTTGTCATCTGTGGGGAATAGTATCAATAGACTTCATTATCGATGGATATAAGCTCGGCCTGATTCCGTGATCTGCAGCCTCCAGAATCGAAAGAAAATGGCATTTCGGAAAAATTGCCCGAAATCTGTGATGGTACCCCTTTGGAATCTGCCAAATATGGGCCCGGAATAAATTTTCCCAAATCGGCACTTAATGGACTTAATCATCGTTGAAGAATAGCCTCTGGCCTAATTCGTGGTCTGTAGCCTTCAAACACCAAAGAAAATGGCCTTTCGTCGCCAAAAAAATTAAGAAAATGCCATCCAAAAATAAATTTGCCTAAATCGGTGCTTAATGGACTTATCATCCGTGGAGAATAGTATCAATAGACTTCATTATCGGTGGATATAGGCTCGGCCTGATTCCGTGATCTGCAGCCTCGAGAATCGAAAGAAAATGGCATTTCGGAAAAATTGCCCGAAATCTGTGATGGTACGTACCCCTTTGGAATCTGCTAAAAATGGGCCCGGAATAAATTCGCCCAAATCGGCACTTAATGAACTTAATCATCGTTGAAGAATAGCCTCAGGCCGAATCCGTGATCTGTCCCCTTCAAAATCCAAAGAAAATGGCCTTTCGTCCTAAAAAAATTACGAAAATGCCATCCGAAAATAAATTTACCCAAATCGGCGCTTAATGGACTTATCATCTGTGGAGAATAGTATCAATAGACTTCATTATCGGTGGATATAGGCTCGGCCTGATTCCGTGATCTGCAGCCTCCAGAATCGAAAGAAAATGGCATTTCTGAAAAATTGCCTGAAATCTGTGATGGTACCCCTTTGGAATCTCCAAAATATGGGCCCGGAATAAATTTGCCCAAATCGGAACTTAATGGACTTAATCATCGTTGAAGAATAGCCTCTAGCCGAATCCGTGGTCTGTAGCCTTCAAAATCCAAAGAAAATGTCCTTTCGTCGCCAAAAAAATTACGAAAATGCCATCCGAAAATAAATTTGCCCAAATCAGTGCTTAATGGATTATCATCCGTGGAGAATAGTATCAATAGACTTCATTATCGATGGATATAGGCTCGGCCTGATTCCGTGATCTGTAGCCTCCAGAATCGAAAGAAAATGGCATTTCGGAAAAATTGCCCGAAATCTGTGATGGTACCCCTTTGGAATCTGCTAAAAATTGGCCCGGAATAAATTCGCCCAAATCGGCACTTAATGGACTTAATCATCGTTGAAGAATAGCCTCTGGCCGAATCCGTGATCTGTAGCCTTCAAAATCCAAAGAAAAGGGCCTTTCGTCCTAAAAAAATTACGAAAATGCCATCCGAAAATAAATTTACCCAAATCGGTGCTTAATGGACTTATCATCTGTGGAGAATAGTATCAATAGACTTCATTATCGGTGGATATAGCCTTATTCCGTGATCTGCAGCCTCCAGAATCGAAAAAAATTGCATTTCGGAAAAATTGCCTGAAATCTGTGATGGTACCCCTTTGGAATCTGCCAAAAATGGGCCCGGAATAAAGTCGCCCAAATCGGCACTTAATGGACTTAATCATCGTTGAAGAATACCCTCAGGCCGTAACCGTGATCTGTAGCCTTCAAAATCCAAAGAAAATGGCCTTTCGTCGCCAAAACAATTACAAAAATGTCATCCGAAAATAAATTTGCTCAAATCGGTGCTTAGTGGACTTATCATCCGTGGAGAATAGTATCAATAGACTTCATTATCGGTGGATATAGGCTCGGCCTGATTCCGTGATCTGCAGCCTCCAGAATCGAAAGAAAATAGCATTTCGGAAAAATTGCCCGAAATCTGTGATGGTACCCTTTTGGAATCTGCCTAAAATGGCGCCGGAATAATTTTGCCCAAATCGGCACTTAATGAACTTAATCATCGTTGGAGAATAGCCTCAGACCAAATTCGTGATCTGTAGCCTTCAAAATCCAAAGAAAATGGCCTTTCGTCTCCAAAAAAATTACGAAAATGCCATACGAAAATAAATTGGCCCAAATCGGTGCTTAATGGACTTATCATCCGTGGAGAATAGTATCAATAGACTTCATTATCGATGGATATAGGCTCGGCCTGATTCCGTGATCAGTAGACTTCATTATCGATAGAGAATAGCCTCGGGTTGAATCCGTGATTTGTAGCCTCCAAAATCGAAAGAAAATTGCATTTCGCAAAATCGCTCGAAATCTGTGATGGTACCCCTTTGGAATCTGCCAAAAATGGGCCCGGAATAAATTCGCCTAAATCGGCTCTTAATGGACATAATCATCGTTGAAGAATAGCCTCATGCCGAATCCGTAATCTGTAGCCTTCAAAATCCAAAGAAAATGGCCTTTCGTCGCCAAGAGAATTACGAAAATGCCATCCGAAAATAAATTGGCCCAAATCGGTCCTTAATGGACTTATCATCCGTGGAGAATAGTATCAATTGACTTCATTATCGGTGGATATAGGCTCGGCCTGATTCCGTCCGAGGCTATTCTCCACCGATAATGAAATCTATTGATCCTATTCACCACCAATGATTAAGTCCATTAGGCGTAGAATTCGGCCAATCTATTTTGGGATTACATTTTCGTAATTCTTTGGCCGTTTTTTTTTTTTTTTTTTGAAAGGCCATTTTCCATGCATTTTGAAGGCTTCCGATCACGGATTCGGGCTGAGCCTATTCTTCAACGACCAGTAAGTCCACTAAGGACGGATTCGGGCCGATTTATTTTCGGCCCATTTTGGGCAGATTCCATAGGGGTACCATCACAGATTTCGAGTGATTTTTCCGGAATGCAATTTTCTTTCGATATTGGAGCCTACAGATCACGGATTCAGCGCGAGGCTATTCTCCACCGATAATGAAGTCTATTGATCATATTCTCCACCAATGATTATGTCCATTAGGCATAGAATTCGGCCAATCTATTTAGGGATCGCATTTACGTAATTCTTTGGGCGATTTTTTTTCGAAATGTCATTTTCCATGGATTTTAAAGGCTACATATCACGGATTCAGCCTGAGGCTATTCTTAAACGACGAGTAAGTCCACTAAGGACGGAATCAGGCAGATTTATTCCGGGCCCATTTTTGGCAGATTTCAAAGGGGTACCATCACAGATTTCGAGCGATTTTGCGAAATGCAATTTTCTTTCGATTTTGGAGGCTACAAATCACGGATTCAACCCGAGGCTATTCTCTATCGATAAAGAAGTCTACTGATCCTATTCTCCACCAATGATTAAGTCCATTAGGCATAGAATTGGGCCAATTTATTTGGGATGGCATTTTCGTAATTCTTTGGGCGATTTTTTTTCAAAATGCCATTTTCCATGGATTTTGAAGGGTACAAATCACGGATTCGGCCTGAGGTTATTCTTCAACGACGAGTAAGTCCATTTATGACGGATTCGGGCGAATTTATTCTGGGCCCATTTTTGGAATATTCCAAATGTGTACCATCACAGATTTCGGGAGATTTTTCCGAAATGCTATTTTCTTTTTATTTTGCAGGCTACATATCACGGATTCCGCCCGAGGCTATTCTCCACCGATAATGAAGTCTATTGATCCTATTCTCCACCAATGATTAAGTCCTTTAGGCATAGAATTCGGCCAATCTATTTTGGGATGGCATTTTCGTAATTCCTTGGGGATTTTTGTTCGAAATGCCATTCATCATGGATTTTGAAGGCGACAGATCACGGATTCAGCCTGATGCTATTCTTCAACGACGAGTAAGTCCATTAAGGACGGATGCGGGCGGATTTATTTCGGGCCCATTTTTGGCATATTCCAGAGGGGTACCATCACAGATTTCGGGCGATTTTTCAGAAATGCTATTTTCTTTCGATTTTGGAGGCTACATATCACGGATTCCGCCCGAGGCTATTCTCCGCCGATAATGAAGTCTATTGATCCTATTCACCAACAATGATTAAGTCCGTTAGGCATAGAATTCGGCCAATCTATTTTGGGATGGAATTTTCGTAATTCTTTGGCTGATTGTTTTTGGAAAGGCCATTTTCCATGGAATTTGAAGGCTACCGATCACGGATTCTGGCTGAGGCTATTCTTCAACGACCAGTAAGTCCACTAACGACGGATTCGGGCTGATTTATTCTGGACCCATTTTTGGCAGATTCCATAGGGGTACAATCACTGATTTTGAGCGATTTTTCCGAAATTCAATTTTCTTTCGATATTGGAGGCTACAGATCACGGATTCAGCCCGAGGCTATTCTCCACCGATAATGAAGTCTATTGATCCTATTCTCTACGAATGATTAAGTCCATTAGGCATAGAATTCGGCCAATCTATTTTGAAATGGCATTTTCGTAATTCTTTGGGCGATTTTATTTCGAAAGACCATTTTCCATGTATTTTGAAGGCTAAAGATTCGTCCTAAGGCTATTCTACAACGACGAGTAAGTCCATTAAGGACGGATTCGGACGGATTTATTCCGGACCCATTTTTGGCAGATTCCAAAGGGGTACCATCACAGATTTCGAGCGATTTTGCCGAAATGCAATTTTCTTTCGATTTTGAAGGCTACAGATCACGGATTCAGCCTGAGGCTATTCTCCACTGATAATGAAGTCTATTGATCCTATTCACCAACAATGATTAAGTCCATTAGGCATAGAATTCGGCCAATCTATTTTGGGATGGAATTTTCGTAATTCTTTGGCCGATATTTTTTGGAAAGGCCATTTTCCATGGAATTTGAAGGCTACCGATCACGGATTCTGGCTGAGGCTATTCTTCAATGACCAGTAAGTCCACTAACGACGGATTCGGGCCCATTTATTCTGGACCCATTTTTGGCAGATTCCATAGGGGTACAATCACTTATTTTGAGCGATTTTTCCGAAATTCAATTTTCTTTCGATATTGGAGGCTACAGATCACGGATTCAGCCCGAGGCTATTCTCCACCGATAATGAAGTCTATTGATCCTATTCTCTACGAATGATTAAGTCCATTAGGCATAGAATTCGGCCAATCTATTTTGAAATGGCATTTTCGTAATTCTTTGGGCGATTTTTTTTCGAAAGACCATTTTCCATGTATTTTGAAGGCTAAAGATTCGTTCTAAGGCTATTCTTCAAAGACGAGTAAGTCAATTAAGGTCGGATTCGGGCGGATTTATTCCGGGCCCATTTTTGGCAGATTTCAAAGGGGTACCATCACAGATTTCGTGCGATTTTTCCGAAATGCTATTTTCTTTCGGATTTGGAGGCTACATATCATGGATTCCGCACGAGGCTATTCTCCACCGATAATGAAGTATATTGATCCTATTCTCCACCAATGATTAAGTCCATTATGCATAGAATTCGGCCAATCTATTTTGGGATGGCATTTTCGTAATTCTTTGGGCGATTTTTTTTAGAAAGGCCATTTTCCACAGATTTTGAAGGCTACAGATCACGGATTCGGCCTGAAGCTATTCTTCAACGAAGTCTATTAAGGACGGATTCAGCCGGATTTATTCCGGGCCCATTTTTGGCAGATTCCAAAGGGGTACCATCATAGATTTCATGCGATTTTTCCGAAATGCTCTTTTTTTATTTTGGAGGCTTCATATCACGAATTCCACACGAGGCTATTCTCCACCGATAATGAAGTCTATTGATCCTATTCTCCACAAATGATTAAGTCCATTAGGCATAGAATTGGGGCAATTTATTTTGAGATGACATTTTCCTAATTCTTTGGGCGTTTTTTTTTCGAAAGGCCATTTTCCATGGATTTTGAAGGCTACAAATCACGGATTCGGCTTGAGGCTATTCTTCAACGACGATTAAGTCCATTAAGCACGGATTCGGTCAGATTTCTTTCGGGCCCTTTTTTGGCAGATTCCAACGGGTACCCCATCACAGATTTCGGGCCATTTTTCAGAAATGTTATTGTCTTTCGATTTTGGAGCCTACAGATCTCGGATTCATCCCGAGGCTATTCTCCACCGATAATGAAGTGTGTTGATCCTATTCTTCACCAATGATTTAGTCCATTAGGCACATAATTGGACCAATTTATTTTGGGATGACATTTTCGTAATTCTTTGGACGATTTTTTTTCGAAAGGCCATTTTCCATGGATTTTGAAGGCTACAGATCACGGATTCGGCCTGCGGCTATTCTTCAACGACGAGAAAGTCCATTAATCACGTATTCGGGCGGATTTCTTCCGGACCCATTTTTGGTAGATTCCAAAGGGGTACCATCACAGATATCGGGCATTTTTTCCGAAATGCTATTTTCTTTCGATTTTGGAGGCGACAGATCACGGATTAGCCCGAGGCTATTCTCCACCGACAATGAAGTATATTGATCCTATTCTTCACCAATGAATAAGTCTATTAGCATAGAATTGGGTCAATTTATTTTGGGATGACATTTTCGTAATTCTTTGGGCGGTTTTCTTTCGAGAGGCCACTTTTCATGGATTTTGAAGGCTACACATCACGGATTTGGCCTGAGGCTATTCTTCAACGACGAGTAAGTCCATTAATCACGGATTCAGGCGGATTTCTTCCGGACCCATTTTTGGCAGATTTCAAAGGGGTGTACCATCACAGATTTCAGGCGATTTTTCCGAAATGCTATTTTCTTTCGATTTTGGAGGCTACAGATCCCGGATTCATCCCGAGGCTATTCTCCACCGTGATTAAGTCTATTAGCATAGAATTGGGTCAATTTATTTTGGGATGACATTTTCGTAATTCTTTGGGCGGTTTTCTTTCGAGAGGCCACTTTTCATGGATTTTGAAGGCTACACATCACGGATTTGGCCTGAGGCTATTCTTCAACGACGAGTAAGTCCATTAATCACGGATTCTGGCGGATTTCTTCCGGACCCATTTTTGGCAGATTTCAAAGGGGTGTACCATCACAAATTTCAGGCGATTTTTCCGAAATGCTATTTTCTTTCGATTTTGGAGGCTACAGATCACGGATTCATCCCGAGGCTATTCTCCACCGTGCGGGCTTGGCCCAAAGCGGACAATATCTTACTAATTGAGCCAAGCACGCACGGTTTTACTCTTGGGTATCCTCCCCAAAAGGTCTCATACTAATGAGCTTGGTGGACACTAATATACAAGGGTTTCTTCCCTTATATTTCCGATGTGGTACTTGGATTGTCCCACAACACGGCCATATACCCTTTAGACAAATACGGGGCCGGATAGAATAACAACAGCCTTTTTGTTGTTACTGCAACAACAGGGTATAAGGGTAAATCAACCGAAAAATCAATAAAAATTAATCTAAACCATAAACCTATTTCTCCTCCGTCCACATCTCAATCGTCTTCTTCATCGCATCCATCCCGTCATTTCTTCTCTCTTCTGTCGTCGGAACTCGGAATCGGTGACCATCCAAATAAATCTACCGCGGTGGATGATCTAGGTTTCGAGCTGGTCGTGGAGCGCCGCCGCCAATCGCCATGATTTTCTTCCTCTGCTCCCACTAGAGAATCGGCAAGGCAAATTCCGCCCACACCGTCGCGGCGGTGGCTAGGTTTTCAGATTTCCGGAACAGAACCCGGTTGGGGCTTCGATTTGGGCATGTAGTCGTAGATCAAGAATAGGTAGTCCTCCTGGATGCACCATTCCCTCAATCGGATGAGATTCATGAGTGTGTTTTCGTAGTGCTTGGTCAAGCCATGGAAGATGGTGAGATAGTTCTTGATGTGGAATTTTGGTAAGCTTCTGTGGAGAGGATGCCTCAAAGTGTAGTCTGCAAGGGGAGTAGTGGCTGGTGGATCCAAGTTGTGGGCACTAAATTTCCCTGCTTCGTCCAATATGGTTTCCCCTTCTGTGACTGTGGCCCAATATGATGCTTCTTATAGTTCTATCAGTTCCACGATGCCTTGGTTCAATTTGCTCTTCCACTTGCCTTCCTTCAGATTTCGGGTTTTAGTGCTGGTATAAAGGTATCACCAGACTGGCAGTGATTGGGTTCTAGGGAGTTGATGGCCATGGTTTTTGGATTAGTTAATTAGTGATGAATAGTGAGGTACTGAGGTTATATGAGTTGATGGTGTTGATGAAGGAGATGGAAAAACATGTGCTATGTTTCACTAATTTGTGGGGGGAAACAAAGTTAATTAAACGAGACTGCTTTCGTATCATTGAAAGAGAGACCGAGGTATTTTGATAAATCCAATAAAATGTACTATAAAATACACCAAAAATTTTGTAACGTAAACCATAAATCTCTTGAAACATACCAGAAACACCATAAAACACACCACAAATGTTTCTAAAGCACACCAGAAACCTCATAATGCAGACTAAAAATCGCCTAAAACATACTAGAAACGCCACAAAGCAAACCACAAATCTTTCATAAGCAAACCAGAAACCTCCTAATGCATACCACAAATCTCATAAAACAAACCACAAACCTCACAAAGCAAACCACAACATTTGCGAAAGCACACCAGAAACCTCCTAATGCAAACCACAAACATAGTAAATCAAACCACAAAAAAACAAATCATAAACGTCCTAATGCAAACCACAAATATATTAAAACAAACCAGAAACCTCACAATGCAAACCACAAAGTTTTTGAAAACAAACCAGAAACTTCTCAATGCAAACCACAAACACAATAAAACAAACCATAAAAGGCATAAAAAAATATGAGAAACCAAACCATAAATCTCACAATGCAGACCATAACATCCGGTGGTCGTTGACCGTTGACCAAACTCCGGTGACCGTCAGTGAGCAGATTCCGACGCCGATAGGCATATTCCGGCCCCGGTGACTAGATTCCGACGCCGGTAAGCATATTCCGACGCCGGTAAGCATATTCCGACTCCGGTAAGCATATTCCGGCCACAAAATAGCATATTCCGGCGACAAAAAGCATATTCCGGTGACCGGCGACCATTTTCCGGTGACCGGTGGCAGAATTCCGACGACCAAATTTTTTGGCAGAAAATAAAAAAATATTTTTTTTTAATTTTTTTTAATTTTTTTATTTAAATAGATTTTTCATAATGACACTTATACCCCTGCTTTGATTTTACACTAGATCAACTCATCTAATAAAAAGTCATCACAATCCTATCTTCCTATTGGTTGGGGACTAGTGTTGTTACAATAACAACACAATGGGTGTTGTTACAATAACCGGTCCCGACAAATACTGAGGAAATTTTTAGGTGACAGATAATGGGGAAATTATTTTTTTTTTAGGGAAATTTTGAACGTGAAGAGAGGAGCAAAAACGACAAGAAACAAATACATCACCAAAAATAGACAAATAGCACCGGCCAGGACGTTTGAATCTTTTGTTGCTACTCTTTTAGCGTTTGAATTCGCAGCGGAGGGAAAACACTAGGGCCATGTTTGGAACATTATAGTATCATTTGTATTGTGTATATACCTTGAAATATGTTGATGGAAGTCCAATTAGATCAGTAGAATCATCAAATCAGTTATGATGATAATTTGACTTACATGTTTGGATGGTTAGTGATGGATCAACAATTTTTATTCTTGGATGTTTTGAGCTGATTTGACAGGTCCACTGATTTACTATTTTAATCATACACAAAAATTTAAGTAAAAATACTACAACATAAACTAAGATTATCCCATCTTAGTTACCAATTTTATTTATGCTTCTGCTTCTTTATCCAGCCTCTTTGTCAATTTTATGTGGTGTACTACTGAAGGTAACCCTAATTATTAACTTTAATTTAATAATTTCTTGTGATTCCTTTGGTGAAACCGTTTGAATGATATGCTAGAATTTTTTGTGATGGATGATGAATTTTAAATTGTTTACAGTTAGTGATAAATTCAGTCCTTAATTAGTGGATTATACATGTCTGTTGTATTATAGTGGATGGACGGTTCTATCAACAATTTTATAATGATTAATAACTGAGTCACAAGCCAATAACTTTTTTGGTTCAATGTCTACTCCGATTATAAAAAGTATAGGATATAACCCACATTTCACTTCTAGTTCCAAAAGCTCGAAAGAAAATGGCATTTAATGGACTTAATCATCATTGAAGAATAGCCTCAGGCCGAATTCGTGATCTGTAACCTTCAAAATCCAAAGAAAATGGCCTTTCGTCGCCAAAAAAATTACGAAAAATGCCATCCGAAAATAAATTGGCCCAAATCGGTGCTTAATGGACTTATCATCTGTGGAGAATAGTATCAATAGACTTCATTATCTGTGGATATAGGCTCGTCCTGATTCCGTGATCTGCAGCCTCCAGAATCGAAAGAAAATGGCATTTCGGAAAAATTGTCCGAAATCTGTGATGGTACCCCTTTGGAATCTGCCAAAAATGGGCCCGGAATAAATTCTCCCAAATCGGCACTTAATGGACTTAATCGTCGTTGAAGAATAGCCTCAGGCCGAATCCGTTATCTATAGCCTTCAAAATCCAAAGAAAATGGCCTTTCGTCACCAAAAAAATTACGAAAATACCATCCGAAAATAAATTGGCCCAAATCGGTGCTTAATGGACTTATCATCTGTGGAGAATAGTATCAATAGACTTCATTATCGGTGGATATAGGCTCGGCCTGATTCCGTGATCTGCAGCCTCCAGAATCGAAAGAAAATGGCATTTCGGAAAAATTGCCCGAAATCTGTGATGGTACCCCTTTGGAATCTGCCAAAAATGGGCCCGGAATAAATTCGCACAAATCGGCACTTAATGGACTTAATCATCGATGAAGAATAGCCTCAGGCCGAATTCGTGATCTGTAACCTTCAAAATCCAAAGAAAATGGCCTTTCGTCGCCAAAAAAATTACGAAAATGCCGTCCGAAAATAAATTGCCCCAAATCGGTGCTTAATGGACTTATCATCTGTGGAGAATAGTATCAATAGACTTCATTATCGGTGGATATAGGCTCGACCTGATTCCGTGATCTGCAGCCTCAAGAATCTAAAGAAAATGGCATTTCGGAAAATTCTCCGGAAATCTGCGATGGTACCCCTTTGGAATCCGCCAAAAATGGGCCTGGAATAAATTCGCACAAATCGGCACTTAATGGACTTAATCATCGTTGAAGAATAGCCTCAGGCCGAATTCGTGATCTGTAACCTTCAAAATCCAAAGAAAATGGCCTTTCGTTGCCAAAAAAATTACGAAAATGCCATCCGAAAATAAATTGCCCCAAATCGGTGCTTAATGGACTTATCATCTGTGGAGAATAGTATCAATAGACTTCATTATCGGTGGATATAGGCTCGGCCTGATTCCGTGATCTGCAGCCTCCAGAATCGAAAGAAAATGGCATTTCGGAAAAATTGCCCGAAATCTGTGATGGTACCCCTTTGGAATCTGCCAAAAATGGGCTCGGAATAAATTCCCCCAAATCGGCACTTAATGGACTTAATCATCGTTGAAGAATAGCCTCAGGTCGAATTCGTGATCTGTAGCCTTCAAAATCCAAAGAAAATTGTCTTTCGATCTAAAAAAATTACGATAATGTCATCTGAAAATAAATTGGCCCAAATCGGTTCTTAATGGACTTATCATCCGTGGAGAATAATATCAATAGACTTCATTATCGGTGGATATAGGCTCAACCTGATTCCGTGATCTGCAACCTCCAAAATCGAAAGAAAATGGCATTTCGGAAAAATTGCCCGAAATCTGTGATGGTACCCCTTTGGAATCTGCCAAAAATGGGCCCGGAATAAATTCGCTCAAATCGGCACTTAATGGACTTAATCATCGTTGAAGAATAGCCTCAGGCCGAATCCATGATCTGTAGCCTTCAAAATCCAAAGAAAATGGCCTTTCGTCGCCAAAAAAATTACGAAAATCCCATCCGAAAATAAATTGGCCCAAATAGGTGCTTAATGGACTTATCATCTGTGGAGAATAGTATCAATAGACTTCATTATCGGTGGATATAGGCTCGGCCTGATTCCGTGATCTGCAGCCTCCAGAATTGAAAGAAAATGGCATTTCGGAAAAATTGCCTGAAATCTGCGATGATACCCCTTTGGAATCCGCAAAAAATGGGCCCGGAATAAATTCGCACAAATCGGCACTTAATGGACTTAATCATCGTTGAAGAATAGCCTCAGGCCGAATTCGTGATCTGTAACCTTCAAAATCCAAAGAAAATGGCCTTTCGTCGCCAAAAAAATTACGAAAATGCCATCCGAAAATAAATTGCCCCAAATCGGTGCTTAATGGACTTATCATCTGTGGAGAATAGTATCAATAGACTTCATTATCTGTGGATATAGGCTCGTCCTGATTCCGTGATCTGCTGCCTCCAGAATCGAAAGAAAATGGCATTTCGGAAAAATTGTCCGAAATCTGTGATGGTACCCCTTTGGAATCTGCCAAAAATGGGCCCGGAATAAATTCTCCCAAATCAGTACTTAATGGACTTAATCATCGTTGAAGAATAGCCTCAGGCCGAATCCGTGATCTATAGCCTTCAAAATCCAAAGAAAATGGCCTTTCGTCGCCAAAAAAATTACGACAATGCCATCCGAAAATAAATTGGCCCAAATCGGTGCTTAATGGACTTATCATCTGTGGAGAATTGTATCAATAGACTTCATTATCGGTGGATATAGGCTCGTCCTGATTCCGTGATCTGCAACCTCCAGAATCGAAAGTAAATGGCATTTCGGAAAAATTGCCTGAAATCTGTGATGGTACCCCTTTGGAATCTGCGAAAAATGGGCCCGGAATAAATTCGCCCAAATCGGCACTTAATGGACTTAATCATCGTTGAAGAATAGCCTCAGGCCGAATCCGTGATTTGTAGCCTTCAAAATCCAAAGAAAATGGCCTTTCGTCCTAAAAAAATTGCTACAATCCCATCCGAAAATAAATTGTCCCAAATTGGTGCTTAATGGACTTATCATCTGTGGAGAATAGTATCAATAGACTTCATTATCTGTGGATATAGGATTTCGAAAGAAAATGGCATTTTGGAAAATTTGCCCGAAATCTGTGATGGTACCCCTTTGGAATCTGTCAAAAATGGGCCTGGAATAAATTCTTCAAAATCGGCACTTAATGGACTTAATCATCGTTGAAGAATAGCCTCAGGCCGAATCCGTGATTTGTAGCCTTCAAAATCCAAATAAAATGGCCTTTCGTCGCCAAAAAAATTACGAAAATGCCATCCGAAACTAAATTGGCCATAATCGGTGCTTAATGGACTTATTATCCGTGGAGAATAGTATCAATAGACTTTATTATCGGTGGATATAGGCTCGGCCTGATTCCGTGATCTGCAGCCTCCAGAATCGAAAGAAAATGACATTTTGGAAAAATTGCCCGAAATCTGTGATGGTACCCCTTTGGAATCTGCCAAAAATGGGCCCGGAATAAATTCGCTCAAATCGGCACTTAATGGACTTAATCATCGTTGAAGAATAGCCTCAGGCCGAATACGTGATCAGTAGCCATCAAAATCCAAAGAAAATGGCCTTTCGTCGCCAAAAAAATTACGAAAAAGCCATCCCAACTAAATTGGCCAAAATCGGTGCTTAATGGAGTTATTATCCGTGGAGAATAGTATCAATAGACTTTATTATCGGTGGATATAGGCTCGGTCTGATTCCGTGATCTGCAGCCTCCAGAATCGAAAGAAAATGGCATTTTGGAAAAATTGCCCGAAATTTGTGATGGTACCCCTTTGGAATCTGTCAAACTTGGATCCGGAATAAATTCACCCAAATCGGCACTTAATGGACTTAATCATCGTTAAAGAATAGCCTCAGGCTGAATTCGTGATCTGTAGCCTTCTAAATCCAAAGAAAACTGTCTTTCGATCTAAAAAAATTACGAAAATGTCATCCGAAAATAAATTGGCCCAAATCGGTGCTTAATGGACTTATCATCCGTGGAGAATAATATCAATAGACTTCATTATCTGTGGATATAGGCTCGACCTGATTCCGTGATGTGCAGCCTCCAAAATCGAAAGAAAATGGCATTTCGGAAAAATTGCCCGAAATGTGTGATGGTACCCCTTTGGAATCTGCCAAAAATGGGCCCATAATAAATTCGCCCAAATCGGCACTTAATGGACTTAATCATCGTTGAAGAATAGCCTCAGGCCGAATCTGTGATCTGTAGCCTTCAAAATCCAAAGAAAATGGCCTTTCGTCGCCAAAATAATTACGAAAATGCCATCCGAAAATAAATTGACCCAAATCGGTGCTTAATGGACTTGACATCTGTGGAGAATAGTATCAATAGACTACATTATCGGTGGATATAGGCTCGGCCTGATTCCGTGATCTGCACCCTCCAGAATCAAAAGAAAATGGCATTTCAGAAAAATTGCCTGAAATCTGCGATGGTACCCCTTTTGGAATCCGCCAAAAATGGGCCCGGAATAAATTCGCACAAATCGGCACTTAATGGATTTAATCATCGTTGAAGAATAGCCTCAGGCCGAATTCGTGATATGTAACCTTCAAAATCCAAAGAAAATGGCCTTTCGTCGCCAATAAAATTACAAAAATGCCATCCGAAAATAAATGGCCCCAAATCGGTGCTTAATGGACTTATCATCTGTGGAGAATAGTATCAATAGACTTCATTATCGGTGGATATAGGCTCGGCCTGATTCCGTGATCTGCAGCCTCCAGAATCGAAAGAAAATGGCATTTCGGAAAAATTGCCCAAAATCTGTGATGGTACCCCTTTGGAATCTGCCAAAAATGGGCCCGGAATAAATTCGTCCAAATCGGCACTTAATGGACTTAATCATCGTTGAAGAATAGCCTCAGGCCGAATTCGTGATCTGTAGCCTTCAAAATCCAAAGAAAATTGTCTTTCGATCTAAAAAAATTACGAAAATGTCATGCGAAAATAAATTGGCCCAAATAGGTGCTTAATGGACTTATCATCCGTGGAGAATAATATCAATAGACTTCATTATCTGTGGATATAGGCTCGGCCAGATTCCGTGATCTGCAGCCTCCAAAATCGAAAGAAAATGGCATTTCGGAAAAATTGCCCGAAATCTGTGATGGCACCCCTTTGGAATCTGCCAAAAATGGGCCCAGAATAAATTCGCCCAAATCGGCACTTAATGGACTTAATTATCGTTGAAAATAGCCTCGGGCCGAATTCGTGATCTGTAGCCTTCAAAATCCAAAGAAAATGGCCTTTCGTCGGCAAAAAAATTACGAAAATTTCATCCGAAACTAAATTGGCCCAAATCGGTGCTTAATGGACTTATTATCCGTTGAGAATAGTATCGATAGACTTTATTATCGGTGGATATAGGCTTTGCCTGATTCTGTGATCCGCAAGCTCCAGAATCGAAAGAAAATGGCATTTTGGAAAAATTGCCCGAAATCTGTGATGGTACCCCTTTGGAATCTGCCAAAAATGGGCCCGGAATAAATTCGCCCAAATCGGCACTTAATGGACTTAATCATCGTTGAAGAATAGCCTCAGGCCGAATCTGTGATCTGTAGCCTTCAAAATCCAAATAAAATGGCCTTTCGTCGCCAAAAAAATTACGAAAATGCCATCCGAAAATAAATTGGCCTAAATTTGTGCTTAATGGACTTATTATTTATGGAGAATAGTATCAATAGACTTCATTATCCGTGGATATAGACTCGGCCTGATTCCGTGATATGCAGCCTCCAGAATCGAAAGAAAATGGCATTTCGGAAAAATTGTTCGAAATCTGTGATGGTACCCCTTTGGAATCTGCCAAAAATGGGCACGGAATAAATTCTCCCAAATCAGCACTTAATGGACTTAATCATCGTTGAAGAATAGCCTCAGGCCGAATCCATGATCTGTAGCCTTCAAAATCCAAAGAAAATGGCCTTTCGTCGATAAAAAAATTACGAAAATGCCATCCGAAAATAAATTGGCCCAAATCGGTGCTTAATGGACTTATCATCCGTGGAGAATAGTAGCAATAGACTTCATTATCGGTGGATATAGGCTCGTCCTGATTCCGTGATCTGCAACCTCCAGAATCGAAAGAAAATGGCATTTCAGAAAAATTGCCTGAAATCTGCGATGGTACCCCTTTTGGAATCCGCCAAAAATGGGCCCGGAATAAATTCGCACAAATCGGCACTTAATGGACTTAATCATCGTTGAAGAATAGCCTCAGGCCGAATTCGTGATCTATAGCCTTCAAAATCCAAAGAAAATTGTCTTTCGATCTAAAAAAATTACGAAAATGTCATGCGAAAATAAATTGGCCCAAATAGGTGCTTAATGGACTTATCATCCGTGGAGAATAATATCAATAGACTTCATTATCTGTGGATATAGGCTCGGCCAGATTCCGTGATCTGCAGCCTCCAAAATCGAAAGAAAATGGCATTTCGGAAAAATTGCCCGAAATCTGTGATGGCACCCCTTTGGAATCTTCCAAAAATGGGCCCAGAATAAATTCGCCCAAATCGGCACTTAATGGACTTAATTATCGTTGAAAATAGCCTCGGGCCGAATTCGTGATCTGTAGCCTTCAAAATCCAAAGAAAATGGCCTTTCGTCGAAAAAAAAATTACGAAAATTTCATCCGAAACTAAATTGGCCCAAATCGGTGCTTAATGGACTTATTATCCGTGGAGAATAGTATCGATAGACTTTATTATCGGTGGATATAGGCTTTGCCTGATTCAGTGATCCGCAAGCTCCAGAATCGAAAGAAAATGGCATTTTGGAAAAATTGCCCGAAATCTGTGATGGTACCCCTTTGGAATCTGCCAAAAATGGGCCCGGAATAAATTCGCCCAAATCGGCACTTAATGGACTTAATCATCGTTGAAGAATAGCCTCAGGCCGAATCTGTGATCTGTAGCCTTCAAAATCCAAATAAAATGGCCTTTCGTCGCCAAAAAAATTACAAAAATGCCATCCAAAAATAAATTGGCCTAAATTTGTGCTTAATGGACTTATTATTTATGGAGAATAGTATCAATAGACTTCATTATCGGTGGATATAGGCTCGGCCTGATTCCGTGATATGCAGCCTCCAGAATCGAAAGAAAATGGCATTTCGGAAAAATTGTTCGAAATCTGTGATGGTACCCCTTTGGAATCTGCCAAAAATGGGCACGGAATAAATTCTCCCAAATCAGCACTTAATGGACTTAATCATCGTTGAAGAATAGCCTCAGGCCGAATCCATGATCTGTAGCCTTCAAAATCCAAAGAAAATGGCCTTTCGTCGACAAAAAAATTACGAAAATGCCATCCGAAAATAAATTGGCCCAAATCGGTGCTTAATGGACTTATCATCCGTGGAGAATAGTAGCAATAGACTTCATTATCGGTGGATATAGGCTCGGCCTGATTCCGTGATCTGCAGCCTCCAGAATCGAAAGAAAATGGCATTTCGGAAAAATTGCCCAAAATCTGTGATGGTACCCCTTTGGAATCTTCCAAAAATGGGCCCGGAATAAATTCGCTCAAATCGGCACTTAATGGACTTAATCATCGTTGAAGAATAGCCTCAGGCCGAATTCGTGATCTATAGCCTTCAAAATCCAAAGAAAATTGTCTTTCGATCTAAAAAAATTACGAAAATGTCATCCCAAAAATAAATTGGCCCAAATCGGTGCTTAATGGACTTATCATCCGTGGAGAATAATATCAATAGACTTCATTATCTGTGGATATAGGCTCTGCCTGATTCCGTGACCTGCAGCCTCCAAAATCGAAAGAAAATGGCATTTCGGAAAAATTGCCCGAAATCTTTGAGGGTACCCCTTTGGAATCTGCCAAAAATGGGCCCAGAATAAATTCCCCCAAATCGGCGCTTAATGGACTTAATCATCGTTGAAGAATAGCCTCAGGCCGAATCCGTGATCTGTAGCCTTCAAAATCCAAAGAAAATGGCCTTTCGTTGCCAAAATAATTACGAAAATGCCATCCGAAAATAAATTGGCCCAAATCGGTGTTTAATGGACTTATCATCTGTGGAGAATAGTATCAATAGACTTCATTATCGGTGGATATAGGCTCGGCCTGATTCCGTGATATGCAGCCTACAGAATCGAAAGAAAATGGCATTTCGGAAAAATTGCCCGAAATCTATGATGGTACCCCTTTGGAATCTGCCAAAAATGGCCCCGGAATTTTCGCCCAAATCGGCACTTAATGGACTTAATCATCGTTGAAGAATAGCCTCAGGCCGAATTCGTGATCTGTAGCCTTCAAAATCCAAAGAAAACTGTCTTTCGATCTAAAAAAATTACGAAAATGTCATCCGAAAATAAATTGGCCCAAATCGGTGCTTAATGGACTTATCATCTGTGGAGAATAATATCAATAGACTTCATTATCGGTGGATATAGGCTCAGCCTGATTCCGTGATCTGCAGCCTCCAGAATCGAAAGAAAATGGCATTTCGGAAAAATTGTCCGAAATCTGTGATGGTACCCCCTTTGGAATCTGACAAAAATGGGCTCGGAATAAATTCGTCCAAATCGGCACTTAATGGAGTTAATCATCGTTGAAGAATAGCCTCAGGCCGAATTCGTGATCTGTAGCCTTCAAAATCCAAAGAAAATTGTCTTTCGATCTAAAAAAATTACGAAAATGTCATCCGAAAATAAATTGGCCCAAATAGGTGCTTAATGGACTTATCATCCGTGGAGAATAATATCAATAGACTTCATTATCTGTGGATATAGGCTCGGCCAGATTCCGTGATCTGCAGCCTCCAAAATCGAAAGAAAATGGCATTTCGGAAAAATTGTCTGAAACCTGTGATGGTACCCCTTTGGAATCTGCCAAAAATGGGCCCAGAATAAATTCGCCCAAATCGGCGCTTAATGGACTTAATCATCGTTGAAGAATAGCCTCAGGCCGAATCCGTGATCTGTAGCCTTCAAAATCCAAAGAAAATGGCCCTTCGTCGCCAAAATAATTACGAAAATGTCATCCGAAAATAAATTGGCCCAAATCGGTGCTTAATGGACTTATCATCCGTGGAGAATAGTATCAATAGACTTCATTATCGGTGGATATAGGCTCGGCCTGATTCCGTGATCTGCAGCCTCCAGAATCGCAAGAAAATGGCATTTCGGAAAAATTGCCCAAAATCTGTGATGGTACCCCTTTGGAATCTTCCAAAAATGGGCCCGGAATAAATTCGCTCAAATCGGCACTTAATGGACTTAATCATCGTTGAAGAATAGCCTCAGGCCGAATTCGTGATCTATAGCCTTCAAAATCCAAAGAAAATTGTCTTTCGATCTAAAAAAATTACGAAAATGTCATCCCAAAAATAAATTGGCCCAAATCGGTGCTTAATGGACTTATCATCCGTGGAGAATAATATCAATAGACTTCATTATCTGTGGATATAGGCTCTGCCTGATTCCATGATCTGCAGCCTCCAAAATCGAAAGAAAATGGCATTTCGGAAAAATTGCCCGAAATCTTTGATGGTACCCCTTTGGATTCTCCCAAAAATGGGCCCAGAAGAAATTCCCCCAAATCGGCGCTTAATGGACTTAATCATCGTTGAAGAATAGCCTCAGGCCGAATCCGTGATCTGTAGCCTTCAAAATCCAAAGAAAATGGCCTTTCGTTGCCAAAATAATTACGAAAATGCCATCCGAAAATAAATTGGCCCAAATCGGTGTTTAATGGACTTATCATCTGTGGAGAATAGTATCAATAGACTTCATTATCGGTGGATATAGGCTCGGCCTGATTCCGTGATCTGCAGCCTCCAGAATCGAAAGAAAATGGCATTTCGGAAAAATTGCCCGAAATCTATGATGGTACCCCTTTGGAATCTGCCAAAAATGGCCCCGGAATTTTCGACCAAATCGGCACTTAATGGACTTAATCATCGTTGAAGAATAGCCTCAGGCCGAATTCGTGATCTGTAGCCTTCAAAATCCAAAGAAAACTGTCTTTCGATCTAAAAAAATTACGAAAATGTCATCAGAAAATAAATTGGCCTAAATCGATGCTTAATGGACTTATCATCTGTGGAGAATAATATCAATAGACTTCATTATCGGTGGATATAGGCTCAGCCTGATTCCGTGATCTGCAGCCTCCAGAATCGAAAGAAAATGGCATTTCGGAAAAATTGTCCGAAATCTGTGATGGTACCCCCTTTGGAATCTGACAAAAATGGGCCCGGAATAAATTCTTCCAAATCGGCACTTAATGGACTTAATCATCGTTGAAGAATAGCCTCAGGCCGAATTCGTGATCTGTAGCCTTCAAAATCCAAAGAAAATTGTCTTTCGATCTAAAAAAATTACGAAAATGTCATCCGAAAATAAATTGGCCCAAATAGGTGCTTAATGGACTTATCATCCGTGGAGAATAATATCAATAGACTTCATTATCTGTGGATATAGGCTCGGCCAGATTCCGTGATCTGCAGCCTCCAAAATCGAAAGAAAATGGCATTTCGGAAAAATTGCCCGAAATCTGTGATGGTACCCCTTTGGAATCTGCCAAAAATGGGCCCAGAATAAATTCGCCCAAATCGGCGCTTAATGGACTTAATCATCGTTGAAGAATAGCCTCAGGCCGAATCCGTGATCTGTAGCCTTCAAAATCCAAAGAAAATGGCCCTTCGTCGCCAAAATAATTACGAAAATGCAATCCGAAAATAAATTGGCCCAAATCGGTGCTTAATGGACTTATCATCCGTGGAGAATAGTATCAATAGACTTCATTATCGGTGGATATAGGCTCGGCCTGATTCCGTGATCTGCAGCCTCCAGAATCGCAAGAAAATGGCATTTCGAAAAAATTGCCCAAAATCTGTGATGGTAACCCTTTGGAATCTGCCAAAAATGGGCCCGGAATAAATTCGCTCAAATCGGCACTTAATGGACTTAATCATCATTGAAGAATAGCCTCAGGCCGAATTCGTGATCTGTAGCCTTCAAAATCCAAAGAAAATTGTCTTTCGATCTAAAAAAATTACGAAAATGTCATCCCAAAAATAAATTGGCCCAAATCGGTGCTTAATGGACTTATCATCCGTGGAGAATAATATCAATAGACTTCATTATCTGTGGATATAGGCTCTGCCTGATTCCGTGATCTGCAGCCTCCAAAATCGAAAGAAAATGGCATTTCGGAAAAATTGCCCGAAATCTTTGATGGTACCCCTTTGGAATCTGCCAAAAATGGGCCCAGAATAAATTCCCCCAAATCGGCGCTTAATGGACTTAATCATCGTTGAAGAATAGCCTCAGGCCGAATCCGTGATCTGTAGCCTTCAAAATCCAAAGAAAATGGCCTTTCGTTTCCAAAATAATTACGAAAATGCCATCCGAAAATAAATTGGCCCAAATAGGTGTTTAATGGACTTATCATCTGTGGAGAATAGTATCAATAGACTTCATTATCGGTGGATATAGGCTCGGCCTGATTCCGTGATCTGCAGCCTCCAGAATCGAAAGAAAATGGCATTTCGGAAAAATTGCCCGAAATCTATGATGGTACCCCTTTGGAATCTGCCTAAAATGGCCCCGGAATTTTCGACCAAATCGGCACTTAATGGACTAATCATCGTTGAAGAATAGCCTCAGGCCGAATTCGTGATCTGTAGCCTTCAAAATCCAAAGAAAACTGTCTTTCGATCTAAAAAAATTACGAAAATGTCATCCGAAAATAAATTGGCCTAAATCGGTGCTTAATGGACTTATCATCTGTGGAGAATAATATCAATAGACTTCATTATCGGTGGATATAGGCTCAGCCTGATTCCGTGATCTGCAGCCTCCAGAATCGAAAGAAAATGGCATTTCGGAAAAATTGTCCGAAATCTGTGATGGTACCCCCTTTGGAATCTGACAAAAATGGGCCCGGAATAAATTCGTCCAAATCGGCACTTAATGGACTTAATCATCGTTGAAGAATAGCCTCAGGCCGAATTCGTGATCTGTAGCCTTCAAAATCCAAAGAAAATTGTCTTTCGATATAAAAAAATTACGAAAATGTCATCCGAAAATAAATTGGCCCAAATAGGTGCTTAATGGACTTATCATCCGTGGAGAATAATATCAATAGACTTCATTATCTGTGGATATAGGCTCGGCCAGATTCCGTGATCTGCAGCCTCCAAAATCGAAAGAAAATGGCATTTCGGAAAAATTGCCCGAAATCTGTGATGGTACCCCTTTGGAATCTGCCAAAAATGGGCCCAGAATAAATTCGCCCAAATCGGCGCTTAATGGACTTAATCATCGTTGAAGAATAGCCTCAGGCCGAATCCGTGATCTGTAGCCTTCAAAATCCTAAGAAAATGGCCCTTCGTCGCCAAAATAATTACGAAAATGCCATCCGAAAATAAATTGGCCCAAATCGGTGCTTAATGGACTTATCATCCGTGGAGAATAGTATCAATAGACTTCATTATCGGTGGATATAGGCTCTGCCTGATTCCGTGATCTGCAGCCTCCAGAATCGAAAGAAAATGGCATTTCGAAAAAATTGCCCAAAATCTGTGATGGTAACCCTTTGGAATCTGCCAAAAATGGGCCCGGAATAAATTCGCTCAAATCGGCACTTAATGTACTTAATCATCATTGAAGAATAGCCTCAGGCCGAATTCGTGATCTGTAGCCTTCAAAATCCAAAGAAAATTGTCTTTCGATCTAAAAAAATTACGAAAATGTCATCCCAAAAATAAATTGGCCCAAATCGGTGCTTAATGGACTTATCATCCGTGGAGAATAATATCAATAGACTTCATTATCTGTGGATATGGGCTCTGCCTGATTCCGTGATCTGCAGCCTCCAAAATCGAAAGAAAATGGCATTTCGGAAAAATTGCCCGAAATCTTTGATGGTACCCCTTTGGAATCTGCCAAAAATGGGCCCAGAATAAATTCCCCCAAATCGGCGCTTAATGGACTTAATCATCGTTGAAGAATAGCCTCAGGCCGAATCCGTGATCTGTAGCCTTCAAAATCCAAAGAAAATGGCCTTTCGTTGCCAAAATAATTACGAAAATGCCATCCGAAAATAAATTGGCCCAAATAGGTGTTTAATGGACTTATCATCTGTGGAGAATAGTATCAATAGACTTCATTATCGGTGGATATAGGCTCGGCCTGATTCCGTGATCTGCAGCCTCCAGAATCGAAAGAAAATGGCATTTCGGAAAAATTGCCCGAAATCTATGATGGTACCCCTTTGGAATCTGCCAAAAATGGCCCCGGAATTTTCGCCCAAATCGGCACTTAATGGACTTAATCATCGTTGAAGAATAGCCTCAGGCCGAATTCGTGATCTGTAGCCTTCAAAATCCAAAGAAAACTGTCTTTCGATCTAAAAAAATTACGAAAATGTCATCCGAAAATAAATTGGCCCAAATCGGTGCTTAATGGACTTATCATCTCTGGAGAATAATATCAATAGACTTCATTATCGGTGGATATAGGCTCAGCCTGATTCCGTGATCTGCAGCCTCCAGAATCGAAAGAAAATGGCATTTCGGAAAAATTGTCTGAAATCTGTGATGGTACCCCCTTTGGAATCTGACAAAAATGGGCCCGGAATAAATTCGTCCAAATCGGCACTTAATGGACTTAATCATCGTTGAAGAATAGCCTCAGGCCGAATTCGTGATCTGTAGCCTTCAAAATCCAAAGAAAATTGTCTTTCGATCTAAAAAAATTACGAAAATGTCATCCGAAAATAAATTGGCCCAAATAGGTGCTTAATGGACTTATCATCCGTGGAGAATAATATCAATAGACTTCATTATCTGTGGATATAGGCTCGGCCAGATTCCGTGATCTGCAGCCTCCAAAATCGAAAGAAAATGGCATTTCGGAAAAATTGCCCGAAATCTGTGATGGTACCCCTTTGGAATCTGCCAAAAATGGGCCCAGAATAAATTCGCCCAAATCGGCGCTTAATGGACTTAATCATCGTTGAAGAATAGCCTCAGGCCGAATCCGTGATCTGTAGCCTTCAAAATCCAAAGAAAATGGCCCTTCGTCGCCAAAATAATTGAGAAAATGCCATCCGAAAATAAATTGGCCCAAATCGGTGCTTAATGGACTTATCATCCGTGGAGAATAGTATCAATAGACTTCATTATCGGCGGATATAGGCTCGGCCTGATTCCGTGATCTGCAGCCTCCAGAATCGAAAGAAAATGGCATTTCGGAAAAATTGCCCAAAATCTGTGATGGTACCCCTTTGGAATCTGCCAAAAATGGGCCCGGAATAAATTCGCTCAAATCGGCACTTAATGGACTTAATCATCATTGAAGAATAGCCTCAGGCCGAATTCGTGATCTGTAGCCTTCAAAATCCAAAGAAAATTGTCTTTCGATCTAAAAAAATTACGAAAATGTCATCCAAAAATAAATTGGCCCAAATCGGTGCTTAATGGACTTATCATCCGTGGAGAATAATATCAATAGACTTCATTATATGTGGATATAGGTGACACGCTAAAACACAACACCTAACAATGGCCAAGTGTAACCAATGAAAGGGACTGCAGTATAGGCAAGTTTAATTATCAACCCGGGGTCTAGATCTACTGCTTACTCCGTGATTCTCTATTATCTAGCAAACTAGTTCGATTGATTGTTGTGAAAAGTAAAAGCAACAACAAAGCAATAAATTGTTCGGGTTTCTAAAGCAGGCAAGAGTCACTCGGGATTGAGTCCCCCTAGCCCCTTAGTTAGGTTCAATTGCAATTCCCTGGGTTGATTTACTGTTGATTAGACTGCGGAAGATCCGACAGTAGCTTGGAATCTCTTAAGCTGACCAAGCCCTCTCAGTCTAACTACCCGGCAGACGACTAGTCTTCACCGGGATAGAGAGCTGAGGCTATGAACACAAAACTCCACTACTGGCGCCAAGAACACCAGTACAAAGCAGTAAACTGGCTAACTCTCGTATAGCCAATCTCCTACTATCGAATGAAGAGGCTCTAACAACCTAACCAGATTCTATCTATCTCAGGTTGCAGCAGAAATTGAGACAAGCTGATCAGACTCAAATTAATTCAATAAACATGCATCATTCGATTAAAATCAAACAGTAATATCATCTCAAGTCATTACAATCAAATCCCTAACACAAGGAACTAGGGTTCTTCATACCCAAGTGAGAGAAGGGTTCTACTCCATAGAGAGAGAAGAGAAAACAAGAATCGGATTAGTCATACTCATAACGATGAGGATAATCTGCTCCAGGACGATGATTTCCACTCCTATGACGATCTCTAAGCTCGATTCGATGAAATCCAGCTCTAGGACAGCTTCTAGGATGTGTTCTTCGCACTTTCTCTCTCTAGGGCTCTGTTTTTGCTCTCAAAACACGATTCTCCCCTTTTTGGCTTGGATTAGGCTTTAAAACCGGGTTTCCCCGACTTGCACGGCCAGGGTGCACGGCCGTGCACCTCACCATTCTGGCCGTGCACCCTGAAACGCAGCGTATCCCTTAAGTCAAACTCAGGCTCCTTGCACGGCCAGGTGCACGGCCGTGCAATCTTCAGGGCCTGCCCGTGCATGGCCTCGGCATGAGGCGCACGGCCAACTTGCAACCGTGCACGGCCGTGCAGCATCCCTGGTCTGCCCGTGCACTCCCCAAACAGCTCGCCATTCGTCCGTTCTTCGTCCAATCGACCCCAGACTCGCTCCTAAGCCTTCATTCACGTACTAGGACCTGAAACATCACAAACAAGCACAACCTAGCGTGAAATCGGCCTAAAACACGAGAATCAACACCTCAAATGGTGTAGGAACGGGGGTAAAAACATGTGTAAATGACGGTCTATCAATAGGCTCGGCCTGATTCCGTGATCTGCAGCCTCCAAAATCGAAAGAAAATGGCATTTCGGAAAAATTGCCCGAAATCTGTGATGGTACCCCTTTGGAATCTGCCAAAAATGGGCCCAGAATAAATTCGTCCAAATCGGCGCTTAATGGACTTAATCATCGTTGAAGAATAGCCTCAGGCCGAATCCGTGATCTGTAGCCTTCAAAATCCAAAGAAAATGGCCCTTCGTCGCCAAAATAATTACGAAAATGCCATCCGAAAATAAATTGGCACAAATCGGTGCTTAATGGACTTATCATCTGTGGAGAATAGTATCAATAGACTTCATTATCGGTGGATATAGGCTCGGCCTGATTCCGTGATCTGCAGCCTCCAGAATCGAAAGAAAATGGCATTTCGGAAAAATTGCCCGAAATCTGTGATGGTACCCCTTTGGAATCTGCCAAAAATGGCCCCGGAATTTTCGCCCAAATCTGCACTTAATGGACTTAATCATCGTTGAAGAATAGCCTAAGGCCGAATTCGTGATCTGTAGCCTTCAAAATCCAAAGAAAATGGCCTTTCGTCGCCAAAAAAATTACGAAAATGTCATCCAAAAATAAATTGGCCCAAATTGGTGCTTAATGGACTTATCATCCGTGGAGAATAATATCAATAGACTTTATTATCGGTGGATATAGGCTCGGCCTGATTCCGTGATCTGCAGTCTCTAGAATCTAAAGAAAATGGCATTTCGGAAAAATTGCCCGAAATCTGTGATGGTACCCTTTTGGAATCTGACAAAAATGGGCACGGAATAAATTCGCCCAAATCGGCACTTAATGGACATAATCATCATTGAAGAATAGTCTCAGGCCGAATCTGTGATCTGTAGCCTTCAAAATCCAATGATAATGGCCTTTCGTCCTACAAAAATTACGAAAATGTCATCCAAAAATAAATTGGCCCAAATCGGTGCTTAATGGAATTATCATCCGTGGAGAATAGTATCAATAGACTTTATTATCGGTGGATATAGGCTCGGCCTGATTCCGTGATCTGCAGCCTCCAGAATCGAAAGAAAATGGCATTTCGGAAAAATTATCTGAAATCTGTGATGGTACCCCCTTTGGAATCTGCCAAAAATGGGCCCAGAATAAATTCGTCCAAATCGGCACTTAATGGACTTAATCATCGTTGAAGAATAGCCTCAGGCCGAATTCGTGATCTGTAGACTTCAAAATCCAAAGAAAATTGTCTTTCGATCTAAAAAAATTACGAAAATGTCATCCGAAAATAAATTGGCCCAAATAGGTGCTTAATGGACTTATCATCCGTGGAGAATAATATCAATAGACTTCATTATCTGTGGATATAGGCTCGGCCAGATTCCGTGATCTGCAGCCTCCAAAATCGAAAGAAAATGGCATTTCGGAAAAATTGCCCGAAATCTGTGATGGTACCCCTTTGGAATCTGCCAAAAATGGGCCAGAATAAATTCGCCCAAATCGGCGCTTAATGGACTTAATCATCGTTGAAGAATAGCCTCAGGCCGAATCCATGATCTGTAGCCTTCAAAATCCAAAGAAAATGGCCTTTCGTCGACAAAAAAATTACGAAAATGCCATCCGAAAATAAATTGGCCCAAATCGGTGCTTAATGGACTTATCATCCGTGGAGAATAGTATCAATAGACTTCATTATCGGTGGATATAGGCTCGGCCTGATTCCGTGATCTGCAGCCTCCAGAATCGAAAGAAAATGGCATTTCGCAAAAATTGCCCAAAATCTGTGATGGTACCCCTTTGGAATCTGCCAAAAATCGGCCCGGAATAAATTCGCTCAAATCGGCACTTAATGGACTTAATCATCATTGAAGAATAGCCTCAGGCCGAATTCGTGATCTGTAGCCTTCAAAATCCAAAGAAAATTGTCTTTCGATCTAAAAAAATTACGAAAATGTCATCCAAAAAAAAATTGGCCCAAATCGGTGCTTAATCGACTTATCATCCGTGGAGAATAATATCAATAGACTTCATTATATGTCGATATAGGCTCGGCCTGATTCCGTGATCTGCAGCCTCCAAAATCGAAATAAAATGGCATTTCGGAAAAATTGCCCACAATCTGTGATGGTACCCCTTTGGAATCTGCCAAAAATGGGCCCAGAATATATTCGCCCAAATCGGCGCTTAATGGACTTAATCATCGTTGAAGAATAGCCTCAGGCCGAATCCGTGATCTGTAGCCTTCAAAATCCAAAGAAAATGGGCTTTCGTCGCCAAAATAATTACGAAAATGCCATCCGAAAATAAATTGGCCCAAATCGGTGCTTAATGGACTTATCATCTGTGGAGAATAGTATCAATAAACTTCATTATCGGTGGATATAGGCTCGGCCTGATTCCGTGATCTCCAGCCTCCAGAATCGAAAGAAAATGGCATTTCGGAAAAATTGCCCGAAATCTGTGATGGTACCCCTTTGGAATCTGCCAAAAATGGCCCTGGAATTTTCGCCCAAATCGGCACTTAATGGACTTAATCATCGTTGAAGAATAGCCTCACGCCGAATTCGTGATCTGTAGCCTTCAAAATCCAAAGAAAATGGCCTTTCGTCGCCAAAAAAATTACGAAAATGTCATCCAAAAATAAATTGGCCCAAATTGGTGCTTAATGGACTTATCATCTGTGGAGAATAGTATCAATAGACTTCATTATCGGTGGATATAGGCTCGGCCTGATTCCGTGATCTGCAGTCTCCAGAATCGAAAGAAAATGGCATTTCGGAAAAATTGCCCGAAATCTGTGATGGTACCCTTTTGGAATCTGCCAAAAATGGGCACGGAATAAATTCGCCCAAATCGGCACTTAATGGACTTAATCATCATTGAAGAATAGTCTCAGGCCGAATCTGTGATCTGTAGCCTTCAAAATCCAATGATAATGGCCTTTCGTCCTACAAAAATTACGAAAGTGTCATCCAAAAATAAATTGGCCCAAATCGGTGCTTAATGGAATTATCATCCGTGGAGAATAGTATCAATAGACTTCATTATCGGTGGATATAGGCTCGGCCTGATTCCGTGATCTGCAGCCTCCAGAATCGAAAGAAAATGGCATTTCAGAAAAATTGTCCGAAATCTGTGATGGTACCCCTTTGGAATCTGCCAAAAATGGTCCCGTAATAAATTCGCTCAAATCGGCACTTAATGGACTTAATCATCGTTGAAGAATAGTCTCAGGCCGAATCCGTGATCTGTAGCCTTCAAAATCCATTGATAATGGCCTTTCGTCCTACAAAAATTACGAAAATGCCATCCGAAAATAAATTGGCCCCAATCGGTGCTTAATGGAATTATCATCCGTGGAGAATAGTATCAATAGACTTCATTATCGGTGGATATAGGCTCGGCCTGATTCCGTGATCTGCAGCCTCCAGAATCGAAAGAAAATGGCATTTCGGAAAAAAAGCCCGAAATCTGTGATGGTACCCCTTTGGAATCTGCCAAAAATGGGCCCGAAATAAATTCGCTCAAATCGGCACTTAATGGACTTAATCATCGTTGAAGAATAGCCTCAGTCCAAATACGTGATCTGTAGCCTTCAAAATCCAAAGAAAATGGCCTTTCGTCGCCATAAAAATTACGAAAATGCCATCCGAAAATAAATTGGCCCAAATCGGTGCATAATTGACTTATCATCTGTGGAGAATAGTATCAATAGACTTCATTATCGGTGGATATAGGCTCGGCCTGATTCCGCGATCTGCAACCTCCAGAATCGAAAGAAAATGGCATTTTGGAAAAATTGCCCGAAATCTCTGATGGAACCCCTTTGGAATCTGCCAAAAACGGCCCAGAATAAATTCGCCCAACTCGGCACTTAATGGACTTAATCATCGTTGAAGAATAGCCTCAGGCCGAATTCATGATCTGAAGCCTTCAAAATCCAAAGAAAATAGCCTTTTGTTGCCAAAAAAATTACGAAAATGTCATCCAAAAATAAATTGGCCCAAATTGGTGCTTAATGGACTTATCATCTGTGGAGAATAGTATCAATAGACTTCATTATCGGTGGATATAGGCTAGGCCTGATTCCGTGATCTGCAGCCTCTAGAATCGAAAGAAAATGGCATTTCGGAAAAATTGCCCGAAATCTGTGATGGTACCCCTTTGGAATTTGCCAAAAATGGGCCCGGAATAAATTCGCCCAAATCGGCACTTAATGGACTTAATCATAGTTGAAGAATAGCCTCAGGCCGAAGTCGTGATCTGTAGCCTTCAAAATCCAAAGAAAATGGCCTTTCGTCAACAAAAAAATTACGAAAATGCCATCCGGAAATAAATTGGCCCAAATCGGTGCTTAATGGACTTATCATCCGTGGAGAATAGTATCAATAGACTTCATTATCGGTGGATATAGGCTCTGCCTGATTCCGTGATCTGCAGCTTCCAGAATCGAAAGAAAATGGCATTTCGGAATAATTGCCCAAAATCTGTGATGGTACCCCTTTGGAATCTGCCAAAAATGGGCCCGGAATAAATTCTCCCAAATTGGCACTTAATGGACTTAATCATCGTTGAAGAATAGCCTCAGGCCGAAGCCGTGATCTGTAGCCTTCAAAATCCAAAGAAAATGTCGTTTCGTCGCCAAAAAAATTACAAAAATGCCATCCGAAAATAAATTAGCCCAAATCAGTGCTTAATGGACTTATCATCCCTGGAGAATAGTATCAATAGACTTCATTATCGGTGGATATAGGCTAGGCCTGATTCCGTGACCTGCCGCCTCCAGAATCGAAAGAAAATGGCATTTCAGAAAAATTGTCCGAAATCTGTGATGGTACCCCTTTGTAATATGCCAAAAATGGGCCCTGAATAAATTCGCCCAAATCGGCACTTAATGGACTTAATCATCATTGAAGAATAGCCTCATGCCGAATCCGTGATCTTTAGCCTTCAAAATCCAAAGAAAATGGCCTTTCATCGCCAAAAAAATTACGAAAATGTCATCCAAAAATAAATTGGCCCAAATCGGTGCTTAATGGACTTATCATCCATGGAGAATAGTATCAATAGACTTCATTATTGGTGGATATAGGCTAGGCCTGATTCCGTGATCTGCAGCCTCAAGAATCGAAAGAAAATGACATTTCGGAAAAATTTCCTGAAATCTGTGATGGTACCCCTTTGGAATTTGCCAAAAATGGGCCCGGAATAAATTCTCCCAAATCGGCACTTAATGGACTTAATCATCATTGAAGAATAGCCCTAGGCCGAAGCCGTGATCTGTAGCCTTCAAAATCCAAAGAAAATGTCCTTTCGTCGCCAAAAAAATAACGAAAATGCCATCCGAAAATAAATTGGCCCAAATCGTGCTTAATGGACTTATCATCCGTGGAGAATAGTATCAATAGACTTCATTATCTGTAGATATAGGCTCTGCATGATCCCGTGATCTGCAGCCTCCAGAATCGAAAAAAATGGCATTTCGGAAAAATTGCCCGAAATCTGTGATGGTACCCCCTTTGGAATCTGCCTAAAATGGGCCCGGAACAAATTCGCCCAAATCGGCACTTAATGGACATAATCATCGTTGAAGAATAGCCTCATGCCGAATCCGTGATCTGTAGCCTTCAAAATCCAAAGAAAATGGCCTTTCGTCGCCAAAAAAATTACGAAAATGCAATCCGAAAATAAATTGGCCCAAATCGGTGCTTAATGGACTTATCATCCGTTGAGAATAGTATCAATAGACTTCATTATCGGTGGATATAGGCTCGGCCTGATTCCGTGATCTGCAGCCTCAAGAATCAAAAGAAAATAGCATTTCGGAAAAATTGCCTGAAATCTGTGATGGTACCCCTTTGGAATTTGCCAAAAATGGGCCCGGAATAAATTCGCCCAAATCGGCACTTAATGGACTTAATCATCGTTGAAGAATAGCCTCAGGCCGAAGCCGTGATCTGTAGCCTTCAAAATCCAAAGAAAATGTCCTTTTGTCGCCAAAAAAATTGCGAAAATGCCATCCGAAAATAAATTGGCCCAAATTGGTGCTTAATAGACTTATCATCCGTGGAGAATAGTATCAGTAGACTTCATTACCGGTGGATATAGGCTCGGCCTGATTCCGTGATCGGCAGCCTCCAGAAACGAAAGAAAATGGCATTTCGGAAAAATTGCCCAAAATTTGTGATGTACCCCTTTGGAATCTGCCAAAAATGGGCCCGGAATAAATTCGCCCAAATCGGCACTTAATGGACTTAATCATCGTTGAAGAATAGCCTCAGCCCGAATCCATGATCTGTAGCCTTCAAAATCCAAAGAAAATGTCCTTTCTTCGCCAAAAAAATTACGAAAATGCCATCCGAAAATAAATTGGCCGAAATAGGTGCTTAATGGACTTATCATCCGTGGAGAATAGTATCAATAGACTTCATTATCGGTGGATATAGGCTCTGCATGATTCCTTGATCTGCAGCCTCCAGAATCGAAAGAAAATGGCATTTCGGAAAAATTGCCCGAAATCTGTGATGGTACCCCCTTTGGAATCTGCCAAAAATGGGCCCGGAATAAATTCGCCCAAATCGGTACTTAATGGACTTAATCATCGTTGAAGAATAGCCTCAGGCCGAAGCCGTGATCTGTAGCCTTCAAAATCCAAAGAAAATAACCTTTCGTCGCCAAAAAAATTACGAAAATGCCATCCGCAAATAAATTGGCCCAAATCGGTGCTTAATGGACTTATCATCCGTGGAGAATAGTATCAATAAACTTCATTATCGGTGGATATAGGCTCGGTCTGATTCCGTGATCTGCAGCCTCCAAAATCGAACGAAAATGGCATTTCGGAAAAATTGCCCGAAATCTGTGATGGTACCCCTTTGGAATCTGCCAAAAATGGGCCCGGAATAAATTTGCCCAAATCGGCACTTAATGGACTTAATCATCGTTGAAGAATAGCCTTAGGCCGAATCCGTGATCTATAGCCTTAAAAATCAAAGAAAATGGTCTTTCGTCGCCAAAAAAGTTACGAAAATGTCATCCGAAAACAAATTGGCCCAAATCGGTGCTTAATTGACTTATCATCCGTGGAGAATAGTATCAATAGACTTCATTATCAGTGAATATAGGCTCGGCCTAATACCGTGATCTGCAGCCTCCAGAATCGAAAGAAAATGTCATTTCGGAAAAATTGCCCGAAATCTGTGATGGTACCCCTTTGGAATCTGCCAAAAATGGGCCCGGAATAAATTCGCCCAAATCGGCACTTAATGGACTTAATCATCGTTGAAGAATAGCCTCAGGCCGAATTCGTACTAATGAGCTTGGTGGACACTAATATACAAGGATTTCTTCCATTATATTTCCGATGTGGTACTTGAATTGTCCCACAACACGGCCATATACCCTTTAGACAAATACTGAGGAAATTTTTAGGTGACAGATAATGGGGAAATTTTTTTTTTTTTAGGGAAATTTTGAACGTGAAGAGAGGAGAAAAACGACAAGAAACAAATACATCACCAAAAATAGACAAATAGCACCGGCCAGGACGTTTGAATCTTTTGTTGCTACTCTTTTAGCGTTTGAATTCGCAGCGGAGGGAAAACACTAGGGCCATGTTTGGAACATTATAGTATCATTTGTATTGCATATATACCTTGAAATATGTTGATGGAAGTCCAATTAGATCAGTAGAATCATCAAATCAGTTATGATGATAATTTGACTTACATGTTTGGACGGTTAGTGATGGATCAACAATTTTTATTTTTGGATATGAAAATAGATGAATCGAGCTGATTTGACAGGTCCACTGATTTACTATTTTAATCATACACAAAAATTTAAGTAAAAATACTACAACATAAACTAAGATTATCCCATCTTAGTTACCAATTTTATTTATGCTTCTGCTTCTTTATCCAGCCTCTTTGTCAATTTTATGTGGTGTACTATTGAAGGTAACCCTAATTATTAACTTTAATTTAATAATTTTTGGTGATTCCTTTGGTGAAACCGTTTGAATGATATGCTAGAATTTTTTGTGATGGATGATGAATTTTAAATTGTTTACCGTTAGTGATAAATTCAGTCCTTAATTAGTGGATTATACATGTCTGTTGTATTACAGTGGATGGACGGTTCTATCAACAATTTTATAATGATTAATAACTGAGTCACAAGCCAATAACTTTTTTGGTTCAATGTCTACTCCGATTATAAAAAGTATAGGATATAACCCACATTTCACTTATAGTTCCAAAAGCATTTTGTGCAGTGGCGGAGCCAGAGTTTGAAAGTACATGTGTCCTATTTTCATAATATAAATATATATTATTTAATAAATATAATTAAAACTAATAATATTCAAATAATTCATTGATAGATGTTAATGAAATACTAGACTAACACAATCATTATTTTCATAAACACTTACAACACGTTTTCAAATTCTCAATGTATCCGACTAAGCAACCATTAGCAAATTGGTCGCAATTCGACTTTGAAACTTTGTTTTTGATATAACTCAAATCTGAAAATGTTCTTTTTTGCACTTGCAGTTGTAACGAGTAGAGTCAAAACTAACTAAATAAGACATAGAGATCGATTTTTTAGTATTGTGAATTTTGTTTATAGTGTGATAAATTAGTTTATGTTAGCTTTTAAACTTGAAATAACTTGTAGTATAGTGATAATTCACTTTGATATTACCTAAACGTGATGAGTGCAATCCTTAATTGATACATATATATGGGTAGTTTATTTTCCCCAAAAGTTGCCTGTGCCCCGGGACACATTCAATTGTCCTTGGCTCCGCCTATGATTTTGTGGGCTAGAGAGCAGAAACCAACCGAAAAAATTACATTCAAATATTTTTCAAAATAGATTGAGTTGAAGTTCGAAGTGCTAAATTCTTGAGAAATACCATAGAATTGACTTATTAATGCTTTTATGGGTGTGTTTAGGCATATTAATCGACTCGGTTTGGTCATAATTATAACAATTTATTCAGTTTTCATTTAATTATTTATGAATTTATATTACCGGTAATTTCATCATTTATGTAGTCAGCTTAACCGGTGATAGGTTAATTTTTCCTGTTGACCAGCTAACCTGCTAGCAAATGATTCAGAAAAGTTTGATTGAAATAATTGACTAATTATTTTTTTCGATTTCCAACTTATTAGAACCTATCGATCTACCAATATCATTGTATCTAACGTGCAAATGCAGAATATGAGCTCAATTTGACTCTGCACGCCCAACATTTTAGAGACAAACATCAAATTCGTCTAGGATTTCTATCTCAATCTCAAACTAATGGAGAACAATGAAGACGAGGTCGAATTACAGAGTGGAGGAGTCGTTGTAAGTTGTAACAAATACGGAGAAGAAAAAGCGATGACAAAGAATGCAGTAGATATGCCCTTTGAGAAGTAGCGAGTGGAGGATGAGGAACCAATGCTAGGGTAATAGCCGACAGGGATTTGGCTGGTTCTAGTGGCGCAAGAGGTTCGATGTGGAGAAAGGTTAGGATTTGATTGACGAACACGTCTTTGGAGAGTCGGTGATTTGAGTTTGACTTATTTCCTATTGTGATTGAGTGAAGAAAGCGAAGAAATGAATGATAAGAGTGATGAGTGCGAACTAGGTGAGGGAAACCATTTATGAAAAAAATTAAGCACATTCTTTGCAATCTTTCCTGCAATAGAGGTCGTAGTACTTTTTGCCTCTTCCAATTTTAGAATTCATAGTGGGAAGAAATAGGGGAAAGTCAAAGAGAGTAAGAGCATGGAGGAGATTGTTTGGTCGAAGTTTGAGAGTTTCTTTGAGAGGGACGTGATTATTTTGCATGAGAGAAACAAATATTTGTACTTGATTAGTTTACGGTTTAACTATTAACCGACCATTTGGTTATTAGTCACCCCGAGGCTACTAGTATAGCGCTAACTTTTAATTGGATAACAATATAACCGTTAATCATAAGTCACTAGTTAGTTTAATGGCTTAACCACTAACCAAATATTAGCCCTATGTGCATTTGGAGCGGACAGTGGCAGACAAGAATTGTTGAAGAGGTGTGTTGATCGATATAATACGATAATAAATAAAATTATAACTATAAAAATTATAAAAAAAAATAATTCATAAAGTTCACAAATCACAATGTCATCATTTTTTACAACGAAGAATTTTCATTAGATGAAATGTTTGTAAAATACATTTATCGCTTTTTTTGCAAATCAAACATTTTCCAATATACAAAAATAAACAATCATTCATAATTTGTTCACTCAACCAACTCCAAAGATCGTTCTTGATTTTAATAGCTGAAAGGCCCTTTCGCAGCTTGCAACAGGTAAAGTCAACAATAACTCCATAAACTCCTATCTTCCTTGCAATCCATCAAAGTTCCTATCTTCTGGACTTGAAAAAATGTAACACCCCAATTGTTGATCATGCCATGTGAGCACATTGAATGAGAATTCCTCAGGATAAAACTTAGTAAGAGTCACCAACCTTGGTTTATCAAAAGCAGCAAATGAGTTAGTTGGACTAAACCAAGAAATGCAGTCAATCAATCGAGTATTCACTTCACCAAATCAAGTGTTAAATTCTTGCAATTGCATATCAATAACCGCATAAAATAAATCAACTTGATAGTGATACAATACAATTGCTATGCATCTTTCAACACGAGTGAACTAGTCATTCATGTTAGGAACATCAATTTGTTCCTTATTTGCAAAATGAAATCACATCATCAAGTAGAGGCTCCCATCCTTTAGCTCTCACAATTTTTTTTTTTTTTTTGTAAATTTATCACAATAAATTTCTTTTAGTATAATCATGGTGTGTCATTTACAATTATCGAGCGGTGTCAAAAGTCTCAAGTTAAAAAAAATTGTACCGAAAAAATTTGGTTCCCCACAAAATTTTTCGGTCTAAGGTGTGTTGGACGACACACCTTGCCATCACTTAGATCCATTCCTGGGAGCGTAAGATTTGAACTTGACGTTTGCACAAACTTAAAACATGAAACCACCTAATTCCTAAATTGCAAACTCTAAATCCTAACCCTTGACCCCCTGAAAACTCATACTAAGCCTTGATTTCTTTTCCTTAGACTAAGCCTTAATTTATAAACTCTAAACTCTAATTTCCAAAATCCTACACATTAAACTATAATTCCTGAATCCCCTAAACTTGAGCTCTAACCCCTAAAACATTAAACCTCAGCCCTAAACATGTCGAGAAATCTATAACAAGTTAAGAACGACTACCCTTTCTTGATTTTGTCAATCACCTTTTTTACTTTGATAGAATAATTTTGTGATTAGTGTGTCCTTAACATTAATTTGTGGGTTGATGCATCTAGTTTAGATTAGGTTTCACATTTGATATGAATGGATAACCCTTATGTTTATGTTAAATAAATAAACTTAAACCTTAACTTAAATTCATACCTCTTCGTTATCGTTCTTTCTCCTACTAGAGTATGCATGCCTTAGCAATAAAAAAAAAACTTGATATAGCTTTGCAGAACTGACTATTTAGAGGCCTAATTGTCAACCTAATTAACTGTTTGATTGACCTATCTTGTCACTTATTGATTTGATATTGGATTGCTTATATTTTAAATGTTTGATCTCAACCTTGAATTATTATGATTTTTTTCTTACTAATTGTTGTTTCGCATAATGCATTCATATCTTATTTTGTATTTCAAGATTGGCAATCTAATTCCTACGTTTAACATAATCCTAAAAGCGATGATTATTTTGCTTTGCAACTCAAACATTTTTCAAAGCTAAAATTTCATGACTCGTGTTATAAAAATAACAAAAAAGAGGAACAGGTATAAGAGCAATGATAGAGAGAAAACAATATACAAGAGAAGAAGTAAGAAGTATTCGTCTTATTCATCATATTTCTTTGTATAATGAGATTATGCTCTATTTTATATGCACAAATGCAAACCCCTATAATTTTCTTTATCAATACACATGAATGTGAGATAATGACTAATATTGACCATGAAGATTATTTATTTTCATGATCGATGTAGGGAGGGTAAATAAATGGAATACAAAGTAACATTCAATGTAGAATTCAATGAACATTTACAATACTCCATTGTGTCATACCAACCCACATATAATAAACTGGTAGGCCACTAACTTCTACTAAGTGATAAAGTTCAAAATTCAAATATGAAGTAGGTGATTATCAAAAGAAAAACATTTTTGATATAGTGAGCTGAACTTAACAAGAAATTGATTGTAGCCGTGTCGCTTAAATATGACGACATAAGTGGAACAATATTCCAACTTTATTTATAAATATATTTTAACATTTTCATCGAATTCTGGTTAAAGTTACAATTCACTTTTAAAACCCATAAATTATTAAAATCGTAAGTTCTTCTAAGTAAAAGAATTTCATTTCCAACTTTCTCCCCTTAGAAAAAGTATATATTCTTAACAATCATTTCTCAACATTCTCTCAACAAAATTCTCCCACTATTTATCATTAAACAAAATATTCACTACCTCGTTATTTTTTTCAACATTCTCTTAACTAATGTATCACTTTCCGTAATCTTTATTTTTTTTTTCTAAAACCGTACCAAACATACTTCTCTCACAATAGAAGACAACTTTTTTCAAATTCAGGAAAATGTTAAACAAACACCACACCTATTCCATTTTATAATAGTATATTTAAAAAAAAAAATTGTGTGCCACATTACATCATTCGCGATCCAAAGTCCAAACAACACACTAACCAAACGGCCACATCTAATTCAAAAATATGACAAGTAGGTTCGGAGAGTGGAGCTGCTAGGTTCGGCACTGCCAAGCAGAGAAGAGAAGAGAAGTGGACGATAAAGCAGCAGAACAGAAACCTCACTCACTACCAGAAGGAGAGAGAGAGAGAGAGAGAGCACTCGCTCGCTCCGCAACTTTTTATCTGTCGCCTGTATGAGAGGAGAATGTGAGCGTACTCCATGGTTAGAGGCAAAGTAAAGTAGAAGGGAGAGAAGAAAGCGAAATAAAGGAAGAAAGAGAAGCCGCATCGCGAGAAAAGTAAGCAAGGGAGAGACGAAACAGTCGCCGGCGAGGGAGGAAGAAATGGCCGGTGAGGGCGGGGCATTGTCGTTCTCGGCGGCTTCGGTGGTGGAGGATGTACTTCAACAGCACGGGACTAGGTTGGGAGTCGTTGATTTGGACTCCAGACGAGCTGAGGAAGCCGGTAACCGCCATTTTCTAGTCTTCTCTTTAAGATTTTGAGTTTTGAGTCAATTTTGCTGTGAATTGTGTCTCGGCCGTAGATAATGGCGGAATGTTGAGTAATTGGTTGATAGAATGATAGTCTCTTTGCTTTTCCGGCTTTCTCGACTCCGATCCAGCTCCAACTTTCCTTTTCTGGTGATCGGCATAGGAAGAAAAAAAAGCAACCGAAATTGGAAACTAGGCTTTGGAACAAGAGTCTGATGATCAGTATTATTGAATTTTTTTTTGTAGCCTCAAGAAGGTATGAAGCGGCCGGGTGGTTGAGGAAAACGATCGGAGTACTGGCGGCCAAGGATTTACCAGCTGAGCCATCGGAAGAAGAGTTCAGACTTGGGCTCAGGAGCGGAATCATCCTCTGCAATGCCCTCAATAAGGTTCAAACTGGAGCTGTCCCCAAGGTGGAAAAAAAATTCTCAAACTCTTGATGCTAAATTTGAAAGGGCTGTTTTGTTTTGGTTGTTTGGCTCTTTCTCAAATGCTTGTGTGCCGATTTAATGGACCTTTCAGGTGGTTGAGAGCCCGTGTGATGCCGCTCTTATACCAGAAGGAGCAGCGTTGTCAGCATTTCAGTATTTTGAGAATGTCAGGAATTTCCTTGTGGGTGTGCAGGAAATGGGAATTCCAACTTTTGAAGCCTCTGATCTTGAGCAAGTAAGTAAAGCTTGTTCTCTGCAAACAAACAAACAAACAAACAAAAAGCAGCATCTTCCTCTCTTGTTTTATAGAGCTTTTCTGGGTTCAAAATTGATGGGTCCGTTTCCTTCTCTTCTGGTTTGAATTATCTTGCAGGGAGGTAAATCTGCAAGGGTGGTCAATAGTGTTTTGGCACTTAAGTCTTACAGTGAATGGAAACAAGCAGGAGGAAATGGAGTTTGGAAGTTCGGTGGGAATGTAAAACCTACTGCCCCCGCAAAATCTTTTGTGAGGAAGAATTCGGAGCCCTTCACCAATTCTTTGTCTAGGAATATGTCAGCATATGAGAAGCACTTGAACACTCTCTCTGCTGATGTTGATCCTAGTAAAATGGTTTGTCTCAACACTATAAGTTCTGTTTCTCATGATTGCATTATCTACATTGCTTTGGATGACCGAGTGTTATGCTTCTCCTCTTTTTTCTTTTCCCTGTTGTGCAGGTTACTGGATCCTTGAGTATGCTTGTTCGTGCAGTTCTGTCAGATAAGAAACCAGAAGAAGTTCCCGGGGTGAGATATTACACTGGCTGTACTCACTCCTCTTTACTTATCATAGTTCATTTCAGCATTCTGTTTTTCTATTAGGCTTAGCAAGGATGAAGTTCCATTGGTGTGCAAATATTTTGCTTAACTTTTTCAGAAGCATGCTGAAAATTTTGAAGGTTTATCTTGTACGGATTTTATACAATCACCAGTATAAAGCATTTGACTTATCTGCTTGCTATTGATCCTAACAAGGATAAGCTGCTTCTTTCTTTGTTATAATAGTTGGTTGAATCAGTGCTCTCAAAGGTGGTTGATGCGTTTGAGAATCGTATTTCAGGCCACTATGATATGGTATGTGTCAATCTTTTCCTAGTCCTTTTTACATTTGCAGGATGCTGTTTTTTTGCAACTATTGATCTATTTTATTTGTCAGACCAACAAGTTCTCCACCCACTCTGCACCCCTTGATAAAAAGGTAACCACTTGATTACCACCTTCATCTTCTGAATTTGAGGGAACCACTTCCCTACATCAGAAACGCAGTTGGAGCACAGTTGCATTTTAAGACTTTTATGTTTAGAGCATGAATATGTTGCTCCAACAAATTTTCTTTTATTCCTTTGGAAAACTCACAGGCTGAAGCCAAAAGCACCAGAGTCTATAAGAAAGAAGAAAGCTATGAGAAATGTCACGTGCCTACTGAGGAAATGAGAAGTAAAATCCTGAAGCAGCAGGCACTGTTTGATCAACAGCAACACGACATTCAGGTACGCTTTAGTCTGGGATTTTAGTTTCACTATTTATACTGGGCCAATTATATAGAGAATCGAGCTTTGATTTTATGTGTAGGATTTGAAGCAAACTCTCCACATTGCAAAAGCTGGTATGCACTCCATGCAGAGAGAGTTTCATGAGGAGTTTAACACTCTAGGTATGTTTCTGGGAATAATCACCTTGGTCACAAATACAAGAGTAAAAAAAACTCGTATTCTATTGGACATAAACCCATGTTTTAGGAGGTTTGAATTTATTTGTCATTCTTTGCAGGTGTGCATATTCATGGCCTAGCTCATGCTGCATCCGGTTACCACAAGGTTCTTCAAGAGAACCGTAAGCTGTACAATCAGGTCCAAGACCTTAAGGGTGAGTTACTGCTTGCCTTAATCTAAGGATGGTCATCTGATGCATTCTTAAGTTAATACAGTTCATTTTGGTTGAGCAGGAAGTATCCGGGTTTACTGCCGAGTGAGGCCATTTCTTTCTGGACAATCAAACTTCTTGAGCAGTGTGGATTCTTTGGAAGAAGGAACCATTTCTATTAATACATCATCGAAACATGGGAATAGCAGGAAATCCTTCAGCTTCAATAAAGTCTATGGACCATCTGCAACCCAAGGTTACATTATTGGAGTTTGATTTGAAGATTAGTGTGGTTCAACAACTTATGCAACTTTTGACTCACATACTTCCTTCGGATGACAGCTGAAGTCTTCTCTGATATGCAACCATTAATTCGCTCTGTTCTCGATGGATACAATGTCTGCATATTTGCATATGGTCAAACAGGATCAGGAAAGACTTACACCATGGTAAAGAGAAGCTTTCACTTTGCATCATAGAATGGCAACCTATAATCAGAATGTTGTTGATTTGTTTTGTCTGACATATCCAGACAGGACCCAGAGATCTTACAGAGCAAAGCAAAGGTGTAAACTATAGAGCATTGAGCGATTTGTTTCTTCTAGCGGAACAAAGAAAAGACACCTTCTGTTACAATGTGGCAGTTCAGATGATTGAGATTTACAATGAACAAGTTCGAGATCTTCTTGTTAGTGATGGAAGCAACAAGAGATATCCTTCTGCATCTCCCTCCCCTGCACCTTCTTTCAGTTGTTCCATTTTGCTTTTCATATTAATTGATACACTTTATTTTCAACATTGACACATTTTAACTTCATCTCAGATATCATTCTGAATTAATCCAACATTGTTCGTCCTTAACTTTTTGACACATTAGAAATTCGCAACAGTTCACAGACGGGTCTAAATGTACCGGACGCAAACCTAGTTCCAGTAGCATCAACATCTGATGTCATCTACTTGATGAACTTGGGACATCGAAACCGTGCAGTGGGTGCCACAGCCCTCAATGACCGCAGCAGCCGTTCTCATAGGTAAGTCACGTCCTTTCGCAATTTTAATACCTTGGAATTCGCAGCGGGTAGAAGTTCCTCAACTTTCATGTGATATTGCAGTTGCTTGACTGTTCACGTCCAAGGAAAAGACTTGACCTCTGGAAAAGTTCTGCGTGGGTGTATGCACTTGGTTGATCTGGCAGGGAGTGAGAGGGTAGATAAATCTGAGGTTAGAGGTGATAGACTGAAAGAGGCGCAGCATATCAATAGATCGCTTTCAGCTCTAGGAGACGTGATTGCTTCCCTCGCTCAAAAGAATCCCCATGTCCCTTACCGGAACAGCAAACTTACTCAACTGCTTCAAGATTCACTTGGTAAGGCCAAAACCCATCGGAGTTCTGAATGTTACTTCATCTTTCTCTCTTTGCTAACACTGTCGTTGCAGGAGGCCAAGCCAAGACGCTAATGTTTGTTCACATCAGTCCTGAACCTGATGCTGTTGGAGAAACCATAAGCACGCTTAAATTTGCAGAACGAGTTGCAACCGTAGAACTCGGTGCTGCTCGAGTGAACAAAGATAGTTCAGACGTAAAAGAGCTTAAAGAACAGGTGGTTACAATGCACTTCCTGCAACAATAAGTTGGCAAGCTTTGTCAACAGCTTCATTTAAACTCATGATTGTACTGCTGTGGCTTCTGTTTAGGTTGCCTCCCTTAAGGCAGCATTATTGAAGAAAGAAGCCAGAGAGCAAACCGCATATGGGAGCAACGACAGACACAAAAGAGTAAAGGAATCTGAGTACTCACCATTTAATTCTAACCAGCGTCTTGGAAATGTTGACCGTGAAAGCAGTAACCTCAGACAACCAATGGGCGATGTAGGCAACATAGAGGTGATAAAAAAAAAAACTTACAGCATTAACCCCACAATTTACTGCTAGTGAAAATCATATTTGCAATGTGGAATGTCCTCATTTCACTAGCTCAACAACATACAAGAGTTCTGACTGACTACGCCTTCATGCAGGTCCGAACAAATACTTTGTCGAGGCAAACGACACAAAGCTTTGATCAGGACGAACTATTGACGAATTCACCGCCATGGCCACCCATCATTAGTCACAGCCAAAATTGTGGAGAGCAGGAGAGAGAAATAGGGTCTGGTGAGTGGGTGGACAAGGTGATGGTGAACAAGCAGGATGCTGCAAACAGACTTGACAGCTCTTTAGGTTGCTGGGAAGCAGAGAATGGGCATTTCCCTGAAGCAATGTACCAGAAGTATCTCTCGGATCCTAGTAAAGCTTATTCGCAGCAGTCATACAACGTGTTCACAGGCAACAGCGGGTTCACCACGTACAATGCTTCCAGCACAGACGAGATGGATGATCTAGATGCTGACACCTGTGACTCGTCAGAACCTGATCTGCTATGGCAGTTCAATCAGTGCAAACTCGGCAACATGGGGAGTGGGATGGAGCGGAAGAACAAGAAAACAACTTCATCAACTGCATCAAGAACTCCAGACTTGAGGTAACTTTCCCCCCTCCAACTCTAAGTTGTAGTTAGAACATTATGACAAACGTCTCTTAAATGGTAAACAATACTCCTAACGGCTCAGTTATTCCATTGAAAGTTCGACCCCAGTGTATTTAACATTACGAATATTGCCATATTGTAGTCATGAGAAGTTCCACCTTATTGAACATTCTTCTACACAGAATGTCTTGCACCTGATTCTCCTAAGAAGTTGTTGAACATTGCTTATAACTTATAAGTGCCTACCTTAAATTGAACTTAGAAGAACATGTTGCAATGTTGTCTGCAATTATAAAGATTCCTAGCCCCTCAATTGTTTGCCCGAAAGTTCTATCCATTCTACCTTGAATTTATGGCTAGAATTCACCCAATTGGCGTTTCTTGTTTGACACAAATGTTGTTACATGTTCCTGAGGAGCTGCTCATTCGACATTGGTTGCAGGCAGCATAACTCATCCCCTATGCTCGGCCCTTCTCCATCACGGAAATTGCCATCCGGCAATGGAGTTCCAGTGCACCGGAAGGGAAGGCAAACGATGACTGCCACTGATGGGAAACGCAAGCCCGGGAACAGAAAATAGAGGTTCATCTAGCAGCCAGCCACAACCACGTTCAGAGAGGGTGCAATTTGTCTTTGATACCTGATTTTTTTTATCTATAGAAAGTTACACAATGGTTTGAAGATTGGTTGTGCCATTTTTTTCTTCTTCTTCTTTTTATCTGTTACGGTTTGTTCATTTGAGAGTGAGGGAGAGAGAGAGAGAGAGGTGTGTTTACTGAGTGCTTATCTTTTTATCTGAGTTGCTTTGTAAACTTCGAGTTTGGGTTTAGAGTGGTGTCTCTCTTCTGTATATTCATTGTATTACCAGTTACCAATACTATTCTCTATTTGTAAACTTTGAACTTACAGTCAGACGCCCCTCATCTTTTGGGGTAGCTGTAATAAGATTTCTTTATTTTTTTCTTTCCTGAATTTATATGTTGGTTAAAAGCAAAGAGCTACAAAGGCTAAGGAAAGGTGTCCTGCTAATAATCAAGAGCAAGTGGTGGTATTAACCTTTCCGTTGTTTTTTTTCTTTTTTTCCTACCCGAATAGCACGTATCACAGGATTCCTACCCGAATAGCACCAAAAATGATGTTGAATAGTGTATTAAAGTCCACGTACAAGATCCAGAAAAAAAGGGAAGAATGAAGATACCCAGGAATGGAGGGCAAACTTAAAGAAGGGAGACGCCGGCCACGTGAAGATGTTGCAGTCGTAGTTGCAGGTATGGTGGAATGAAACTCGTGAGCGGATGAGATAATGGCTCCCGCGCCACATTCATTAACAGCGCGCACCTAGTTATTATTATCGATCGATCGATCAAATCAAATGTCACGTCTTAATTATTATACCGCTTTCTCTACTCGTTGGTGTCACGTACGTAACGATACAACCATATCTAGCTACTGGTTTTATTATTGATTCGCCGGTACGATACAGTTTCACAATCACGCTGCACAACACAAACAAATGAGGAGGAGCGCCTATTCGTACGTGGAAGAAGAAGCGGGAGGTCTTTCTTTCGGAGCCAGGATGAAAAGACGGCTCAGGAATTTGTGCCAGGGGGATGCCTCTACCTCTACACCTCGAAACGACCAAGTCTTCCTCTTCAACAACAGGAGCTCCTGCACCATCAACCACCGCCGCTGCCGCAGCCGCCTTCACGACGGCGACGACGAGGAGGAGGATGAGGCCGAGATTCCGTGTGTCGACAATATGATTAACGGATTAGGTACGATTTGGTTGACCTGCTGTAATTCATAGTTTGTAAAATACGGTACGCGGATAAGTAGTTTTAGTACACGAGTCATCAAATGGATACGACAAGTTTAGTAAACGCACCTGTCTGTAAATATATGCGTATTAAACGGAGTATTGTGATAATATGGTTGTTGTTATCTTGTTATTCAGCGGTTCCGGCTTGGCAGCAGCGCCCGCCATCGTCGCCAGCGGCGGGCCGAGCCTCAACAAACCGGACACTGGAGGAGATGATTATGCAGCTGGAACTGGAGGAGGCGGCAGCGGCGGCCAGGAAAGCGGCGGTGACTAGAAGGATGTCGTGCGTCAACACGAGTTCGGATCGGGTGCTGAGATCCGCCCGAAACGCACTGAACCAGTACCCGCCCCGCTTCTCCCTCGACGGCAAGGACGCCATGTACCGCTCCTCTTTCCTCAACGACGACGAGCCACTCCGCCGCCGCCGCCCCGACCCCAAAAGGCTCGCGAATTTCGTCGATCGAAATCGGGACTGCCACCGTGATCAGCCGCCTAGGAGAAGTGGATGCAACGGCGGTGGTGGGAATGTGGTGTGGTGCAAACCGGGAGTTGTACCGAAGCTTATGGGTCTTGACGCGATTCCGGTGCCGGTTAATTATTTTCCCGGTCATAGAGGGCCCTTGTTCTTTTGACGGTGTTTTGGTGATGTTTACTCTTTGGTTACAGGGAATTTAGTTGTTATTATGCAATCTAATTATGATTGAAAATACTTTAGGCTTATATTGTGCTAAGAATGAATGAATGATAATAGTCATATATTCTAATTGATAAGTCTTCAACTCAAAGTCTCAAACTAGATGCCCTGTCATGTGCCAAATTGAACAGGACATAAAAGGTAAATGACACATTTGGTCACTGAGATTACTAAATCGTGTCATATTTAGTCACTAGAAAAATTTAATATCAATTTTGGTCACTCGAATTACTGACACAGGTCACATTTGGTCACTCTTCTGTAGCCTCTGTCCAACTCCGGTCACTCGAATTATTGAAAAATGTCACATTTAGTCACTCGTATTACTGAAACATGTCACATTTAGTCACTCTCCCAAAAGTTTCCGTCCAACTACATTAATGGAGTTGGACGGAAACTGACGGGAGAGTGACTAAATTTGACCAGTTTCGGTAATTCGAGTGACCAAAATTGATATTAATTTTTTCTAGTGACTAAACATGACACAATTTAATAATCTCAGTGACCAAATGTGTCGTTTACCGGACATAAAATGAAGAAATCTGTACATTTCGAACCCAATTAGATCAATGTAGAGGCACTAACCAATTTCTTATCTACTTGAATCCAACACAAGTTTGTTTCTCCAACCAATTGCATTGATAAATACGTTCTGGAGTACAATTTCCAAACTTACTGGATACAAATACTAACTTATTCCTAACAAGTTGCAGCCATCAGGGAAAAAATAACAAGGGGAAAATAGAAGAGATCTTCATTGAACGCACTGATGCTCAAACACAGGCAAGCGAACCATCCCCGGTCCGCCGCAAATGACAATGGCATAGACTCTATCACTCACGAGTCATCATCAAGCATGGTGGACAACAGCAGCCCCTGTACAAACTGGCTTCTCTGTGTCTTCTCTGTATGTTCCTTGTCTGACAGAGGAGGGGAAGAAACACTGCATCCATATAGAAGACAATCAGTGTGCCCGCATAAGAACACAGATTCAGAGGAAAGTTGGGTATGAAAAGCTTGTAGATGACACATAGGAAAGTTAGGGGTTTGCGGCCATTGATAAATGGGAAAGGAAAAGTTCATATAAAAGATTGCTCCTATCGTCATCTCATGGGAGCTTTTCTCCTTCCCCCACCTATCTTGAACAAAAGTCAGTCACATACACTTGTTATACAGAAACTAAGTTCAGCATTCTTAAACAAAAGTCTGTTCTTTCTCCAGAAAAGAACAGATGGGGATACTTGAAAACTCAGTACTAGGCCACCCCTCACGATTCTATATATACATATTTCCCCTTAACTATGTATCTTCGGTTCAGTTCACCAGAAACCAACAGTTAGAATTGAAAAAGCGTCATTTACTTGAGTTGATAGAAAAGACAAACTAACCTTTCAGTTTTTATATCAACTGGCTGCTGCTTCCCGGCATCTACTTCAGTTGATAGAAAAGACTGTGCACTGTCTGCTTTGTCCAGAGAGGGCACGTGGTGAAGGAATGACAGTAATGGATCTGTTGGGGGAAGCACAGCAGCTGAAGACCGAGAAAACAAGGATTGCAAGTAATCATCTTCTGCTTCTCTCTTCAGGGAGGACAGTGATGACCGTAAATCCCCTTTTCGACGCTTCAACTTCTGTAAACTGTGAGCCTAGGTTAAGGAATCCAAAAGGGTAGAGCATATGGTTTGCTGTGGTTAACAAAGGAAGCCATAACCACTGGTCTCAGATAATACACTGAAATACAGTATATCCTTAAGTCTTTAAATCAAATATGGAAGGATATCTTAATCATGTCTCCATGCTGTGATGTTATGTGGGCAACCATGTCCATAGCATCGGTTAGACCGCAAACAGGGCACATCTGAAAATGGGAACATTACTCATTGTCAGAAACTTGCAGATAAAGGAAGAAAATAATAGAAGCAAGGAGTTTAATCAGGCACGGTGATTCATGTCAACTAAGTACAGTTCAGAAATTATAATACAATTCCTTTCACTCTCTTCTTGAGCCACTGCTTGTTCCACACAAAATTTTCCGAACTGTCAGCAGAAAGCGCAATTGTCTTGATCAAAAGAGCTAAATTCAGGTTGATCCCACATATATGCTAAGGATTGATAGTATGAATAATACAACCCAGTGTAAAAGTTCATAAGAAAACGAGTAACCAAGAGATATAAGTTTTAGAGGACATGAACTGCAATGGACATGAATAACTAGCTGGATTAAAAATCCAGCCCTAATCTCAATTTCATAAAGGGAAGCTAATTGAGCCTGCCATAGAAACAACAGAACAAGAGAGTTACCTCTGACTTGGGTTCGTACGGATGTTCATCATCTATATGGCAGCACAATTCAACCAAATCATAGTCCTCTTCGCAATACGGGCAGGGAAAATCCGCCAGCAAGTGATCATCCGTGTCTTCTAGCGATTCAAAATCAATGCAAAGATCTGATATTTCGCGGAAGCCAAACACCACCCAGAAGTCAGATTACTTCTAAAAACACAACCCACCACAGGAACAATCATCCCCAGACGATCGTCAATCAAACACAACCTAAATCACTGTAAAAAAAAAACCTAGAAGGCAAAAAATTTATCGAAACGCCTTACCAGATAAAAATTTAGAATCCTGCTGATAAGCCCTAGATGAAGTAGTAGACGTGCCGATGCTCCACTTATCGTCTTCCATCACTCCAGTTCACCTGATGATCTCACAACCACGAATTAATCCCAATACAACCACCGGATTCACGAATCTCCTCTCCGTCGTTGGCCTCGCCGTCCTTTTCGTATTTCAGTTTTACTGGCTTAAAGCATAGCTAACCAGTTCGTTGCCGCAACCAAACATAGAGCGACCGAGCGAGCTGACGGAAAACGCGTCGACGGGGATAGACAACAGACGGCGCAGCGAGGCGGTGGCGGATGAATTCTTAATCGACACGATTTCTCCCTTTTCCCCTTAGCTTCCCCTCTTTCTCTTGAGAGCCTCTCCTCTCCTCCCGCGTATTTACCTTGGCTCCCACCGGCAAACGACCACTGGAAAGGGACCTGTGAATTTCTCTCTTTTGCCCCTGAGTTCTGTCGGGTTTTGAAGCCCCTTGTGGGGTTAATTTCGTCTTTTTTGTTGTTTTACATCCGTTTTGTTTGTGGTATGTTTGTCCTTTGTGGTTTCGGAATTTGATTGGTAAAGCAAATGGGCCGGACCTTGGCCCGCTAACAAGAAAATTGGGAGTTTCAGGCCCAGAGGTGAAGGGACGATCTACGCAGAAGTAGAGATGGCAATAAAATCCGAACCCACGGATATTCAGCCGTTGATCGGGTCGGGTTGAGTTTGGGTTTAGGTAAACCCGTCTCATGGGTACCCGCCCACACACATATAATTACTTTCCCGGTATATTTAATATTCTAAATAATATATCTTCCTTAAACAACTAATATTCTTTATGTTTGTGGAGACATGTATAATTTGTTCTTTCTAATTGTTTAGAATTAAGTTGATATTATGAAGTGGAGAGTGAAGAAACTTAGTTGACGAGGAAGAAAATTTCAATTAATCTTATTGTTTATAGATGTTTATCTTTAATTTTAAACAATTTGTATTTATCATTTGCGGTTTGCTTGTATGCTCTAGATTAGTGTTTTTTTGTATGAATAATTTGTATGAGAAAGTTGATGTTAAACTTTTATTTTGAAAGAAACTTGTTATTGTAAATTTTTTACCACAAAAACCCACGTGTACCCATGAACCCGTGGATACCCAGCGGGTTGGGTTGGGTTTGAGTTTTCAAACCCAACGGGTTTTACCCCGAATTTATTTTGCGGATAAACCCATGGGTTTAGGTTTGACAAAACTCGCCCCAACCCGACCCATTGTCATCCCTACGCAGAAGGCACCCTTCTACATGTCGGGATTCTAGTATTGAGATGCGGAGGACATAAACCCTCTTTTGGAGTATTTGAGGAGATAATTGGATTATTGTAAAGTCATTATTTATTTTTGAATGTACGAGTCAAAATATAATAAAAGTTAGGTTGGATCGTGTGTTGTGCTCGGCTTCTTGGAGAGCATAATTCGACGAGGCGGTGGTTTTTCATCAAAAATGATGGAAAAATGGCGAAATTCTGTCGTGAAAATCTATCAGAGATATGATGCTTAAATTGGATATGAGAAAGGCTTATACCATGATTGATTGGGATTGTCTGAAAACCCTCCTAAGTCCTAAGTAATTATGGGTTCAACAATTGATGGTGAAGTGGGTCAGAGCTTGCATTCGCTTAGTCAAATTATCCATTATGTTAAATGGGGAGGGCGCATAGTCCTTCTACCCATCTTGTGGCATCCTTCAAGCAGACTCTCTTTGTCCCTTTCTTTTCATTTTGATGTCTATTGCTCTAACTTTTTTTTTTTAATTGAGAAGGCGGTTGGTGACGATTGTTTAACATGTACTAAACTCAATCCTAGATATTTGATATCACTGTCTTTTTCGCAGATGATACAATTATTTTTTAGAAACCCAACCAACAAGAGGCTGGGAGTATTTCCAATGTTGAAACACTCTCCAAAGAGGTAAATAAAATAGTTGAAATACACTTTGAAGAGAGAGATTGAAATACATAGCATATTTCTTGGAGAGAGAGCACCATTTTGAGAGCAACAAAGAGAGTATTGCCCTTGGAAACTCACTTTTAGAGCTGACAATTTGGGCAAAGAGAAGATTAAAGAGAAGAAGATCATCCTCATGAAGATTCTTCCATGTTCATCTTTGTTTTCTCCTCTCTCCTTTGTGAGCTAAATTCCTCAACTCCTTGGTGAGGTCACTTTAGTCTATAGGATGGGTTCTTGATTTGTAGTTGATTTTAATGAGTGTTCTCTTTTGGTCTATACAGATCAGGGTCCCAGCTAACACGTGAAACACTCTGTTTGGGGAGTACGGTCGCAAGATCGAAACTCAAAGGAATTGACGAGGGTCTGCACAAACGGTGGAGCATGTGTTTTAATACGATACAGTGATATCATTTTATATCTATCTATCCCTTTTCTTGGACCTTGGCAGAGTATTAGGGTGCAATCCAATTAAGTTCAATCGATGTGTACGAAAGTTTGAATAGAATTGTGTCGATTTCTCGTGATTACATAGAGAAAGAGGGCCGACCCAGCCAGGAAAGGAAGGACAAGTTTGAGCCCGGCGTGGAGAAAAGGAAGAAAGCAGACTTAATCTTAACTATGTTTTTCCCCCAAGTAATAACAAGAGAAAAGAAGTGATACAATCAAAGAACTATCTAGGAAGTAGGAACCCTGCCAAAGCAATACCTTGATGAAGCCACCATACAAAATCCAAGGACACTACCATTAAAGGAGATAATCGTGCTTTACGTGCCACTCTATGGGCACCGGTGTTCGCAGTTCGAGGAACCACCCTAAAATCTAGACAGATAGAAGCAGAGACAAACAACTGAAGACAAACCCGAAGAACATGTCCACTTAGAGAAACTAACGTAACTCCTTAGCGAAACTGTTGAAAGACCACCTCAGAATCACCTTTGACGATTGAACGGGGCAAGTTTCTATAGACAACAAGCGAAATGACATCTTTGGCGGCCAGCAGTTCTGCTAGGTAGGGATCAGACACTCCTTAGTGTAGGGTCCCAAATGCCAACACGACATGCTCGTCTGAGCCACGAACAACCAGGCCAGACGAACACCTAGAGTCAGAATCGCCTACATCAAGGAGATCTTCAAACAATCTTCGGGGGGTTGCCACTTCTCCGTTACCCCCTTGGTGGTCACCGACAGGGCTGTAAAGTTTGTATTAAATGCTCCTAGGGTTTGCTGGGTATCTATGGAGGCGGGATTTGGCGTCGCAAAACGAATGTCTCCAAGTATAAATTTTTTTTGGTTTTTCAATAATTAAGTAGATCAGTTAATTTTTTTTTTTTTTCTTTCCTGAAAGTAGTAGGCAAGGCATGGGATGGCAGTGTCTCCTCCTCTATAAAATTAGGCATATTTTTAATGTGGATAGTGATCAGAAAGTAGTTGAGAAAACTGGATCTCATGGTTTTTCAATCTTCGCTCACTGTACATGTGTTTCTACATAAACAAGTAATGATAATACATGCATACATAGTTGATGATTGCCTGTTTTATTTTCTCTTTTTTTGTTGGAATCACAAATTGTTGATGAATTATATGGGTAGGAATTAGTTGCACACGATCTCACATGCTTTTTCCACTCTTCAAACACCACTTCTCGTTTGAATAAAACGAAGTTTATGTATAGTTGAATAACCTAGAAATAAAAAGGGAATTGATGAATAAATTTCATTCCTACGATAAAGGAAAAGAGAAGCAAAACTGCAAAAGAGCTAATACAAAAATAAAACGAAAACGATATTATGCCGCGGGGGAGGGAGGTGGCTAATGCTACAGAAAGTAAGGAAGGAGGAGGGGAGACGCCAAAATCATGAGCCCAGCCAGCCAGCTTAAAACATTCTCCCTTCTGCCTCTTTGCTTGGTAACAAGGTAACAAACAAACAGACAAACAAACACACACGACTACTCCCTAGTCCCTTCCCTCGTTCGATAAACAAGAAAATGATGAAAGCCAAACATCGCAATTCACAATTAGGCTACTCTAACTTCACCGGACAAGCTAGGCCACAGTCCCTCACTCGTTCTAGCCATCAAACATTTCATCTCTTCTCATGTGCAGCAGCAGCAGCAGCATTGTTAGAGACGGGCTCCAGCCGATTTCGCTAAGCTGACAGTCCCAGCATATGCTACTGCTGCTCCCCCCGCACCAGCATCCATCATCCACAATACCCCCAAGAATATTGGAAAACTAACTTCTCCAAACCCACAGGAACAGGCTAACCCCTTTCACCTAGTCTGCTTGCTGCTTAATTACCAAAAGAAACAGGTTAACCCCACTCTTAACTTCAATTAACCATGCCTCTCAGACACCATCCAAACAAACTGTCATAGGAAAATTGTCATTGTAGATAGCAACATCCCGAAAGAGACAGACACATCTAGGGGACATTCCATCAACCACAGAGATCAGTTCACACAATCCTTCATTTATAGCTCACACCCGAGATCACGACTTGACTTGACATCCAACACATTCTGGGTATGAGTTCAAACTTAAGAGTCTAGTTATAGCTAGCAAAGCTCAATCAGAATTAATAATGGGTGCAGATAGCTAACATTCAATCCCCCCCTTGGGCTATCACTAAGGATTCAGATTTTGGAGTCAACATCAAAGTTAAAAACACACAAACACAGCTCTCAGAACCACATTGCAGATATAGCTAAGGAGAAATTGCTTCAACTGGTTAATAATGGTGATTGCTTCTTCTACTTTTCATCATTCATAGTCTAAACACAAGCAATGGTGGCCGCTGTTCCTTCTCTAGAACCTCAATCCAATCTACAAGATAAGAAACTGAAGCTTCTACCCTTCTTTTTTTCTCTTTTCTTTTTCCTTCTGTGTCCTTATTTTCAGAGCCAAGAACAATAAAATAGAATACATTACAAATGGCCTGAGAATCAGTCGGCAAACCAAAACTAACAATGAGTGGAGCAGCACAGTAAAATGGTGGGAGGAGGAGGAATAAGTTGCAGAAGAGAAGATAAGCACCGAAAAAGAAGAACAAGAAGCAAAAAGGAAAAAAAAATTGTGAAAGCAGAGCATAAACAAATGCAAAAATGAGAAGAGAGAAACAGTGTTCTTTGGGAGGGCGGAATTTACCGGCGGACGGTGGCTGGGCTGCCTGATTCAATGTGAGTGTCCGTACAGGTCGTATGGCGCCCAGAGCGCATCCAGTGGGCACGGCCGCCGCGAATCGAGCCTGCTCCATGGCTTCCCGCTGCCGGACCAATGCAGGAGGCTGACCGGACCCGGGTGGAGATCCCGGCAGCTTCCCCGGACGTTGTCGCCGCCCAATCCGTGCTGGTTCCACCGGTGCTCGATCGGGGCCACTTGCCCGGCGAACACCAGCAAGAACGGAGGCAGGGACCCCAGCTCGTAGATTCTGTCGTTCCTCTGAATCTCCATCCACCTCTCTATCCGCTTCGTGTACCCGACCCGCCTCCACTTCGCCAGATCTATCACCATCACCCCCGTGTTGAAGTAGCACGGCTTCCTGCCCTCGAACGTCCCCGCGTACCGCCGCTCCGACCAGAACCTCGCCGTGAAGTACTTGCTGAAGTTTGTGTGGCAGTACTCCGGCGCGCCGATCGTCTTCGCGCCCAGGCTCGTCGTCCACAGCTTGGCAATGTCGTCGACGACCACCAAATCTGAGTCGAGGTAGATGACCCGGCGGACGCAGGGCTCCAGCAGATCGGCCAGGTAATTCCTCGCGTAATTGAGCGGCTGCTCCAGCGCCTGCCTCACCGACGTCGAGATCAGGCTCCGCACGATCTCCGGATCGAAGTAATACACCTTGAACTTCAATTTGGGGAACGTCGACCGCACTAGGGTTTCCAGATCGGTCTCCGACACCAGGAAATGGAAGAAGACGCTCTCGGGACACATGGAGTGCTGCAGGATGGAATGGACCGCGGCCATGGAGCCGCGGAGGTACTCGACGTCGAGAGTAATCGCGACGTGGACCAAGGAAGGGTCGCAGACGCCGGTTTCCCTCCGGTCGGAGGACCTACATTCAGCGGCATTGCGGAATACCGGCGCCTTCCGGAAAGAGAACCGTCGGTGCGAATCGGAGGGCACGGGGAACCGGAGGTAGGGATCGAGGTGAGAAGATCGGATGGCTTCCGCCGGAGGGAAAGACTGCAAGGAAGGAGAGAGGATAATCATGACCATTGCGGCGGAGATGAAGCCAGAGAAGCGCATAATCCAGAGCATCTTCGTCAGATGGTGAATCCCTCTCCTCCTCTTCTTCTTCTTCGACTTGAAATCGAATCGATCTGCCAAGACGGACAGAAAAGAGGATTGGAGAAGGAACGCTAGGGTTCCTTTGAGGTCCGCCAGATTCGAAACCACCGCCACCGCCACTGTCACCGCCGCCGCCGCTCCAAATTGCGGGAGGAGAAGAAACAAAAAAAATGCCGTGAAATCAATCCCTCCCTCCCTGCCCCCAAAAGCGAAGGGGGAGGTGGAGCTGGAATCAGATGTCTTGCTCTTTCTCAAAGCCAAGCTGAGGAGGAATCCATTGGAAAAGGGAAAGGGGGAAAGGGAAAAGGAAATAGTACCACCAAACAAACCCGAACCAGGGCGCAGAATTAGGGCCCCGGCGCTAATGTGCGCCGTCTGTGCACACTCTACTAACCTCCCCCCTCTCTCTCTCTCTCTCCTCTCTGGTCAATTGAGCTCAAGAATTGGAAGAAGCAGAACAGTCGAGAGGGAGAGAGAAAGAAACGGTGGAAGAAGGAGAAGGAATGAAGGAGAAGAACCGACGAAGAAGATGAAATTTTGGGCTTCGTTTTTCCGTTCTTTAGTTTTTCAGTTAGGGTAGCGTTTTTTTTTCCCACCATAGAAATCCCCGGCCAAAACTAAAAGCTACAATTTAGGACCAAAAAGTATTTATGAAAAATAAACCTCTTTTTCTCCTTATTTTCCTTTATTTATTTATGCATCAATATATATCTACAGCTGGGTTAGGGTGTGCATTGGTCCGGACCGGTTCAGATCTAATCATGTGAAATTGTACAATATGTATTAAAATTGTGGTTCAATCATTTCATATTATTCAAATTGCCTACTATTTGAAGTTCGGTATCGATATTTTTTCGGGTCCAACCAGCCGTTACGATAGGGTTTCTAAAATAATGAATCACGATTTGATAATAGAAAAAGAACAAAATCATCATTGCATTCGATTCGATTATGTATGATCCACATTTCACTTCAATCTATATTTTCATTAATACTTATAAAATTCATAAAATTAAGAACCCTATGATATTGTACTTGATCAAAGTATGATCCAATCCAAATATCAATTCAATATGATCAGACCAAACCAAACCGCTGGACACAATACACCCGAACCATCAATTATCATGTAGGATTCTATGTTTTTATTTTAAATTTAAATATATATAATTGGCAGCTGTAAACAAACAAAACTCTTTCCTCGTCGTTTATCCCTCCTTCTTTTGGGCTCGTCATGTATATTTTGACGAGTATGCCCCTAGTTGTCATTTTTGCTAACAACAACGGAAATATTTTATTATTTGATAATCATGTAAATATATATCTACTATCCGCCTAACCGAGAGTTTTATTCCTGTCTGTTTGTTTAAATTATCCGTACAAATTCTCATATTAAAAAAACAGATTATTCACATAAAAACTAGGTTTAGAGGACCAACTAAGGTGGTAACACCATATTTTTCGGTATGGTGCAAACACTTACTTCGATCAATATGAACATTTTGTTTTAATGATTTATTTTATTTTATTTCAACGTATTGATCATAATCAATCCGAATTTGTAAAGAGATGTGCACGCTTGTCATTATTGAAAATAAATGGGGACACACATATGTGTTGGTTATCATTAACTACGTCTCACTGCTCACCACATGTGTCATGAAGTAGGCCACAAAACACGGACCTTAATCACAACAAATCACATCACAAATAATATAAAGTAAATCAGAAAGCTTATAAAACATACTAGAACTCACCACGCTACTAAATTTATAAAAACATATTATAAATCTTATAAAGCAGACCATAAATTTATAAAAAACATATAAAAAAATCTAAAGCATACAATAAGTTTCCTTAGGGCACAAAAGCCAACTCACGAGCACGTCTGAAAATTTGCACCATCCCCAAAAATTTGCCATGTTTTTCCTCCTTGTCCATTTTCGATATGGACCATAAGGTATTTGTTTCCCTAATTCATAAAAAAATATTTGTTTCCCTAATTAAAACCATTATATCTATTCATAAAAAAAACAATTATATCTAATTTTGTATAACTACTTTTAAAATGAGTTTTGTATTGGAATCTAAGCCATTTTATATAAGAATTTTTGGTACTTACAAAGAATTTATATGTGATTTTCAATGTCTAAAAGCATGTGTAGCTCCTCTATAAATAGTCCATATTAATTGGGATGAAAAACATTTATATATAGGTTCAAGCTACCATACGCCTATTAACTACGCCTTGTGAGTTTGGCTTTTAGATCATTAACTAATCGTAGTTTGACACATGATACTATAATCTCATTTCTAATAGATGAAACCAAATCATAAGATCGATATAATTAACAATATAATAACCGTCCTTTCTGATTTGCTACATGTATCAAAGTACATCTATGTATGAACGCATGTATATATTATTTTCTTATAAGAGTGATATAAATTTGTTTTATAGTTATGTATTATTTAAGAAATTCGAATAAGAGATCTCCATGTTCAAAAATAGTAATAATACCACGAAACCAAATATATAAGGTAGCATATTCCATATATAATAAAACATAGAAAAAAATGTAATATAATGTATATGCAGCATTAACGTGAGAATTATTAATAGAACCTGCAGGATTCAAATATTTAGATAGCAACAGCCAACAAGTGGAGTGTATTGTCACGTTATGTAATCGCGTTTTGATGGGGAGGGAGGCAAAAGGGAAAGGAGTAAGTGTCGGTGAAAGGAAGGTGCTTATCTCTTTTTTTCCCTTGTGATTGCGACAAAATATATAAACAGATTTATAAATAATATAAAACATACGAATTATATAAATAACACAAACTTAATCAAAAAAGAATACAAAATGGAAAAACGACCACCGACAACCGTTTGTGCCACAGCCACAAGGTTTCAAGATGCATGCCACATTAGGTGTGTGTATGTAACTTTGTATAAATCAAAAGTAGGAAAATTTTGAATTACACCGTAGTTCAACCGTTAGTATCGTTAAATACCGTGTATCGGTTTAGCCTCCAATACTGATATTTCATGGTTGAACCACTGGTACGATACGGTTTCATGGACTATGCATATATTACGGCTTTTAACATTTTCCACTCCAGGCCAGCGTGGCCAATAGTTTTTGTCCCATGAAATGAAGTCACAATTACTGTGTATGACGCCACAACTGGAAGGAATTACTGTATCACAGTAGTATCCAAATCGCAAGAGTAGTACATGTATGATGCACTACTCATTCCTCTCTATCACTCACTCACTCACAGACAGGAGACCATAACAAATGATGGGCAAGCAAAAACCCAAATTTCAACCGTATGAATTTTCCTAAAACTAAAACAACAGTAGGTGGAAGCTGGGGGTGAAACAAGAGAGCTCAACAAGGCTCTACATTGTATGATGTTAAAAACAGCAAAATGTCCGATCGAAATTGGGGTAGCAACAAAACCAGTTGTGGGATACAAACAAACCTGCTTGCGACGACTGAACAACCCCCCGACACTACGCATTCTTTCAACCAGAACCGCGCTAACGTTGTTTTGTATTTTCACTACCCAGGGGAAGGGACTGTGCTTGCCACCGAAAAACATCTATCTGCCTTCAGTACAAACAGGACACTCGGCTTCATTCCACCCACATCCTAATGATCTGCATAGCATCAAATAATATGTCAAATATACGATGAAGAGATGCTTGTTAAAAGGACAACTGAGAGAACAATGTCGCCTCTCGCGCAAATTCATTACACAGAAATATGGCATCTGGGTATTATAATGAACCCCACTATAGACTGCTGCATATGTACTTGGTCTCAAATAAAAGCAGGCTCGAGTTGAGTAAGAGCAAGTTTCTCGGCATCTAAACTCGCACTGACAGAGACCGTGATGTAAAGGAAGTGTCCAACATACCTTTAACTGAAGTTGAATCCTCCTGTGGGAACGGGAGGTTCGCTGCCTCCAAAATTGAATCCACCTTGGGCTGGATCACCAGGAGCGACGGGGTCAACATCCTCCTCCAACCAATATGTCTCCAGAAGCTTCACCGCCTTTTCATATATATCATTATTGTCATGGGTCTGCAGATTCTCAATCTTCTCTAACCCTTCTGCATCATCGATGAGTTGAGAGAACACATTTACGTCTCCAGAGTTGCCTAAATTCTTGTCAGCTTCCCCAACCTTCAGAATGTTTTCTAGACCCTCCAAGCAGACCGTAACGATTCTTGGGTCGGGACAGATTAGGAGATCACATAGTGGCTTAATGCAACCCTGGCTCACTAGGAATCTACACCATTGAAGCAAAAGAAACCCCTAAACAGGTCAGTACATAACCTGAAATATTGTGATTCCAGATTATAGAATCCACATTGAAAAGAATTCTACTTGATCTGGTCGTGGGTTCCACCAGATGTAGCATTGGAAATGGCCCAAGCAGCCTCCTTTTTAATCTCAAACTCTGCACTTTGAAGTAGTTGGACGAGAGGGCTAATTATGCCAGCTTCAATAACAGCCTGCATTGAGGAACAAGCCTTGCATTGTCAAACAAGGAGCAAAAGTTTAAGTGGGAAAAGAATTTATGTTTCCATAATATACTGCTTCCTAGCTATACTGCTTGTTCTCATTTGCAAGTTGTCATGTAAGTTACATAAAGGAGTCACAAACCACGCAGAAAGAAAAGAAGTAAAAAAGCATTCAACTAATGATAACCTAATAACTTACCTGTATCTGATTCACGTTTCCAGCTGTGATGTTGGAGATTGTCCAGCAGGCTTCCTTCTTAATGCTTTTCTTATGATTATTGCTCAAGAGATTCAAAAGGCAAGGCAGCACTTGGTGCTCAATCATGCACTGAGATAAGGTATGGCAAAGAGGAATCATATATTCTCATGTGAATGAGCAAACATGAAATGCTGGAATGGCTAATATGAAAGTCATTTGCACCAGTTGGGTAACACCAATAACCATAGAATGCAAAAAAGTGCATCATGCATCTCGCTATCAATTAAAACCGAACCAGGTATATGAAAGATCAATGCAATGGAAGAGAACACCAGACCCAACCAAGAACCAACTGTAAGAACTTATGAGAAAGAGAAGGCCTAAGGATCATAGTATTTCTTGTCCTCACTGGTCCAGTTTCCAAGCAAGTAAAGCTACTACAGAATCTTTAGTTTGCAAAAACTTAAAATGCCAATTTTAAGGAGGCTTGCTTTGACCCATATCCAATTAAATTAGCAATCACAATACAAAACCATCAACCGTCCATAATGAGTCTTTCATCTTGTCATCCTCGATCATAGAAAGAAATAATCTCGTTTTGCTAGAATCAGACAAAGGTATCAATGCAAATGATTCTCCAAAACCAGCTGTTTAGCAGGTTGAATAGGTTGAAGTGCAAGACTTGAAGATATGATATAAATCATTTATGTCAATCCCATTAAAAAAAAAATGAGCACTAGGTACATATTAACTATATAGCCACAATGGATGATGGAACTTAGACTTCTGACATGCATACACCAAAAGCAAATCCAATAACATTCCTGCACCAAATGATAAATGCAAGACAAAGAGACAAAATAACCAGGAAACCAATACCTGAGTTTGCATGTCATCCCCAGTCACAATATTTCCAACTGTGCGTAGTGCAGGAATGAGCACCGTTGCAGATGGATGACTAAAAAGGTAAATAGCATATCACTACCAAAAGCTCAATGAATAAATACAATCATAAGATAAGACAATTTGTGAAGATAAAACTAATACTTACAGAAGAAGCTCAACAAGCCGGGGGCATACCCCAGCCTCAATAACAGTTTGGATTTTGTCATTAGTTCCATCTGAGAGATATGATAGAGCCCAACAGGCATCTGTCAGAACTTCCTCATCATTGGAATGGATAAGACGTTCAAGAGCAGGCAAGGCAGGCTTCGTCTGTCCATTGAAGTAATTGCACATATTTTAGCAAAATTGAAGTAGTACTATAATGCTGCAGTCCCAAATTTCCATCTGAGAGATAAACCTGGTCAAACAAAGGTTGTGGCTTGCCCCTGCAAAAATTTGATAGTGTCCAGGTTGCATTCCTCAACATAGAGAGCTTAGCTTGGTCATTGAATTGTGCAAGCAATGGCATCAATGCCCCATGACCAAGCACAAGATCACGGCATCTGGGTGAATCTCCAGCAACATTACCTAATGCCCAAACAGCCTAAAATTACAGAAAAGACATACGCACCAATGCATTAAGAACTAAGAAGTAATACACACACATAAAAGGTTTCTGAAGGTACACCTTTTGGGAGCTAACATAAGGAAACCATGTACCTGTTCCCTGACATCGTCAGCAGGAGAACCCAAGAGTCTAACAAATATAGGCACAGCCCCATGATCAATCACAACTTTGGTGTTTTCTGATGTCCCAGAAGCAATATTTGTAAGAGCCCAAGCTGCCTCAAACTAGCAACATTGGCACCAGATATCAGTTGAAATGTCTTTTTATGCCAATGAAAAGTATTAACCCGTAACCATGTATACTAAATTCAAACCTGAAGCTGGGGGAAATCATCTCTTGCAAGAAACTCAACAAATCGAGGAACCACACCAGATTGTACAACCTCATTTATTGGTGGACTACGTTCTATGCAAAAAAATGGAAAGTAATGGATCAAATATGCCGAAGATATGTCTGACCACAGAAACGAAAAAGTCAAAAACTGAATAGAAATAAGAAAGGCTAACCTATTGACAACAGCTTCCTGAACTGTGTGGTCGAATCTAGCTGTGAATTCCTATCATCGGACATAACACCTGCAATCATCACTGGAAGACTTTCTAGCTGCAATGAAACAAGAAACAGCATCAGGCCTTCCATTGGCCAAACTTAAACACAATATATACCAAGAAATCCAAGCCATTCATTTTCTAGATTATTTCAAGAACTCAAAACTGAAAACTATGCGGAAGAAAAGCCAAATGACTTACAACATTGGCTGCTGCAACGGTTGCAAGAACTTCTAACTATCAAAATTAAGATCGAAGAAAATAGTTAATAAACTATGAAACCCATATACTGTGATACTAAAAGTAGTCGCTATAAACCCCGAAGCGCGGAGCATTCAGCTATCTTACACAATATGCAACAGTGACATTCATCTACTTCATAGACACAAAAATTCTACCACCAAAGCATTGGAACATAAACCAACATTTCCTTCGAGAAAATAGCATCCTCATTCACCTCGACAGCTGACACTACACTTTACTAACTCTTAACACTGCAACTCTAGGTTGAAAGACATTCCATAGAACAAGAACGAACCAGATTAAGCTTGAGAATTCCAAACTGAACCTAACCCTCAGGCGTCACAAAGATACCACGGAAGTGGAAAGAGTACAAAATCAAAGCAGAAATGGCGAACGGAAATTCCATGGTGAAATTCAAATAGGGCACTTCCATGACTTTTTACGTTTTACCTTCCTATCAGCCGCGGCGGAACCGTCATGAGCAGCATCGAGCAGCGGTTGCTGCTGCTGCGGCAGGGCCTGAAGAAGGCCTTCCCTGCGCTTCTTCAGCAAGCTCTCTTCCCGCTTGTTCTTCCGGATCTCCACCAAGTTATCCTCCCTCCTCCGCCTACCTTCCTCCGCATCGACTGCGACCTTGTACCGGTTCCGCCGCACCTCCGTCTTCGATCCCGGCCTCAACGACATGGTCGGTTGCTTCTCCTCGTGCTCGGCTCCGCAGAAACGAAATCAAAATCGAAGCTAGATCTGCGGCAGCTGGAGGTGACAATCTCTCGACGCCGGCTAGCTGAATCGACTGATCAATCGGAAAGGGGGAGGCGGGTTTGGGGTTTTTTCAATCGAACGGGTAGAAAGGGAAATGAGCTATTCAATATATACGTAAAGGAGAATCCCGATTTAAATGGGCCTGGATTTGGGTGTTATTAACGAGAATTGCCACTGTAATTTTGAATTTGAAGTTTGGGGAGGGCGTCACCGTACCGCTGCCGAATATCTTAATAATATTTTTTTTATTATATATAAATAATAATATTAAGAAAATACAACACACAATTATCTACTTCGTGACTATAATAACCAATTTTTTAAAAATACACATATATAATCTCATTTTTTTAAACTTGTTCGACAACTTTAACCATTTCGATTAAAAAATAGGTGACTTCGTCGTAATATGGACGTTACGCTAATGTAGATGCCACTGGACTACATGTCATTTCCAATTAGACAAATCATGTCAGATGGACTCTTGTAGATTTAGGGCGATTTCTTAAGTCGTCGATTAGGTTGCCCATAAAGTTGAACGTAAATCTCGTTCCTTGTTTTTATAGAGTTGGCGTCTTTTGGTGTTTGTGTCTGATTGCTGTAGTAATTGGGGATTTTCTGGGTGTACGAAGCGGATGGGTGGAGTTTTATTCATAAGGTTGTTTTCTTCCTTAATATTTCTTGGATAAAAAAAAATGAGAATAATATGTCAAAGAAGGTTAGAAATTGCCCATGTTTAATTACCAGAGAGGAAATATATCAGAGTTTTAAGAAATTGTGTACTGACAAATCCCCTGGTCTTGATTGATTTTCTGCAATTTGGGATTTAATAGGAGAATTAGTTGAGAAAATTGTACTTCACTTTTTTCGAATATGAATTATGCCTAAATAATACAGTTTTCACTTTAGTGGTGAATGTACAAAGTGCATTGTACATGAAAGACTTCAGACCAATTTCTTGCTGGGCAATTAGCATAAAAGGTCACAAATCTATTCACTTTGTATGAAATGATCACTAACCTTTTATTTTGCATGTTTCAATAATATACGTTTGAGAGAATAACAAAATGGACATTCCGTCCATCTCTTTCCAAAAAACCGTTAGTTTCGTCCCGTCAGCACGCCAAATCACTTGAAATACTAATAAAATATTTAATGATCAAACCCAATTGAACCGGACAGTACAACAAAAAATCCTAATTCTATACAACCTGATTGTTAGATTATCCAACCCAGAAAATTGACGGCGGAAATAAAGAAGCTCAAAACAACAGTTGAACCCGACAGGCTCAGCACCCTCCCCGACGCCATCCTCATTGCAGTCGAGTTCAACCTCAAAGCCACCGCCCAAACCTCCCTCTTGTCCCACCGCTGGCGCAACCTCCCCAAAAAAATTCGTCTGTCTTAAATTATCATATGATTAATTACTAATAGAAATTAATTAACTCGATGGATGACTCGAAGAGTCAGTAACCCGATCCATCCGTAACCCTCTTGACCATGATTTGATCTACTCGTACGATCTACTCACAACCTAATTGATCCATAACCCGATTAATCCATTAGATGATTGGCCTGTGACTTGATGATCCGTAACGCCAATTGACTTACAACCCAATAACCCATGACAAGATAGACCATAAACCCAACTAACCGGTAACCGGAGGACCAAACCGGACCCAAACCCACCTCAACCTACCGATTGACACCTACGCTTTACCGTGGAAACGCCGTAGCCGTGTTGCCTGTCGACTCGAGTGTCGAGTCAGGCAGCCATCAATTTCGTAACTCCTCCTTATATACATGAGAAGGTTGGTCCGGGAAAAAAATAACCAAGACCGAAGCAGGTTTGGTGGCCCATTTGTATATTTTCCCGGCATCGCTCCGCCGACCCTCTTTCTTCTTCGCTGGTCTGCTTTCGAATCAGTCGCGCTCCATTTCCTTTCTGCTAGCTTCGATCATCCGAAGCGATCCTGCGGAATCCCAGAAGAGCGCGGGCTCACATTTCGATCTTTTGTTCCCTTAATTTTACATCTTTTGATTCGATCCCTGGAACGAAATTTTCCCAAAAGAGAATGGACGGCTTGTGCTTGAAATCAGGGATCCACGGCATGCCGCCGTCGATCTCCGTTGCCGGCTCTCTGGGACAAGTACGGGCGAACGCGACCCACATGAGCCCTGCGAGCAGGGATCACAAATCTAATTCTTCGCCGCCGCCGTCGTCCAAGTTCTCGTTTCGGTACCCTCTGCAGTCCTGGTGGCCGGGAGGAGGCCAGAGATGCAGCGGCAGGCATACTGGGACGGTGGCCATGGATGGCGGTGGCTGCGGCGAAGCCGTTGTTGTCGTCGATAATGTCGAGGCGGGCAGCGGCGACTATGGCGGGGCGATTGAGGGGCGGGATCAAAGCTGGGTTATGAAGATTTTGCATGTGAGGTCTCTTTGGAAGGAAGGGGAGTCGGAGGCGAAGGCGAAGGGCGACGAAAATGAAATTGACGTCAGCGGCGTCGGTAACTCCGCCAACGATGGGACGGAGGAGGAAGAAGACGACGACGAGGAGCTCTGCTGCGTTGCTGAGGATGGAGCAGACGAGATTGAATTCGACAGGGATTCGTTTTCCAGATTGCTTCGCAGAGCTTCCCTCGCCGAGGCTAAGCTGTATGCTCAAATGTCGTATTTGGGGAACTTGGCGTATTGCATACCCAAGATCAAGGTAAACAGATTAATCTGACATTCTTAATGAGGGATTGCTTTTCATTTGATTAGTTGTCTTGTGAGATTCCAGACTGATTGTTTGGTTGTTTACTGCTTCTGTTCTTCCATTATTGGGCTGGAGTAATTGAGTCCTTTGTTTTTGGTAATGGTGGAAGCAAGTCATTTTCGTCTTTCCTTCCTGATTACGATCTTTCTCTTTACTTAGTCTGACTGGTCTAGTCCTCAAGGTTTTTGCATGTTCTGATGTATTGATATTCATGGCTCGATCGAGGTGAAATGCGTCCTGTTTTAAGAGCTTGTTCGAGGTTTTCCTTCACATTCATGGTGAATTCTGCTGTTTGTGCCTGTGGTTTATGTTATCATAATTCAAAAGTATGCAACTTTACCATGTATGAACTCTGTTCATTTCTGTTTTCTTGTTTGGGTCTTTTAGCCAGGAAATTTGATGAAATATCGGGCCCTTAAGCTAGTAACTTCTTCGGTGGCAAAAAGAGAGTTGGCTAAGGAAACTCAGGCACCAGATGAAGTTCGGGAAGAAGAAAAGGAGACTTCGAAGGAGGAACCAGGAGCGACTGAATGGGAGGAAGGCAAGAATGATGGGCATCCTATAAATGCCTCAACAGCTTATCAAATAGCTGCCAATGCTGCTTCCTATTTGCACTCTCATGCAAAGCACATTCTTCCTTTTAGTTCCACAAAAGTTGAAATGGACAAAGATAGGTCCAATTGCGACACCAGATGCAGCGACAATATGATGGACTCAGAGGTGGCTTCTCTTATGGCAACGACAGACTCGGTGACAGCTGTGGTTGCCGCAAAAGAAGAAGTGAAACAAGCTGTTGCAGATGATTTGAGTTCAACTGGCTCGTCCCCCTGCGAGTGGTTTATATGTGATGATGATGACTGCACAAGATACTTCGTGATTCAGGTATTGGTTCTGAACTAGTCGATATGTGTGCTAGTGTAACTGTATGTAGGTACAATTTCAATTAATGGTATGGGAACTAAGGGGTAACTCAACGACTTCACAATCTTGATTGTTTGATAGGCATATTGGCCTTTTTTATTGGTTCGTGATGTCGTGCCATGTCTGATAAACAGGGATCTGAGTCACTGGCATCTTGGCAAGCCAATCTTCTGTTCGAGCCTATTGAGTTTGAGGTAAGCATTTAATGGCATTGATGTTGTGATCCATCCTTTAGTTTTATGATGATTGTGGAGAATGTGATGATTATGTATATGATGGAATTTCTCAACATTCAGGGTTTGGGTGTGCCTGTGCATAGAGGTATTTACGAAGCTGCGAAAGGCATATACGAGCAAATGCTGCCCGAAGTACGAGCCCACCTAAAGTCATATGGCAGCAGGCGTGCGGCCTTTCGTTTCACTGGTCATTCCCTCGGTGGAAGCTTGTCTGTGCTCATAAACCTGATGTTGCTAATAAGAGGTGAAGTGCCAGCCTCGTGTTTGCTCCCTGTCATAACATTTGGTTCGCCATCCATCATGTGCGGTGGAGACCAGCTCCTTGATAAGCTTGGCCTGCCCCGGAATCATGTACAGGCAATAACAATGCATAGAGACATCGTCCCTCGGGCTTTCTCCTGTAATTACCCTAATCACGTTGCAGAACTTTTGAAAGCTGTGAATTCGAACTTCCGGAGCCACTCATGTCTCAATAACCAGGTGACCTTTCAACTGTTTTGCTATGTTAACAGCCTGTTAGTATTTCATATAGGGTGGTTGGATTGAATAGGTGGTGTGTGCATATACATGTTTCTGTTATATGTTGTTGAGAACCCATTCATCCCAACAACTCACCGTTGTTGATCCCTTCCATTATGCAGAGCATGTTATATGCCCCAATGGGCGAAATCGTGATTCTACAGCCAGACGCGAGATTCTCACCTCACCACGAACTCCTACCCTCAGGCAGTGGGTTGTTCTTCCTGAGCTACCCAATATCAGACCGCGGTGGTGATGAAGACAATGCAGAGAAGCTGATTCGAGTCGCAAAGGCCAAGTTCCTCAACACGCCACACCCACTCGAGATCCTGCGCGATCGGGCAGCTTATGGTTCCGAAGGAGCAATCCAGCGGGACCACGACATGAACTCGTACGTGAAGTCGTTGCGCAACGTGATACGCCTGGAGATGAACCGCATCAGGAAGGCGAGGAGGGAGCTGCGACGGAAGTTCTGGTGGTCGATGCTGGCCCCCCACGACGTCTTCATGGTCGGGAGGCAGGGTTTTTCGTCGAGGGAGAAGGTACTGCAGTTCAACTTCTCGGGTGCGTTGCAGACGGGAAGAGACTCCTTGAGGAGGTTCAGCAGGATGGTGGCTTCCCAGCACATGCACTTGTTTGTGGTGCTTTTGCTCCCTGCACGATTGGTTCTCTTAGGTGTTTACAACGTGATCAAGCTTCATTGATCACCATCGTTGTCTTTTGATCTTTCTTGTTTGTCAAGGAATGATTTTGTACAGGGCAAAAAAAAAAGAGCTGGTAGGTCGATTCTTTAATCTTTATTCATTTGACCTCAGTCATAGAAGGTGACTGGCTTCTAAAGGACAAAATGCGGTAACTTGCTTGCCTAGCAATGGATCCACACACGTGGCATAGTTAGCATTCCTCCCAAAAACTCGTACGAAACGTCATATTCATAGCGTGGTTGTCTTTCAAGGCCAGATGGCGATATATATTCATAGCGTCGTGGGCGTATCGTGATGTAGATTCCTAATTTTGTCACCGCAGGCAGTTGGGTTGGGGACGGTGGTCTATCTTTCATCAGTTTGTTTCTGTACCATTATTGTTGTTACGATGATTATGTGGATTTGGGCTTGCTTGCGTATCCAAATTAATCTGTGTATTTTGTCACGCGACTTCCCTCTCACTTACACAGTTACACGTCACTAATAATGGAGAGTTGGGCAGGTAAAGCGTGAGGAAAAGAAACAGGTTTCTTGGCCTTTCTTATTCCTTGATCAATGATTGTTAGAGATTGATTACCGTAGGTTTGTATCGGCAAAGTTAACGGTAGAGATTTTGTGTTGAAAATCATGATTTAATCGTGGTTCAATCATTTTCATACCGCTATAAACCGCCGATTGGTTTACACTTCAGTACGTAGTGTTTTCGGTCGTACTATCGATACGGTACATTTACACAAACGCTTTAATTTGGATCAAACCGGTAATACTTGACAAAGTGTTGTTAGATATGAATTTGACTATCGATTGTTCATGTCGACCTCCTTCCTGTTTCTAGTCATAAGATCGGTACGTGATGAGGTACGACCGTCTTAAAGGAATGCTCCGCCTCTTCTCAAAAGCGACATATGATCGAACAGTTGCTCCGTCAACCGTCTACGTGCCTCTCTACCTTGGGGTTGTGTTACTAAACGGAAGGATGAGTAGAGCCATGTCAGAAAATATCAAAGTTGGTCCAATCCTAATACGAGAATTGTCAATCCATAGTTGGATGGGATTGCCACTCACATAGAAACAAGCGGAACAGACAAGGGTCATGCAATGTTATGGAAATGTAAAGGTTCAACACGGTGGTGGTCTAGTGGATCGATTCGATGGGAGACAAAAGTGAGGGACCAGGTGGTGCCGATTGCCCAGTCTAAAATGGCTGTGCTTGCCGGTTGAGTTGTTGTTGGGCTGGCTGTCTCTTTTAGCTCGTGGATAACCATCCAACGAGGCGCAACGAGGAAAGGTTAGCCACTGTCCATCAAGTGTTACAAATTTCTGTAGTTGTGTGAAAGACCGAACCGAATCGATCGGTCCAATTGGTGGTCTGCGTTTAATTATCGTATTTGAACCGGTTGGTTGGATGTCAATTTGGACGAATAATTGATCGAACCGGGTTTGCACGGTTAACTACTTGAATCGGGCGAACCGGCTCAAGAATTCCAACCGAGGTCCAATTAAAGACAAACACTAAGTTATTTTCAATTAGGCCATCAATATGTTGTATCAATATACAAAAATGTTAAAACATTATAAATAAACATATAGAAATGAGAGAGAATATAGAAAGCTCAAGATCTTCAATCTTAATATCTATGGTTGATCTTCTAGCTTTAATGGTGATGGGTACCTCCAATTTAGCTCCACGAACCCTCTTAGAACGCACTCCCTCTCTTTGAAGTGTTCCGGTGACACATGAAAGTATCTATTCTAGACCCTCGTATTGTGACCCAAAGTGCATACATTTCCTATCCATAATGTCATAATACATTTAATTATTGTTATGATTGCTTCAAGTGTGTTATAGCAACCCTATGATTGCTTTTATACGATTGATACGCCTTTGGCAGCGTTTTGTGCATTTTTAGGGCAAAGCAATCTAGTGGACCATTTGGAAGCCGTAAGGGACATCGAGACCAAGTTGCTGGAGCAAGGATTCGAAGACCGGACGCCTAAGTAAAACGGTGCCCAGAGCGTCATTTTAATAAAGAAAAAGGGAGGCCACGCCGTTGTTTTAGGGAGGTCGTCCACTTCGTCAAGAAATTATCACGGAGCATCCTGATTCGCTAGCCAAGTGTTTGGAGCGTTCTGATTGGTCGAATGACGCAAAAGAGGTGAGTTTTCCTCCTCAAAAAACCTAATCGAAGATCTATAAATAGGGTTCTGGAGAAAGAGCTAGAGAGAAGGAGACGAGAGGTCAAGAAATGGTCGTTACTCTGCCGACATAGTAATCCTCCTAACTTAGAATGAGTCCACTCTTAGAGGGAAAATTGACAACTAAAACGGTGACCTAGAGCCTACTTTATCTGTTACAACCAATGTGGGACTCCTAGTGTATCCGTTTCCATCAATGAACATCCAGGAACCTCTCCCCATGGCTCTCTAAGATCCTTAGTTGCATATGTGTATGAATCCTAGGTGTTCTAACCATGTAAACTCAATGATTTGGCTTACTATTGTTTGATTTTCATATGTGTGATGCTTGATTTCCTCTATTTCGTTATTAGTTATTCGAATGATTGCTTAGTTGATCTTGCACTCCTTCGAGGTGCAAAGATCAAAATCCTAGTCGTTTAGGATGGGTCTAGAAATAACAGTCCTACTCGATCGAACCTCATTCAATCAAAAAGCGTGACTCCTCATGGAACAATTGCGAAGGTTCCTTGTCACCCATTAGTTCGGCTAAATGCTTCGATACAAGGTGGGATCTAACGAAATAAAAAAATTGGCAGCTCATATGCTCCAATCATTCAGGGTGTGTGGTTAGGACCTAGGGTGAACATTGTCGATGCAACACTTTCCTTTTCTGTTGTCTCGCTTCTCCAGTAGCTTATAATTTACCTTTCTGCACGACTGCACCGCTTTACTTTCCAACTCTTACGTGTTGGAAAACCAAAGGCACATCAACCTCCTAAATCGACCTCTTATTCAATAGAACCGTATCTCCCTTTCAAAGTAAGGGTTCTGCGAGAGGCCCGAGGGAATACGATCATTACCTTAGGGCCAGGTAAATTTGGTAGTGACGCTACAATCTCGACAATCATGCCCCTTGGGTGTTTTTGGGCCGAAAACCCAGCTCTCCCCCTCTCAAAATTACAGCAACAACTTTATACTCGAGACAGTGCACGAGTCATGATTTCATGTCATGACCGTGACATTTGACAGTGATCGTGACATCGAATAGAAATGCACCACATCATATGCACAAGTCATGACTAATGTTGCCCATGTCACAATTGAAATCGTGATATGTGTTGGCCGGTTGTGACATGTTTAAAGTATATCGAATGTCACAATTTCAACTATAAATGTCATGGCTTGGGCCGTGATATTAGGGCTGGGAAACGGTGCGGTCTGGTCCAGACCAGACCATATATACGGTCTACGGTCCAGACCGAGAGGTTAAAGTATATACCACAGACCAGACCACAGACTGTACGGTCTGGTCCAGACCACGCCTGTGCGGTCTGGTTCGGTCTGGTCTGGTCCAGATAGACCACACTCAACGAAAAATAAATAATTTGTTTAGTCTACCACACAAAAAATTGAACCAATAACCAAGAAAAATAATTGTTATTTTCCTTAAAACATTAATCCTAACATGCATGAATAATTTTGATACTCTAAATCTTAGTACATAACAAAGATACAAAGTAAAAACATCCCAGCTTGCACCATAATGTCATAAATATTAACATAATGTCATATGGAGATACAATTATTTCTACTCTGTGGTTAAATGTGGTTGTGAATGAAGGAGAAAAGATATTCACAAAATTAAGTTTGAGACTTGGGTGTCGTTGTGGGAGTTTGGAGAGTGGTCGAATGAGCTGTTAACACGTATTGATAAGTCAGTTGGGTCTACGGTTTGGTCCGATAAACCGCGGTCTAGACCAGACCAGACCAAGAGATCAAATTATAAAATAATACAGACCATGGACCAGACCAGACCATACTTCACGGTCTACGGTCCGGACCAAACTGTGCGGTACGGTTTGGACCACGGTTTTTTTAACGGTCTGGTCTATTTTCCCAGCCCTACGTGATATGTGTCCCGTAAACCGTGAAATTTGTCACCCTGTTGTTTTGTATCCCAGTTTTGATTTCAAATGGTCGAACAATCGTTCCTTCGCCATATTCACCTCATCAATTTGGCCAAAATATTTACTTTATCCAAATTTTGTGAAACGAAACTAATCAATTTGATCAGATTATCTCAAAACAAAATGATTAGATCAAATTGATCGGATAGAACTCATCATCGAAACTAAACTCCTTAAATTTGTTGGACTTTCGGATTGGTTCGAGGTGTGACTTTGTTCAGATCAGCCCTACCTAGGGGAGAGGGGTGGGGACCTGTCATTGAAAAGGAGAAACAGATGGCACATGATGGCCTTCACATGTTGGCACTGACATCATCTTATCTGGCCACGAACCACTCTTTTCAATGTTATGTTCCCAACATTCAAACATCACGTGTTCATCACTAATCCTGCTTGCTTACCAATGTGTTCGCAATTCTCTCCCTAATCCATTTTGTTTCTTAATATTATCATCATTATTCGCTCCAATAAATTCGTTGCCTTCTAACAAATCGATAAACTGACCATTTTTCCCTCCTCATGTGTGGTTACTGATGACAGTTTTTTCGTGCAGGTTTGATTGCAGCTAGCTAGGACCTAAGGTTTTGATGAAAGCAATTGGCGTCCATAACTCTCAGGTCACATCACATGACTACATTATTCTCATGCATAATGATATTAAGTAATTCAATAATTGAATTAGTTTTGGAGTTTGTCAAAGGATTTCGAGAATTAATTGATCATAAGGATTTTGAAAGTAGGATCAATTAATTCTCCAATAGTTCTAAGTATAAATCTTAGTTCACCTATTTGAGTTTATGTTATGGCTGTCACGCCGGTGGAATGTCATCCGATTGAACTAGGTTCAACCAATATTGGTCATGAAACCAGCGTGAATACCACCGGTATGATCGATTTTCAGCTTATAAACAAACTTACGTATTTTTATTGAACTTAGTTCATTTGTGATTCATTTCATGAATTTAAAAGTTAAATGTTGATGTTACTTGTTAGATTTAAATGTTGATGTTACAAGTATAAAAGTTTTTCATACAGGTAAGCTTGTTGGGCAGGTTAATGACACTGGGTTTGACGTTAAATGTTGTATTTAAATGGGTATTTGTAATTTTTTTTTTGGAATGTTGTATTTTGTTTAAATATGCATATATTATAAGTAACTAGTCTTCAAATATGTTTTTTATTTTAAATTCATTTGGCATTGATAGATTTCCATATTTATACATATTCATTTTATCGACACAAATTGGTTGTACCACCGGTCGAACTATACTACTTGCTTAACCAGTATAACAATAAAAATCTATTTAACAACTTGATTCGCAGCTCGCCATACTATGTGGTTAAATGAATTATTAATATTGACAGTTACAGAAGATATTTTCACCAAACCACATTCAGACACCATGAAGAAATACTAGAATTCTTACTAGAGCAATTTATCTAGTTTACATTAACGTTGATAATCGCCACCACTAGGCCCTTTTATATCATTGTTGAATAACTGGCTGGCTAAGCCCGAGAATGGGAACTAGTGTAACGTTCAAAGCATTTTGCCAAATTTAAATCGCAAATCCCAACATGTACATGTTACTATCACTTTAGAAAATGGCTTATATTTGTATATATATATATATATATCTATTTTTTTTCTCTATCCATTAGTGGATTGCATGTCTTTTATAACATAAAGTATCTCACAATACGAGAAAACCATCATCATGAATTCATTGAACAGTGAGTAACTTAAAGATTCAACCTCATTAAATAAAAGGTTCTCCTAAGAAAACTAGGAAGTTTATAACTATTTTTATATCACATTTTATTTTATTCTTAAATGACTATTAGTGGTAAAGCTCGGATCTAATGTGTTAAAACATAATGCTCTCAAACCAGTAGCATGTTGGTTAGGTCAATCGGGTTCAACCGCTATCGGTAATCAGATCGACAGGAAGATCCATGATGTGCAGAGGCGGTCAAAGCCATCAAACCAAGTAAAACCAGCCTATCTAACTGGTTCTAGAGTCTTGGAGAAAATATGGATCATAGTATTTGTGTCTTAAGATTCACATGCAGTAGTGTATGTAACCATGTTTTTTTTGGTTAAGGTGGATATGTATTGAAAAGAAAGTATATAAGATGAAGTTGTTTAGATTTTTAGAATAATTTCGACATGCATGTTTCAAAAAATTTGTAAACACAATTAAAATCCTAAAGGCCGATGAGAGTCAAATTGAATCTTTGATGATTTTGAAATTTGAGAAGTGGATAATAAACAATTAGAGGGGTAGAAATTTTGAATTTTTGTACAAATCATAGTGTATCATATAGATTAGAATGTATGTTTATATAAACACGTCTATGGTGAGCAGAATCCTTACAAATGGTTAGCAAATATTTTTAAAAACATATAACTAATTTGTTAAACCCACATAAATCAGTTGTTAACATCTATTTGTTACAAACTATTTATTCAAATTCAAAAATGTTTTTGTATATTATTTCTCATAATTTTTTTCGAATTTATGCCAAAATTAAAGCGGATACGAAGTAGAGGTGGATTTCGGAACCCACCTCTCCTCATTTGGCTCGTCCCTATTCACAATGCTTGAATGTTTGCGAGATTCACAAGTTTTGAGTCCTCTCTATGAATTATCATGCAAACTCACATATTTCATAAATCCAAAGTGAACTCTTCATTCTCCTCCAGACCCATTTAGTAGTATGTCAAAAGATTAAAAATTAAAAAATTCAGACAACGTCATGCTAAGATTGTTCAAATCAAGAAATGGCTTCACTCGTGAAAATTCGTGACATATATTAGGTTATTATATATCACTATAATCTTCGATATCATAAATAAATAAACAACTAAACAATTAGCTCTGGTAAACTCCATTACCCTTTCTTTCGCCACACGTTCATAAACAATTGCTTTCGAAATCAGCAAATTGGCTTTGGCATTGGCTTTGCTTGCTAAGTTGCCAACCACTAAACACGCACCATTAACTTCACCATATTTTCCTACTAGTATTATTTTGATATACACCACCTTTCTCATTATTTTTATAGGGTGTCAGGGTACACTATGTGCAAAAACGGCTACATTTAATTCACCTGCTGCTGCTGCTGCTGCGCCTTTCAACTCACGCCAATCTGTACTGCTTTCTTCTCCCCCCGTTATTATTTTGAATAGGGTTTTGGTGCATATATATACCACTTGACATGTTCACTACCACTACAAGATGACCAGAGTTATTCACCAGCTCAACTTTTGATTATAGATTCATTAGTAAACGAATCGAGTTTGAGTTAATTCTTGTCCAATTCGCGAGGTTCGCGAGCCTGCTCGATTTGGTGGCTTGTTGAACTCAAGTCATGAGATAGACTCATCGGTGTGGCTAGCGAGCCAAACTATTTAAATGACCCAAGACGGGTTTTCATAGTTTGCCGATTGATTTTTTCGTTTGAGAGCGAGGAGTTCGGCACTATGTTAAGAATTAGTGAACCTAGAATAAACAATTAGAGACACGATTTTATATGAAATCTGGAGTTATTTATGTAACAAGCAGGGGGTAATGTGTGCCACAAACACAAAGTTATCTACATTTGTTGGTGGACAAGTAAAACTAGTGGAGTTGAGGTGTTGAGTTTGTGTATTATGGACTCTGTACAAATATTGTTTATTTTTGGTATTCTAATCCCGAACCTCTTGCAAGGTGACTCCTACAATGCTCAAATCGAACTCACGAGCTCACTGATTAGGCAAAATCAAGAACAACTCGCGAGTTCATAAATGAACAGAATTCGAGTCGAACTCAAATAAAAAAGAACAAATTAATATTATAATAAACAAACCGAGTTTAAACTCCACTCATTCATTGTCGAGCTGAACCCAAACTAGGTAAAACTCATCTAGGTTCAGCTGTGCATATGCCTGTTCCACTTTCTTACTGCTATAAATTTGTAAATGTTTTTTTTATAAACAGACAGAATTTATATATATTTATATTTTTTTATCATATTGATGTGTTTTGGATACGTTTTTGGAGATGTATTCCAATGATTACTATTTAATAATGGTGTTTTGATAAAGCACAGTACCTGACCGGTGTTAAAAAAATGTCCAAGTTTGAAAAGGGTAGAAAGGGCGGTAAACTCCAAAACGAGCTAGGAATCCAAGAGAGGGGCAAAAAATAGGGGTACTGTAGTGTAGAAAGCGAAAGATTCTGTACACAATAATAATTGAAGCAGCGCAGTAGAGGTGATAAGGATTCCTCGAGCAGTAGCAGCAGTAGCAGTGCATCAATAAAGATAGATAGAAAAAAAGAAGAGATAACGCGAGAACGTGGTGATGATCGACAAAATTTCCCCGGCGGTGAAAAGAACAACACTGTAATAATGTATTTTGCTGCAATGCTGCTGCTAACTTATAATTTTTTTTTTTTTTGCACAAAAATATGAACCAGAGATTCCCATTTCCCACTTCTCCTAATCCAAATCAGCAGCTCAGCGCCTCGTATTTGACCGGAATCGGGCGGTTAAACCCGACTTGGGACAGCAGGCTTCCGACCACCGCCAGGTCCCGGCAGAACACTCCTTGGAACACCGCCGGATCCACGCTCCCGGACGACGTCGCAGCCTGACAATCCGCGGCCGCGGCAGCTGCCTCGGCCGCGGATTGAACCTGCATTGCTGCCGCCGCCGCGGCGGCATCTTTCTTCCTCTGCTTCTCGGCAGCCTCCTCATCCAGAATGTTCTTCATCAGGCTAGAGTGACCCCTCTGTATCAATCTGTAGAGCAACAGCGCGGACATTTTCGCTCGATCCTTGATCGAATCGAGATCGCGCTCGTCGGCGATCTCGCACCGATCCACGAAATTCGTCGCCTTATCTGGCTTGTGCCTCAAGCAGAGCAGCAAATGAGCTCGCTCCAGCTCGGATCTCGAGCATCCCCTCCTCAATCCGATCAAGGAGTAGTAATCCACGTTCCCGATCTCACCGGCGGCGACTCTCTGTTTCAGCCCCTGAATTTTGGTGCTCAGCGCGCAGAGCTTCCCCGGAATCTCCCTGTACCTCACGTTCTGCCGCTTCCACGCCGGGCCGGGGAGCTTCCGGTCACGAAGGATCGAATTGTACAGCAGCTTCATGTGCTCCAGATCGTGTAGGCAGTCCGGCAGGCAGCGGATGGTCTCGAGGAGCGAGGCTCTTGTCTCCAGAGCCTGAATCGAGGACGGATCGAGTGCCAGAGTCTTGTTGCAATCGGCGATCGCCTCGGCGATTCGGCCACAGGATTTGTAGGCGAAGGCTCTGTGCATGTAGCACTCGGCGAGGAATCCCTGCGGCGCTCCCCGCCGGCCGTCAACGATCTTGGAGAAGTGGCGGATGGCTTCGGCGTAGAGACCGGCGTCGAGAGCGGCGATGGCGGCAGCGCGACGGCGGAGGAGGAGCTTGATGTGGGAGAGGAGGTGAGTGATTTTGTTGTCCGATTCGGCCAGGGACCGCGGCGGAGTCGGCGGGGCCGTGGAGTCGCAGGGGAAGTTGGGGAGGGAGAAGCTGTCGTCGGACCATGAGATGCTCTGGCGCCGGAATGCGACGGTGGAGAGGCGTTTCCCGGTTTGGAGAAGGACCATCGCGTCCTCCATTAGGCCCAAATGGCAGCAGGCTTGGCCCAATACCAAATACCTGGAAGAAAGCCCAATAATTGCCGAGGAGGGTCAAACTCGAAACGAAACGAAACACATAGGACATTTAATAATTGCCAACCAACCAACAGCTAAGCCCAAGAAAGAAAAATATTTATATCGATTAATAATTAGCCATAGAAAAGGGAAAACCAAAAAGGTGTGAATGGGAAGGCAATGGCATGGAAAGAAGGGAAAGGCAGCAGAGAGGCAAAATTGATGGATGGATGCGTAGCTGTGCATTTACTCCAACCACTAATAATGTCGTACTTCCTAATCTATATACACAATAAAATAAAAAGAAAATTGGGAGGAAGGAAATGAAATTACCTCCATTGCCCTTCCTTGTCGCAGTTTTTACAGAGCCCCGCCATGACCTTCTTCTTCAAATCGGAGACGGAGAAGCACTTGAAGCTCGGATCCCGATCGCCGGGCAGATCCGATGAGGAATTCTCCGAATGAGTGAGGAGCTTCGTCCGCTCTCTGGAGAGCTGCTGGGACGAACTATCGGAGGAAGATGTAGACGAAGAAGAAGAAGAAGAGGAGGAGGAAGAAGAAGATTCGTCGGCTGCGATTTTGTAGCTGGGGATATAGTCCTGTAGCAAATCAGCAACATCTTTGAATCGCCTGAGGTAGAGCAAGGATCTCGCCTTCAGCTCCAGCGCTGGCTCGAATCGCGGCGAGAGCGAGAGCGCCGAGTCCAGCAGGTTCAATGCGGATGCGACATCGCCCTGCTCTTGGCTCGCAATCAAGCTCCTCGCATCCTTAACATACTTGTCCACGATCTGCGCAATAAAAAAAAAATAGTGTGTCAAAATGGGGAAACTGAAAAGCATACATTTGGCAGCCGATAGAGCAAGATAAGGAGATGGGAGAGAGAGGGAGGGTAATACCTTTCGATTGGTGAGCCACCAGTGCTTCTTCTCAGGGCCAGCGTGGGAAGGAGAAGTCGCCATTGTTTTCCGCTTGGTAGCTCTGGATTGGTTTCTTCTGCTCCTTTTTCTTGTCTCTCTCTCTCTCTCTCTGTTTTCTCTCTTCAAAGCAGAAGAGGCATTTTTGGGGTTGAGAAATTAAAGTGGGGGAGGGGATATATAAGAGAGAGGGGGAAATGGGGATGATTTGAGCTCGCTCTCTCTCTCTCTCTCTCTCTCTCTGCCTGGCGATTTTTCAGAATGTAAATAAGAGAGGAGGTGGGGGAGGAGATGAGATGGCAGGCAGGAGAGGAGAATGAATGAATGAATGAGTAGGAGGAAGAACGAATAATGGAAAATGGGGAATAGTTAATTTAGAAGAGGGAAGAAAGAAAAGAAAAGAAGAAAAAAAAAGAAAAAAGAGAGAAATGTGCCAGCTTTGACCTCAGAGAAAGCTTTGATCCTTCAACTTCATAGCTGGCAACACCACACCTTAGATTCTCTCTCTCCTAGCTTTGCTTTGGTGAGTAATAATAGGGTAAGCTGTGGGAGGGTGGGAGATGTATAAATTATTAAATGTGCTGTGCTGCTAGAGGCATCTGCATAAGCATAACTATCTCTTGACTTCAATATTTTTTTTTTAATTATATTTTATTGTTGTTAAATTATAAAAGTGTCAATTACACAACTTTTTTTTCCTTCTTCCCAGTAGCTCATACTTTACCGTAATCAAGAAGAATGGATTACGTGCTTCTAACTACTCCTAAGGTTAAAGGATGAGATAGGAGCTAACATTCTATGTGTTACTATTTTTATTCACCATATTATGTTATATTCTTCTTTTCTTAACAATATATCTTTTTACTCGTGCATGCGTCAACAAAAATTTTCGCTTCATGCCACCAACTAATTAATGAAGATCAGGGAAGTAAAGATATCATATCGTTGATTATGGGCTTTTACGAACTATAATGACGGTATATGGTATTGGGCATCTTTAGGCAACAAGCATCATTATTATTATTCAAATACTAGGGATGTACTTCCCCTAGGATACACGCCCAGCAATGATGCCTACTGCATGAGATTAGTTTCCATGTTTTCTCATGGTAGTAGTATAATCAATACACATAGTATTGCACCATAACAAGATACCAAGCATATAAAGAACTAAACCATCGACGCTAAAAGAAGGACCATCGATGCTTTAGGGCATCTCATCAACTCATCGAAAATATTACATCACATCATCGAATCAACACCCCAAACAACAAAAGAGTTAGCTGGCCATGCGAGAATGAGAAGGATCAGACCAAAAAAATGAGTCATTCTCTCCTCACTCCAACAGAGCTTCAACGGTTCTTAGTTGTAAAAATGTACCTTCTAACTGAAGTCTAAGAACATATTTATAGTACAAGAGAGAGGGGGACAAAGTGTTTTCTTCTCCTAAACTCGGCCAAATATTTCCTTATCGGACTTGAAGTCGGATTCCATCAACTTCTAGATGAAGTAGCTTGCTGAAGAAGTTTCACGGGCAAATTAGGGTTGGTTACGGTAGGGGCCGCCACTACTTTTCTTCGTGGGTTGGGCTCCCTCCCTAGTCCATGGACGACTTCCCCTTAGAAATTGGGCACGTCTTGGGCTTGTTTTCCTAAGATGGTTGGACCAGAAGCTGGCCCGCCACTCGTTCTTTCTTCATACTGGGTCGAGTCTTGCTCCCATGGGCTTGTCTTATGAGTTGTAATTATATAGCAACTCCTAGTAGAATTCTCCGCCATTGGACCTCTTTTTTATCACGAATGCTCCTAAATCTTTTCCTTATAGTTTATTTGGTCATCCGGAGTTCTTTAGTGATTGATCCAAACTTACTTAGGTTGCTTTGTACCTTCAAAACCATAAAAAATATACCAAGAAGGCATCAAAGAATACAAGAACATATCCTATGTCTATTAAAGGATCATTGATCAAATAGTTATGAGGTTGCAAATGGGCCAAGGAAGCCCACATACGAAGAAAAGGGGTGTTGGTCCCAGTCGCCACTCATGGCCCAAGCCCAAAAGGAAGTCTAGAAGATCTCACTTTGACCCCATGTCAGAGATTCTGAGTCCTAGTGGTATTAGGAAGCTTCTAGCCGAGTTTAGGAAGAAAAACTCCAATTTACCCCCTCTCTCTTGTACTATGCATAGGTGTTTATATTTCAGTTAGAAACAAACTTTTACACTCATAATCAGTTGAAATTGTGTCATAGTGAGGAGAGAATGATTCCACCATCGAACTAAACCGTTAAACACCCCAATTCCTACCCGCTCTGAATTTCATTGACACTATTTTGTTCTGTAATCCTTTGCTTTATAAAAAATTATTAATACAACTATAACATCAGAAATTGTATATAAAGGAAAAATGTATAAATTATGGGTGTGATAAACACTATAAATGGAGTGATATAAGAAACACCACACACTTGCACTTTTCTTGTCCACAACTAATAATCACATCTCAAAGAATACTAAGGAGCATCGCCGAATCATGATTTAGGTAGTAGATCAAATGTGAACTTACAAGGTCAACAATAGCACGAGAGAATCCTAACCACATCAACATGCAAGAACACCATGTAATCCAACTCAAGCTTAAAACTAGTAACTATGCATTAAAGTCTAAAAAAAACATAGGGCGTAACTTAAAAAAAAAACAGATTTAACTCTTTAAGGCTTCTACCATCATTTGACATAATCTTTAAGCACTTTTGCCTTCAAAGACTTCGGCTCTTTCTTCAAATTTTCAAAATTTTCTCATCACTATTTTTTTTTCTTGTGTAGGGAGCTTAACTAGAGCATTAGACCCTTAATAGTAGAGTAAAAGCAATTTTTGTATCTCTACCATTGTCAAAGTACTTTTTTAACTCCTATAACTCAATTTGCGTGGAGGTTCAATGAAATTAAGGAGTATCGAACCATCATCAAATTGGCTATCAATTCAACTGGTGGAAATTTTACTTGTACTAGAGAGGAACTAGCTTCGAACTGGGTCACTAAAAAGCCACTAGTATCTCTTTCGAAACCCAATTTTGTGCAATAAAAGATGCCTCATACGTTGTGCTTACACCACACTTTATTTCTCGACATAGTTGACAAATTTTTGAAGATATAATCATGTCTTGATAGGTAGTTTTCGCATTTTATAGAAGATACAATTCACCATATGTAAAACTTTGAAAGGTGCGACTCATTGCATAATCATAAATTTATGAATGAATCAAACCACATAGCATTCAAACATATCAAATGGTTATTATATCTCATTGACTATAACATCCTTCATAGTCACCACTAGCCTCCCTAGATAAAATAATATTCCCTAGAGTCATTGATTTAAAGTAAAATGAGCAGTAAACATGCTTGTAGGGGATGACTAAAAGTCAATAGATGGAAAACATCTTTAAAAAAATTTCCAAAATTTCCATGTATAACATAGCTACTAACTTGGAATAACTATTTGACATTGTACGAATAAAGATATAGAAATTGAAAGCATAATGAAGTATCACATCGCACACAACTCCAACCCACACTATAAAATGGACATTGTCCACAATGGATTATATAATCGTGAGCTGTGGAAAATTTGGAACGAGTTACCTTATATGTCGAACCAAATTTAAATGGATTGTGGAAAATAGTTAGTAGTAAGACTCAAAATAATAGTTCAAAACACACAAAAACAAAAAGGAATGATAGATAGTGGATACACGCAAGTGCTCATAATCCATATTAGTCTAAAAATCAAAATAGAAAACAAACGAAAGCAAAATCCACAAATTATAGGAACAACCTGCTGATGTCCACCACCTCATGGTCCTTGCCTTGAGAAGAAGTAATTAAACTTCTGCCCAAACTCGTTCATTGATTCGTTAAAACTGCACTCCTGACAATGACAAGATCGCATTATAGTGGCACAGTAATAAGATATCGAATACACGTATCTCTAGATGTACTATTGCGAAGCTTCAGTTTATTGTCCACAATGGACTATATAATCGTGAGCTATGGAAAATTTGGAACGAGTTACCTCATTTGTCAAACTAATTTTGAATGGATTGTGGAGAATAGTTAGTAGTAAGACTTAAAATAATAGTTCAAAACACACAAAAACAAAAAGGAATGATAGATAGTGGATACAAGCAAGTGCTCATAATCCATATTAGTCTAAAAATCAAAATAGAAAACAAACGAAAGCAAAATCCACAAATTACAGGAACAACCTACTGATGTCCACCACCTCATGGTCCTTGCCTCGAGAAGAAGTAATTAAACTTCTGACCTAACTAATTCATTGATTCGTTAAAACTGCACTCCTGAGAATGAAGTTCGCATTATAGTGGCACAAATAATAAGATATTGAATACACAGATCTCTAGATGTACTATTACGAAGCTTCAGTTTATTATTTAGCAGGTCAAATTAAGAGTAAACAACTACAACTACTCTAACTACAATTAAGGTTAATCTAATTACATATTGGGAACTCATTTAGGTATAATCCCCCCTAGCCACTAGCCGGATTAATGATTGACGATTCTCTAACTTGATTCACTATTTCTTCACAATGCAGAGTCCTTGACTAGACCTTGAATCTCGATTAAAGCAATCAAGACCCTCTTGAGTCGATTGCCTAGAGGTAGGGATGGGCAACCGGTTCGGTAAACCCGAACCAAACCAAACCGAAATCGAAATAATGCTATTCGGTTCGGAAGGAAAATATGGATATTTTGGAAATCAGGGTTCTTTCAACCAAACCGAAATTCCGACCGAAAAACTGAAATACTAGAATTGCAAGCTCCAAATGGTGGATTTTAATGTTTGCAGTTGTTTTTATACTTAAATAATATAAATATTTTATGACTTATGTGTTGAAAAGTTTGATTTTATCGTTGATTATGCATATTTGTTGTTTATATTAGGGGTGAAAAATAATTTAAAAGTGAGAAGATACAAGTAGCCTCTCAAATTCAGTTTTGTGTGTAAAGCCGGCCGAACCAAATTATAATTCGGTTCGAATTTGGTTTGAGGTTTGGGAGAATTCGGGGACCCGATATTCATAATTTTGGTTCGGTCGAAACCGAACTGACCGAATGCCCACCCCTACCTAGAGGGATGTATCCTTCTCTAGAACAAATGATCAAGGTGTTCTACTCTAGGCTCCCTCTAGTGAGTGAGGTCCCCACTCAATACATAGCAAGCTATCAACTCACTCTTGTGTTATCGATCACATACATCCAATTCACAATGCTTTATTGACCTAATAAGATATTCTCTATAATAGAATTAAATCAGGATCAATAATCTCGATTAAAGCATAATTGAACTTTAAAACATACACATGTTGAATATGAACTCAAGTGTAACAAGGAAGAGTACTCGTACAAGCATCCAATCTATCAGAACATGGCTAGGGTTCTTCAAAACCTAAGTGAATGGAAGTTACTCCATAGAGAAGAGAAAGAATGCATAAATCTATTAAAGATCTTCAATCTCCATCTCCAAGCGTGATTCCCGAGAGCCAACGAAAATGAAACCCTCCAAAATTGCCCAAAGAATGCTCCCAAGTTACTCTCTCTCTAGGGTTTGTCCCTTGGGTATTTGGGATCCAAAATCCTGCTCTCTCCCTCCATAATTCGTAGAAAATCTCTTGTTCCCGACAGTGGCAAAAACACGATCGTGTTTTTTGAAGCTCTGCCCGTGCATTCCCAAAACTCCCCATTTCATTTATGGACTTCTAGAAAATTACACGGGTTTGATGTGAAATACCCCACCCATGTAATTTGCCTTCCAGCTCGTGTAATTTGTCAGACCCTATGAAATGGTTGCACGAACCAAGATTTGCCTCTCACTGTCATGTTTTGCATACCCAAGGACGTGGGCATCATTGTGGGCCTTCTTTTGCTCCTTTTTGGCCTCTAAATGTTGCTAAACATGATCCTACGTGTAAAGTGATTTCTCTCTTGAAGCATCGATTCTTGCACCGGTAGTGGCAAGAAATGATCTTCCTAAGAGTATAGATGAGGCATCATCAATCTCCACATTAATCACTATGTAATATGAGAATAAGATGAATGGTCTTACTTGGCTACTCAAGACTTTGACTGTCCCAAGTGCTTGGCATGGACTTTTGTATGTTAATATGCGCTCAATGTTGATGTCGTCCATGCGATCTAAACCCATCTTTTTTCTGGATTTGTAGAGGAAGGATGTTGATACTTGCACCAAGATCAATCAATCATTTCTCCCTTTTATGATTATTGAGAAGGCATTTGATCATACAGTGTCCTGGGTCCTGCTTCTTATCTCCCACGTACACAATGTCCTCAAATCCTTTAGGAGTGGACTTGATGGGCATTGTATTTTCTTCTTCAAGAAACTTTTTGAGTTTCTTATAAGGATTCTCCAGTGAAACTAGTATTTCCAATAGTGGCACTACCACTTTTGCTCCTCCAAGAGTTTCTACTAAATTCTTGACGAGGGTTAGGTAGCGAGCTTCACTTTTTTGGATCTTCTCCTTATCCTCCTCTTTCTAGTATGAGCTTGGGAAAATCTTGGATCTTCCTCTCCCAGTCGAAATTACTTTGACCTCTTCATTCTTTGGATTATTCTCTATATTGCTAGGAATATGTCCTTGAAGATTTTGAAGTTTAGCATCAATTAGGAGTGTAAGTTTTCGTTCGATATTCTGATATCTCGCTTGCAAACCGATGACTATTACTTGAAGCTTTTCGAATCTAGTATGTTGATAATCGAAAGAAATTCCTCATTTCACCTTTTATTGAGTTTGATTCCCAAATCCAGGTGGACTTGGCTTCTTATTCCATTGTGCTTCATGAACATAAGGTGCATTGGTAGAGGTGATATTGTGGTAATCTTCAGGCTTCTTTCCTCCTGGGGCTGGCCATTGACCATAAGGTATGTGAGGTTGGTTGAATCTCTGGCAAGGAGCATAGCTTCCTTGTTGTGGAATTGGTTGGTATCATTGATTTATATAATTGAAATCAACATGTCCTTGCACTCCTTGACTCCGACATTTAGTTCCTTCACGACCTTCTTCTCCACAAGTTTCACACACAAACAAGGCTGCCACTAGTTCATCATTTCATTCCATTGAAGTTTTCTTTAGTTGAAGAAAAAGTTCTTTCATCTGCTCAAACAAGATGACAACAATTTCCTTGCTTTCTTGAAAACCTTTCAATGGTTTCATCATTGGTGCCTAGATCAGTTATTTGACTTTCTTTCTAGTGTGACAAAATGCTCTTGGCATTGGACTCCCGTCATTGTGGTGAAATCACCATCGACATATTAATTTACCATCATGGTGGTGTCTCGATCTATACTTTTAGAAAAATATTTAGCAACTTGCTATGGTGTACATTCCTGATGGGGGCAATGCCTTGAGATGTTCTTGGAATTTCCTCCAAGCTTCATATAATGTTTTCCTTCCTTTTGTTGGAATTGTGTAATTTTAACTTTAAACCCTTCTATCTTCCATAGTGGTAACAATTCTTCAATGAATGCTTGAGCTAGATTCTCCCATGTGGTGAAGGTTCTTGATGGATGATAATCTAACCACTTCTTTGCCCTTCCAACAAATAAGAAAGGAAAAAATTGTAGCTGAATTGTATATCTAGTAGCTTCATCTTTTGGAATATAACTAACAATATCCAAAATGATCTTCAAATGTTGCAATCACCAAACCCTAAGAAGAAATCAAACAATGATTTCTTCTGAAATAACAACAAAACAATTACTAACCAACTTCCCAAGCTCGATTCAAAACTCACAATGAATCGAGCTACTAAAGAAGAAAAACGGGACTCAATACAGACGATCTCTATCTACCTAATCTCTCTGTAAAACTGCCAAATTCTTACAATCAGCCGAGTGCGGCTTAAATAGAGAGGAAACAAGTGACCATTTTCTAATAGGAATCTACACGACCTAGCCATGAGTGACAAGCCCACTTGTGAGCGACACCTTTGGTGAGGAACGAGAAAAAGGTGAAGCAGAGAGGGAGAAAGGAAGATCTTCAAGGATCAATGTTCTTCGATTGACTTGGAGAGACGATTTGGAGAGACGACATAAGAATGACGTCGTGGCAGGGAGCATTGGACACAACGTGAAACTACGTTATGGAGACTCATCCAGCATTACAAACCTTAACCTATACTCTTTCAGCTGAACCCCTTTTACCTTCTCTGTCGGATTTTCTTCTTCTTCTTCTTCTTCTTCTTCTTCCTTCAACCTCTTCTTTGCAAACCCTCTTCCTAATCTCCCTTTTCACCTGTACTTGAGATCAATCCCACATTGATCTCTCTATATCCTAATCCCTAGGTAGAACCAAACTTTTGGTTCAATGATTTGGTATTAGAGCCTGGTTCAGAGTTCAAGTTCTTCATAACTCTCAACTATGGTCAGACGGGAAATCAACAATGGCGGTAACCACCAAATCAAAATCGACCATAGAGAAGGGAACTGAGAAAGCCGTCCAAGACAAGATGAGGATTGAATCGAAAACTGAAGTTGTGGAGGGCGACGTTGGAGAGAAGGAGACACCTTTTTCTTCTTCCGTCGTGGCCTGGGAGACGCGAGCGATGAGCAGCAAACTGTCGCGAGGAGCACTAGGTGATGGAGCGGTAGAAAAGTCTACGGATTAGATGGAGATCAAAGGCGCGGTTGGCCGGATTTGGGATAGTCGCGACCGACTCGTCCGTTAGGGTCGCTGGGGAGGACTCTTAGGCCGAGATCAGGGGACCCCGTGAGGATTTCCAAGCATTCTAGAAAATGATGATGGAGTGGATCCAGATGAGGAAAGAACTTAGGAAGGGTCCGAGGATGAGCCAGATGTGGCTGTCGTGGCAGTAGACATCGAGTTGGATCCACCGTCGGTTGCGATGGAAGAATCATCATAGAGGGACCTAGGCGAGAAGGATGGCTACTCGGACGTCAAGGTAGGAGGCGAGTGGCATGGAGGTTTAGGGTCAAAGGAAATCCGAGGTGGGCCAAGGGATGATACCCACCCCTTCGGCCCAAGAACTGGCGATAAGGAGAAGAAAAGCCAAGATGGCCAGATACGACATTGTGATCCGCAATGAGTCATTTGGGCTACTAGACTCATTGGTTGCGGAGCAAGGGAAGGAAGTGGGCCAGTTTAGATGGTGTTGGTTGGGCCAAGATCGTCACCATGAGGGCCACAAGTTGAGTCTGTCAAATCGAGCAGACATATGGGCCGGTGCAGTTCACCAACAAGCTATGTAGGGCTATTCCGGGAATCTCCAAGCGTGAGCAGTAGGTCCACCATCACAGGGAGACGACGACCAGGGGGTTTCGAGGAGGATATCCTCCCTTTGTTACCCCCGACCAGCAGGGCGCGCCTTTGGATGCAATGTCGCAGGAGGACATGGCGGTCGAGCCACCCGGGGGGACTATAAGCACTATCAAGCTAGAAAAGAAGGGAAGCGAACGCCGGAATCAGAGGCACGACGTTATGCAGGACAACGAGTGAGCAGTCAAGGTATTGGCAGGTATGGCAATTATGGTCGTAATTATGATGATGATACTGAGTTAGTGTTCAGAGCCAAACCGCTGATCATTGAATTTCCTAACTTCAATCGTCAGGAGGACATTGGCTTGTAGCTGTATGCAGCTGACATATGGTTTAATAACCATCAAGTCCCGAAGGAAAGGAATGTGCACCTAGCGTCCTTCTATTTAGAGGGAGATGCTCTGGAGTGGTGGGAGTGGATGGAGCGGTCTTACGCTGAGACAGAGATCCTGATCACATGACCACGATTTCAGGAGGAGCTTCACTACCCGGGCGATTAGAGGGGTGGTCTCCCGAGCAACTGGCAAAGTTGAGACAACCCAGAACGGTGGCTGACTATCAAGCTGAATTCCTCAAGCTAGAAAACATGTGCAAAGGGGTTCTTGAAGAGACATTGGTGGCCTTGTGTATGGCTGGTCTGCGCCCAGAGATCGCGGAGGCAGTAAAGTTATTTGAGCTTGATTCCTTGAGGAATGCTTCACATTGCAGGTCAGAAAGAGGAGGAGATAGCTAGCTGGAGGAGTACCATAGGTCGCTACTAGAAGCACAGTGGTAATGCGGCAGGTGGCAGTGGTGGAGGCACGGGGCAAGGAACCGGGACCGGGGTGACACCGACGACACAGTGGCCGCACCAAGAGTGGTTCGCCAGGACCGTGTGCCATTCCTAAGGGGTTCATCAAGTTATCCTCGACAAAAATTCCCAAGTGCTTCAACTGCAATGAGCGATTCACCTTTGGACACCAGTGCGCGAAGCAGAAGAATGGGTAGCTGAGGAGGGTGAGTGAAGGAAGGGCATGACCAACCTTGAGGTCAAGGTTGTTCTGATGCAGGGAGAGATGATAGAAACAAGAATTTTTAGCACATTTGGTTTTTTCGGATTGTTTTGTGGATTCTTTATGTCTTTATGATTATGGTTTGAGGGTAAGTGGGAGTATTAGATATTTTACTTAGTAATTAATAATTGGGGTAGTAAAAGGGGACCTAGGAGATTATATATAGACTGTAATTAGTGAGAAATGCATTAAGCAGTTAAGAAGCAATCAACCCAACCCCACAATTATCTCTCTCTTCTCCCTCTCCTCAGCTAAACCCCTTTTCCCTTCTCAGCGGATTTTTCTTCTTCTTCTTTCAACCTTTTCTTTGAAATCCTCTCCCTAATCTCCCTTTTCACTCGTACTTGATAACAATCCCACATTGATCTCTCCATAATCTCCCTCTTTCCAAGTTCTCGTATAAACATGCATTAATTCACTCCTTCCAAGATGTCTCTTCTAGGAAAGTCTTTAGCTTTGAGAACTTGGGATACCAACGATGTTGGTTTTGAATGATATTCTAGAGCTGGACTCCTAGAAGAGCAATATTGTATTCATGCAAACTTCTAAAGCCTATCTATCCCTTCTTCTTTGGGTGGCTTAACTCCTACCAACTTAGCTAATGGGTTCTGCAATTTATGTTCTTCTGACCCAACCGAAAGTTTGAGAGCAAATTTTGGATTTCTTGTATAAATGATACATAAACAAAAAAAACTTGCATGACATAGGTAGTCTGGGCTTGAGCTAATGTCTTGATAAGAGCTTCTTTCTCTCCATAGGATATAGTTTCTTCTTCCAAAGTTTCACCTTCTTTCGCACCCCATTCACTAGATAGCTAAACACAACCTTCTTTTGTCTCCCAACCACAATCGACAACCCAAGTTATTTTGCATGAAAGTCCATTGTTTTCATTCCAAGATATTTTGCATTGTGATCTAATGAGATTTATCATTTAAGGCAACCTATAAACATTTCAGGGCCACAGATATTAACCCCATCATCATATAGGTTGGCAAGTCAATTAAGGGCTCGTTTGCTTGTTGTATTTGAAAATGAGAGTTTTGAGTTTTAAAAACCTTTGAATTTATGATGAATTTGTTTCATTATGGATTTGGAAGAGTACATGTTTGTTTAGCTAATTTTTATCATGGATTTATGATGAATTTGTCTCACAACTTTGCCTTCCATTATCAAGTACTTGATGCTTGGGATTTGGATGCCAAATCCATCACCCAAATCCCACAAGCAAACGATACCTAAATAAACCTTCATAGTTTAGTGACCTCTTTGTTACGAACTCGATAATTTGGAGACCATTAAGTAGCGGAATATTTGGGGGGGACCGATTAAGCAATTTTACCTTGTGTATCTCTTTTGCACGAGAACCTAAATTTCGACGCGCCAACACGCGCCTCCTTTCCTCTGTAACCCCTTCTCCATGCTAGTAGACGACAGTCGACAGAAACCATGACAGCAGCGTCAGGGGGTGAGGCTATAAAGGAAACCCGCCTTCGCCCAATTTTTCATTTCTCGCCTGTCCCTTTTTGTTACTACGATAAAACAGAAGACCCAACAAACACCACTCCCTTTCCCTTCTTCCATCGAGTGCGTCGCTGCCGTCGAAGAGAAAGAGCTTTTCGCCCTTTCCTTTCCTTCTCTTCCCCATCGATTCCCACTCCAAATCTGCGACGCACCCATCTAGTTTTGAGCCATCCCCTCTGAGAAATTTTACTTTCTTCCTTCTTCTGCTGTTGACATCGTACTTTGTCTCTTCTGTTAATGGCATTGCGTTCCATCGAGCGGGTTTCTGTCTCTTCTCTTGTTTTCTCCATCGAGCGTATTTGTTGAAATCTGGAAACGACGACCCCGACCCAGTTGCTTTCCTGATCTTTTGGCTGTTCTGGGCCAGCCAGGTATGGCTTGTTTCTTTTTCTCGGAAAGTTTTCAGCCTTGTTGTTTTTCGCCTTCCTTATTGGCCCTCTGTCCTGTTTGGGAAATTTTGATTGGGAGTTGCGATATGGGTGATCTGTTGAGGCAATTTCAGGGTTAAGTTATTGATGTTATGGTTCCCAGCCGAGTGGGGTTCCTGATGTTTGATTGATGGCTGAGTTTGGCCAAATCTGCCGCTCTTCCCTTTACCTAACGTTTATTATTTGCTGATCTGACTGACGGAAAGCACCCCTTTTTTAGGGTTTGGGGATGCTTTAAAAGCTACGAGATGGGGTTGTTGTGTGAGCAGTGAGGACACTAAATTGTTCTTGGATCATTAGAAAAGGATTTCTCTATCTCCCTTTTGTAGTTTCATTTCTACTTTCAATCTTGGTCCGAAATGCGAGCCCCCTTCAGCTCTGGTGTGGCTATTTGGTGCGATTTATCTTGTTGATTTCAAATTGCCTCAAGGTTTCGGATGAAAAGGTTGCTTTCTATTGCTGGTGACTCTCATGTTTGATTCACAGTTCATTAGATTCTTGTTTGTGATTGCTTTGATGTGTGTATCTTATTATCATTGATCTCTGCTGTCGCTGCAAATCTTAAAAATTTCTGTTCTGTCAGGAAAAAGATTGGTTCTTTTTGCTGTCCATAGTATCAAATATAGATAGCCTTGATTCTTGGATAAACGGTTGTTAGACTAACTTGAGTTACCGGGAAGCTATTGGCAAGTTCTTTTCTGAAGTAGACATAATCAGTGAGCTGGGTATGTGATATGCATACCGATCGCATCAGAACTGAACTTTGAGCACGTCTTGAGTTTTAAGGCATTTTCATTTGAGATTATGTATATTGGTAGAATATCCATATTGTTTGGTTGTAAAATGCTTCTAGATGTGAAGTTTATTCCTTCCCCCGATCCATCAGTTCAGTATAATCTGATAAGGCGATTCTTCCTTTTGCATCCTAGAAACTGAGGGTTATTTCGTATTCTATTACCGATCTGATGTTATTCGTCCGTGAAGCATTTCATATTATAGTTGGTGGTGTCTTGTACAAATGAGTGAATCTGTGGTGCTTTCTTCTCTGTTTGTTTGCCAGATCAGCTATATGAATATGTACTAAAGATGAAGGGAGAAGCATCATGGGTCAACGATTTCACTGATGTTGTGGTTAGAGATGCTAGTCATCTCAATTCATTCTCTGACCTCAATGATGATGATGGAAACAAAGACGTCAATGCAGTTTCTGTGGATCTAATATTGCCTGATGATCTATTGGAAAGAATCTTGGCATATCTCCCCACTGCAAGCATCTTCAGGGCAGGTTCTGTGTCTAAAAGATGGCACGAGATTGTGACTTCTAGGAGGTTCTTATGGAACTTGTCTCATGTAACTTCACGAAAGCCTTGGTACTTTATGTTCACGAGCTCTGACGAACCTGTCGGTTATGCCTTTGATCCAGTTCTTAGGAAATGGCATGGCATTGATCTACCTTGCATCAGGACATCCAATTGGTTCATCGCCTCCTCGTGCGGGTTGGTTTTCTTCATGGACAATGACAGTAGGAGCGAGTTGTATGCTTGCAACCCAATTACAAAATGCTTCAGGAAGCTTGAAGACCCTCCTGGGTCAAGACTTTCTGACTACAGTGCACTTGCAGTCTCGGTGAACAGAGTGTCACACAACTATACTGTCTCAATTGTGAAGTCTAACCAAGTTCCCAGAGATTTTCTCCAGTGGCAGCTATCAATATATACTTACAACTCTGATAGGCGGACGTGGATGACTTCCTGGACAGAAGTTTTGACCGGGTGGAGGGGTGGTGATGAGAGTGTTATCTGCAATGGCAATTTATATGTCTTGATTTATTCAACTGGTGGTGGCTATCCAGAAAACCGCCATGGTCTTCTTGCTTACAGGCTTTCCGGTAGGTACTCACGTGATGACAAGTTGATCAAAGGTTTCATTCCAGCTCCCTGTCCTCTAACATGTGGACGACTGATGAACTTGAAGGATAAGTTGGTCATGGTTGGAGGTATTGGGAAGCATGACAGGCCTGATATAATTAAGGGGATCGGGATCTGGGTTCTTAATGGGAGGGAGTGGCAAGAGATCGCTCGTATGCCCCACAAGTTTTTCCAAGGGTTTGGAGAGTTCGATGATGTCTTTGCGAGCAGTGGCACTGATGATCTTGTATACATCCAGAGTTATGGGGGGCCGTCGCTGCTTGTTTTCAACTTGAACCAGAAACAGTGGAAGTGGTCCCATAAGTGTCCAGTAACCAAGAGGTTCCCACTTCAACTCTTCACTGGTTTCTGTTTCGAACCTCGGCTCGAGATTGCACCATGATATATGATTTTGCGTTACCTAAATCATATTTGCTTCTGGATATACCAGCTTGTTTTGTCTTCCTACCTTTCTCCTGTTTGTTTTGCCTGCCCTTTCCCCCCCAGCGTTTGAAAACAGTTCCAGGAAGGGGGAAAAAATGTCTTGACGGTTTTAGGCAGAGAATGTATCAGCAGGTAAAAGCTGCTTTGCTTGTTCATGAAGAAAATGGGGGACTACTATTATTCTTTTGCATTGCAAAGAACATACATTGTTCCTTTTTAGCTTGATTTTGTGTTGGTTCTTGCTGATCTTAATTTCATAGAGTTTCTTTCTAGTTTCTGACTGCTAAATTCCTTCCGGGTCCGCCGCGGCTTTCACTGGGGAAAAACTAGTATGATGATGGGAGATTACTGGTCAATAGTGGTCACAGGCTACTTGTGATGCTTTCCTTTGAAGTTGTTGTATTGCACGTTGCTGCATTATGCTTAGACTACAATTGTGTAGAAGTTGTCTAGCTGGTGGTGGATCAGGGTTTTGCTTCAGAGGGACCAGCCGGCCGGGTAGGTTTGAAGAACAAGGAATGGTGGGTGTTCATTCTCTGTGTCATGTGGCCTTGAGATAAATGCGGGATCAACTGTTGTGTCTTTCCTTCTGGCTGGCTCCCAATGATTTGGTTGTCAAGTGGTCCCTTGTTATATCTGTCTAAAGATGACCATACCAAACCCTCTTTATCCATGTCTCTATGTGTACCACCTTTGACGCTGGCATTCTCTAGACTTTATATAAATTTAGTGGTGTGCAAAACTCAGAGATCAAACTCACAAGAACTGCGGTCCAATAGTAATAGACATCTTAGTACCAAGAATTAGACCAACAATCCATTTGGTTCGATTTAAATGCCAATTCGATCATTTTTCGTATTTATAAAATTCATGGACCAAGAATCGGGCCAGATTATATTTTGCTTCAGCATGGTTTGTTGAAATCTTCTCCTACTCTTTAATCTCCTCCGTGACAATCTTTATCCCTCTAAATTACAATGCAAGGAGGAATTCTCTCCAAAATGTTCTTAAATCGCCCCCTCTAAAAGTTTAATTGGTCTTCGCTCTCACTCTCTCTTTCGTAAGTGTACAAATGAGAGGAAGAACACAAATCCTTCGCTAGATCTACCTTTTTATCCTTTATTTAGCCATCTCTCTTGAATCTGGGATGACTTTGAAGCTCGATTGATGGAAAATCTCTTAGAAACATTCCAAGTGCATCCTGTGTATCTACTTTATCTCTCATATTATGTTTGTCTCTCTAGAATATCTCCCTTTGTGAAAATTCATGTATGGGTTTTTATACTTGTGTGAGTTGTGTCGAGACTCAAGTGCACGGTAAAGAAGGTCATAATTAAGATCTTCCATGTTTTGATCGTGAACTCAAAATTGGAATAGTGACACAACCACGTCACGATCGTGACCTTGCCCATGACCTGGTTCAAGACCAAAATTCTTTCATCGTCCTGATCATAATCTTCCCCTTATGAATGTGACCTTTTATAAGTTTGCCTTATTCTCGTCCCTCAAATGACCATTCGAATGACCCAAAACTTGCTACAAACCTTCCTTGAAATTTTAGGACCTGAAATATGATAAGAATAGAATCCAAATGAGCAAACCAACCAAATGGCCAAGAAATTGTTGAAATTGTGCTAAGTCCTAGAATATCACCCCAAAAGCTACACTTGGCACAATAACAACTTAAATGGCCAAAATATGATAAATCATTATATTTAACCACTTAGGAATGAATTGGATGCTATCAGTCTATTTATTTCGATCTGAATCTCAGTTGGTGCTTTGTTGATGGAGGTTGTGTTTGTCCAGCCACGATGTAAAAGTAATATGCTTTTGTATTTTGTTCAAATTGGAAACAAATGAGTTTTTATTTACAACCCCATATTTCTTATTCCCTTTTTGAATGGTTGATTCATATGAAAATAATTACAAACCAATGTCGTACCAAGACAAAACCTAATTAAGTGAAAATAATGTAGCATAACACGAAATCACGCAATCAAATTAGTCATCGAGATTACAAAGTGGCGAAGATTTGTATAAGAAAATTATTGTTTTGGATACCAAGTTGCTTGTATTCCAGTTCCTCTTCATGGGATCCACTAGTAGCATCATCCATCAATAACAACAAATCATATGCTTCGATAGTCCTTCATCATCGTTTTTCTTCTTCAATTGTCTTCAGTCTCTCATGAATTGCCTCATAAATTCATCTAGGGCTCCATAATTTATTGCTTGTTCATCAATCTCTTCTTTGATAAACATTGTTTTCTCGCATGGTCTATTGTAGATTGACTTCAGTGTCTTGAAGGACATGAAAACTCATATTCACCGGATTAGGAGGATTATTAGAGCTGAACTTTATATACTCGTATACTATGCAAATCCGTGGGCCGAGCAACAATCATATTTCGAGCCAGAAGCCCAATCAAGCAGACACAAACCCAGGCCCGGTCCATGAGTTCTCGTTCATACACACACAGAGCAAGAAAATACCCAAAAGGAAAATATTGGCCAAACAGGCCCAAAAAATCAGGCGAATGGAAGGCTGTAGTATAAGCTCGAGGAGGTCAGCCCAGTTCCGCTGCGCCGCGCCGTACTCGATCAGTTCTCCTTCTCGGATCCACTGTAGTCCGGGTCCCTCAAATTCGGGTCGGACCGGCAGAGACGGATCCTCCGCTGCATCAGCAACCCGCAAAGCACGCCGCCGTCGGAGGACGCCCTCAGGTGGCTGTTCCTCGCCAAATCTTGAAGCTTCGTCAGGTCCTTGAGCGCCGTCGACGCGTTGGAAGACGAAGAGGTCGTCGACTCGGTCCCGTCGGAAAATTCGCCGGTTTCGCAGCAAGAATTCTCGCGATCCTCTCGCGCCGCCGCCGCCTCCTTGGACCCGCGGCTGCGGCGGGGGTTCTTGGCCCGGTTCCCCATGAGCTCGCGGTACCCGATCGCCGATTCCCCCTTCCAGGCGGTGAAATCGGCGGCGTCGATGGCGGAGGCGCCGATGTTGAGCACGCCGTGGCACCTCCCCGAAGGGCGGCGGATCTGGAGGGCGGTGAAGGAAGGGGTGTCCGCCGGGGGAGAGGAGAGGGAGAGGTTGCTGATGAGGAAGCGGACGGTGCCGACGAGGGAGTCGCGGAGGCAGCCGACGGCGTAGATCTCGACGGAGACCCCCGAGGTGTCGTTGGAGAGGAAATTGGGGGAGACTCGGAAGAGGAATTTGTCGTTCCAGGTAGGGTTGGCCCCGCCGACGCGGTCGACCTGGGTGCGGAGCTTGGCGGCGGAGTGGATCCAGACGACGGCGTAGGTCTGCAATTGGCGGAGCTTGGCGGACGGCGGCTTCAGGCCTTGGGCGGAGATCAAGTTGATCTCCAAGATTTTGGACTCCATGGGGCCAAGATTCGGGCGAATTGAAGAAAGGGAGAAGAAAACCTTGGCAAGTGTTTAAGAGCCGGTCATGGCAGCTGGCAGGGGAACTTCGCCAGCGGGGAAAGATTGGCGGTGGGTGAGAGTGAGGAGAAGTAGGGGGGAGCGGGCGAGGAAACCGAAAGTAACAAACTTGGTTGTGGGATTTTCTTCCTCCGCGTTTTCTTGTAGCTCTCTGTATTCTCCAGCGCTAGACTGCTCTGTCACCGTTCACCATCGGAAGTTTGTTCAGACCTCTGCTTGCTGGCTTAGTTTTCTTCAGCGGCCCCTCTTCTGCCAGCTTCTCTTGAATCAGGGGTAGTTAGCTCGAAAGTTATACTCTTTACTGAATTATGGACCGCTTTCTTACTCAATTTTAGCTTAAAAAGCGGCCCAAGTTTTACTCAATTACCAAATGGGTTGTTTGAAGTTTCAATCTGTTTACACACATAAATTATTTTGTACACATGGATGAGCTCTTTTAAGGCTACGTCAATTATAATAATCAATTAGAGACATGGGCTTCTCATAGGCGGTCATGTCATGCCACAAGATTGTATAAAATAAAACGGGTAAATGACACATTTGATCACTGAGATTACTAAATCGTGTCATATTTGGTCACTAGAAAAATTTAATATCAATTTTGGTCACTCGAATTACTGACACAGGTCACATTTGGTCACTCTTCTGTAGCCTCTGTCCAACTCCGGTCACTCGAATTATTGAAAAATGTCACATTTAGTCACTCGGATTACTGAAACATGTCACATTTAGTCACTCTCCCAAAAGTTTCCGTCGAACTACATTAATGGAGTTGGACGGAAACTGACGGGAGAGTGACTAAATTTGACCAGTTTCGATAATTCGAGTGACCAAAATTGATATTAATTTTTTCTAGTGACTATACATGACACAATTTAGTAATCTCAGTGACCAAATGTGTCATTTACCCAAAATAAAACTAAGTCTGAAAAGGACATGTTGCTTCACGAAGAGGGTCATGTCCGTCTAAAATCTAGACACTTGAGTCGCTTCAACGAGGAGAGCCATGTCTATCTATAATCTAGAAGTACATGTCACCTCAACGAGAAGGGCCATGGACACGAGATAAGATGCTCTGAGTATGGTTGAAAAAGTATTAAGTAAGAGAGGTACATGCCGCTTCAAAAAGGGGGTCATATGCCATGGACACGAGACAAGAGACCCTGAGTACGGTTGAAAATAATAATAATAATAATAATACTAAGTATGGGAGGTCCATGTCGCTTCACGAAGGGGGTCATGTGCATGATTGGGAGGTCTCCTGAATCACACACTTCAAAGTAGACAAAAATATTTCTAGTCTGGGAAGAACGTGTTCATTCAACAAGGAGGGACATGCCCGTCTAGAATTTGGAGGCACATGCCGCTTTTGTGATTACATGAGCCATGGTGGCGATGAAAAGCACATTATGTGGTTACAGGTCAAGAGCCCATGCCACGTGAGAGACATCTCTCAAAGGAGACAAAAAATGACTAAGTCCGAGAGGTCAACCTCGCTTCACGAGAAGGGGAATTGAGGCATGGACGCGAGACAAGAGGCCCTAGCCCCTAGGCACTAATGAAAAATACTAAGTTTGAGAATGTCATGTCGTGTCACGGGAAGGGCCACATACATGATTGAGAAGGCCATGGCCGCGAATGAAGAGCCCACGCTACCTCATGACCAAGATCGAATGACCAAAAAATATACTAAGTCGGAGAAGGACATGCCGCCTCACGAGAGGGGTAATGTGCATGAGTGAGAGAGGTCCATGTTGCCTCATGAGAGGGGCCATGGACACCAATGTGAAGGGTGTAGTGGTGGAGTATTGTATCACTGGTAACTAAGTCCCAAGAAGGCCATGGACATGAGTAAGAAGTCCATGACCGCCATGCAAGAGTATCACGACCCCCTTTGTGAGACACCACATGCTTATCAAAAGACTAGCATGACACGAGATTTGGAAAAGACTAGGTGAGACAAGCTACACTCCAGGACCCACAACGGTTCTAAGAGAGGCACCTAGGCTTGATAGATGCAACAGAGTTTCCCAGTCTACTACTGACAGAGGTGCAAGGGAGGTGGTTAAGCAGATCAATGGTGAAGTTCGCAAATACAAGCTTGGTAATGGAGAGTTTGCTCAGATTATTGTTGGCTCGAGCTTCTCGAGTTATGTGTGTGAGAATTGAGGATTGGGAAATCTTTGATACTGTATCAGTGGTGTTACAAGATTTAATACTTGTAAAAGTTATATGCTTGGGGTCTGTACAAGCTGCAAGTGGTGTGTGCTACAGTGCTAGCATTTTTTTTATCGGGACATGTTCATCAGGGATGCTACTAGAAGGGTGATGGGAGGAAAACGAGTATCATCCGAACTCTGATACTAGAACTTGGGGACTCTAGATGGAAAACCAACGAAAGCGACCACTCGACCACAACCTTGTGCATGTACTGGTATCTTTGTATAGACTACTTAAGAGCATGATTGTTTTTCGGGAAGCTGGACTAATTTTGGCCAAGCTGGAGCTATAAGACAATCAACAACCATGAAATAACCTACCTATTTCATTTGTGGCCCTCTACTGCCACCTATACATTTTTTGCAATTTCATTCTTTAACATTCATTTCATCTACATCCATGAAATCTATATTCAATTTCAGATGGTGGGCCGATTCACATAAACAATATAACTGAATAATTTATACGCTCTAGTCAATTAAAATGGGCCCACTTGCTACCCCACTTACAATTTCATTTGCTCTGTCATCTAATGAAATATTTTATTATTGAAATAAGTTGCTACAACCATAAAATGGCAAATGACATTGGCATGTATGTCGCTTTGAAACGAATAAGAGACTGCCGATGTAGCTGCTCTAATAGATCAACAACAAAAAAGACGAAATATATTGTTGGTCGACGTGTCAAGAGTTTCGCATACATGATTGCGGTGATGATGAAGATTGATGGGACAAGGAGACCGGATTGAGATTTCAAAATTTTGACCGTTTGTACAGCGTACTTGCTAGTACTTTGTCCGCACTACGTCCACGTTCTCCAGATCTCCCCTGCTTCAATCAAGAACATGGTGGTAATAAAAGAAGAAAACCAATCATCCCAGAACCCGGACAAAAATATTAACAAAAAATATATATAGGGAGAAAGACGCTACGCTACTCCTCTAATGCTTGCTTGTTGCTTCCGACACTCTTCCCTTCCCTTCCATCCCCTCTCCCAAAATTTCAATTTCAACGGGTTTCCGTTCGAAAAATACATCGCATCTTATCTTCTTGTCTCTGCTCCCCATTCTCTGTTCCTAATAAAAAAAGAAGAAGCCTTTGGCCTCCATTAATGGGTTGCAGACGTTAAGGGGACACAACAACGCACCTGCATACACAGCCATGTGTTAAAAGACTTGTGAGTGAGTGAATGGGGTTTTCCGGGGCGGTATTTTGCTTCTGATTCTTTTCCTTTTTTCATTATTATTTACTCAACTTCCTGGATATCAAACCGTATCCTCACGCATTTGTCAACTCCATAAATTCTCCCCCCTCGTCTTCTTTCCCTACGTACGTCCACTTAATTCGCAAAACCCAGTTGGGGAATTCGGTATTCTCTCCTGTGCTGAGCTCTTCTCTGCCCCGGATTTGCAGCTCTTACGTAAGCCCCTGTTTACGTTGTCTTCGTCGTTGTGGTGGGGATTCCATTTGGCTTATCTTTGTTTGCCGCTGAATATTGTCATGTAGCGTGGCGATCTGGCTTCTCTCGTCTGCTGGTTAGGTGTTGGTCTATGGCGTTGCCAAATGGTTCTTTTTTTTTTTTTCTGTGTGCGTGGCTCTAGTTAGGGTTTTTCCAGTGAGAAATTAGTCCTTTTGTGCCTCATTTTCCGTTCTCCCTGGATCTATCGCCCCTTCAGAGGAGCGGTGGGGGAGAAAACCCAGATTTTAGATTTGTTCGACGATGCGCATTTGGGGTTGAAGAATTCGGTTTAGGCTTGGGGGTTGTGCTCTGGAGCACAAGTAGTGAACTGAAGTGGGTAGGTTGAGGTGTAAAAGGCGTAAATGGGGCATTCTGCAGCTGTTTGGGATTGCAGAACAGCCATAGAGATCACTAAGGATTGGAATGGCATCGACCAGGTTATGCTCCGTAATCCGCATGGGGCTTCTGCCAAGGTGAGTGAGATCTATACATTTGGCAAAATCTGAAATTCGAGATATCATCCTCTGCTTCACATTTCCTCCTATTTCCTAGATTTGGGTTCAAATTCTCAGATATATCAATGCCTGTTTGATATGAATTTTTCAGGTGAGCTTACATGGCGCACAAGTGGTTTCGTGGAGGAATGAACATGGGGAAGAACTTCTGTTTACAAGCAGCAAGGTGGGTCGTTGTTTTTTTACTTAATCCTTTCAAACCATCTTATGAATGCTCCAAGTCTGGTTTTGTGATTGTTCTAACCTCTTGTTGTTGGGTCTAATTTTGGTCCGCAGGCGATATTGAAGCACCCCAAGGCAATGAGGGGAGGGATCCCAATCTGCTTTCCCCAGTTTGGCAACTGTGGATCGCTAGAACAGCACGGTTTCGCCAGAAACAAAGTTTGGACGATTGACGAGTGCCCTCCTGCATTGCACCCCAATGATTCTCATGGCAAATCGTTTATCGACCTTGTCCTTAAATCATCCGACGAGGACCTCAAATGCTGGCCTCATAGGTATGTTATGTGGTATGATGGCTGCTCCAATTATATAGCCCTTCTGATGATGTCCAAATATGTTGGTTGACATGTACAATTGCGGAATTGGCAGTTTCGAATTCAGGCTGAGGGTGGCACTGTCGAGTCACGGGGAGTTGTTGCTGATATCCAGAGTTAGGAATGTCAATGGAAAACCCTTCAGTTTCTCATTCGGATATCACGCACATCTCTCGGTTTCGGACATCAGGTAACAAAGCCATTCAGGCTCAGCTGTGGAAAATTTTGTGAATTGTGGTGTCCTGACCCTGATGATGTTTTGCAGTGAAGTGAGGATAGAGGGGCTTGAAACTCTCGACTACCTCGACAACCTCTCCCGTAAAGAGCGATACACAGAGCAAGGAGATGCCATCACCTTCGAATCCGAGGTTCGTTTCAAGAACACTTTGAGCTTGACTGTTAACAATACTGTGTCAAGTCCGAGGCTTTTATATATGTCTGTGTCTGAAACTGTTAATTGGCAGTTGGACCGCGTCTACCTTGGTGCCCCAAATGTGGTTGCGGTGCTTGATCATGAGCGTAAGCGGACCTATGTTGTGAGAAAAGAGGGGCTGCCGGACATCGGTGAGTAAAGAACACATAGGGGTTCCAGTTCTTCTTGCATATCATTTCTCTTGTGATTGACCCAACCTTTTTTCCTATCGAACTGCAGCAGTGTGGAATCCATGGGAGAAGAAATCAAAGGCAATGGCCGATTTTGGAGATGACGAGTACAAGCAGATGTTGTGCGTAGATGGAGCTGCGATTGAGAAACCCATCACGCTGAAGCCTGGTGAGGAATGGACCGGCCGGATGGAGCTCTCGGTTGTGCCTTCCAGTTTTTGCAGCGAGCAGCTTTTGTGATATCTGAATTGGTTAGTAGAGATGGTGGTTCAGGAAGGTTGTCCAAATCTGTTTCTATACAGCGGTAGCCAGTGATGTACTAGTGAGCGTTTTTCTTCTTGAACACATTGTAGCTAGGAAAATGGATTGTACTGAAGCTCCACTAGTGTAAAGCCTGTGCTTTTGGAAAAATAGGCTGGAGTTGGAGTTCTCTGTCATATGAAGTGTGTTTGTTTAGGTTAAAACATTTGTGGAATTTCGTGGGATCAATGCATATTTGATCTCTCAAGAAAATAAGAAAACCATTGTTACTTAGCTTACACCTTTCAAACACGGTTAGAGTGATAGTATTTGATCCATACATGAAACAAATCTATATAACTCTTACCTTCACTTATATTGAGATTTATTGAGAGTACCGCGACTAAAAAATCCTTCACAATATGTCTTTAATTCTACCACTTTTCCTAAGAGAGAAAAAAACTTGATGAGTTATCCTTTGGCTAATCAACTTACTCTATTTCGAGGCATTATAAATTGGTTGTTGGCTACGTATTGCATTATTACGAGGGATCAATTGAAGGAATGGAATAGACAAATAGATGATAGATCGTTGTTGTGTGTGGAGTTAGGAAAGTCAATCACACCTGTTTTTCGAGTGTGTGTATTTGAATGTTGTGTTACAAGACAGATTGAGATTGATTCAACAAACTTGTGGTGCGTGATCAAATTTTCACCGGTTCCTCATGAACTGATTGTATTTGAGGTGTTCATGTGGACGATTTCGATCGACTGGATATCGGTTTGACAACCTTGCATGACACCAAGGACAAGGGACGTTGTGGGGGGCGCTCCATTCACATATTTATCCCCAAGTGTTGCTGCACTGCCGTTTGCCGGCTGCTCTCTGTCCGTCTCTACCGAGTGAGGAAAGAACTTGCTCCTAGCGGAAATTGAGAAAGAGAAGTGCGGCCAATTGGGATTAGGGTCGGCTATTATTGGTCAAGCTTTCTACTATTTCGTTGGTTGCTGAAGAAGATTTTGTGGTAGCTGGTTGGTGGGATGATGATGCGAAGGGATGATAGGGTTTTCTCGGATGATGCTGGAGCCTTCTAATTGTGGTGACAACCTTGTTCTTTTTATTATTTATGATATTCCCAGACTTTCGGCTCCGACTTTGTCGATTCTCTCATTTGATGCATAGGGTTGAAGCCTGTGGGTTGGAGGTTGGTCTATATCTTTGCTTGATCATTTGTTCTCTATGGGTCTTCACACATTGAAATCTATCCCTATTAAGTGTCGTCTTGGGTTTGTGCGGGCTCTGAAAGGGGGCATTGGATGATGTGAGTATTTCTCCTGGTGACCTCTCCAGCTGGATTTGCTTACTTGTGTTGCCTCTTTGTGTGCTTAAGACCTTTTCTCCGCGGAGTAATCTTGAGTGTCGGTCCGCTGTTAGACGCCTTCGTCAGGAGGAGAGTGTTACCAATGCTATTCTTGCTTGGGAGGCAGGTGACAGTTTGCTGCTTTTGCGAGAGACTTTAGATGAGGTTCCCCCTTTGTTTGCTATGGAGGAGGATCTTGTTTTGATCAAATTTCGGCTATGTCGGAGGAAGATTTGTGATGGGCATTATACTGTTGTTGTTCGGGTGCTTTCTTCATTGGGTGTTCACCTTATTCTGATGCCACTCTTTTGGCTCTGCAAGATAAGCATGCTCTCGTCCCATCTCTCTCTCTCTACCGACTTTACCTTTGGATCATCATCCTCTTGGCGCCTCTTCGGCTATTTCTTGAATATGATTAGGAGCTTCCCTCGTGGTACATCGTGCGGGAGGGATGGTTTTCAAGCTCAAAATTTTATGGACTGTTGGGGTGATGTTGTTGTTGCTATCTTGGATTATTTGCACGTCTCTATTACTCTGGTGGTTAATCTTTTCCTTGAGGGTGGTTGTCCACAACCCCTCGATGAGTACATTGCTAGCGTTCCGCTCACGCCGCTTGTTAAACCAGGGGGTGGTATCTGTAGCTGTTGGTATTGTTTGGAGACGTCTTGTCTCTAAGGTTGGTGCTTGTCTTGTTGCCCCAACTTTATCTGGTTATTTTGATGGTCTTCAGTTTGAGGTTGGAATTTATGGTGGAGGAGAGGCTATTTTCCATGCCTTGAACCGGTTCGTTGAGACCCACAATGGTGACGTAGGTTTTTCTATGTTGCTGGTTGATTTCCATCATGCTTTCAATTTAGTTGATTATGGGACCATGCTTCAAGAAGTTCACCATCATTGCTCGGTTCTATTATGATGGGTAGAGTTCTGTTACTCTAGCCCTGCCCGCCCTGTATTATGGGAAGCATAGCTTATGGTCTTGCCAGAGGGTTCAGCAGGGAGACCTTTTGGGCCCTTACTTTTTGCTTTGGTATTGCATTCCTTAGTGTGCAAGATTAGAGATCTTTTGATCTGAGTATGCATGCTTGGTATTTGGACGATGACACCACTGTATGGGACACTTGAGTTGTTAGGAAGGTCTTAGACATGATTATGGATGAAGGCCCTTGATTTGGCCTTCACCTAAACGTGATTAAGACAAAGGTGTTCTGGCCTACCGAGCATCTTAGCAGTCGGCTTTCGGATGTTTTCCAGCCTCTATTGCTCGGCCTTCGTATGGTGTCACCTTTCTGGGTGGTCTTATCAGTTCTTGTCCCGATTTAAACAGTGAGCTTGTGGCGAAGAGAGTTACCAGGACCGTTGAGCTTATGGACTTGGATTATGAATTACGTGTTAAAATTTGAATTTGGATTATGAACTCATGATGAATGTTCTATTATATTAATGTTATTTTTATATATATTTTTTATGTTCACAAAGTAGAAGTGTAGTTAATTTTTTTTGAATTATTTGTATGACTATATTGTATTATTTAAAAAGGACATCATAATTTTTTAAAAAAAATATAGAATCACATGTGGAGGTTGTTATTGATTAGTGGTTAATTGTCAAATCAACCACTAATCGAACTGATAATATGTGATTAACCGATAAGTCTTATTGGTTATGCATTATTTGCTTAGTGATTAATTACTAACCATCTAATTAGTTATTTAGTTATCAAAACCAAACCTATTAACACTCTAATTTCAAACTATGTAAAACTGTTAGAACCGGAATTTTAATATAAACTACTTCATCACCGACTTTTTGGATAGGATTTTACAATCATCCACCAAAACACAAGCTACATTTTGTATAGGTGATGCTCGTAAATCTCGGTAGCCTAACTGAATTCCAGCCGCTTCTCTCCTCTCGCTAGCTTTCCTTAGAAATTCCTTCTCCAAACAAATCATAACCCCGAAATGAAAATTAGTAAAAAAACACCAACAACAACAAAACAAATCATTTGGAAAATCAAACTTCTACCACCATCGTAAAATCAAATCCAATTTGCTCTTCTTCATCTTCCTCAAATTTCACATAATTATCATCATCATCATCATCATCATCATAATCCTTCTCCAAACGTTTCATCAGCTTGTCCATTTGTAATTTCCCGTAACAAAACATACACATAATCATCATCAATTCATCATCAACAAGAATAGCAAGAAAAAAGGTTTAATAAATTAAATCCATCAAATGGTAGATAGGTCGCCGATCTCCGGCGGGCAGGTCCCCCGTCCCCCGGCTCATCGGAATCCGCCGCCGACAAGTATGTCCCCGATACCGGGACGGCCGCCACCGCACCTCCCTCCGTCGTTCCGGCCGACCAAGAGAGGCGCCAGCTGTTGCAAAATCTGCTGTTGCTGCTTCCTCGTCACCTTCCTTCTCATCCTCCTCCTCCTCACCGTTGCCGGCGGCCTCATCTACCTCTACCACCCCAAACCGCCGTCCTTCCGCATCCAATCCTGCAAGATCTCCGCCGTCCACGTCGCCGCTAAGCCCGAAGGCACCTACTTCTCCGCCGCAGTCTCCGCTGCCATCCAGGTCACCCATATATATAGTTAAACTATATATAGTTCTTATGAAACTTAAGGGGTACTACGTGCAGAAACATTTCGGTGATTTAGATACGTAAAATCGTAAATTTTAAACTTAAAAATGCAATTTTAAAGATAGATTAATTTTAATTCCAACCATATGATCATTCTTTTTTTATCTTTTTCCCCCTAAAAAATCACTTGACGAACCCACTGACTGCTCAATAAATCAGATCGTTATAAGTTGTTAAAAGCACCCTGAAAAGAACTAGCTTTTTAACGATTTTAAGCACTTATAAAGCTTCTAAAGAGCTAGCTAGTATTAAGTTCAGAAGTAATAACGTACGAAAGTTTAAACTTTTAAACTTTAATTGTCGCGCTTTTAATTGCATTGCAGCTCACCAACCCGAACGAGAAGATGATGTATCGGTACGGGGAGACCTACGTCGGGATCACGGTCGGCGACGAAAAGGACACCGACATGGGGTCCACCACGCTCCCCGGGTTCGAGCAAGCGGGCCTGACGACGACGACGCTCAAGGTGGAGACGAGCGTGAAGGACGAGCTGCTGGACAAGCGCGAGGAGGAGAGGCTGCCGAAGCAGTACGAGGACAAGAGCCTCAAGGTGAATTTGGAGGTGACCACCACCGTTGGCATTGAGACGATGGGTTTGAAGATCGGGATGCTAAACGTGGCTGCGTCGTGCCAGGGCATGACGCTCAAGGACATCCAGAGCGGGAACGCCAGCCCCGACTGCACCATCAGGACGCTTCACAACTTGTAAGTTTTCCCTTCATCTTTATATTGGGACTAGCTGGCTCATGGTATCGGAGTTTTTTGTGATTTGAGAGATATTTTGTCCGAATCCTGCATGTTAGTACTGACCCAACTTTGCACGAAGGACAACTTTGGTCCCAACTTTTAATCATGACAAAAACATCTCAGTTTGAATAATTAGAGTCTACTGTACAAATGTACAAGATATTGAAATAAGCCCCGTTGATATTGATTAAACTGAGAAATTTTCTTTGATCTCTTGGTTGCGCGCAGGATCACTGTACATACTAGAGTTTAAATTGGGCGTCTGGATTGAAGTTCACAACCTTCGTCAAGATTTGGTCACGTGACTGGATTTGGCTCTTCGAGTCTACTGTTCTTGATCCCACTAGATGATAGAATCACTTTCGCACTTGTTGTACTTTACATAGATTTGTTTGAGTTTGAGCTTAATATCATTAATTCATTATCCATATGGCAAGTAATTAAGACAACTCTGAGATAAATATGTATATATATATGTCGTGAGTAGGTTAGTTAATCCCATTATTGATTTATTTATTAAAAAAATTTATGAATGATAGTTTGGACTTTAGAATTTTAGTGCTTATTTTTATTTACTAATAATGTAGTCTATTTTGGATTGATTGTTTAATGTGTTATTATAAACTAGATAATTGGCCCGCGCGTTGCGGCGGTAATCAGTTAATACTTTCTTTTGGTGATAAAATTTTATTCACTTATTTAATAATTTAGTGAAATAAAAATATTCACAAAATCTTTTGCGCGAGACACTTTTATAAGTTTTATTTAAAGCTATACTTATTGGAAAGGCTTAATTATTTAGGTAATTATAACTTAATTATCAACACCTTGCATAATTAATGCCCTCGATTCCAAATATTGATATGGTCTTTTATAATGCTTCTAAATTTATTAATTTGAACTATAAATTGGAAGAACAATGAATATAAGTAAATGTAAAGTCTTTTGATATCTAACATTGTATGGGTATTAACTGGACTAATTTTTACACTGTTTTTGAATTGTATCATATTGATGCTTTGAACAGAGAAAACTTCATATGAAAGCCTAAATCAGTAGATGATTTTATTGGTATGACATTGATTAAGTCATGATTTTAGTACAACATATTCTATCACTCACTTTTCCAGTACGACCTCCTATATTGTTTCACGGTTTTAATCTTTTACATTCATGAATTGTTGTACATACTATTATTTCTTATCAATGCCTATAAATACAAAATTTAAATAACCCAAGAAAATAACTAAAATTAAATGGATCTATTAGAATGTATAAAGTATATATGGTGTTGGACTCAACCAATTGAATGAGAACCTCAAATTAAGAGTGGAGAAAAACTTACCAAGGAAAAGGAAAGGTTAGAAAAGTTTACTATAATGATATTGATGAGATGAAGTCATATACGCGTCAGCAAGTGGCATTGTTTCAATTTGAAGTAAACACCTGTCACTCATGCAAATATGGATAATAAAAAGGAAAAATGATAGAAATCAATAATTTGGCTAGCTTATCATCCACAAAGCTCCGATAAAAGCGCAAAAAAAAAACCCCCCCCACAAAGCTAGAACCTCAATGGCAGAGATCCCAGTTCCCAATCCATGAAATTGTCGAGCAGGAGACCTTGCGGAGCTTTTGGTTAGCTAGAGAAGTAGCAGAATTGAAATTGGGATTGGGTTCCGATTTCCTTGAAGTCTTGATCAAGGCATGCAATCAAGGTGAGTGGTGGAATGGGTACTAAAGGATCGAAGGAAATTGGATGACAGAGAACTATTGCAGGGAGGAAAATCACTAAATCGGCTCATCGTCACTGTTTCCTTTGTTAGCTCTCTGGAATTGTGTCATATGATTCAAATCGACGGCAGTCCCGGTTCTTCCCTTGTGTTATTTTCCATGAATAGGCGGAGTTTTTGTCCGCTCTCGGTGGGCTTTGATTAACAATTCAGCACCTCACCACCGTGGATGCTTGTCGATTTGGATTGTTTGTCCGCCGACTGCAAATCGATCCCTCGACCGAGGGTTTTAGGAAGGGGTAGAAGGGGTCTGAGACTTGGGTAGCTGCCGGGTAATCATCGTCGGAGAGTTTCTGGAAGGGGAAGAAGGGGGGGAAGTAGACCGACACTTGGGTAACCGTCAAGCCAATCGTCGGAGGTACTATCACTCCCTTCCACCGGGAAGGAAAACAACTTGCGTAGCCGCCAAGTAGTCTACGTGGGGAGGCCAAAGGAAGAAACAATGGGAAAAAAGGGTAACGGTGGAAAAAAAGGTCACAGGAGGCTTACGGTACACCCGACCACAGCCTACTGAACCCCTTAAGTATGCTTGCCGATTAATTATACTAATGTGTGTTTCACTTGTTATATTCGTGATTATGAGACATCAATTCGTGAATGATTGTTGAAGTTTAGTTAAAAATATCAAAATATCGCTATCCAATCCAGTGAAAATGTGCTCCCGCGCAGCGCAGTCAGTAAAACCCACCCCATATGATATGCAAAAATGGCTATAAGTTGACGATTACATGCAAAAACGGCGCCGGAAATGCTGGAGAAGAGTGTCGTATTTTTCACACGTGAAAGTGATGGTATTATTGTATTTGGTGGAGAGACCAAGGCCTTCATTTTACGTATTAGAAAGAACAAACATTTTCAATGTGTTATTTGTTTTAATTCGTCGTCCAAAGGTGAGTTGGGACTTGGGAATACATATAATAATAATACATAAATTTTGTTTTGTTAGGTATCCTTATCTGAGGAATTTTACAATGCTCTATAGCATTGGTGCTATTTGTTTTTGTCTTTATGGTACAACTTCAAGTTGTACCTTTAATGTTGTGGTACAATTCCAGATTGTACCTATATTGTTTTGTACAAATTCTTTTATGGTACAACTTGAACTTGTACCTTTATGTGATGGTACAACTTCAAGTTGTGAAGTTGTACCACAACATAATGATACAAATTCCTTTATGGTACAACCTAAACTTATACATTTTATGTTATGGAACAACTTTAAGTTGTACATTAAAGCATCAATGCTTTATAGCATAATAGAAGTGCTCATCCTTATCTTTCTACTACCACTTTCGCCATTAATAAGTGCCTCTCTGCCCAAACAAACAAACAAACTGTTTCGTCATGCATCCACTTAACCGTAGTTTTTACCACTTTCGGTTAGCCCTTTGCGTCATTGATCACGTCAAAGCCATTGAAGGATTTTGGGAAGGCAAGAACAGCTGAAGTAGGAGTAGAGTCCAATGTATAACCATGAAATGAATTTGTCTACGACCGAGAATTATCGATTGATAGCAAGGTTGTCAACCCGCGGATCGATCCACTTTGACCCTAACCTGCTAAAAAAAAGGGGGCCGTACACTTAGGTACAAAGATCATTAATACTCTAGAGCTGATGGTCTTTGCAGAACTAGATTTGAAGGTATCGATCCAAAGATTGTTATGCTTGTAACTTATTTGACAAGACGGCTTGCAGAACTAGATTTGAAGGTATCGATCCAAAGATTGTTCCTTGAACTTAATAATATTTTATTTAACCTTAAAAAAAACATTCTTATATTCAAGGTGATTTCATATTTTGACCATTTAAAGTGAAATGATTGCCTGTATAATAGTTTCTACTTTTTTGTACCCTCATTTCTACCAACTCAAGGCCTTTGTGTTTCTTTAGAATAGCTGTGATGCTGAAGAAGCCCACATAAAACCTGTAGTACAGTATATAAAAGGATCACCATATTACAATTATTTCCCAAGCAACCGTTTCCATCCTGCTGTCAATCATAAGCAGTACTGAAGTAAGTCTGAGCAACATTGCTGCACAAGATTTCCAACACAACCTTGTTCACCGGCCCGACGCACCTTGGGGTCTTGAACTGGCTCACAGCGCCTCCCAATTCCAGGTAATGATCCAGAATCTTCTGGAAGGTTCCCCTCCTCACTATCCGGAGTTCCAACGGTCCGATGGCTTTCACCTTCCGCGAACTAACGTAGCCCAGATCGACGAACGACTTGTCCAGCTGACTACAACACTCTGCCAACACTTCCTCGCTCGGTTCCCCATTGATCTCCCAGAAGATGACGTAATGCCCCGGCTCTGAAGATGAATCTTTCTCCACCAGGCTGCTGAAGTCCACGACTTCCAGCTTCTCTTCAGCCAGCAGCTTGGCTGCTTCCTCTACGGCCACCTGCAGATCTTTCTCGGTGTTCTTGTCGATGTTTATGGAAAGCAATAGATTCCTCCTGCACACAAACTTCAGTTCCGGGGTCGAGTTGTGGAACCCCACCACCTTCACCACATCTCCGAGCCTGTACCTGTACAAACCTGCAGTCAACCCCATTCCACAGACTTTCAAATTTGATTTACAGCTCACAACATAAGCTGTAAAACACTATATGTAAAAAGGATATATGACCAGGAGCCCTAAGAGAAACAATTCCAGTTGCTTGCAAGTGCTTCCAATTATAATGAGACGATTTCTAGATTAGGTAATTGGCGAATTAGGTGAGGATTAATGACTTGTAATCCATGACAGAAGGACCACTCTGTTCTTATATGCTTGTATCAAAGTCTTTTTGCACAAATGACTACAAAGCATGCATACCTAATCCATCAACATGAATATCATATTGTTGTAAATCTACCGCACCTCTTCTCTTACATCCTAAAGGCATGTTTCTCTTTTGTCGTGCTTCCATGGCACTATCTTTGTCTTATATTCCACAAAGCCAAGTATCACCTACGGAGTTTATCTTCTTGACTAAGAATACTATGTAAGTGGATGATAAGGATTTCTGCTATGACTTTTTCCAAGACTGGGAGAGAGAGAAGGATTTCTGAGCAGACAAGTCAAAGACCTATGCCATATGACGTCTAGTCAACAGATCTAAGCCATTAGTATGAACATGCTGTCTTGATATTATAAAAAATAAGTTTCCACTTAGACGAGGATGATAAGCTAATGGTTGTGGAGGGATAAGGACAGATATTCATGTCAAGCTCGCATCTTTACAATATGGAAACATGCGTGGATGACAGACAGAAACTATAGAAACAGCTTGATTGGTAATGGAACTGTAAGTAGTACCTGCCACACTAGTGAGGACAACTTCGTACTCTTCACCTTCCTTCACTTGAGTCAGACTCAAAGGTTTCGCGTCCATATAGATGTGGTTGGGATTTTCTGTAAGAGGGATGAACTCAAAATATCCAATGTTGGGGAGCACAGCAAAAGTAGCAAGCTCAGGGGGTAATTTCGGGTTGACATTTGCTCCTATCCATCCTTCCGAAGAACCATAATCAGCACTTAACAAAGGGATGTCCCCTGCATAGTGCCTCATTTTCTTCAGATAAGGCTCCATCGACCCCGTCATGATCCCATAAACGTACTTCACATTAGGGAAAAGCTGTGGTATCAGCCCATACCAATTGCTCAATCCAACGCATTTCTCATAGATGAGATCAGCCGATTCAGGGTCGGGCTTAAGTAACTTCAGCATCGCTGCTCTGACTGATGGGGTAGTGACCCGGCTGCTAAGGACCCCTTCCCTTATATCGCTGCATAGCTCTTGCCAGACTTCTTCAAAGGTCCGGAAAGCAAGGACAATGCTGTGGGCAAAAGTAGAACACACAAACTGAATTTCTTCCCTGAAGATAAGGCCACACAATAGGTGGCAGTATAACGACTGCTGAAAATCAGTCCCAAATATGACTTCATCTGGGCTGCAACACTGGGACTGAAGAGCCCTCATTGCCTGCTTATATAAAGCATTGCGAAACACGTTTGTTGTAGCTGTTCCTGACACCAACCCTCCCTTTGTTTTCCCCTGCTTGCTGCTGTAAATGAACTGCAAGGCCATCCCTTTGCCTAGTGGGAACTCTCTGCATAACAAGTTGAGACAAAATAATCATATATTCGCCAGATAGAGGGTAAAAAAACGTTCCCCAACATCGTTTTTTCCCCCTTCTAGTTGAAACAGGTTAGTGGAAATCAACTCTGTATATAGCAGCTATAATCTTAGCAGACAGTTGAAAAGCATCCCTGGATTGGACAAATGAAAAGAGAAAACCTTTTTCCAGACATATAATACTGTACCTGCTCCTAAAGGCAAAAGAAGTTTTGTATATCTGCAGGGTTGTATCCATCAATTCATCATTGAAAGGTAAAAGTTTGGGCTTCCCTTGAGAAGTACCAGAACTGCCAAAAAGGTGCAGAGTTATCAGAACTAGAAGAACCATTGAGAAAGGACACAGGGCACATAAATATTCCGAACCCAGAAAGGGGAAAGAAAAAAGGTTACAAACAAAGGAAGGTGGTAGGTACCTCAAAGATATGGTGGTTATAGGCCTTCCAGTGAGAACCGGAGCAGAGTCCCCATCAGCAATTCTGTGAATGTAAGACTCCAACTCCTTATGAGTCACCAGCGGAACACAAGCAGTAAAACTCTCTGGGTCGGTTCTGCCATCTAGACCTTGATCCCTCAAGTACTCAGCCGACCCATTGTCCTCCAAGATCTTCTTAAGGGTCTCTCTCTGTATCCTTTCAGCATCTTTTGTCATTGCTTCAAATTCCTCGATCACCTTACTTGGGTCGACCATTTCCATCGACTCTAACATCCTCACCACACACCTAGATGGCAAAAGGAAACAACAAAGACCCGGGAAGGGGCAGGTAAAAAGATGATTACTTATACTGAAAACACTAGCAAGTTCTTCTCTACAGACATCATCATCATATAACAGACGTTTCCCAGAGATAACAACCATGAAACTAACCGACACTCTTTGCAATTCAGATTTCAAACGAAACCTTCTGGTAGACCCTCAAAAGGGAAACGCCAGAAGCTGCCCAGCTCAAGATATCAAACAAGAAAAAAGGGTGGTTTCCAATTTCGTGAAGCGACCCCCAAACGAAAACGAAAAAGAAAAAGACCGTGACGAAAACTGGGCAAATAGGAAACCCAGAAGGAAAAGAAGAAAAAAAAGAGGGGCCATTACCAGTTCAAGGAGGCGGAATTGCAAGGAGTGGGGAAAGGAGCCAACGAATTTTGCAGAAAAGGAAAAAACCGTTAGCAGTGAGGAATCAGCAAAAACCGATCGAGAGAGTCCCAGTGGGGAATATGAGATAGGGGCAGAGTGGAGTAGTATCTTCTCTTTGCTAATTACTATTGTTGTTATCGTTATCAAAAACGGAGCTCTCACGGCAAACCTAATCGTTCTTCCTTCCACCCTTTTTGACATATCAGTCAATTCAGTCAACAAAGACTAAAATGAAAAAGGTTGCAGAAAGGTAAGAAAACAAAGGGCGGGGATATACCAAAAGAGAACTATGAACCAATCGAAACCAATTTCAAAACGAAACAGCAATCGAAGAACACAAAGGGAGAGCAGAACCTGTGTAAAATGTCACAGCAAGCCACGACAGAGAGAGAGGTGATGAGGAAAGAAAGAGAAGAAGAAACTGTTTTTAAGAGGGAGAAAGAGCGTTACTGACTACTGAGTGAGCTTTACTGAGGCGGGGGGGGGGATTAGGAAGTTGCAGCAGCGGCAGAGCCAAGCCCAAGTGTTTGGCGCAAATCGTCCTGTTGAGAGAAATAGGCAAGTGGAGATAGGAAAAGGATGAATTTTAATGGAGGGCGGGGCCTGAGTCGGACTCGGACTGCTGGGTCGAACCAGGGGATGATTGGGAAGATGTACTGTGGAAGACCAGTTCAGGGCATATTGATATATATATAGGCAGGCACTACCACTGGCCAAGGTTCCCTCTCGGAATATCAATTATCAAACGACTAACCACCTCTCAACCATAGTTGACATTTTTTTTTAGAAGTGGTTTGAATGAGGAATTCTGATCGGACGATTTGATTTAATTCAATCGTTTAAAGAGAAATAGATTAAATTGATCCGTCCGGTAACATAAATTTTGGAAGAACTAATATGGTTTTGGGAATTTCGAATTGATTCATTTTGAGTCAATTCCAATTATCTAGGGAATTGAGTGGTTTGTGAATTGATACATCCAAATATTTGCATCAATTCAGAAATGAGATAATTTGTTTAATTGTCTCGTTTTTAAAAAGCGGGCAATTTAAAATGAGTAAATTTCAATTACCTGCGTCCTCCTCGGATAATTGGAGTTGACTCAAAACGGATCAATTCATTAATTTTTCCAGTTCGAATTGATTCATCAAAATTTTATGCTGACAAACAAATAAACAATTGGGTCACATTGATCGATTATAATTCTCGTCCAAACGACCTCTAATCTAATGGTGAAAACTTATGGAGATTTGTGGGGCTTATATTGTCTTTTCACAATTTAATAAACCTTCCAATTAAAAATATGCAATTGAAAAGGGAAAATTAGAAGTTTTGGTGAGAGATTGGGCAGTGGAACACAACAAGAAACTGGAAAGAGGAAATCTAACACCTTGTTTAGTACAGTTTTGTTGTTGTGCTTGTAGTGGAGTTGTGACAAGAGATGCACAAGCACAACAATATGAAAATAGAAAATAAAAATACGTTTAGGTAATAATTTTGAAAAATATGAAATTTGACAACCAGAAACAAAACACATTTAGAATTACTTCTTTAGGCCTATTTCGTATAAATATTAGACTAGGAAAAGATTTGGAAAATAATTAAAGGAACACTGTGGCATGGCGATTTATGGACAAATTCTTTATGGGAATAATATTGGCAATCAGGTTTCGAGGATAATTTTATGAATGGAGAGGGAAAATATATAAAAAGCACTGTTATAGGAACCAAACCGAGATCAGTTGTTGGGTTAGTAGAACCACTAAACTAGTTACAATAGCGGCTCGGTTCATTTCATTGCACGGTTACAGATGGACCGAACGGTTTTTAAATATTCGACATGAAATCAAATGAACCGTCCTAGTTTAACTGACCTATTGATTCACTATTTTAACCACAAAAACTTAAGAAAAAATATATTAACGTAAACTAAGACCATTCAACCTCAATCGCTAATTTTATTTATGCTTCCTCTTTCATTTCTCAACCTCCTTGTCAAATTTATCTCGTTCACTATGAGATAGTTTGAATGTTTTGTTAGAACTTTTTGGCGATAAATGAAATGAAATTTGAAATTTTCTATGATTAGTGATAAATTCACTCACAAATTAGTGTATTATATATGTATTCTAAATGATTTCATTTACTCGGCCCCGACTGTGAACTTAATCTCTAGTGGCAACATGCTATTCTTTCTAAGCACACACAAACCCATGTTATTCAATGCGTATGCATATTGTGGAGAATCTGGAAGTCTCGTAATAAGGTGGTATTAGAACATTATCAACCACATGCATGGTCTCTAGCTCGTCAGTGTTTTTCCAAGGTCTTGAAGTGTCCTCCTCGCTCCCTCCCTCTCCAGACCCTCTTCATCGCCTCTCGTAAGTCTGCCCTGCCTTTTGGGCCCCTCCTCTTGGTGATTTCCTCAAGCTCGACTTCGATGCTGTTGTTCGTGATTCTGATTGCTCGTATGGCCTAGTTATTCATGGGGCAGACGGGCATGTCGTGTTGGCAGTGGAGGTCTAACATCCTAGAGTTAATGACCCCTACCTCACAGAGTTACTTGCAGCAAGAGATGCCATTTCGCTCTTTGTCTCCAAATCTCTCCATCGGGTCATCAAATGAATAAGATTTTGAAGTGGTTATTCATCAGTTTCATCGGGGAGTAACCTCGGATTCCCTTGGAGGGTCTGTGCTTCGTGATTGTCGTAATCTTTTATCCTTGGTGTCTGTCAGTATAAAGTTTAGGGCGGTTCCTAGAATTGCAAACAGGATTGTCCGTAGAGTGGCGCGTAAAAGAAACAACAACAAAGAACTACACTGAGGTGGTGCTTTGGGAGGGTTCATGGGTAGACTGTATAGTATTTCTTTCTATCTATTGTCATTACTAGGAGAGAAATAAAGCTTGAAGAGAGCAATTGGAATTTGTAAGCATTTGGCGTGTTATAATGGATCAAAAAGTTGACAATGCGAGAAAATAAAGAACACAAAGATTTACGTAGTTGACTATGGCAATCTGTGTGTTAGCTAGTTCATGCATAGGAAAGAGCCAGTTTCGCTATACTTGGGAACTAGGGAGAGACAAATTATAACGAGTGAAAAGATATGTATTTTACCAAATAATTTTGTATTCATGTCTCCACACTTTTTCTCAACAACTTGAATTATTGAAACCATGCTTTTCTATACACCCCCAAGCATAGAACGTAAGGGCCCTTTGGTCACATTGCCAAGTCGAATCTTTGGTTCATATATGGGCCTCTAAAGGACGGTAGGAAAATCAATTTTTTGTTTCATATGGGCCTCCAAAACCAAAAGACGGTACGGCTCCTTACTCTCTTCCGTCAAAAGTCAAACCCTCCCAACAGCGCCGTCCTCTCTCTTCTTCCTCTCTGTTTTCCGGCGCCGCCTTCTCTACTTCCTCCTCTGTTTTTCTCGCCGGAATTAGTGGTCGGCGCCTCTCTCTTGTCGCCTCTCGCGCCAACTTCATCTCCGTCCGTAGTGCGAGCGCGACTACCCACCGAACCTCACCGCCGCTTAAGAGCAATCTTCGTTGTCTTAATTAGGCGTCTTTCTAATTTGTCTGTTGCGGTCATCGATTCTCTTAATCGGGGCTTGGAAAATTAGACACTAATAATAAAAACATATCAATTACAGAACATGGAATCGAGATTCGAAAGATAGATGTTCCCGAAATCCTCTTTATGAAAATAGTTGTCAACGGCAGCACAAGTTAATCAACGGTATCAGCTTGGTCATTGAAAGCTGAAGTTCTTGTATCCCAGTTGATTCGGAGAATAAATCCAGCGATATTCACAAAAATATAATATTCTCCCATTGAATTGGATCTTACTTTGCCGGTATTCCATTCAGTTGGATTTGGCGATTAGCCAGAGTTTATTGGGCCGATTAGGAATTAGAACCAAATAAAGGAGACGGCTTGTAGGCCTCGAATTGGCAGTTCTTTCTTTCGAGCCTTTGTCCAAATTAAACTAGATTAAACCAAACCTAAAGCTTAAGCTTTACTTAGATAACCAAAAAAGAGGTAATATTGGATGGCTGAAAAGTAAACGACCAAAAAAGAGGTGATATGGGTGGCTGAAGTGAAGACGAGAGTTACTCCCTTAAAATCAAATATAGTAGCTGAACAAGCAGGTAGAACTAAACAGCAGCAGTTTCATTTTTCTGCTGGCAGCAGTAATCATTGTATGTACTATTTAACTACATTCTAAACACTAGTTGATCACAAAGAGGCAGACCACATATACTCGAGCTCGACTTTAACTAAACGTATCAAAAACTCCTAATACAACACCATCCATCATGTGGGAACTGAATCACCAACTTACTGACGGGGAAAAGCTCGAGTTGGGCAGAGGATTTAACTCCAACCACCTACTTTCTAAACCTGCATTCAAATGTCTTCTACATCAGTGAAAGTTACAATCTGTTTCTTCCCAGAGACCTACCAGTTTCGTTTTCGAAATAAGCAAACTATTCGAAGTAACGAAATCACCAATTACCATGCTCCTACTGCAATGGTGGCGGTAGCTGATTCACCACGACCAAGTTACTTTTCCCCTTCTACTACTTTCTAAACAGGGAAAGTCCGGAAAAAAAGCCAGGCTTCTAAGTGCACAGAGACAGCTGCAAAAGAAACAGCAGCAAAGAACTACAGGCTGCAAGGCCCTGAATGCCCCAACTGAAGTCTCTGGCTCATATCTTGTTGAGTAGGGTGAGAAGAGGAAACGAAACCATTACTCTGGTAGGAGCGGCTGAGGAGCTTCTTGCACTGAACTTAGTAGGGGCGCTGCAACAATCATATGAAATCCTCCCTCTTTCCCGTTTTCTTGCAAGATGCGTGAAATCATCCTTCTCCAATAGACCACCATGTCACTGGAGCCACCCATAATTCTGCAATGAAGGAAAACTCAAACGCTCCTGCATAATAAAAATCAAATGCATCAATCACAAAACAAATCAAAGAGAAACAAACCCCTTCCGCACCCAAGCCTAAGCAATGTGCAGTAACCAAAATTCAAGATGATAGCTACATCTTCCAAATAATTATACCATTCAATGTGCTGTAAACTGTAGTCCCTCAACGACATTGTCGGGCAGACAGACGACGGACAGACTTCCAATTCAGAAATCTTGCACAGCTATTAACTGCCCGGGAGACATGACACGGTTAGAATTTTGTAAACTACCTCTGAAGATGGTGAGGAGAAGAAGGCTGATCTGGTGAAGACAGTTGAGCTACTGCACTGCCATGAAGTCTTTGGTCCTCATTCAAATGTGACAGCTCGGCAAACCCCATAGGGCCAAGTGAACCAAACTCAATCTGGTCAGCAGGAGTGGGGTTGTCATGTCTGTGTGAGACCCATGTCCTCTCCGATCTGCTGCTCCCACCTGTGCCTGCTAATATGTCCAGTCTTGAACTACTCGACTTGTCAGCCTGGTTACGACTGTGACTGCGCCCGGGGGCTCTTGACTTCGAATTATACCAGGGCCCTTCTCGATAATCACCATGGTGCTCACTTCTATCATAATTGTTATAGTTTGCCTTTCTGGAAGAGTTTGTGGTATGCCTATCCCTGCCTGCTACTTTCTGCAGGCAGCAAATGAAAACAAGTCATCTTCAAATATTTTGTTCAAAGCAACTAAAAAAATTCCCCACATCTAACAACATAGAACCTCAGCGTAATGACACATTCATTTCTGTGAACACGAACGAAAATAGAAATAAAGGACCACAATACTTAACTGTAGTACATGGTAATTTATATGGATTATGTTAGGTCACAGATTATATAAAATCACAGATGAACTACACACAGCATTTCTGGAAGTTAACTGGAAGAGAGGTTAACTTAAACATTCATCTTAAGCCAAGCAACGCTCAACAGTCAAATAATAACGAGGCAAATGAGGCCACTTGATTACACAAACACAAAATACCCACAAGAATAAGGTGAATATCTTACAGGGTCTGGAAGGTAGGTTCCAGTTCCACCGCGATATCTTGGCACCTCATCGACATAATGTTGATAGACACCAGAAGGTCTACCGGAAACAGCTTGCATGGGAGCAACTGGAAGGATACGAGGTCCATAACCCATTAGCTGACTGAGAAGCTTCATGTTTGGCGAAACAGGTCTTCCGGGACCATCCCATGGGATACGACCCTGTAAATGTACAGGTGGTACCGCAACAGGTGGATAGACAACTGGACTAGGAAGTTGTGAATTCTGGCAAAACCGTCCATATTGCAAGTTCTGCCAATGACTAGCAAAATCACTATTGAGGATGTCATACTTGTGCTCAAATGCCTCAAGCGAGGCAGCAACACTCATCGAAGTACTACTAGGACTTGGAACTTCAGACTGATCATGATGTCCCTCAAGTAAATCACCATTCTGAAAACGATCAATGTTATTCATACCCTCCTCGGAACCGGTCTGACTTGTAGAGGCCTCAGAAGTTCCCGTCTCTGCAGCAGGGAAGTTATAAATGGGAAACATTGTAACAAATGGAACAGGAGGTCCCGTAGGATAAAATCGTGCGCCATGAGCCAATAGCACTGGAGGAATAGGCACTACTGGATCAGATCCACTTGTTTGTGCCAACTCAAACCCAGGAACCAGATGCCTTGAGACACCAGTAGCTGGAGGCCCCAAACCTCTTTCAACAATCTCGGGACTAGTTGATAACTGTGAGCTCCACTCTTTGCTGTCATCGTCCACCTGGCTGGAGGAGCCTTCATTTATACCTTTACCTTTCACATGAACTACAGATGTCACAGTAGTCGAGGTCTTCCACAGGTCTTCCACACTCTTTACAGATGATCCATCCCATGAACTCTCAGAGGAAGCTGTACTTCTTACAGAATTACTTGGAATGGTAGGAAACGAGCTTGAATTTGTGAGCCTTTCATCAAAGAGAACTCCATCACCTTTGTTCTCTGTGTACAGAAAATTTTCTCCTCGTTCACCCTGATTTGAATGTAGGGATCCCCTTGTGAACTTCGGCTGAACTCTAGAAGAGTTACCAGAGCCACCTGTGCCAGATGAACCAATGTTATACCGAACTGATGTAGATTGCTGCTTATCGTCAGACGTTTCCATCTCAAAACTTCCATTATCAAGTTCAAGGCCACCAACTGAAACCCTTTCATGTTCACGCCAAAACTCATTGTCAGCCTCCTCAGGGTTCAATCCCACAGTACCAAAATTCTCATTCAAATGTTCAACTGAACCTTCTGGACTTGATGTCAGTCCTACTGTTGGAATATGACGAGTCACAGGAGAAGAAACCAAACCATGGGGAAAATAGTTTTCAGGTTCAGTTTCTTGCCTTTTGATAATGTCAGACCTAGCTGCTGTTGTCTGGCCTTTTGCACTTTCTGGAACTTTAGCATGCCTTGCTTGTGAAGAAACTTTGTTACAGGTATCCGTAAGCTCAGGGCTTGAGTGTGTTCTTGCATAAAGATACCTTCCTTGTAAATCGCCTACCAAGCTGTCTGGTTTAGAACTGCTCAGATTCTTTTCGGCATGAACAAACTGATTTGTGCTGATTTCTCTTCTAGCCTGATCCGAAGTTCTTAAACTTATCTTTACATTCATCTTTTGACTTTTTGATTGAGATACTGTGGCAACATCACTACTCCATGATGTGCTTTCTAGGGCGTGATTACCATGTTGGGATGGAACAATACAGGGCCCATTCAATGCATTATTTTGACCTTCATGACTTCCAGATTTGACACTAGCAATATTTTGGAGATTCACATTCTCTGAGCCAAGCAAGTAATCATTATTTGACGGTCTCAATTGCCAAAAGCCATTGAGCGGAGCATCAGGACGATGACCAGTTCCATGTCTTTCCCAGGTATTTTGGAAAAACTGATTCACTTCGAAATGTATGTTCTCACTGTCACACTCTAGTAACCTAGCAAGCTTCTTTGCCCCAAAAGCAAATGCACTACGAATCCGGAAGAAGTTACCTGAGATAGGGTAATGTACACAAGCAAATTACTGGGAGTGCAGATGTACTGATGTTAAAATGCAAAAAGGAAATACATGTAGGAAGTAGGAACCATTCCAGAACACTGCCGCTGCTACTTCGTCACACCCTGCATTACCTAAAAATTACAAGTCGAACAGTGCCCCTCTGGTGCACTTTCCTTTTCCTATTTTTTCACTTTCCCGGTGCACATGTTTTCACTTCATGAGACCTTATTAAAATATCAAGCACTACCAATTTTTTTTACTTTGCATGTACAACATGAGGTTTGGCAATATACAGGAAATATAAGCATATGACGAGGAAAAATGTCTTGATCAATACCTTTATTAACACTGCGCCCAAGGTTGTTGTTAGCACGCAAAGGATCAATGACATTGAAGTGTTTGGAGATAAAAGGATGGCCATTACTTTCTTGGCCATTCGGGAAAACTGCATATACCGAGCCACAGGCATCAAGAAATGATTTGGCGAGAAGTAACTTTCCACCATCCTTCCGAGGTGGTTCGGCTGCAGAAATTTTGGCCAATGAAGCACATATGAGCTGACATCAGAATTGGCAAATACATTGCTTCCAACAATTTGACATACCTGTCACATTTGGAAGTGAACCAATGGGTACGGGACCCCAAAGGCTGACACAGAAGTTATCCCAATCAAACTTACTGAAGAACTCAAGGAAACGATAGAGGACCTACGCACCGGACAAAAAAATTATATGAGGAAGCTATCTGTATGCACGATAAATTGAGTAGACCAGCAGGTAAAAAGTTACCTCAAGTGGTCCAGCAAACGATTTGTTGAAAACATGGAATATATATAGAACCAAGGTTTCCAGTGCATATGTTGATATCAGACCATGGTGAGCACCCAATATACGGCTCTCATAATAACACCAGGCCTTTATAAGGATAATGCTTCGCTTAAATAAATGATCATTTTTTATCATATGATCAACCTACACAAACACAACAAACAGTTGACGAAAGGGCACATTCAACAGATATTCATCTGTAAGCAAGATAGTGATTCTAGAGTATGTTTAACAAACCTCTTCAAGGAAACAGAGTGTGCACAGCCCACCGAGCTGGTTAAATGATATATCTACCGCAATGTTCTCCACACGGCACTTAATAATTTTCACCTGGACATAATTCATAGGTAAGGATTATTTTCTTTTCAGCTACATAAAAGAAAATGCCAGCAACAGATCAAAACGAAAAACCCAAGAGAACAATAGAAAGAAAATTCAACAGCAACAGTATGATCTCTGCCATAAATTCAGTCAAATCAACAGGAGAAGTAAAGGTAAGAAAATTTTATGTAAAAAACAGAGCTGCAATAGAGAAGCCTACCTCTGCCTGAATATACTGGACTTGCTTAACCTGGAATTCAGCATTCTCATTCTTCTCCTCATTCTCCAGCATATCACAAACCTGATGAGCCCATGTATCTTTCAAATCCTGATTCTTACTGAAGGCTGTCAAGTCAATATCACCATCCGGCAAATAAGTCTTAAGCGGAACAGACCCAAAAGTGAAGACCTGTAAGTGTTATGGCGCCCATTATTAAGAATATGCGACATCAATAAATAATTACACTAGGACAACTAAAAGAAGATGGTATATTGGAGAATATAAACCCAGTATCCCACAAACACAAAAGACAGGAAAATATGAAGTTCCCATTCCATGTCCATAATCAAGGACACATTCAGTTCAACACATAATTATCATACAACAACGGGCATCAAGTATATAGAACCTAGTTGATGAGAACCTAACAATACAAATGGCCTTCACTTTCACACACTATTAACAATGAAATTGAGCTAACCATTGGTTCTTCACTTCTCTAACACTAAGCACATTCAAACACAAAACCAAACACAAACCTAATACTAACCTGACAACTTGAACCAAAAATTTATATATTTACCTGACAAGGAAAGCACTTCATAATGAGCCGCTGCACATAACTAGCAACAGCATTACGTTGGTTCTCAGACGGTTGATTGGGCTTAATGCACTCCATGAGTTCAGCGGTTCTCTCTTCAGCTTTCGACCATCTGGCCGAGTCAAGCACTCGCATCACGGAGGCCGCTTCATTAGGAAGTAAGCCGTTTGGCAAGAGCCCACTAGGTGGCTGTGACTGCGGCGTCTCATGCTCGCCCATGCAGTTACACTTTATCTACCAGCAGCTAGTATCCGCCCCCAAAAAAAACCAAACCAAACTTCCTTCTTCCAACAAACACTCAGAATAGCGGAACCATCAAGACAGAAATGGCAAATACGCCAAAAAAGAGCTCGTAGATTGTGGCTGACCCGTCTACTTAGAGCTTCAAAAGAGAAATCCTTCCACTTGATGTTGTTAGGGTACAAATTCTCGAAGCGAAGAAACGAAAGCAACAACTTAGCACAGCCTATCTCCAGTGACCTTAGGGTACTTAGTGATCAATAACGAAACGGACCCCCAACGCAACAAACTTATGGGAGGGGGCAATCCAAAATTTTGTACCCGATAATTGATATTACCAAAAAGTAGCTACTTAAAAATCTACCCAGATGGAAAGAAGAAAAATCAAGAGGAATACGGAAGCAATTCTAGCGATTGCCAAATTGGAAATATACTATGGGTAGGCAGATTATCAAAACCCTAAAACGGAAACGACGATCAAATCCAGGAAATGGTCTGCCAGTGCTTGGTCGACGAATCAGGAAAGCAATCATTCAACTTCCCACAGCCGTAGCAGTTCCGGAGTCCGACAAAGAGGAAACGAGCGGAACGGTAATGAGGCAGCGAAGAAGGGAAAGGGCCAAGTTTCCTTGCGGCAAAAGAGGGTTTCGGATCAAAAAGGTGATAGCTTTCCGTCGTTTGACATCCAGAAGAACAACACAGGAGGATGATGAAGAAAGGAGAAACCTGTATAGGGGAGACGGGGAGGAATTAAACGAGAGACAGAGAGAGAAAATGGTGGGTACTTGTTTGCGAGGATTAGGGATTGTGGAGGCTATGGACAATGGAGAGAAATTGCTTGACGTTGAGACTTGAGAGAAGGAGTTTTGTTCATTTTGGGGGTTTTGATTTTCTTTCTCAATCTTTTTTATCTTCTCTGCATTTTCTAATCGTCATAAACATTGTTAGTGTTGGTAATTGGTATGGTGATGAATGATGATAGATATTAGGCCTTTACATTAATGTTTAATAATTAATATAGATTTAATCACAAAAAAATTATCTTGTAGATAATTAATTCTCTTATTGTTTTTTAAAAAATTATTTATCTTTCGATTAACTCGTATTTTGAATTTTTTTTATCGAAAATCAATTAATTATGATATACTATATAAGATGCACTTTTATATATTTTTAGAAAAAATTAATGTCATCCGACTGGTTGCATTTGGTAGTTATTAGCATGCATTCAAGCAATGTTGATACGCATTGGATGATACTGGTACGTATTTGGTATTTAGTGATGTGCATTCAAGTAATACTGGTAGGCATTCGCTAGCTATTGCCTATTGGTATGCATTTGACGAGTAACTGGTGCGCAACACATTGTTTCTGTTATAAATTTGTTAGTTACTGACTTACTGGTATATATTGCTAAACGGTAACCGATATCCATTTCCAAGTTCAGGTATGCTAAAATGATTTTTGTATCGGCTCCGCAATTATTTGTGTGCATTTTAAATTTTTTGGTTTTGTTGGATTTATGTTATGCATTCATACCAGATCAAACAAATGCATATCATTATTGTTTGAATGCATGCAAGTAATTACTAAATGCATGCCTTTTTTTGCCAAAAATATTTCGTATCAAACGAGATTAGAAATGGGAATCTAGACTAACTGTATGGGAAACCGTAGTTTAGACCAGAAATTTTAAATTCCTCATCCAACTGAAAACTAACAAACTGCTCAAATGATCCCTTTTGTGTTATTTCCTAATGAAAAAACAACAACAAAAAAAAAAAACAAGAACAGATGGGAAAATCATCTCCACTAGCCAAGTCTAGACTCCGAATTCAATCAATTATATAGAAATGCATAACGAAATTTATTTAGCTAAGTGAAATAAGAGAAATTCTAGCGAGCCAAGCATCCAACCTATACCTATTTAAGTCTCGCTGCTATCCACTATATATATAATGTTTATTTCCTTTTTGTCATACGGTTTCATGTAGAGAGCTGCAACCTCCAACTGCAGTTAGGAATTCGTGGCCTGAGTTGAAAATGACACTCTATAATTCTTTTCTCCAGTTTTTGTCTGTTCTTTCCAACTTACAAACAGTACCACGAATCCCATCAAGAGTAAAGAAGGTCAATCACACCCATTAAATCATCCCTGCACCCAGTTCAGTCGTTTCCTTGGCAGAAGTTCAGCACAAGATCTCATCAAAATTAACAGCAGGGAACTTGCTCCAGTTAAAGCACTGGGAAGACTCCATAAGGCCTCAAGATATCAAAGCAGATATAATAGCTGAACAAACAGGTAGAACTAAACAGCAGTAGTTTCATTTCTGTTCGCAGGAGTAATCATTGTATTTACTATTTAACTACATTCTAAACAATTGTTGATCACAAAGAGGCAGACCTCATATACTCGAGCTCAACTTCAACTAACGTATCAAAACCTCCTAATACAACACCATCCATCATGTGGGAACAGAATCACCAACTTACTGACGGGAAAAGCTCGACTTCAGCAGAGGATTTAACTCCAACAACCTAATTTCTAAACCTGCATTCATGTGTCCTCTACATCAGTGAAAGTTACATTCCGTTTCTTCCCAGAGACCTACCAGTTTCGTGTTCGAAATAAAAGAACTAATCGAAGTAACGAAATCAACAATTACCATGCTCCTACTGCAATGGTGGTGGTGGCTCATTCACCACAACCATGTTACTTTTCCTCTTCTACTACTTTCGTAAACAGGGAAAGTCCGAAAAAAGCCAAGCTTCTAAATGCACAGAGACAGCTGCAAAAGGAACAGCAGCAAAGAACTACACGCTGTAAGGCGCTGAATACCCCAACTGAAGTCTCTGGCTCATATCATATTGAGTGGGGTGAGAGGAGGAACGAAACCATTACTCTGGTAGGAGCAGGCAAGGAGCTTCTTGTGCAGCTGAGTAGGGGCGCTGCCACAATCATATGAAATCGTCCCTCTGTCCCCGTTCCTAACAAGATGTGTGAAATTATCCTTCTCCAATAGACCACAATGTCACCAAAGCATGTAGACCTCAAGGACATTGTCGGGCAGACAGACGACCGACAGACTTCCAATTCAGAAATCTTGCACAGCTATTAACTGCCGGTGAGACATGACACGGTTAGGATTTTGTAAACTACCTCTGAAGATAGTAAGGAGAAGAAGGCTGATCTGGTGAAGACAGTTGAGCTGCTGCACTGCTATGAAGTCTTTGGTCCACATTAGAATGTGACAGCTCGGCAGACCCCATAGGCCCAAGGGAACCAAACTCGATCTGTTCGGCAGGAGAAGTGGGGTTGTCGTATCTGTGTGAGACCCATGTCCTCTCTGATCTGCTGCCCCCACTTGTGGCTGATAATCTGTCGAGCCTTGAACTACTTGACTTGTCAGCTTGGTTGCGACTGTGACTGCGCCCAGAGGCTCTTGACTTCGAAGTATTCCAGTTCCCTTCTCGATAATCACCATGGTGCTCAATTCTATCAAAGTTGTTATAGTTCGCCTTTCTGGAAGAGTTTGTGGTATGCCGATCCCTGACTGACACTTTCTGCAGGCAGCAAATGAAAACAAGTCATCAATATTATTTTCATATCTTTTGTTCAACGAAACCAACGTAGAACCTCAGCGTAATGACACATTTACTTCAGCAATTCTGTGAACACGAACGAAAAATATAAATGAAGGACAACAATACTTAACTGCAGTACATGGTAATTTATATGGATTATGTTAGGTCATAGACTATATAAAATCACAGATAAACTACACAGAGCATTTCTGGATGTTGGCTGGAACAGAGGTTAGCTAAAGACATTCATCTTAAACCAAGCAACGCACAACTTTCAAATAACAATGTGGAAAATGGGAGCAAAATATATCATACAGGGTCTGGAAGGTAGGTTCCAGTTCCACCGCGATATCTTGGCACCTCATCGACATAATGTTGATAGACACCAGCAGGTCTACTGGAAACAGCTTGCAAGGGAGCGACTGGAAGGATACGGGGTCCATAACCCATTAGCTGACTGAGAAGCTTCATGTTTGGCGAAACAGGTCTTCCAGGACCATCCCATGGGATACGACCCTGTAAATGTACAGGTGGTACCGCAACAGGTGGACAGACAACTGGAGTAGGGAGCCGTGAAGTCTGGCAAAACCGTCCATATTGCAAGTTCTGCCAATGACTAGCAAAATCACTATTGAGGATGTCAGACTTGTGCTCAAATGCCTCAAGTGAGGCAGCAACTCTCATCGAAGTACTACTAGGACTTGGAACTTCAGACTGATAATGATGTCCCTCAAGTAAATCACCATTCTGAAAAGGATCAATGTTATTCATGCCCTCCTCTGAACTTATTGAGGCCTCAAAAGTTCCCCTCTCTGCAGCTGGGAAGTTATAAATGGGAAGCATTGTAACAAATGGAACAGGAGGTCCCGTAGGATAAAATCGTGCACCATGACCCAATAGCACTGGAGGAATAGGCACTACTGGATCAGATCCACTTGTTTGCGCCAACTCAAACCCAGGAACCTGATGCATTGAGACACCAGTAGCTGGAGGCCCCAAGCCTCTTTCAACAATCTCAGGACTAGTTGATAACTGGGAGCTCCACTCTTTGCTGTCATCGTCCACCTGGCTGGAGGAGCTTTCATTTATACTTTTACCTTTCACATGAACTACAGATGCCACAGTAGTCGAGGTCTTCCTCCCTCTCTTTTCCCTTGCCGACTTCGTCTTTACAGATGATCCATCCCATGAACTCTCAGAAGAAGCTGTACTTCTTACAGAATTACTTGGCATAGAAGGAAACGAACTTGAACTTGTGAGCCTTTCATCAAAGAGAACTTCATCACCTTTGTTCTCCGTGTACAGAAAGTTTTCTGCTAGTTCACCCTGATTTGAATGCAGGGATCCCCTTGTGAACTTCGGCTGAACTCTAGAAGAGGTATTACCAGAGCCACCTGTTCTAGATGAACCAAAGTTATACCGACCCGATGTAGATTGCTGCTTATCATCAGATGTTTCCATCTCAAAACTTCCATTATCAAGTTCATGGCCACCAACTGAAACCCTTTCATGTTCATGCCAAAACTCATTGTTAGCCTCCCCAGGGTTCGATTCCACATTACCAAAATTCTCATTCGAATGTTCAACTGAACCTTCTGGACTTGATGTCAGTCCTACTGTCGGAAAATAGTGGGTCAAATGAGAAGAAACCAAACCCTGGGGAAATTGCATGTTTGCACCCCAAGGAGACTCCATCAATGGAATATTTGTGGGTAACATTCCACCCAAATTTCTTGGCAGATATCCCATAGAAGCTAGAGCAGAAGGTGGTATAGGGAAGGGTACGTGACCGGAAGCTAAGTTCAGTGGAAGATGAACTTGTCCATTAAAACCAAGGCTACTGGAAGAAGCCATCATGTTGACAAGATCTTGTTCTTCCTGATGCATCCCGTGCATACCTAGAAGAGAAGAAAATTCATCACGTGTGCCACCCATGACCGAGTCATCATGGTAACTATTGGATACAGCAGCATCAGGACTCTGGTGAGGTGAACTGCACTTAAGTGATGAAAGATCGTCATTCCTTGACAAGTTTTCATGTTCAGTGTCTTGCCTCTTGATATTGTCAAAACTAAGTGCTGTTGTCTGGCCTTTTGCACTTTCGGGAACTTCACCACTCCTTGCTTGTGAAGAAACTTTGTTACAGGTATGTGTAAGCTCAGGACTTGAGTGTGTCCTTGCAAAAAGATACCTTCCTTGTAAATCGCGTACCAAGCTGTCTGGTTTAGAACTGCTCAGATTCTTTTCGGCATGAACAAAATGATTTGTGCTGATTTCTCTTCGAACCTGATCAGAAGTTCTTAAACTGTGCTTTACATTCATCTTTTGACTTTGTGTTCGAGATACTGTGGCAACATCACTACTCAACGATGTGCTTTCCAGGGCGTGATTACCATGCTGGAATGGAACAATACAGGGCCCATGCAATGCATTATTTTGACCTTCTTGACTTCCAGATTTGACACTCGCAATATTTTGGAGATTCTTCTCTGAGCCAATCAAGTAAGCATGATTTGACGGTCTCAATTGCCAAAAGCCATTGAGCGGAGCATCAGGACGATGACCAGTTCCATGTCTTTCCCAGGTATTTTGGAAAAACTGATTCACTTCGAAGTGTATGTTCTCACTGTCACACTCAAGTAACCTAGCAAGCTTCTTTGCCCCAAAAGCAAATGCACTACGAATCCTGAAGAAGTTACCTGAGATAGGGTAATGTACACAAGCAAATTATTGGGAGTGCAGATGTACTGGTGTTACAATGCAAAAAGGAAATAGATGTAGGAACCATTCCAGTAACTTTCTTTCTATGTAACAGGACTGGTGAAATAGCTAAACTTACACAACACACAAAATTTCCTTGTTTTGAAATGATTCTCTATTTCCTTTCAATTGTTGAATTTGGACCATTCTTTAGTGGCTTACCAGAACACTGGCACTGCAACTTCGTCACTTCCCACATTAACTCAAAATTACAAGTCGAGCAGTGCCCCTCTGGTGCCTTTCCTTTTTCTATTTTTCCACTCTACCAGTGCATTTGTTTTCACTTCATGAGATCTTATTAGAATACCAAGCACTAATCAATTTATTTACTTTGCATGTATAATATTAGGCTTGGCAATATAGAGAAAATATAAGCATACAACGAGGAAAAATGTCTTGCTCGGTACCTTTATTAACACTGCGCCCTAGGTTGTTGTTAGCACGCAAAGGATCAATGACATTGAAGTGTTTGGAGATAAAAGGCTGGCCATTACTTTCTTGGCCATTCGGGAAAACTGCATATACCGAGCCACAGGCATCAAGAAATGATTTGGCAAGCAGTAACTTTCCATCATCCTTCCGAGGTGGTTCGGCTGCAGAAATTTTGGCCAATGAAGCACATATGAGTTGACATCAGAATTGGCAAATACATTGCTTCCAAAAATTTAACATACCTGTCACATTTGGAAGTGAACCAATGGGTACTGGACCCCAAAGGCTGACACAGAAGTTATCCCAATCAAACTTACTGAAGAACTCAAGGAAACGATACAGGACCTATGCACCGGACAAAAAAATTATAAGAGGAAGCTATCTGAATGCACGATAAAGGGAATAGACTGGCTGGGGGGAAAAAAGCTACCTCAAGTGGTCCAGCAAACGATTTGTTGAAAACATGGAATATGTATAGAACCAGGGTTTCCAGTGCATATGTTGATATCAGACCATGGTGAGCACCCAATATACGGCTCTCATAATAACACCAGGCCTTTATAAGGATAATGCTTCGCTTGAATAAATGATCATCTTTTATCATATGATCAACCTACACAAACACAACAAAACAATTAACAAAAGTACACATTCAACAGATTTCATATATAAGCAAGATAGTGAGTCTAGAGTATGTTTAACAAACCTCTTCAAGGAAACAGAGTGTGCACAGCCCACCAAGCTGGTTGAATGATATATCTACTACAATGTTCTCCACAAGGCACTTAATAAGTTTCACCTGGTCATAATTCATAGATATTGATTATTTTCTTTTCAACCATATTTTGAGTACATAAAAGACAATGCCAGCAACAGATTATAACGAAAATCCCAAGAGAACAATAGAAAGAATATTCAACAACAACAGTATGAACTCTGCCATAAATTCAGTCAAATCAACAGGAGAAGAAAAGGTAAGAAAATTAATGGCAAAAAACAGAACTGCAATAGAGAAGCCTACCTCTGCCTGAATATACTGGACTTGCTTAACCTGGAATTCAGCATTCTCATTCTTCTCCTCATTCTCCAGCATATCACGAACCTGATGAGCCCATGTATCTTTCAAATCCTGATTCTTACTGAAGGCTGTCAAGTCAATATCACCATCCGGCAAATAAGTCTTAAGCGGAACAGACCCAAAAGTGAAGACCTGTAAGTGTTATGGTACCCGTCATTAAGAATATGCGACACCAAGATATAATTGCACTTGTACAACTAAATGACTAATAGAAGTTGGTATCTTGGAGAATATAAGCCCAGTATCCCATAAACACAAAAGACAGGAATATGAAGTTCATATTCCATGTCCGTAGATCAACACGCGATTATCATACAACAACAGACATCAAGTATATAGAAACTAGTTGATGAGAACCTAATAATACAAATGCCCTTCACCTTCACACACTATTAACAATGAAATTGAGCTAACCATTGGTTCTTCACTTCTCTAACACTAAGCACATTCAAACACAAAACCAAACACAAGCCTAACATTACCTGACAAGGAAAGCACTTCATAATAAGCCGCTGCACATAACTAGCAACGGCATTACGTTGGTTCTCAGACGGTTCATTGGGCTTAATGCACTCTATGAGTTCAGCGGTTCTCTCTTCAGCTTTCGACCATCTGGCCGAGTCAAGCACTCGCATCACGGAGGCCGCTTCATTAGGAAGTAGGCCGTTTGGCAAGAGCCCAGTAGGTGGCTGTGACTGCGCCGTTTCATGCTCGCCCATGCAGTTACACTTTATCTACCTTCAGCTAGTATCGGCCAAAAACCAAACTTTCTCCCTCCAATAAACACTCAGAACAGCAGAACCATCAAGAGAGACACCAAACAAGAGCTCGTAGATTGTGGCTGACCCGTCCACTTAAGGCTTCAAAAGAGAAATCTTTCCTGCTTGATGGTGTTAGGGTACAAATGTTGTTTCCTTGAAGCGAAGAAACGAAAGCAACAACTTAGCACAACCTATCTCCAGTGACCTTAGGGTACTTAGTGATATGGCAATCGAAAATTTCGTACCCGAAAATTGATAATACCAAAAAGTAGCTACTTAAATCTACCCAGATGGAAAGACGAAAAATCAAGAGGAATACGGAAGCAACCCTAGCGATTGCCAAATTGGAAATATACTACGGGTAGTCTGATTATCAAAACCCTAAAACGGAAACGACGATCAATCCAGGAAATGGTCTGCAAGTGCGTGGTCGACGAATCGGGAATGAAATCATTCAAGTTCCCACAGCCGTAGCAGCTCCGGAGTCCGACAAAGAGAAAACGAGCGGAATGGTAATGAAGGCAGCGAAGAAGGGAAAGGGCCAAGTTTCTTTGCTGCAAAAGGGGGTTTCCGATCAAAAAGGTGTTGGGTTTTCGTCGTTTGACATCCAGAAGAACAACACAGGAAGAAGAAGAAGAAGAAGAAGAAGAAGAAAGGAGAAACCGGGAAAGGGGAGACGGGGGAAATTAAACGAGAGACAGAGAGAGAAAATGGTGGGAGTTTGTTTGCGAGGATTAGGGATTGTGGAAGCTCAGGCTATGGACAATTGAGAGAAATTGCTTGACGTTGAGAGAGAGGAGTTCTGTTCATTTTTGTGTTAGGGGTTTTAATTTTCTTTCTGATTTCTGATTATTTCCTTTCTCAATTTTTTTTATCTTCTCTTTATTTTCTAATCATCATAAGTGTTGATAACCAATTTATTAAGGATGGTGAATTGGTGATGATATATGTCTGTTGCGATACTAAGTATTTGGTATTTAGTTGTGTACATTCAAGTAATATTGGTATGCATTCGCTAGTTATTAGTAATGCATTGATTAATAATTGGTGTACACCACATTGTTTCTGTTATGAATTCGCTGGTTACCCGTATGTATTGCTAAACTGTAACTTATATCCATTTCCAATTTTAAGATATGCTTAAATGATATTTTTTTTATCGGTTTCAGTGATTTTTTGTAAGCATATACCAAATTCAAACAAATGCATACCATTATTGTTTGAACGCATGCAATTAACTATTAAATGCATGCCAAATTACAATCCAATCAAAAGACCTACAGACAAGTTAGACGAGACCCACTTTGTTTAGACTTGACGAATTGAAAATTTTATGGAGCTAGCTTCATTGTAGAGAGACGTTAGTGTCGAGTGTTTATATGCACATATTTTGCATAAATGTCGTCCTCACCCCTTGTCGAGTGCTTAGTGAATTTTTTCCATATTCTCTAAAAATCTTGGTGAGGTCCTTGTAACTTCGTCTTCGATTGTGTTGCCTTTTATGTTTGGAGAAGTGGGAATACTAAATGATTGTTTCATGTTTATAGAAGGTTTTATAAATCTGATATAGAATCTCCAATGGTACAAGTATGTTTTACTGGAATGTCATTTGTGGTGAATGTTAGCATCTTTGTTGTGCACAAAGTAACAATTTAAATTCTAAAATCTTATGATATGGATTAAAATAGAAATATACTAACGACCACCACACCTTCCGTTCAAACCTTGCGGCCAACAACCAATGAAAAAATATATATATAAACCAACGGCCAACTACCATATACCATGGTATATGGTGGTATAATTGGTCCCACAAATTTTTTTCCAAAATATATACATAATTAACATAATTATGTATACCACAATGAAATCGTTCCTTATCAACATAAATTTGGTTAAATCCATTTAAAACAAATGGAGTGATCCGTAAAAAAAAATTCCCCAAATATATAAAAAAAATATTATTTTGTACACCGCTATAAACTCATTTCTTTTGTCGAAAATTTTCTATATTCAAGTTCAAACGGAAGAGATATAAATCGATTAAAAGAATATGAAAATTGAAAAAAATTCTAATCTAAACCATCAAATCCTATACACCTCTATTAACGTTATGGGACAAGAAAACTCTCGATAACATTGATTGAAGAACCAGTTGACCATTTCTTAGGATGACAAAGATGAATTTTATGAAATATTGAATGACAGAGATCACAAAATTGATGAGAAAGGACTTTCAACTTTGTCTTTCTTCAGTTCTGGAAGAAAACTGCTTCCTACAAAAGATCATAGAAACGATCCAAACCTTGTCCAATTTCCCAGATTGAGACACCAGTCCCCCAAGCTAGGGCTTCTTCCAGCCTTGCTGAGATTGAGGACAGAGTTGGATAGAAGACAGCACGCCTCTTCCCGTCATCATCCACGTACAGGAAAAAATGTTCAGCACTGTTCTCCTCCCACTGCAATTTGGGCCTGTGCTTCTCCAGTAATGCTAGGTAGTCCCGTCCGATTATAGCCCCGCCGCTGGAACCTGTAATTTTGAACCGGACTTCTGTCAATCTTTGGTGAGGGTATTCTAAAGAGACCGAGTTCATTCATGGAGATTCCCACAATATCATTGGATGAACAAGATAGAAGGAAGTTACCTCCTGAAATGGAGAAATCATTTCCGTAGAAGTTGAGGCCAAGATATATCTTTGGTGCCAGGTTTTGAGCGTTCTCAGGAGGGCCAAGTAGCTGCTGCAACGCGAACTTTATCCATTTTAAAGGAGCATTTGGTCCTGGGTTTTGGGGACTTGAGAAGTCATAGGTCATCAACGAAAACCCATCCACAGCACCACTCAGTCTCTGAAGATCCTGTGGGCCAAAGTCGTGCATTTGAGGTTTCTCTGAAACTGGTGGACCTATCACATAGACTAGCTGTAACGGTCGGTTATTGTTCTCTGCTGAGCTCACAGAATGAAGCGTGTCGCCAAGTTGCTTCACAAACTGCAGTGCCTAGGCTTGCAAATAACAATATTGTGTACATTACCAAAGTTAAATGAGGCCTTGAAAGAGAAGAAGAAACCCAACCTAAGAGCATTTTATATATTTCAATGAATTTCAAAAAATATAGGCAGCAATATTAATTGCTGGTGGCTGCCATTAAACTCCATTAGCCAATTTAGTATCCAGAAATCTCAGATATGCAACAACTTAAGCCAAGGAAGGATTAATATAAACCTCATCAGTACCTTATTTCTCATATCAGGGTCATGTAAAATGCCATAAGCTGCCCATCTTGACCATGACTCAAGCACAATTCCGTCAAATTCCATTTCCCTGTGCAGAAGATGCAAAAAGCAAGGGGCTTATACTTTCAGTAAGAACAGGTGCATAGCATTCTATGCTCTGAAAACTTCATAATGACTTCTCCCATAGGAGGCAACATGTATATCTCATGTATAAATAAGCACGGCAGAACGCAGAAGCGTGAGAAACTGAGAATAAAAAACTTCTTGTCACGAGGTTCATTCTGTGGAATTACTTTTTGGGCTGAGATATAATGTAAGTAAGTAGGGAGCTTACATGCACTCTGTTACTATAATGTCAATGGCTTTGCTCCGTAGTTTCTTGCTTTTCAGCAGCTCTTGAGGAACTGCTTCCAGTACAATTCTAGGTATTACCTACAGTCAACATAATACTTCACTACAAGAAGGCTTCATATGTTCCTAAAGTCTAGCAGCAAAAACACAGAAACAATATACTAAAAGATTAGAGGCAATTGAAGTATTATCAACCAATCCCATTCTGGTGGTGACCAAAATGTGGTCTTCCAAAGAAACCCCAACATTTATCTTCTTAGTTTCTAATGCTCCCTTTGCAATCGTGTCTAACTACCAATCCCATTCTGTTATTTACACTTCAATTCTGCTAACGAGTACGAGACCTTATCATCTTACGGCATAGGACTACTAAATCCTTGGAAACTCATGACACCAATAAACACATCTCAAACAAGCAGCTAACCCATAGTAAGAACTAAGAAGTGCAATCTAAACCAACGAAATAGCCGGTAACATCTCACTCTTCCACAAAGTTAATCAAGTTACAAAGTCATAACACAAACAAATCAAGGAAGTGAGCATTGATAGGTACCAAGGCATCTCCATTCTGGCGTAGCTCCGACATCCATCCTGTGTCGGCATTATGGCGACCATCCAGTACCAATCCAGAACCTTGGCTGATACAGAAGGAAAGAGGGCTTAAAACTATAAACAAAAGACCAATGAATCCAGTTCAACATTTATGGCTTAATATGCATAAGCAACTTCTTTAAGTTGTTAAGAACTAAAGGGTTGCGATTCACTGAAATTGGAAGCTGAATAAACTCCAAAAACCCTCCTTTACCTCTTCAGATCATACCACACAGGCGATATGTGCGTAAATTTCTTGGTATACTTCTTTGCTACGTCATAGCCTTTGGAATTCCTGCAGAGTTGTGCCCACTAACATCCTGCTTCAGCCAGACTAAGCAAATTTGCACGAAGCACCGACATAGCAACGAAAATTACCATGGTGTAACGTAAGCCAACACAGGATACGCATAATTGCGTCGAGATGCATTCAGCGAAACCTCTGAATTCTCCTGAAACATTTCAACGCAGCCCCAGTTTCTAATTCGACCAGAGCGACAAATAATCAAAAACGAAAAACAGAATCAAATTCTGCGGAGGCAGTGTGAGTAAAGTGAACTTACTTCCAGGATTTCCTGGTAGTTCATATCCACTTTGAAACGACCTCCTTGCTTCTGACCGTGCTCAATTGGGTCCGAGCGGTCCGCTTCCGGAGCGAATTTGAATCGATACAAGCAGACAGAGACGGCGGGAATCACTACGAAGAAGGCAAAGAAAATGAGGAGAAGCCTTCGATCAGAAGCGTGTACTTCATCGAACTTGTTCTCCTGAGTAGGATTCTCGGCGCGGGTTTGACGGCGGCCAGTGCTCGGAGCTGCTCGGAGATTTCTCCTCTTCGCCATTGCCGTCGACCACCTGATCGGAATCTGTCCGGCCGAGACAAAAACGGTGGTCATCTAAACTTTAAACGGCCTGCCTTTTTATTTAAGTCTTCCGTTTGCACCATGGACCATCAGTCCAACTTCGTGGGTGGATTCTCTGGAGTTGAAGTGATTCTTGGGCCAAGATGAGGCCCACTAATAAATCCATTTTTTACAGTACTTTAATTTACTCTATTAAAAGGTTAATACAAAACTATTTTTTTCCTTAATCCTCTCTCTAATTTTCTCTACCAGCCAACCAAAGGTAAGATAGTCTAACAATAAAGCTGTCGCGACAATGAAGACTTTGAAGGTGCAGATCGCAGGTTCGAATCCAAGTGAGACCCGTTGGTGTTCCCGGAGGTACAAGGTTGTTGGAGGCGAAGCATCGTTGGCGTCAAATTGAATGCAGGTGGCCCCATGTTTAGTAGAACCTGCTGTCACAAAATCACACGAGGGGCTGAAGTTCCTGGGACATAAAAAAACAGTTTCTCTGCCAGCCTCTATGCCTCCTCTATAAACTTAGATTTTTTTGTGGGTTGTTGTTGGCGCCTCAAATTATCGGGGTCAATCGTGCTGATTCGGTTCGGGCTCAATTGGTTGGGTTTTGGGTTATTGGATTACGGGTCAATTAGATTTGGGTTTATAGGGTTGCGGGTCGGTCGGGCTCCGGATTGATTGAGTTATGGTTCACTCGAATTGCGAGTCATCTGGTTGTGGGTTAATCGAGTTATGCGTTGATCGGGTTAAGGTCCGGTCGAATTGTGAGCGTATTGATTTACGGTTTGTTCGGATCAACGCATTGTGTTACTTGCTCTTTACTCGTTACAACTTACACTAATTTCAACCATTTTTTACAATTTTTAAAAAAATTATTACTATCTCAATAAGTACTTTTTTATTTATTAAGTACTTATAAAAGTTATAAAAAATTCTTGTCAAAGTGCTAAATTGATTTTTATTATTTTAGATGGTTGTGCTATTGCAATTGTATGATTTAACAGACCAAACTTAATCGTCATTTTGAAACCGAAATGCAACTCGAGCACAACTTAAATGGGCCAAAACTTTATTTTACTATTGTAAATCATGATCATGTAGTGCACACCCCTTTACTTCAACTAGGATAGCACTCGTGTAGAGTGGTTACAGAGATTTGTGTATCTGTGCAACCTTACTCTTATAAAGGAGTCATGTCCTCTATTTATAGGAGAGAACTAGTCCTAAAACAACTCAAACCAACTAGCAAAGAGTCTCATAAACCTAGCAGACTTACGAAGCTTCGTCATTAAGGAAAAGATGAGAGCGGTGGTGGTTTGTCGATTAGACCTGTCGTTCTATTTCTTCATGATTTGTGCTTCTTAATCAATGAACTTCAATTCCTGACAATTTGGGCTCCAACTTTGGGTAGGAGCGGTTGGACCCATTGTTTTAGGCTGCTGCTCTTTCTTACTTCAGAATGGACCTATTCTTCCTCATATGGGCGTGTCTTGACACAATCTAACAACTTATAGTTAAACTTCTCTTTATAGCTCATTTGGTCATCAAGAATTCTTCAATGTTTGATCCAATCTTTCCTAGGTTGCTTTGTACCTTCAAAACCATCAAAAAATATACCAAGAAGGCATCAAATAGTAGAAGAACATTGTCTAAGTCTATTTAACCTCATTGATCAAATAGTTGTGATTTTGATAAGAAATATCATTGAAATGACTAAAGATGCTTCAATAGAAGGGGGAAATGTATAAAATATGGGAGTGATAAAAATTATAAATAAAGTGTCATCAACAAGCTCCTCATCAACGCAGTCAAAAATGAGATTCTAAGCGTTTTGGTGATGTAGAAGTGTAAGAACATAAGCTTCTAAGCTTTAAATCGTAGATTTTGACTAAACTTGTAAGTGAAAAGCGTGATTCTACGTAGAAACTTTTTTTTGGCCTAGAACTGTAAAGCGTAAGCTTTAAAATTTTAAAGTGCAATTTTGACTACATTGCTCCTCATTATTGGAATTGGGGGTGTAAGACATCAACCTTATAAGATGATAGCTCCATCTCAATAGATCCAAGCCACAAGTGATCAAGGCGTAGGGCTTGTCCCCGGTTGTAGTTTAGTAGGAGGTGCCCACAAAACATGGTGGAGTTCCTCGACCCACTTTCTTTTGGCAACGTTAGGTAATCTCACATGGCGTTCTTGTTGACACACTCCACTTGCCCATTGGGTTGGGGCTAGGAAACTAACACATATTGAAGAAGGATACCATATTTTTGGCATAGCACGTTAGGAGGTCCTACTTGTGAATTGGGTGCCTTGGTCGACCACAATCGTGTTCGGGAGACTAAACTAACGAATGATGTTGTTGTGAGGAACTTCTCCAATTCCTGAGTTATTTTTCCAAAGAGACCCTCTGCCTTGATCAAGTTGGTAAGATAGTCAATCGCGATTATGAGCACTTTTCGTGGATACTCGTCTCTGTGAATGACCCGAGGAAGACTATCCTCCATCGAGCGAAGGGCCTAGGATTGAGGTTTCCCTACATTGGGCCGATGGGGGGCTTAGGGACCCCGACATCTATTTCATACTTCGGAGACTTAATATATTCTTGGACATGTAGCGTACATGTGGCAACCATGTAATCACTAATTGTCGAGTCATTAACATAGAAGTGAATTGAACTACCGATATTAGAGCATCCACATCCATGCAATCGCAAAATCAATTTGCATACATGGTTCAAACCACAAACAATTGTTGCAATCCAACTCAAGCTAGTGTCATTTACCTATATAAATAGGCTAATTGCCTATATAGTTAAATATTGTGTTTGTTACGACAAAATAAGTAAAAATAAAATAAAGAATCCCAATTTTAAAATTCTTTTTTTACTTTCATATATAATCACATTTGTTGTAAACTTGCAAATATCACATGAGCATTAGTGCTGCAATTGATTTTGTAATTGAAAAATCTCATATCAAATCATTGAGAATGCAAGAAATCCTCTTTAACAAGAAGAGATTAACTATCAAAACTCCAAAAGCCAAAGTAGTAAGCCAGTTCATAGAAAATAAACCGTGAAAAAGAGGAAGTGGATAACATGGAGGAAAACGATAAAGCAAAGGGTAATTGGAAAATATATGGCTCGGGAATTTGCGGATAAACCCCATAATCAGCTCATACAAACCAAAACCCTACTCCCTCTCTCAGTCTCTACTGGGTTTCTTCAAACAGGATCAGATTTCAGGTAACATCTTCTTCATCTCCAGTTCATTCGTCCCTTCCCATTTAAAGTTCTCCACTGATATGCAGTGAAGCTTTGATTCTTCACTTCATGGATATGAATCTGTTGCTGTCTTCTTCTTCGAGTGCCTCCCTTTCTACATGTTCTCTGCCTTTGTTCCCTTCATGTAAATTCCATTTCGGTCGAGACCTAAAACCCAATTTCCGCATCAAATCTCATCTCTCCCCTCCAACGTGCGGTATAGAAAAGTCCCTATTTTGGGGCAACAGTTTGCTTGAAGATGGAATTTGTTCGAATGGTTCTGCGAGGAGAAGTCGTGTTCAGATTGAACCGGTGAGAGCTGCAGTGAAGAGGCGAAAGGAGCGTCCTTTCGATGAAGTGGTGCAAAGGGATAAAAAGCTGAAATTGGTGCTCAAGATAAGGAAGATTCTAGTGAGCCAGCCCGATAGAATTATGGCGCTGAGGGAAATGGGTAGGTTCAGGAAGGAGCTGGGTTTGAATAAGAAGCGTAGGTTCATTGCCCTGTTGAAGAAATTCCCTGCCGTGTTTGAGATTGTGGAGGAAGGCGCTTATTTGTTGCAGTTCAGATTGACTGCTGAGGCAGAGAGGCTGTATTTTGAGGAGCTGAAGGTTAGGAACGAAATGGAGGACCTGCTGGTTGTGAAGTTGAGAAAATTGTTGATGATGTCTCTGGAAAAGAGGATCTTGCTGGAGAAAATTGCACATCTGAAGACTGATTTAGGACTTCCACTAGAATTTCGTGATACGATTTGCCGTAGGTACCCACAGTACTTCATAGTTGTTCCAACCGAGCGGGGGCCTGCATTGGAACTAACTCACTGGGATCCAGAGCTTGCTGTATCGGCTTGGGAGTTATCTGCTGAGGAGAAGCGGGCTAAAGAGCTTGAAGAGAAGGATTTAATCATCGATAGACCGCTCAAGTTCAATCGACCTAAGTTGCCCAGGGGCTTGCAGCTTTCAAGAGGCGAGTTGAAAAAGATAAACAGGTTCAATGAGATCCCTTACATCTCGCCTTATGCCGATTTCTCCCACTTGAGGTCGGGCACAACCGAGAAGGAGAAACATGCTTGTGGGGTCGTTCATGAGCTCTTGAGCCTGACTGTGGAGAAGAAGACTTTGGTGGATCACCTCACCCATTTTAGGGAGGAGTTCAGATTCTCCCAGCAGGTACGCGGGATGATAATAAGGCACCCTGATCTTTTCTATGTGTCTTTGAAAGGTGACAGAGACTCGGTGTTTCTAAGGGAAGCATACAATAACTCTCACTTGATAGACAAGGACAGAATGTTGCTAATCAAGGAGAAGCTTAGGTCTCTTGTGAATGTTCCTAGATTTGCTAGGCGGGGTGAGACTAGAGAAGACGGTGGTGGTGGTGAAGAGAAAACTGATGATGATATGCAAGGAGGTGTAAGTGGCGAGGAAGGTGAAGATTGGTCCGACATCGACAGTTTCCTGGACGATGGAGACGACGACTCTGAAGATGATTGGAGTGATGAAGAGGACGAGACAATACCACCGGATTTCGATGAAGATGGTGATGAGGCCATGATGTTGAAGATCAATGTAGGTAAGACACTCAGCCGGCCAGCACGTAGCAGCTCAGGCAGAGATGAGGATAAGCCATTGTCCCCCATGCTCCCTGATGGCCGGCCAAGGGAACGTTGGTAATTCAAATAGAAGTCTTCTTTGGGGTGGATGTGCTTCGTCATTGGAGAAACAATGGACTTCCCAGGTGTCTCCCAGATCACAAAACCAGAATTTTGAATGCTTTGAGTCAAAGAAACAGCAGAGCATCTACTTGCTCGGTAGCAATGAACAGATATGAAACAAAGAAACACGTTCTCTTTCTGGATCTTTACAAAGGGCTTGTTCCTTAATATTATTATGAAGTTGCGATAAGTAAATTCATATATGGTGAGAACTTCTTGACCTTTTCTACTCTGTAGCTGTTGGCCATGTGTTAATTAATTGAGTGAATACATGGAATCTATGAAAGTGACGAAACTAATTGGTTGAACCGGTCCAGAAATTTGTACATCAGCTGCTGTCACCTGGTGGTGTCTGAACTTGCTTCTTTGCTTTCAGTTTGTGTGATGAAACTCAGCAAGCAATAATCAATAGAACAAAGCACATTCTTTCCCACGGAGGTCTTGTATTCTGCAAGGATAAATCACGTCATTTGTGTTTTGCATTCAATTGCTTTAGTTATGGTTCGAGGGCTTCAACTTTTGGTGTCAAGCTAACAGTTGGAGTCCTCACCAAGCTCCTTCCCCGCCTACGGTTTCACCACTTCTGTGCCAAATTGAAGGCCACCAACCCTCAACTTGTGAGGGTGCGATAAGAAAGCCCGAGTCTCAGGCTTCCTGTTACATATCCCCTTTCTGTTAACCCATGTTTCCTTGCTTATTACTCTCCAACAGATTTACACGATCAGCCCATGTAATTCGATTTGCATGGTACAAGTTCTTATACAACAATAATGAAAAGTACTACTGAATTCCCGTGGAACTTCATAACATACACTAACAACACAAGTTTGATCCCATTTTTAATGGCTCTTAACTCTCACGCAATATGACATGGAATCTTTCTTCTAGCTCCGCATATTCTGCAGGAGAAACCCATTCTGTGGAGAAATCCGCAAGATCGTTCACATTTCAGGGCTTTGATGGAGAAGGTGATGCTGGAGGCTTCCAATCTGGATACTGCAACACAAAGAAAATGATTCTGTTGAGTTTAAAGGCCATGCCAGGTTAAAGTAAAGCAAAGTGGAGTAGAAAGGGAGAGTGAGAATTACTGATGGATAAGGTGACAGTGGCCTTGATAAACCAGGAACCGATTCTGCTTTAACTTCTGGTTTTGGTGCGGAATTGACCACGGGAGGTGGTTCTGCAGCAGTTGCTTCTGCTTTCGGAATAGTCTCTTCATTGACCTGTGGAGGTGGTTCTGCAACAGTTGCTTCTGCTTTCTGAATAGTCTCTTCAGTACTAGTAGCGGGTTCTGGACTGGACTCAACTGGTGCAGGAAGCGATTTGCTATTTCCGGTTGATGGGAGAAGAGCTTGCCCAATTTGCTGAAAAATCACCGCAAGTAGTGGCACAAGATGAAGTTTCACAAACGTGTGAACTCATGCATATCATTGAGCCAAGAGTTCAATTCCAACAGACCTGTATCTCACCGAGAAGCTCCTTTGGTGCAACCTTTGTAGTCAAGAATTCATCAACTTGTTTAAGAGTTTCCTTCCGGTCCTGTGTAGATCAAGAGTGCTTTAGGACTCAAATGCAGTAGAAAACAAGTCAAAACCAACAAAGTCCATGCAAGCATAAACTTACCTCTGCAAACAGGAGTTTCTTGCTCGCGAACTGGATGATTGCTGCTGAGCCTAGTAGTTGGAGTAGCGTTTCTACCTAGAACATGCACCATTGTTTCGGCCCTATAATTAGTGAAGGCAAGGTAATGGGAAAGCAAACAGATGGAACATAAAAATGGGACTAGTTTAACCTCTGTGAAAGCCAGAGCACCCAAACCAGCAGCGGCTGCAGCTCCTAAAGCGAGAGACGAGGCATCAACGCCTTCCTGAAAATTGTTTCTGTGATTAGCTATCTCATGGGAATTGTTGCCATGGTAGACGGGATTTCCTTATGAGACCACTATGTTTTCCATTTGCTTAACTGAGACAAGGAACAAGGTAACCAGAAATCATTGACTAAGAGAGGTACATACTCCAACCACACCACTGAGAGCCTCTGTCAAATTGCTCAAATCGAAACTCAGTCCTTTACTTGGTGCTGTCCAGGGAAGACTGCTACTCTGGAAAACAAATACACAGATAGAACAGAAGAACAATTTCTCAAATGTACTATGCAGTTCCATCTAGAATGATTTGGACTCTAACATTAGAAACAATAGCTAGGAATTTAGTACACACCAACCAGCCCTTGGGTCCTTCTGCCCCATCTTTTATCGCATAAGCAGCTTTGAATCCATTTACAGACACCAATTCCGCAACCAATTCAGAGTTCCCATCGAACCTGGCTTTCATCATAGACTTAGTGGCATTAGCTTCATAATCAATAGGAAAAAGAGGAAGCAAACGTAAACATCAAAAATCAACTCAAGGAAGCAATCTGTATTGAACTTGACAAACATGGTTAGCAAACTGCATACACAAGAGAAGTGTCATTTTATACCAGTGAAAAACTGAAAATCAAGTAGGCTTGTTAAACTCTAAATGCAGGCAACCCAATTGTTTATGTCGAATATGGAACCTAACCTTCTATAGTATTATATTCTTATCCGTTGTACCATTCCAACGAGAAAACACGAAAGGAAAGAGAGCAAAGAGTGTAGTTGACAATCTTACTTGTCCAAAACGAACAATGTGGTGTTTTCTGGTTCCTTGAACTTCAAAGATAACTTCTTCAAGAAACCAGGCTTGTCTTCACCCTTATAAGCAATCGACACCGTCTTCTTCCCCAAACCCTTAACATCAGGAGTACCCACTTGCCTCAACTCCGCAGGAGCTCTGATATCAAGCAATTGAGCAGTGGGATCTTCACCCAGCACCGCATAAGCCTTTTTAGCAGACTCAATCCCAAACGATTTGGGCGACTTTTGAAACTGAGACAGAACCAGAGGAACCCCCAAGGCAGCAGCACCTCCTGCAGCAACCACAATTGGGTTATCGGTTCCGAACCCGATTATGCTGTCCACAAACCCATTCACATCAAAACCAGAGTCCCCTCCGCCGCCGCCGCCGCCGATCGTTTGCTGCAGAGCTTCCTCGTAGGTTAAAGCCTTGGCGAGGGAGGTGCCGAGGAGGGAGGAGAGTAGCATTAGACCGCCATGGATGGCAGCTGGTACCGGCTTAGTGCTGGAAGAAGCAGAACTCGTCGATGATTTGTGGGTTGAAGACGATGAGATGATTGTAGTTGGAAGGAAGGAGAAATGCTTCTGGGTCTGTCTTCTTCCCCTTCTGTTGCGGAGCAGAGATAGTGGTGTCAAGCTTGCTGCATTGAGGGCCTCCATGGCATAGTTTTCCAAGAGGGATTAATGCTACACTATTATCAGCAATGCGGAAGCTTGAACCACCATGAACCAAAAAGACGACGTTTTTTTGCTTGTTTCTGGAATGGACTAGATGATGATGGATGAATGGCTGGAAGGTGAAAACTGATGATGATGACTCTGGCGATTTGCTGCCGTGGGTGTGGTGAGGTGGAGGCAGACGTGGAGTGGATGCGTTAGATTTCGCCAATTGCTGAGTGACACGTGGTGAGGGGTGTTGAGATATGATGGTGTGAGGTGGAGATGATCAGATGAAGGATTTGATGGTGTGACTGTGAGGTGAAATTTTGTGTGGCTATGAGGAATGGAAGGAAGGTGTAAAATGTTTATGATGCCTCACTGACAGTACACAAAACTTATAGTACAGCGAGAGTACACGAACACGAATACACGGTGGAGGGTATGCTGGTAGTGGAAACACAATGAAATAATTTTTTATTTTATTTCGATAGGGTGATATCGATTTATTTTTATTGTTTGATGTTCAAACGCAGAACCTTTAAATTGAAGACTAGTGGAAGAACCGCTCGATCAATTTTTTGTCTGCAACGGTGAAGTTTAGGATCAATTGTTGAATCATCATTGCTTTCGATAAGGGTTTAGTCCGATCCGGCTATAAAATCAATTCGGTCTATTTTTTTTTAATATTTATAAAAATTATGGGACCCCAAGGATCTTACCACAGCAAGAATAATAATTATGCTTAATTAAATAACCCCACACTTGAACGTTTTTGTCCACAAACAAACCTAGGCTCAACTTTCTTCTCCTCGCTAGATCTTCACGGTGACAGGTGACTTTCAATCTTAGGTAGTAAAGATGTGATCCTGGATTGTGACCCAAAACCATTTCCATTGATGTTCAAAGAAAAAACCAAGTCAAAGAAAGAAGAAGCTGCAAATTTGGCTAAGTCTGGGAAAATAGTCTGTGGTACCTACTTTGGAGGCTTACTTGTTTTGTTGGGGAGGCATTCAAGGAAAGTTTGGAATTGGACATCAAATTATAAGTCCAATTAATGGTTGCGAAGACGTTGGTTGAGAAGATTGAAGTTTCCTGGACACCAAACGAGCAACCTAAAGATTGTATGGTAATGAGGAAAAAATCATTATCATGTGGGTTAAAATCCCTTATAGGGGATCTGAGGTTCGCAAGAGGGAAATGAGATTAGAATGACCCCCGGTCATGGGGGTGCTAATCCCCGATGGGGGATTTTATGCTGCACGATATGGGATTTGGCCCTAACGAGTTTTAGTTACCTTTTTCGCTTAGAATTTCTTTTTCATTTTTTGTACTTTCATTAGTTTTATTTTTTAGACCTATTTAAAGGGTTATAAACTCTGGTTTGAGAGAGATGGATGTTCAATAGAAAAAATCATTTTTGGCTCGTTTAGTTGTTACTTTTGAAATTGCTCTTGTGAATTGATGACCTTTAATTTTCTGAGTGTTTGTTTCGTATCAATCAAGTAATCACCTTGATCGTGGTCGAGCCTCTACCCTCATATTGATAGAGTCTTCTCCTAAGTGTGAGATTACACTCCAATCCATCGTAACTTTACTTTTTTTAGTTTTTGAGAGAAAATTCAAAAAAAAAAAAAAAACCTAAAAAGATTGTGACAGCGCAATTTTTATCAAAAGAATCTAGGCTTTCACGAGCTCCGGGTCTTATCAAGTAAGAAGCTTACAAGGTCAACCCTTGTACTTAGAAACCTTTGATCCCGACAATGATGCTCAAAACATACTTTGTAAGGACGAAATGATTCGCCTCTCTCGAAATGGAGTTATATTTTTCTTCCTCGAGTCTTCTTTTACGAATATTGGGGCAAAGTCTATGTAAGATGATTAGGAAGTATTTGCATTCCTGCCCACGTAACTCTTTTTGGACATTTTTTCGTAATAAGATGATCTTGTCACGCTGCATTGCACTTTTCGCGCTACTTTAAACGCAGAAAGGGGTTATTCTGCCTCGTACTTGGATACATTGCGAGCCTGATCAAGCAAAAGCGCTTACTCTTTTTCCTCGATCATACGGAGGGCCAATAAAATCAAAGAGTGTAAGAATCTCGAAAAACACATCCTCAATTTGACAATCAACCATAAAAAGTAATTTGTTTATCTAAACCAAACTCAGATATTAACCTAAAACAAAAAAACGTCATCATGCCATTATCCGTGATTTGGATTCGTTATGGAAGAAGAACAAAGGGGAAAAAGACAAAAGCAAGAGCAAATGGGTGGGTCCCGCCCATTTCATTCACCGGACACGGTGGCTCTGATCCTTCAGCCAATCAAAATCACGGAAGATGAGTTTTCATGGCAAAGCATAACTTTTCTCCCACTATCCCTTTTTTCGTTTTGTATCGATCGATACCTACTCTCCTCCTTTCCACTCGCTCAGTCTCAGGCCGCCACCAGCTCAACTGCTTCCCGCCGCCGTCGCTTCACTTTGTCTCCTCTGTAATCCTAATTCCTCCGCGTCATCCCCCCTTTTCATCGATTCGAAACAGGATGAGCAGCAACGGGGATCACAGCAGCGAATTGGAGGCGGCGCAGTACATCGGGATGCACCACCGCCACCAGCCGGCGGAGAATCAGTGTTCTTCTAACCTCGTCGTCCACATCAAAGCCCCAGTCGACATCGTAAGCAACTTTATTACCTCGATTTTCTTCTTCTTAAGGGGTGGTGTGGTGCTGAAATTGTGGGGGGGTTGCTTGATTGTGGATTCAGGTGTGGTCTTTGGTGAGGCGATTCGACGAGCCGCAGACGTACAAGCCGTTCATCAGCAGGTGTACGATGAACGGAGAGGTCGGGATCGGGAGCCTGAGGCACGTGAATGTGAGATCTGGCCTCCCTGCAACCACGAGCACCGAGAGATTGGAAGTTTTCGATGACGAGGAGCATATCCTTGGGATCAAGATCGTCGATGGTGATCACAGGCTCAGGGTAAATTGGCTACTGTTTGGTGTTGTCTATTTGGCCTTTGTTGATTCGTTTTCTTGCTGCTTCTCGATTCCGAGTAGTTTGACTTGATCTCCTTTAGGTTAGGAGGATGGTAATTGGTATAGGAAATGTCTGACAAGATTGTGGAGGTAGAACGTCTTTTGTTCTTGCTTGCAGTTACCATTTCTGGGTTGGGAACGTTTGGTTTGTTTCAGTTGTGTCACGGCTAGTTTTCTTGGTAGAACTCTGTCTTCTTCCTCATATGTCCTCAGGGAAATTTTCCTTGGGAGGTCTAGTAATGAGCTATCTTGCATCCGCTGCAGCTTCTTTCCCTTTCTGACCTTTTCCTTTTTTCTCATTTTGCCCTTGCTTCTGTCTGCTCGTGGTGTTAAAACATTGCAGAATTACTCCTCGGTCATAACGGTCCATCCCGAGGTTATCGATGGAAGGCCAGGGACGTTAGTCGTCGAGTCTTTCGTGGTGGATGTGCCTCAAGGGAACACCAAGGAGGATACATGCTATTTTGTTAGGGCTCTTATCAAGTGCAATCTCAGATCTTTGGCCGAGATCTCCGAGAGGATGGCTGTGCCTCGACCTGGACTCGACTGAGCCAACTGTCGATTCTCAGACCCGGCTGTGGCAGTTGGGAGGAGAACAAGGGGAGTAATACCGTTCAAAAAGTTTGATACTTGGAAGTGAAGTGGAGGGATTATGAAGCATCCATGGATGTATGAATACCAGTAGGCAGGTATATGTAGTGACTGCAGTCTTCGTTGGTCTTTCCATAGTCTCTCTCAAGCCGTCTTGTGTAGGCGGTTTTGATGTGCTCTTTTCCCTCCTTGTTTCTGCTGGTTTTGGTTTTGGTTGGCTGATGCTGTGCTCCTGGAATGTAAATTGTGGTCTTCATCAAAATACCTGTAAAATATGGTTTACCTCTATTCTTGCTGCTGCCAGACGCAGAGACAAAGAATACAGTGGAGAAACAAACATAAATGGAAATATGTAACATATTTATTTGGCTATCTTCTTTCTTTTGCCTCCTCTGCACTTTCTGCACTATATAATCTGACTCTGCTCGCCTCAGCCCTCATGACACTGAATCAATGGTTAAGATTACTAACTTCAGCCACAAAATGATCATGGGATGGGAGAAGATGATCATACGAGTTCATCATCACAAAATAGTTAGCTGAATTACGACGCTCTAATTCATAAAGCTGCCTCACCGCAGTTTCTGCATACTCTATGTTCCCCCTGGGTTCTGCACGAGCCTAGGAAAGCAGCCCAGATGATGGAATATTATTGGCAATGTTTGGATGAAGTCCCAAGCTTCATCAAGATACCCACTCTTCCCAGAAGATCCACCAGAATAGAACGTTGAGCCGCTTGTGAGCAACTTGGCTCAACTATTGAGTAGTTGAATGATGTCAAATCCTGGAAATGAAGTGGATAGAAAAGTTTCGGAATCTCAAGGAGGAGAGCGATTTCAGATGATACTTTGCGCACCTGCTGCGAAGAAGTTTCAATGTTGGGGAGAGAAGTCTGGGACTGAGTTTTTGGGCAGGAAATTTTTGAATCCCTCGCTGATGTTGATTATGCAAGATTACCATATTTGAGTTATGCACCAAATCTGCTCCCGGACAAAGGATGCTACTAACTCAATAATTTAATTGCATTAATTTAGATCCCGGACTGAGCAACATAATATAGATAGGAGGAACCAAAGGGAAAATACAAGACAGAAACTTGCAGAAAGAATAGAAGGAAGAAACACACCAATGCAAATGAGAGGGAATCAAAGATGAAGCTGGCAGTCCCTCCGACAAATTTGAAATTCCTACTTAACAGAATCAATGGCAGTCGAGATTTCCCCGGGGTCAGAAGATCAGCATAAAGTGCACCCAGTCCTCGTCATGCAACAGCTTTAGGAGCCTTCATTCCAAATCCATGCTTCATTTTTTCGACCCTGCACAAGATGATCAACTCAATTGCTGTTGCTTACTAGCACAAAGACGTATATCATTCGTTCCAACGCAAATGGATACACGTTCGTTTACTATCATGTGTGGTTGCATATGTCGAAGTACATTGCTGTAATCCCCAAAGCATTTCAGCATATACTAGTTGCAGAGGGTAGTACGAGTCATTTCAAAAGACTTTAAACTTACGTTGGAGCAAGTCTGCCTAGGCTGTCTAGCTCTTCCCCGGTATCCTCGTCCAGGACCCTCCCGGTGATCTCAATTATGTATGATCTGTCTCTCTCAGTTGGAAGTCCTCTCGTGGAGAGCAAATTCAGATCCTGCTGATGAAGTTCTCTTCCATTCACATAGACCCCAGTATCCCCGCAAGCACAATTCGCAGGGAGGGGATGATTCAGTTCTTCAATAGACGGCTGGTAACAAAAACAACGGGAAACATGAACATTTATGAGACCGCAACTTTAAATGCAGATGACCAACAGGATGATGATACTTGACTGACACTTACTGGTATGATACCAAGGCAAGGCCCTCCCATGACACCCCAAAAGCCGGCTCTATAGTCATACCTGGTTCAGGAAAATAGCAGAACTGGTGGTATCAAACATACACACCACGAGTAAAGGAGTACCAAAACAAAAGCATCAAACTGCATGATTATAAGTAATTTTACTCTGTCAAAGACTGGAATAACTTCAATGGAACTATTTCGAAGTTGTATCTGTTAGGCAAGTCTACTAAAATCAACATCATCCTCATACGATAATTCTGATCGATATACTAACCTAGCACCATGTCCTGAACTGCATACAAACTACTACTTGAAGGATATGTTGTTTCTGAAATAAGTGTCAGCAGATGTGAACTTACCAGTACTGTCCAGGATGAATTGGCCCTGCAACCTTCTCTGCCTTTTTAAGCACTCGATCCTGTATGGGATGCCCATTTACGAAGACATTGTTTTTCCCATGATCATCTGCATGATTAGATCTAGTAAAATCCTTAAAGCTCTTCTTTATAATGTTTGTGAAAAATGATTCTCTCGCCTTGCTGGTTTTCGACTGAATATCTTCTCTACCAGCATCGCCAGGATCATGGAAAATCTCAGCATTGCTATACTCATTGAATGAAACATCCATCTCAGTAGCCAAAGATGCCTCTTTCATAGAATTCTGACGTGTAGTAGCCTTGTTTGTAACAGCCTTTTCTTGATCTGAGCGACTACTTCGATTTCCCTTCCCTAATCGGTTAACTAAATGGTTATTATAAGAGTGATCAAAATGTTGATGATGTGGCGAACTGGTAAGTGATGTAGCAGGAGTAGGCTTAATTGGCAGGTAAACAAGGTTGGCAGCCTCCCTTGGACCACTTGAAGCATCAGGGCTATTTTCACACTCCGTGGAGCTTGGAGAAGAGGAAGGGAGGCTCTGCATCTCTTGAGGCCGGCTTGAATTCAACTCCTGGCCCATGGATGATGCAGTAGGATCAGTGTCAATTGTCTGGAAGTCAAAACCAGAAGTGTCGCCATCATCAGAAGAGAAATCAAGATTCATTCGGTTCATCTGGTGGTGAGAATATGAAGCATTGTGTTTCACGAACTCGGTTGAGCTATCATCAGCTTGTGGAGATGCTTGTTTCAAATTGGTCCTAGCAGAAAGAACAAGTTTCTGGTTCACAAAAGCCAAATCAATTACTGCTGAACAGGAACCACACCGAATCTTCCGTTGCTTTTTTGTCATAGCCAGTATTTTCTTGGGAAGTTGCAACAACTCAGAGCAATTGGAACAAGTGAAAAATGGTGCAGCACCGGCTACAGGACGAGAACATCGACCACCACCAGATAATACCACCTTACGGGGGCAACTGTGGAGAAATCCACCCACTTCAGCATTGAACTCACTTGGCAACCTCATACGGGAATGGAGACCACGAGAGTTGAATGAAGCAACATTAGCCCTGGAATTATGACTAGTTTGGCCAAACTGCCCAGGATTTTCATGGTGGTAGAACATGGAATCCTTTGGCATCCCATGGTATGATTTATCTGGTGGCGCAAGAGGTGGTACTCCGTGATGTTTTTCATAGCAGTGGAAACAAGAGCAGGGAGGGTGCTCAAAACGTGTATGAGGTTGGTAAGGCTCAAATGGATCGGGATTACTATCCAAGTAATGACCAGAAAAGTAATGATGAGGTTGTCGAGCATAATGACCTGGTAACTGCTGCTGCAGAGGCCTCTTCATAACGTGGGAGCCATATGGATAGTCAATACCAGGAAGATGACTGGAGTTGTTAACCGAAGGAAAAAAGTTGTGCATGTTCATGTCACGGCCTCTGCTGTACGGAAAAGGTTCGGGATGATGATGGTTGACATAGGAAGGCCTGGTAGCTTGTTTATCTGATGCTGGAAATCCCATTGGAAACTTATCAGCAGCTGAGCAACCACCTGGAAACCAAGCATCTGAAGAACCATAAGCATCTGGAGGGATCATTGCCCCACTACGAAGAACCTTTTCTTTTGGTTTGTCAACAACTTGGCAAGAACTAATAAGTTGTTCCTTCAGATCATCCAGCTTCCTCAGAAGCTCTGCCCGATCTTTCTCAAGGTATTGAACTCTATTTGCTTCACCTTTGTCATCACGGTTCCTCAATGATTCCCCGCAACTATAAGAAGCTGGCATGGTGCAATTAGATGGACCCTCACCTGACTGTTTTGAGGAAGAAAACCGCACACCTTCAACCCCAGTTTTCATAGGCCTCCGAACCCCTGCAGCTTCATCTCTCTCCCCAGATCGCCAAGCCGACATTCTTCCAGATTTCCCAGCAACACTAGCACTTCCAATTTCAGAAGTAAAATCAAGCCCTCGATCGACCAACCCATCATTGTCAGAGTTCATATGGAGACCATTCTCAACAGCAACTTTGCCAGTTGCGGATTTAGACTCATCCACGCATCCATCATCCGAGGCAATGCCAGTCTTCTCGGGTTCCTTCTCTTCACATTTCCATGAGTCTAGATTCGACTTGACATCCATTTCAGAGACATCTTGGCTCACCTCCTCAGGTTGCTTCTCCGCAGAGTGTTGCAAGCTATTGCTACTTCCGGTTCCAGAAACCCTTTCTTCAGTTGACTTGTCTGATATAGCTTCTCCCAACTGCTCTTCATTTTTTGCTGCAAATCAAATAAACAAACAATAATAAAGCGTCCGTCCAGCCTCAACAAGCAAGAACTGGGTTAGGTAAGAGACGAACTAATGCTAGTTTAAGGGCTTCACCAACCCGGAGAAAAATGAAGACTCAACAAGAAATTGTCACCAACCCGGAGGTAGATAGCTAGGACGAGAACTAGAGATCCAAATTAACTACAATTTCACATTACGCTCATCCTCAACTAAACAGAGAAAGGGTTTTTTAGTCCAAATTCTGCCAAGTCAGCACCTCAACTGAAAAATTGAAAGACGGTACCTCGAAGAACAGCGCCGCAGCCACCGCAGCGGTAGACGGCGTAGTTAACAAGCTCCGGCAGAAGGTTCTCGCACTTGGGGCAGCGTACAAGCCTCACATTCGCCGGCTCCGACATTATTTAAACAACTAAAAAATTAAGCGAATTAGAAAGGAGAAAAATCCACCATTAGAAAATGGAAAACAATAGTTCGTATCTCCGACGGAGCCCTACTAACAACGACGGTTCAAAGGTTTGGGGAGAAGAGCAGGGAAGGGGGAACGGAAAAATCTAAACCATCCCTTTTTCGTTTTCACACTAAAAAACAAACAGGCGGCTAAAATGTAAAGACCTAATCGACAACGAGGAGGAGAACGACGACGGGGGGAGGTGGAGCCCAGCAGATCAAGTGACGGAGGAGATTTACCGCCGCCGGCCAGTTAATTATCTGTTCGTACTGTCGAGCTTTTTTGCTAACAAAAAAAAATTCTGAAAGGAGGAAGATCGAGGAGGAGGGAATCAGTTGGTATGAAATTCTCGGGAATATCTGAGAATGTCGTCGGACGGGGCGGAAGAAGGATTATCTCGTGCTACGAGCGCCGGCAGCCGATCGTGTGGTTCCCGCCGACCACGGCTCCAGTAGTACTGTAGTAGTAATCAAGTCAAGCTCACAGCGCAGCAGCCGGAGAGAGAGAGAGAGAGAGAGAGAGGGGCAGAGTTATTTTTTTATTTATTAAGAGTGACTGGGAGGAAGAACTACTGGGTGGGTATATAAGGTGATCAAACGACGCGCGTGGCATTCAATAAGGCCGCAAATGAGTCGAGTTTATAATCGAATTTGAGCGAGTTGAGTTTGAAATCGGTTTGTTTACTAAAAAATTTACTCGAGTTTGGTTCATTAATGAGAGCTCGTGAGTTTTACTTGAGTTCGGCTCATCAATTAGTTTGCGAAATTAGGGATGAAAACGGGTTGGGTCAGGATCTAGGTCAGATAGTGTTATATTCATACCTTGCCCGAAATAGTTCGGGTTTTACTGATACTCATATATATATAAGAATCGGGTAGAATATCAAAACAACGTCCATGCCCAATGGAGTTTCGGATATTCACGATTATTGATAGATAATAATAATTTTTATTAAAACTTCAACCAATGTGTCAACAATTACATATTAATCGCTTTGCTCATAAGTTGCTAGTTGAAGTGGCTCGTGAGGCATATTATCGAGTCAGCTCATTGCTCAAAACGAGCTAGCTCACTGGTTGAGCTCTGGCCGCCATATAAATAATGGTTTGGTAACCGGCTAACCGCTTTTTTTCCACACCCAGTCTGCAAGTCTGCATAAGCTTTTGTTTGTTTCTTTTCTTGTTGTTTTGATGTAAGCTTTGTTGTTTCCTTTTGCTTTAACTTTATTCGCCCCGTTGCTTTCCCTTCCAATTCAGTTTCTTTTTTTCCCTTTCTCGCATTTTTGGTAGAGAACAGGCATGGTTTTCTTCTACTTTGGCATGGAAGGAAGAACCGGGGAAGGGAGGGAGGGACAGCTCAAAGAAAAGGAAAAGAAGAGTTTTGGAGGTTACGAAAGCAAGTGAATGAGCCTGAAAAAGGATAAAGGTTCGAGTGTGAGAAGTTTTGCTGCATTAAAGTGAAAAAAAAGTAAGGACAACTGAAGAGTGTTCGAGCCACTGGAGGAGCTACAGACGACGAAGTCCTAGCGAATGTGGCTCGATTTGCCCTTTGCTATGATGGTTCAGCACGAAAGAGAGAATGGTTTGCTGCCTAACTCTTCTAGTCAGAGCTCTAATCATGCCTCTTTAAGTCTGCTACAGATAGTATGGCATACTGAAGACATATTTTACAAGAAGTAGGACCTAATTATGTATTGCTTCTCCCATAATGACTGGCTGGCAGTCTTTTCAATCGAATTATCACATAATAATGCAAGTGACGCAGCAACCTCACATTCAGCAGCCATGAACAACAACTCAGCAGAATGCTCCACCTACTACTTTTCAGCCTATGAAGAATTCTCAAGTCTCCTTACTCTAATGAGAACACAACTCCAGGATCTCACCAAGCCGTGAGTAGGGAAAATTATGTGGCTTCATACGTAGTTTTTGTTATTAGTTTATGCATTTAAGTTCATGTTATACATTTTAGTTCTTGCTTTATATTCAGTTATTTTCTTGAACAATAAGAGTTCAAGTTGTCAGCGTGCAACTAAATCAAAAGTACAGGCAAATAACCCGAGAAGTCGATGATGATGATCATAACAACAACAACAACAACAACAACAACAAATAATCAAACAAACAGAATGGAGAGAACAGGATGATGTCTTGAACAATAATAGTATTGCAAATTTCTAAGCACATGCATGCTTTTTATCAATCCCTGAAAAACCAAACTTTTCTATGTATTATACAAATTTGTCGGGCACTGGGCTACTGACTCACAAAGGTTCAGTCCTTGTTTAACCTCTACACATTCTTGTTTTCTTTTTTCGGTTTGCCTAACCTGATCTGTCTGTCTCTCTCCCACAAATGAAAATTATACCAGAAGATAAAAGGCGGGGGAAATGAAGAGAAGAAAAAATTTAGAGAAGACTAGGCTTTCAAGGAAAGCGCCAAAGGTTAATAAAAAACGGGCGATTTTCCTATACACAGTTCTACATGAAATAGCTTAGCGATTTCTTCTTTCTGGATCCACCTTCACCATACAGATCATTCCATTGCAGGAGCTCGCTCATGTTACTGGATTCCGACGACACGCTTGCGCATACCTACAATCGCGTCAAAACAGTTTCAATCAAATGCTCAAACATACATATACTGAAGCCTGTCACTGGTGACCTGATCATTAACAAGAGAGGGAAAAAAAGAGTTCAGATACCTGCTCATGCGCGTATCGGAAATCCTCCATTTTAAGCTGGCGCACATCAGAACTACCATACAATGAAGGTGCAGGTCGTTTCTCGGACACTGCCACGTTCCTCTCCTGTACCATCCAAATACCATCATAAACTCGACGTTAGGCTGCTATCTATGACTGACCGGAACACATACAGGCATGGGGGAAGAAAGAAAGATTATCACTCACCTTCTTCTCCTTCTCCAATATTTCTCTTATGGGACAATGAGCTGCAGTTACACAAAGGTTCTGAAACGAGGAGAAGGAATACAAATCTTGTTAAACCGAAACGACATCAGCCAAGAAGCCCCACTTGACACACTGAAAATATGACATTTTTATTTACCTTCAAATCACTTCCAGAATAACCATCTGTCATATTCGCAACTGCTTCCATATCTACGTCGCCTCCCAGTTCTTCTTTGGCCAAGATGACCTTGAGAATCTTTTCTCTATTTGGTGCATCTGGCAAGTTAACCATCAACCTAGATTTGCAACATTTGTGCAACTATGTTAATCATGCTGCAGCTTCTAAAGACAATAGCAGGAAAAGGAGAATCCGGAGCCACAACAGCAGAGATTAAAAGCAGGCACACGCACCTTCGCGGGAGCCTCCTAATAACAGCTTCATCAAGATCAAACGGCCTATTTGTAGCAGCAAGAACTAAAACCCTTTCTTTATCTTTTGTACGCAAGCCATCCCAGTTCACCATGAATTCATTCTTCATTTTCCGCATAGCTTCATGTTCTCCGGGATTCTCACGTCTTCCCAACATGCTATCCACCTAAAAGGAGCACAAACCACAAGTAATAAACCACATCTTAATATCACAGCCTTTAGACTAAAATCAGAGTGGTGTTTCTGGGCAAGGTGAATGAGGAGGAACTTACCTCATCAACAAAAATTACACTAGGAGCAATTTTGCTAGCCAAAGAGAATACGGCCTTCACATACTTCTCTCCTTCACCAAACCACTGCATTCGTTGCATCAGTCATAAGAATCTTACTACCAAAATCAATTCCCTAAAAACCACATTACCAGCGCAGACTTACCTTCGAAGTGATGCTTGACATGGATATATTTATGAAATTTGCACCAGCTTCAGTTGCTACAGCCTTTGCAAGCATTGTTTTCCCGGTACCAGGAGGACCAAACAGCAATATTCCTTTGCAAGGCTGTATTGTTACCAGATTCTCAGTATCACGACTTCATTTTAAAGACATAACTAAAGAGGATACATATCACATAAAGCTAACCTTAGTCAGCTGCCCTTTGCAGAATAGTTCAGGCCTCTGAAGAGGAAGCATTACAAGTTCCTTCAATGTTTCCTTGACATTTTCCAGGGCACCAATGTCATTAAAAGAAACTCCAATATCATTAGGTGGAATCACATCAGCTAGAAGCTTCTTCTCAAATTCATTGTCAGTCACAACATCCTGTAACATGTTCCAAATTATCAGTTAAATTACATAAAGAGTACCATGAACTAGTACAGTGCATATCATTCACAAAAAGCTGATAAAGACACTGGGATAGCTATAAACTTTACCTTGAGTGATTTCTTCGAGCTCTTGTTTTCATTATGTATACCATGAAGAATGCTCAATCCATAGTTGATACTGCAAAGTAAGCAACCAATCCAAATATTAAAAACAATACACTAGAAGGAAAATGGATTTTGTCATATATAATAAACTTTTAAGCAAGAAAGACAATGCGAGAACAGAACCTTTCTGTTGATATTGTTAACTTGGCATCTACCGGAGAAGCCTCAGAACAATGCATGAAGTGATGACTTAATGCCCAACCCACGACTTTCTCTACACCTATTATATTGGGGGGGGAAACATCAGTCAAGAATATAGTTTTCAATCTCAAAGTGGCTGGATAATGACAAAAGTTAATGAAAACTGACTTTCAGTTGTCAACGTCTGGTCATTGATGCACAGACACTCAAGATCAGGGCATTGCAGGCCAACTCGAGCAAGAACCTAGACAGTTGACAATTCAACAAGTGCAAAAAGTCAGCCACAAATGAGATGACATTTTCAACCCAGTGTTAAGAGATAACATGGTAGTTTTTAATAAAAATCAAGAAACAGTGAGTGCAGTACTTAAACTCCTGAGCATAGCTGGTAAATAGGCAAAGTTCTCCAGACATTTCATGCCGTAGCATAGTAAACATGTTTTATCACTTTATCTACCGGAAGTTGTACATTGATTCATATGGACTCTTCTCTCATAATCATGTTCAGCAGCCGGAAAATGGTACATCTCAAAAGAAATTACAGGTAACGACAGCCAATGCAACGGATGCTTACTGAACGAATGGTAACAATATTAGCCTGCGCTTTCAGAGTTTCAATATCACGATCCAACTGCTGCTTCCAGTCTAAGAGCAATCCTTCTTCCTGAAAAGATCTCCAAAATGTAAGATACATTCATCCAATTGTACATTCTTCCATATCAATCACAGTGTAGGGTCTGAACCTGGGGTAGCTGAATGGTCACTTTGTTGGGAAAAAGTCTTGAGAGTTGTTTCATTGTTTTAGGAGTCTCCTTGCTTTTGTCATGCAGTCTACCTAAGTTATCCTGAATAAGAGAAATTGTATGATCAATTATCAACCCAAAATAAGTAAATATGTAAAAGTCAATCATCAAATAATTCACGATAGTAATATCGATATAATCAGCCCATATGTCAGAAATCCTCATATAGTTGAACTTCATGAAACAGGGGCCACGGCTTTTTGAAAAGATCCAGCATCTATCACTTGAAGCACGCCCATATAGATGGAATTCAATTGAAACAATACCAGGATTAAATGAAACAAACTAATCACCTGATATGTTCAATAGACAACACTATCTTGCAAAAATCGATCTTAGCATTGGATACCCTTGATACAGAGCTCAAGAATAATCAATCGAGCCGTAATGTATATATGCATGCAAACTAAAACTATTTTTTCATGTGCATCTAGACAACAATTAAACTATAACATACTAACAAAATGTTTCTGGGCTCCAATTAACTCCGCATCTAATAGCAGTAGCCATCTATGACAAAGAGACTCAGGAAAATCCTCATTGGTAAATACTAAGCAGTTCATAAGCATTCTTACGCGCAATTGAAACTAAGGCACCCAAAAATGTCCAGCACTAACAGAGCAGTCGAAAACAATCTCCTATGGATACCAAGTATTTTTCATTAGTTATAAGCTCTATGAGATTAGTGGTGACTTACAGGAAATGCAAAATCAAGCAAAGCAGTGTGATTGCTTCCAAACTTCGTAAACAGAAGCCCGCCAGGCTGAGACTGCAGAATATTAAGAAGTTAGCACACAACAGACTAGTCATCACAATGAACAGAGAAAAATCAAGAAATCGTACGAACACACACACACAAGGAAGAAACTGCTACGCTTGAAGTGTGTACCTTCTCTTTTCGACTGTCCATCTGTGCATGGGATCCAATCACAATAACCTTGTCTGGTAAATTTTCCATCTTACTTTTTAAGGCAGCATATGCATCTTGGTTGCCCGCCACAGACTTTTCTATGTCTTTTAGAAACACTATTAAAGGACCACCTTTACTTTCGCTCAAAGCAACCTAGAACATAAGTCCCAGATCAGATCAGATGAGATGCAGGAAGCCAGCAACAGATGAATATTGAGAGAGCCACAATGTACCTCAAAGAGTTCACTGACAGCAAGCCTGTCAAACTCTTCGCCTCCAGAGCTATCCAAGCGTAGTGAATTGGCTACAGATAAAAGAGGTAATCAGAAACTTCGCCTTACAAGATAGTCCACAAAGGACAATAGCAAGCATCCTGAACATGATGAGACATGGCTAGAACAAAGTACCAGCACAAAAGAAACCATGATCTTCTTCACAAAGGCCACCAAGATCATTGCCTTCTTGGATGGATCTATCAAATCTCACACCAATTTTTGAGGACCCATTTTCTTCAAAAGCAAGAAGTACCTTGCCACGAAACCCAATAGTAGGTCCCCTGCCACGAAACCAAAATAAAGGATCAACTGCTTGTCACCTGGAACAACAAAGACAGAGTGGCAACAACAATATGACAGCACAAGAATCTGGCAATAGTACCTTAGTGGAGGTTGAAGAGGAGACAGCGCTGATGGTGAAGAGATACCCACATACTTCACCCTGTCACCTGGTGCACGTATGAGAAAGTCAATTGAGTGGATCATGTGAAGAGCCAAGAAAACAGTAGGATGTTAAGTGCTCTAGAACCACAACGGAAAGCTAAAATACCTGTTTTAAATGTGCAGTGCTTAGATGAGGCTGTAGATGTTTCCTGCTTCGGAAGAGCGTGAGAGCTTATTATGGACCCGCCAGTAATGTCAGCCTCCACACTAGAAGCAGGCTTCTTATGGTGTAGTGCTGATTGCATAACTCTTTTGGCAAATAATGCTCTTTCAGGTCTCAAAATTTCTTTCACAGGATCAGCTTCTTTGGTTGTTGATCCCTGTAGGTATTGCACAATAACGTGAAAGCAAGACAGATTAAGTACGTTACACTTGTATGTCCAAAACTTGGACTCTTGGAGTGGTAGGAGAGGGGAGGGGGATTCCTTTCAAGTTTTTAAGCAAACAGGAACCGAAGTATGGGCATGAATCTAAAGAAACAGAAAAATAATAAATAAGTATAATATTTCAGGTTACATTTCACTTACACCAGGCAATTGTAGGGAATCAACAACCAGCAGTCTAGCTCCAATGTCTTTTGCAAGTGCCTTCACAAGTCTCTCCTGATATATCTCTGATCCTATCAAGAAGAAATAGAAGATAGACACATACGACAATCATAAAGCTAACAATGAAATAGATGGTACCAAATTAAACCTTAATCAAGAAATATATAGATGGTACCTGCAGGACCAGACAACAATATTCGAGGTGATACAGTAGGGAGATCAGAAGCAAACTTAGTTACTTTACTGTTACACTTCAAGTGAACAAATGCAGCACCCACAAGAACTTTCTTTGTTGTATCACTGAAATAAAACTAAAGTCAGTAACCGAAAGGGCTAAAACAACTAAGCAATAGAAGCAAGTAAGAACAAAATTTTCAACAGAACATCATGATGACACTGCAATATTATCATCAATGCTGAAAGAACTTATATTGTCAACCTCGGTTGGTCAGCCAACAAATATTAGACAATGATGCAACTTAATAACATGGGAAATTGCAAACCTAAGGTAATAAGGGAAATTTTCAAATGAAACTTCGATGCTTTCAGGGCTCAAGATGCCTTGTTGAAGACTGTCTTTGAATGCTTGGCGGCCAGTAGAAAGCAGATCCGCAGAAGGATCAAGACCCCTGAGTAACTCCTTCCGTCCTTCAAATATCTTTGATATATCTCGTTCACAAGAGGAACCAGCAAGCATCTGCAAAAGAGGCCTTAATTCAGAGATAGGGACTGGTGTCTTCCCAGCCTCTGCATCTGTGGCACCGTCCAATGGAAGTGATTCAAGATTGGGGTTTTCATTGGCACAATTTCCAGATGGAGCGGCAATGTCCTCCCTTGGTGAAACGAATGGTTGCTCACTATTGTCTGTGCTATCCTTCATGTTAATTTCTGGAGTATGATCATCAGGTGTTACACTGATGGGAGATAGGATAGAAGGATCAGGTTTCTTTTGAGTATCCTCGCCAGCTTTCAAAGGACGGGGGATAAATATATCTTGAAAATTCGACAAAGATGCCAGTATTGACGCGCTTGCAAAGGCTGAGGAATCTCCAGATCTTGCCTCCAGAGGGATCCCTTTGCCTCCGGCACCCTGGCCTTCTAAAATGCTCAAAGAAGCTATACCTCGACCTCCCAAACTGTCATGCGGGCACTGCTGAAATATCTGCCCTCATTTGTTAAGGAAACTCTGTATTAAGAAGTTCATCAATTAAGAAGAGTTGCTCAATAGTACGCAATTGGCTTTCTAGATGAGTGAAAAACATAGTGAAATAACAAACAAAAAAAACTAAACCCAAAAACTAATCAAGATAAGAGGCCAACAGCGAACAAATGACCAAGGATACATAAGCATGTTCCGCAGAAGAGTTGAAAACCACCTCGTCTCCTGCATTTAACATTACACGAGAACCTTTGCGCTGAACCTTACCATTAACATGGACTGTTCCTTTTCCTCCAACAACTTCCATCATGGCAGCATAAACACCTCCACACTTTAACAGAAACAATAGCAAATCAATGAGAGAGAAATCAAAGTTTGAAAGATTATATAAGAAAATAAATTACTTGATACAAAAAAGACCTGGGAGTAGCATCTCATAGTGTGGGGCAATATAAAACAAATTACTTGATACAAAAAAACTATGGAGAAGTATCTGAGTGAGGTATCCTCATCTAGCAAGTGATATGCATGCAAATTCGATGTTACATAGGCAAATAGCATAGAGAACATACCTCTATTTGTTTCAGTCTGCACAAAACAGAACTGACAGTCAAATCATCAAGGCATAAGTTGCTTTCAGGGTTTTGACCAACAGTGAAAACTGGGCCACATAAGGGCATGTGAGGATTCTGAATAGAATGAAACATAAGTACATTAGAAACACACATCAGCTCCACAGAAACAACTTCAAATGACTAAAGAAATAGAATAAAACCACATAAGCCAATTGGTGTTCCCACACGCCTCATCTCAGAAATTTAAAATGACTCAATAACACATCAACAACTACAGAGATGCTACAATTACAGTACAGTTAGTAAGAGGTATGACTGCATGTTTCCCATACAGTAAATTCTATGAAACCCAGAACACCAATGAGCCAATTAATCGCCAATATTAATAGACTTCTGAGAATAGGAAGAAAAAAGAGTTTCACTCATTCTCACATTCTCAATCACAAATTTACGTGGCACTGAGACAAACTCCAACTCAAATTTATCATCAATTTACCCCCCGGTAGATGATTGAGACTTAAAAATAGCCTCATTAGACAGCAATTAATGCCTTGTTATACAGAGTCCAACCAACAGCCCGGCAGTTCTCCAAGCCACATTATCAACATAGGCACAACATTAACCTACATGAAAGGTCACGCACTCACGCTAATCAAAAAACAAGGACACCAACCCACAATAACGAGTCTTATCTCATCTACTATTATCATTGTAAGAGAAAAAGTGTAATCGTCTCATCCAATGTTCTACGTTCTAGTTTGCTAATTGCAAAAACCAGAGGGATGACGGTCCAACTAACTATTTTTTTGCCTAAGTCTTAGAAATCCAAACTACCAAAGATACCCTCCTAACCTCAGGTTCAAAGCAGTAGTAATGCATTTACCATGTGATTGACTATGCCTCCAGTCTGAAAGCCCATCTACTAAGATTATACACAAACTGTAATCAAGAGCAATAAAGTTGCAAATTCTCCAAAAGTTACAAATCACCCTTATAAACACAACTGTAGGTAACATAGCCCACCATACTAAACACATGTATGCACAAACATGCATAACACAAAACAAGGAGGGTTTTGCAACTCTAGTACACCTCAATAGTTTAGACCCAAATAAAACCTTCAGTATATAACACGGTCTTGAGCAACCAGAGCTGAAACAGATCAACAACCTATCGCCTTAAGGGGGTAAATGTTAGTTAGATATCTTCTTACCCCTAACTAGTCAACAGAACTGGATATACTACAGAACATAACAGGAGGGGATAACAGAAGAGACGGAAAAAAGGGAACACACACCACATAGTGGTACACACTCACCCTCCACCCCCGCACACATATAAATCAATCTAAAGGGGAAATCAAATCAACCAACCTTCGAATACTGGCAAAGAAGCTTGGCCCATGCAACCTGAGGCTCTAATTTCTCAGGCTTCTTTTGCCCCTTCTTAGCCCGAGTAGCTAGTACACTAGCACCTTTGGGTCTCTCCCTGTTCAATGCAGCTCCACCTAAACCAATATGACAGTCAAACAAACGCCAAATCAGCAATCCAACGAACTCCTAAAGAGAGATTTGGTTTTCACAAAACCTCGAAGCAGCATGCAGCGATGAAATTGAAGAAAGATTGCACCTTGAGGCGTTATAGAGGCCAAATCCTCCACTTCCGCATCCGCAACATCGACATCAGGAGTTTTGACGCCATCAGCAGGCACATCCTTGGAAGGAGCAGCCACATGCGGATCCGAAGATTGCAACTCGGGCACATGAGGCACAGGGCCAGAATCCTTAGCCAGATTTAGGGTTTCAACCGGCACAGACACCAGTGCGTCATCGTTCGTCGACGACGACGCCTCCGCTGCAGCAGCACCAGCCGCGGTCGCCGCTGACTGGTATCCGGCAAAATCAAAAGAAAATAAAGAGATAAACGTACGATTAGAGACATCGAGTCAACACACACCCTCAGGAATTAAGCCTAACAATAAAGAACGAAGGAATCAAAACCAGAAACCCACAAAACAAAAAACAATTCCGCCAAGAATTCAAAGAGTTTAACCTTGGATCTTTTCGACGGAGGAGGAGGAGGGGAAGAGCGGACGGAGGAAGGGACAGGGCGTTTGGAAGCGGAGGAACTGCGCCGGGTTTCCACCATCTCGGCCGTCGATGGTTGGTTCAGGTGATGGCTACGGGCGGATTCTCTGATCCACCAAGAGCTCGGGTTTGTTTGTTCGGCTTCGTCGGACGAGGTAGAGAGAACACAGGGAGAAATGAGAAACTAAATGAGAATGAAAATCGATAGATAGGAGGAAAAATATTTTAAATACGAATGAGGTAGAATGATTGCGGAGATATCAGTTATCGAGAGTTCACTTTTTTATTATTATTTATCATTTTTCAATACAGATGTCGTTTAGGACAAGGTAGTCAAACCGGTTTAAATCATCGATTAAAAAATTGTGCCGTACTTGTGGTTGAATCACAAAATACCAGTATTGAAATCAAATTCGAAATGATACAAACAATAGTGATAAAAATTGTGTCGGTCGGTTTTTAGATGTTAAACCTATTAATCGCGGTATCCCGACCTATTTTAATCATACCGAACAACGAAGAAATTCTAAAACAAAATTCTCAAATGTCAAAACCACTTCGTTTTGAGAGAAAGTTAACGAGAAAAAAAAAATGAAAATTGGATAGAGCCCTCCTCTCTAACACAACTCTAATCGACACTTACTCTATCCTTTTCTCTCCTTCTCTAAAGCGACACTCAACTCTCTATAGTAACCATGGATTGAACCTTCTTTATGACAGCTAAGATAGAAGGCAATGTCTGCACTTTGTAATTTGGTTTAGTTAAACTTTATTTTTAAGATTAATTTTGCAATTGTGCATTTTACTCTATGAGCCTTTTGTGCCTTGGTTTCTCATGTTTAGTTAGTTAGTATTTAACTCATTACTATCATTTGTAGTTCATGTATTTTTCAGGTATGATATCATATTTATGTCACTACGATGTTGTTGATATCGGGGTTGTAGCTGATTTCAACCTCTTCAATCTTGGGCCTCAAAGCGATTTGAAGTGCCCATTTACCGTAACATTTCTTCGTGATGTTGCCTCCAAACGCTTCCTGCAAAAAGGGGGTCGATGCTCAAGTTAGTCCCTAGTGCAGGGGATAGAATAGTTCACAAGGTGTTTGCAGGAGGTGAGTCCAACAGATGACAGACACCAATTGCAGCGGGCGCTCTCAGGGTACTTCCCCGCTCTCTTGCTTTACCTTCCACTAGAGAGTATTAACAGGTTATATAGTGTCTACCTGGGGGACAAAGAGAGGACAGGTGTCGGCGTCGTAGATGAAAACGTACACGTCACCGGGATATGTGTCATCTATGACCGCATGTGTCCGGTCCGCCATGTGGTTCTACACATGTCAAGCATGCCTTTGTCTAATAAGAACACGCTTGCCACATGGAGACTGGTCGAGGAGGGTGCATGGCATGAGTGCAGGTGGGAGTGTAAGCAATGGATACAATCGCGATCGCAGAAAAGGTTGTTTTTGCGGTTTGCGATTAACCATTAACCGGTTTTGGTGCGATTTGCGGTTTAACCGCACAACCGTAACCGAATTCCCAGCCCTAGCCTTAACTAGATAATTTACTAATTGCTAGTTGTAGTTTGTTATACATGGCCCCAAATCATATTCATGCTGCTAAGTGCTAACCCAAACAAGCGAAAAACTTAAGGAGGCCCAAACTGAGTGGACAAAACAATCCACACGGGGCACGGCTGAACGCAAGCGGGCTCCAGCCCAACACCAACTAGCAATCGAAAGCAACGCTCAGTCGCTCACCTGTCGTCTTTTCGCCGCATGTGCTCCGGTCTCCGGGAACGCCGACGTCGCTCGGCAACTCCTCAGGTTCTTCCACTTCAACCGGCTTTCCTTCCGTCTATTACCGCTCCTCTTCACTTGCTTTTTCTCTGCAATTCTGTTCACATCCGGTCTCTTCTTCTTCTTCTTCTTCGAGTTCTCGTCAGTACCGATCACCGATGACGGTAGGGTTTCTGAATGCGGAGGAGGAATTCCAAGCCGCTGGTCGATGATATTGACGACAATACCAACGATTGAGTTCATCCTTTTTATCCATCGTCACCGCCCTCCTCCTTTGACAACAATAGCTAGCATAGATATTATTCGCCGAGGTTCATCCCCGCCACTGCAAGGAGATCAATTGCCGCTGACACCAGTTATTGTCATCAGTCTGTTTTTACCTCCAGGTTTGTTCTATTCCCACTCTATTCATCCTGCTGCAATGCATGTTCGGTTCAACTGCAAAATCTCCTTGCAATTGAGTGATATCGATTTCGTATTCCCGTCCAAATCTTGGTCGTGGTTTGGGTTACTTGATCTACGGTTTATGCCCTAGTACAATACATAATTCGGAGAATAAGCAGCTGATTTTGGGTTTCTTCTTCTTCGCCTCCATGGCTACTACGGTTGCTAGTTCTATTTCGTTGGTTTTTTCTTTAATTGTTGGCAATTCTTCGTACGTAGCATGTGCGTTTGAGAGATGAAGGTTTTAGTGAACAAGCGTTAGGCTTCAGCCAGTCATAATGTGCAGGCTTTAAGTCTTTCATTTGGGTGTCTTCCTTGTTGTGCTGTTTAATTAAGTATTATTTTGTAATGCAAGGTGATCATAAATTCAAGCTTCTCATATGCCTGAAAGAGTTGATTCTTTCACTTTGTTTGTTACTCTAGGGTGCATTTGATCTGGCTTCTGCAATCTGATCTGAGTATCTACCTCCAACCCGTTCATGTTCGTGACCATTAGCTTCCTTGCTTTAGTTTCTCCAATGGGTTTTAATCTGTGACTGAAAGTTTTTTGTTAATAGCTGATTTTACGGCTTGCTCATCAACTCTTTTTATTTTTATATTTTATAAATGGGTTTCAGGGTTTTTGTTTATTGGGTAGTGGATTTGTGTTTCAGGGTTTAGGTTGGTTTCCATAGCCTCTTGAAATTATTGCCAACTTTGCAGGACAAGAGCTTCACTTCAGTTTGAAGACCCCCTGCTTCAGTTCTATTGCTCAGGGGATCCTTTCCACATCCTAGAATTCATTCCCATAGAATTTGTTGACCGGAATGACAAACAAGAGAAAGAGAATCATACTTGAGAATGATGCCAAACAACTTTCTGCACATTGTTACAGTTTTGCTTCCCTGTTAATTGAGCCTACTTGATTGAGTTTCTTTGAATGATGTGTTTTTTTATGCTTCGGGGTAGCTTTGCTTTGTATTCTCTTCCATTTGGGATGGTGGTCTGTGATTATGGTTCAGGCCTTATTATTATTATCTTCAACTCAATGCATGTCTCAAGTTTCTCTTTGAAAGTTCTCCATCTTTCTTGGCCATGAGAACTCATATAGCACACTGTTATGGTTGTTTGCTTTAAGATGACCTTAATATATTCCATTTGTTCATTTTGTTGGCCGTTTCTTTCTTCTATGGATTGGTTGCTGCATATTTTCTTACCTAAAAGGTCTACTGCAATTTATCTTAATTTGTCTGTTTGCTGCAAGTTTATGATGCTGCAGATTTTCAGATGCAACTCTTCTCAGGCTGCAGAATTGTACTTTGATGTTCGTAAAAAAAATTCCCAAAGAATATCCAAACATAGATATTGGGGTGACTTCTGATCTATCTAGTAGCTAGGACTCCAAAATCATCATTATGGTAGCTTCTCTTTTGTTTATGGTTTGTAATTGTACACCATATTGGTTTATTGTACCGATTAATCACATCGATGATGAGATAATCGATGACGAAATAGTACGATATCGATTTGGTATTTCACAATATGTTCCAAATTATGCTACATAAACTAAAAATCAAATTTGTTAAATTTGAAATACCTAAGAGTTGCTAATAAACCTATCCAAACATCAAATTTTAGATCCTCGACTTTGAAATGCACATTTCAAGCACACCTATCCAAACTCCAGAAATTTTGCTTGCCCGTATATTATACACATCTCCCTTATCTGTCTTTTTACAATGGGAACAAGAAGAAAAAAACAACTACCACAGCCTCCAGAACCAGACAGGTGGCCGGCCAGAAAGCCTGGGCAACTCACCTAGTGCAGACCCATTCACGAGTTACAAAAAAGCAAACATAAATTTAAAACACATAAAACACAAATTGTTCCTTGGATCTGTCTATATCAACTGATCTTTCTCGCAGGAAGAAACGAGCTTGAGATTGAGGACGGCGAGGAAGGCAGCCCAAGCGAAGCACGGCTTGACGAGGTCGGCCGCGATCGGGTTGATCCCCCTGAAGTGTCGGTAACACCCGGCCAGCGCGCCCAGGACCCCGACGCAGACGACGAGCCCCAACGACGGCGCACCGAGCCCGAACACCACGGGCCCCCACACGAGGCTGAGCCCGAGCTGGGCCCCGTACGTGTAGAGGGCCGCGGGCTGCTTGTGGAACCCGCCCTCGGCCCACACCAGCCACCCCGACAGGCCCATCAGGAGCGCCGCGGTCAGGCAGGTCGCGTGGACGAGCCAGAGCGGCGGGAACCAGAACGCCGCCACGTGTCGGCCGCCCTCGCCGCTGCCGCGGCCGTAGCCTCCGCCGCGGTCGAGGAAGTAGATGCTGAGGAAGGTGAGGGAGAGAGGGAGGCCCACCGCCACGGCCAGCGACCGCAGGCCCCTCTTGGCCATCGCCATCCTCTTCTCCCTCCTCCCACCTCTCGCCGCTGATTTGTTCGCCATTGTCGCGGTGGTGTTGTCGGGTGCAGAAGCGGAGGTTGTGCGCTGCTTGATTTGAGAATCCATCGAAATTGATCCGAGGTTTATTTTTGTTGTAGCTAGGCGATGATCAATTGTAATGGGAGGCAGGGAAGGAAGGCAGGGGGAGATTTTAAGTTTCTTGTTCTTTTTTTTCTTCTTTTGTGTTGCGCGGAGGGAATTTAGGAGGTGGATTCAGCCATTGATCAAAGCGATTCTTATTTAGGAGAAGATGAAGAAAGAGGGATTATAAGGAGGAGAAGTGAAGATAACATTCCATTAAAATAAAAATTATAAAATGAAGAACGCCGGAGTCGAAAGCTAAGAAAAGGGGATGGTCATAGATAATGGGACGCGTGGGGGCAAGAAGAGATGGCACAGCAGCAGCAACACCAGGGAAATCCACGTGTAAGCCCTGCAAGGCGATCATCTCATATGTATAAATGTATGTATGTTTGATTTCGGTTCATGAGTTTGTTAATAGTAGCCGCGAAATCGAATAAGTATAGAAAAATATTACTTATTAGTGTTTTTTTATAGTTTCAAAATGTGATTTTGCTGATAAAAATATATATGGATGAACCAAAACTAGTAAATATCAAATGCTAAAATTAATAAAATCGAAAGTAGGTGTGATTTAGATTTAAAAAATGCAAAGATTTACTATCTAATGCTTGAATTACGTTGTCAGATGAACTGACCGACTCAGCATATGAATTAATAGAACCACCAAATCAGTTACAACAACAATTTGATTCATTTAGTTGGACGGTTACGTGATGAACCGAACGATTTTTAATGGTTTGCAGGGATCAAGAAGGCGTAATTTCGCGTAGGCCTAGGTATTGGGCAGTGACAAAACGCCTCGCCTAAGTCCTGGACAGAAAATTAAGTGTTTATCACGTCTAAGCGATGCTTAAGGGGAAAATAGGCACAATTAATTGATGTGAGGCGTGATGAATCTAAGTGAGTCGTGCTTAATTTCAATAGTAGACCAATGATTACAAGAATTGTAGCTAATATTCCCAAAACGACATCATTTATAGTTGCCCTATATTCAATGCATCCTTCACTCGTTCTTTGATTTGGAATTGCAATTCGAAATCATATGACTTATTTTTATAATGTTGAGGGTTAGCTAAGTTGGTAACATTTAAAATTGAAATAAAGTAAAAATGTGCTAAAAATTGCTACTTTTGCTAAAATGCCTAGACATAACCTATGTACCGCTTAGACGTGTCTGGCACTAGGCAGTGACCCTATGTCTGCCTTACGCCCAACGCCTTCTTGAATCTTGATGGTTTGACATAAAACTATATGAATCGTCTTGGTTTGATTAATTTCATTTTGGCATGATGTATGTATTCGTAGCAATAGAGTTACATCCACTGACCCTAACGTTGGGTTCCATGAATTGCTCTCGTCTAACCTTAAAGATGGGAACCACAAAATTGATTTTGGGATCATCTGTTGGCTGCTTTAGAAATAGAGGAACGAAGACGCCTTGGATGGCCAAGTCTACTCCGAACTTGGTCTGATAGACAAGATTAGGTTTGGCATTTATCGCCAGGCGCATGAGAGCTTCGACAAGATCAACATTAACAAACAGGTTAAGCGAGCAACTGTTCAACTCACTTGGACACCTCCAAATGAAGGCTGAATCCAAATTCAGACGGATGGCTCCTTCTCACCCGAAACAGGCTATGCAACAGCTGGCAGGCTCTTGAGAGACCATCTTGACAGGTGCACAGAGGCCTCCGTCTGCAACTTGGGCGTGTGCTCAATTACAAGGGCAGAGGTGAAAGGTGTCGCCGAAGGACACCGCATTGCTTGAGAAAGAGGGTACAGAAAAGTGGAGCTGAAGTTAGACTCCACAACTGCCATTGACCTCATCACAAATTCCAAAGAGATAAACCACCGACATGGTTTAAAGGTGCAACAGATTGGTTTACTCGTGAAGTTGTGATTTTCTCATGTTTTTAGAGAGTGCAATTTTGGCCGCCGATTTCCTGACTTGTAAGGGTCATGATACCTATTTTGACACACATTTGTTCGATATGTGCGATCAGAACCTTTGTTACTGTCTCATGTATGATACCATGGGTACTTCGCAGGACCATTCTATTAATACGAGTTAGGATGCTCTAGCATCCATCTTTCAACCAAAAAAAAAAAAAAGAGGAAAAAAAAGATGAGAATAGTGGCCAATGGGCTTAACATGTTTATAGCGGGCTAGAGGAGGAAAAAAGAAGAAGATAAGGAGCCCATTTGTTTCTATGATGGCCCACTGCAGAGCGGCATCCCCAACCCAATCTTGTTTTCACGAAGCGTTCGCTCCGCTGGCTACTCGTTAAACCCTAAAGAATAGTGAAGTTGCGGATAAACCTTAAACCCTAGTTCCAGCAGCCGGAATCCATTCGACGCCATGCCCATTAAAGTTCTCTCCCAGCTCCGCCTACTCAGTCCCGCACTCCCCGTCAGCCTTGTTCCCAAAGCCAAGCACTGCTCCCAATTCGCTTGCTTTCGCTCCATCAACAGCACTCTCTCCCTCGTTTTCCCTTTAAGACTCCACAAATTCGCAGCTTTCGGGACCCGACCCGGATCCCAGCTCGGCGCCCGCCCATTTCGCGCCCGGGGAGCCGCCCGCTCCGCCCAAGATTTCGGACGAGAGGCGAGGGCCTCCAAGAGCTTGATTGAGGACGAGGCCGAGCTCAGCGACTGGGTCAGCGATTTGCGAACGAGTTCGCTCCGCGGCCGGCAGACTAGCGACGAAGACTCGGATTCCGACATGGCTGGTAAGAGGAACAGGGGTAGCGTTGGAGGGAGAGGACGGGGAGAAGGGGCAAGAGAAGGGTTGCCGGTGAAGAGGAGGAGGGAGGGTGAGACCGGCGAGTATGATGCGTCGAGTCGGAGGAGAGTTCGAACACAGGGCGGCGAGTCTTTTCCGAGGAATTCGGCGCTCAGAGGCGGTAATGAAGGAGGGAGGTTCCAAGCGCGGACAACTGGCGGTAGAAATGGAGACTCGAGAGGAAGAGGACGAGGGAGAGGACGAGGGAGAGTTGTAGACTCGGTGTTTAGAAAGGATGCAAAGAAGGGTCCGGGAGGGAGAAGTGGCTTTATTTCTGACCAGGATGGCGGTGGGGATAATGATGAGGAGGAAATGGCGTCAATAGGAGGCCTTGGGGATCTGCTGGTGGAAGAGGAGAGTGACGAGGACGAAGATGGTAAGGAAAGAGAAGAAGACGACGACGATAGTTTTTATAAGAATCGTGCATCTTCTTCGTTGGGATTGGAGAAGCAGTATCAGGCAAAAGTAACTCCAAGTTCAGCTGGAAGTTCGGACTCTTATCTGAGTGAAACTAGGTATGTCAAAATGAGGGAACTTTTTTTTGCTTCCGTTTCAGCTTTCTGCTGTGTTATCCTTTGTCAATTTTCCATAGCTCTGGCATATTTGTGGCTTGGTTAGGAAAGCTCAAGCTATAGCAGGCTAGCGAATGAGGTTCATACCTTGATGTGTCAACTGATATGGCACCTGATGTTCTTAATTTGCTCTTTTGTCATTGTTTGTTTCTTTTGCGGATGTTGTAGAGTGATGATACCCGTTACGCAAGTTAGTGCATATTTGTGAGAAAATTATTGAAGTTTACATATGCATGATGCATGATGCATGTTCAAGCACATTCCTGCATCATTTTAATCATGCGAGTGCCAATACTAAACACAGGCTTCTTTCTCTGTGAGAAGGGAAGTTAAACTTTGCTAAGCCTCACTGCCAGGTTTGCATCCATGGGTATATATGCTGTATATGCAGTCTAGTGAAGTTTCTAGAACTTCTGGCCAACAAAAACTATGAAAAGTATGTTGGCAATGAAGTAAGTTTCACTTTGGTGACCTAAAATTAGGGATGGATGTTCATGATTCTTTTACCTGGGTAACTAGTAGGTGCTGTCATACCCCACCTCCCAAACTTGTCAGCAGTCTTTCACATTTGTTAAAGACTGGTCTTTGGGTATTTCACCAACTTTTCTTCGATGTAAATTGCCTACAGATTTGACCAGTGTTCAGTTTCTCCACTGTCATTAAAAGCAATCAAAGATGCTGGATATGAGAAGATGACGGTCGTCCAGGAAGCTACACTCCCCGTAATTCTTAAAGGTTTTCTCTTTTTAAAGTACTTTTTTGGTCATGCTTCTATGTATGTTGAGCCTAGGTTAGGCTTTTGCATCAGGACTATGCTGCAGGAAACATGTCATATTTGTCCCTTTTGTATCTGGCCTCTAGGATCGGTATAGATGCCTTAGTTGGGCTAGGTCTACCCATGCTCCTTGGTAGTTCATGATCCCCATTTTTGCGGATCATTGATGTGAGCAATGTGTTACAGTTTGTGCCTAATAAACATATGTAGCTGCAGATCTTATGAAGAAAAAATTGTTCACCGGCTCAACCATTTAAGATCCAGTGTTTATACTGATGAATGTCTTTGGCGCTGCATGATATTTGCTTATCAGCATGCTTAAATGTTATTGACTAGTTGGTCTGACTAAATTTTCTGAACCGAGTACTGAATCCGTATAAGCTGACCTTGTTTATTACCCATATATGTTGATGTAGTACTCGCTTACATGGGATGGTTTTGATCTTTTTCAGGAAAGGATGTTTTAGCCAAAGCTAGAACCGGCACTGGTAAAACTGTAGCATTTCTGGTAAGTTCCGTCCTTTGCAGTTAGTCGTATTGATGTAAAAACATGTTTTTTTGGTTTTATAATGGTACTTTTATTTTGTGAAATGACCTTCTAATTGTGGTATGAATTCTGAATGAGTTGAAACATTAATTTTTTGGGCTATGTCTGCTCTGTTATTTTCCAGCTTCCATCAATTGAAGTCATTGTGAAATCACCTCCTGCTGATCATGATAACAAGCGACCCCCTATTCTTGTGCTCGTAATATGCCCGACAAGGGAACTTGCGTCACAAGCTGCAGCAGAAGCAAATAAGCTACTGAAGTACCATCCTTCCCTTGGTGTCCAATTTGTGATAGGAGGTACACGACTTGCTTTAGAGCAGAAAAAAATGCAAGCTAACCCATGCCAGGTAAGCTACTATTGTGAAATGCTATGATTGCTGGTTAGCAGAAGGGATGATCTCTTGCAAAGTTCCTGAATCGAAAAATAGTATACTCGAGTTCTGAGTCATTTATAGTTAGTTTTCCTCAGAGAGTTTGTCCTGATAAGCTATTTACTCTTGTCCCTTTATTTTTTGAGGGCAACTTAGGAAGACAAGAAAGTATCAGCAAACTGTTCAGTATTCAAATTGCAAATGCTAGAATCCTGCCTAGGTTTTTACTTGTTCAGTATGTTGATTGTTCTTTTTCGTGCATCCAAAATTGACAGATTCTTGTTGCTACGCCTGGAAGACTCAGAGATCATCTTGAGAATACCGCTGGGTTTGCAACAAGAATGAAGGGTGTCAAAGTGCTTGTTCTTGATGAAGCTGATCGTTTACTTGATATGGGATTCCGCAAAGACCTTGATCAAATAATAGCTGCTCTTTCAAAACAACGCCAAACACTCCTATTCTCTGCAACAGTTCCTGAAGAGGTTCTTTCTCATTAACTGTGTTTGTGTTGGCATGCTTGCTGAACTGAATGGAATTTTTACTGGCAATTTTCCTTTGAATGTAGGTTCGTCAAGTGTGTCATTTTGCTTTGAAAAGAGACCATGAGTTCATTAATACAGTTGAAGAGGGATCAGAGGAGACACATGCAAAGGTCACATTTTTTTCTTGCTTTTAGTCCCATCCTGCTGTCTACTTCTTCTTCAATCAAGGCAACCTTTTTTAGTAGAAAATTTTGAACATTTCCAGGTCAGACAAATGCATTTGGTTGCTCCCATGGAGAAGCACTTTTCTCTCCTTTATGCGCTCCTACGAGATCACATTGCAGATAATGTGGATTACAAGGTAATTTCTGCTTATCAGATGAAGAACCGTGTCTGCATTGTACAGCCTAAAATGGCCTTGGGTTTTGTAGTATAGTAACTATGTGGACATGCATTGTTTATTGCTCCGAGTTGGTTTGATGTTGACCTGGCTGATTTGCACCCATATTGGGAATCATGAAGTCTACTACTGCATTGACATCTCAGTAACATAAGTTACAACAACGTCCTTTCTTTCTCCAGGTTCTCGTTTTTTGTACCACTGCCTGGGTCACAAGACTGGTTTCGGACTTTCTTGGTGAACTAAAACTAAACGTCAGAGAGATTCATTCCAGGAAGGCTCAGAATTACAGAACTAGGGTTTCTGATGAGTTCCGGAAATCCAAGGGCCTCATACTAGTGACTTCTGATGTATCAGCACGTGGTGTTGATTACCCTGATGTTACCCTTGTTATACAGGTGAGATTTTCTTATCATTTTCTTGCCTTTGCATCTCAATCAATGCTCATACTTTCTCCTTTTGTACAATAACATTGGGTTTGCACTGAGAAAAGAAGTTTTATCACTGCTGCTAAAACAGGTGGGCTTGCCAGCCGGAAGAGAACAGTACATCCATCGGCTAGGCCGAACAGGGAGAAAGGGGAAAGAAGGGCAAGGCATACTTCTGCTTGCACCATGGGAAGAATTCTTTCTCTCCACTATGAAGGATTTGCCCTTAACCAAGGCTTCTGTCCCCATAGTAGACCCAGAGACAACCAAGAAGGTACGATGTCCGTAAAGCCAAAGCATTTCTTGGTTCGGCTTATGGTACATCATAGGGTGTGTGTGTGTGTATATATATATTGTTTGTTGTATGTGTGTACTTGTATATGTAACCCTAAAACCGGGGGGTTCTGAAACAGGTTGAAAGGGCGCTGTCCAATGTGGAGATGAAGCACAAAGAAACAGCGTATCAAGCTTGGCTTGGATATTACAACTCTGACAAGAAGATTGGGAAGGACAAGGCGAAACTGGTTCAGCTTGCGAATGACTTCAGCAGGAGCATGGGGCTTGACAACCCCCCTATCATTCCTAAGATTATCCTTGGCAAGATGGGTCTCAAGAATGTCCCTGGCTTGCGCTCCAGTTAGTCTGTGCCTGCTGGTGCTGATTTTGTTAGCTGACCTGACCAGATTGAGCTCTGCCTGTGATATCGGTCTTGGAAGGAAAGAAGGCAACAAGAGAAGAAGCGCATGGTGTTGAATCCATATCTTTATTTGCAGCTCTTGTGTAATAGCGTCATCAAAAGCACACACAGGTTTTGATTTATGAACGTTGCTGTTTATCCTTTAATCTACAGTCGATTCAAATCGTAGGATGAATCGGTCTGGTATCTTGTATGATTGATTATCTAATTGGTGTATATGCTCCTATTTATATGAGATCATCCAAATTTGCATCACAATGTTTGCTTCTACAACTGTCAGATATAGTTTTGTAGATGGAACCTAAGTGCAATTACAGGATTTGCATCACAATGTTTGCTTCTACAACTATCAGATATAGTTTTGTATATGGAACCTAAGTGCCATTATAGAAAAAAAGAGTATTTTGTATTACAATCGTGATTTTCCCGTATTTTCTTCCATTTGAGCTTGATATCCGATGATTGGACTGTAGGGCAGGTTTCTAAAACATTGTGAATAATACAATGAAGTTGTACTCGACATTGTTGTCAAAAAGTAACGGTGTGGGTGAGACGTGTGATAGTTGAATTTATCAGTCTGTTTAACCTAAATAAAATTACCATATATTTTGCCTTCATACATATGCATTTCTACTACCTACAGAAAAATGTAGTTACTGAGCAGACCTCGACCTGCCTCACCGTCGTCGAAGCAGAAGTGCCGAGGGGGGCATCAGAACTTTTTAATCGATATCGTCCACAGGAGATCCGCATCCGACTCCACCGTAACCTTTTCTGCTTTCACTATGTTTGATGTACTTACTAGACCTCCAAACTTCATCTCCGCTTCATCTGTTGGAAAGCAACAAGAAGAAGAAAACCATAAAAACAATTGTTAAGACTTAAGAGCAGCAGTATCCCAACTTCTGCAGGCAAGAAACCCAACTTCTATTCATACAATGTTACTCACTGAGGTCCCACTGAAGGCCCGTTGTTGTAGTTCTCCCGGATGGCATCCCCATCGGAATGAGTCCACAATGCGGTCCCTCGGCAGAGGAGTTTACATGGATTTCATGACGGTGAGTTTTCGGAAGCAGGTAAATGAGGCATTCATCTGATAGAAGGGTTATCCGCGTGGTTGAGAAACGGTGCAGGACATTGAGGTTGCCAGCTTCGTGGTCGAATCGCCCTCCAAGTGCTCCAGTCACGAGGATGCAGAACTGCAAAAAAATTACAGACTCCACAAAGTTTAATGCACTTCTCACTTCTCAGCATAGAGAGATATCAGATGTGCTCCCTAGAACATCACATCACCATCACTGGTGATGCTCATTTCACAACATAATGCTTTCTTCACAGGCAGTGTGCATTTTACTTTGTGGCCATACTAAGATGAGAGAATCCATTGGTTCAAAAAGAGGAAAAAGTATTCATTATGATTTACTAACCGATGACTTATCAACATTTGGCATGGCACCATTAATATAAGCTATGCATTTGTGCAGGTCAGTGGTATCTTGATCATCAGATTCATCAACTACATCAGTTCCCTGAAATGAAGCAAGTAAGGCAGACACGTGATCAGAAAGTTAGCTCAAGATCCATCAGAAGAGCAATACAAAGAGACTTGTAGAAGCTGGACCCGAATTACATCGCAATGAGATTGATAGCAAGGAAGTGGCTCGACTTACCAATTCACTGTAAAAGCTCAGTACTTCAGATCGTATCGAATCCATATCCCCCTTGATTACATCTGGTTTGAACCTGTTAGCACAGTTAACAAACTGCCGTCAGGGAGACTCAACAACCCACTTCAACAACGAACGACTGCCTTACAACAGAGTTGTACATGGAGAAAGGGGTCTGATTCGCACGATTTCTCGATTAAAAAAAAAAAGGGGGAACAAGCTAAAGAGAGAAGAGACTAGAAACCACAGCCCTTCTCTCTCAGATGCCAAATGCAATAAGCATTGAAGCAATGGAGATTCCCCCTTTGCTGCGAGGCCGTAAACAGCATAGCATATTTATTCCAAGGTTTTAATCAAACAGAGGAGACAGACAGAACCAATGATTCCTCCAATCCGAATGCCTGGTTAACGCAGAGAACCAGAATGAAGGAACAGTTAGTTACCTGTGGCGAACAATGGCGGCGTCTTCGTGCGGGAAGAGAAGGGGCATTTCATCATAGACCCGATTGGCTCCTCCATCGGCGCAGACTCGAACTCGTGCTGCTCTACGCACGAAATCACAACGAGAGTTATTCGAGTCCGAGACTATTTGAAACAACCCAAGTTGAAAGAAAGAAGGAAAGAAAGGAAGGAAAGGGTTGAGTACCGTGCTGCCAGAGCAGAGGAGTGAATTGAGGGAGGCGTTGGTTGAGGAGGACGAGGGCGTATGTTGGAGAATGGCGGTGGTTGTCTTCTTCTCCGGCAGGGATGTTGGGGAGAAGGAAGGAAGAAGAATGGATCATTAGTTCCATGGCGGATATTGGTTAGGCAGGCTCCCGGCGAAATTTGCGCGGTCTCTGGGAGTCCGAGCCTACTGCAGTGCAGATTCGACGGTGGGAAAGGGAATTTGGAGGTTGACGAACAAAACAGCGAATCTTCAGCGGCGATTTTATTAGGGACGAAACCGTAAAATCACAAAATTTTTTATAACAAAATCAAATCGCAACTTGCCAACAACTTGCGCTGCTCGTTGCAAGAAGCAGATAGAAGAGGCGTGAAGCTTTCTAAATTATGATCCCAAGTTGACGGAGGGTTTAAATGGAGTGGTGACTTTACGATTTTAATTGGGCAATCTTTACAATGTTTAGTTTGAATAATTAGTTTGATTTGGTTAAATTATTTAATTTGTTTGGTTTAGCCGTTTAGGTGATGTGATTTAATTTCTCACACGGCTATCAAATCAAACCAATTAACTAATTAACCGTTTAGTTGGATGGTGAAGTGTAACTTATTATCATTTTATGGATGACGAGGATTGTTGACTAGGCTTGTTTGATGGAATTTTGGATGGATATAGACGAAAGATTACACGTCCAAGCATGTGTTACTAAATCATACAAAATAGAATTTTCGTCACCGTTTCGGTACCGACCATTTATACTAATTTCTCAACATGTTATATATAAGTTAATACAATGCATAATCAATCAAAATTCAAGTAATCTTCCCTTTGTTAATACATTATTGTTTATTCAATATAATACTATATGCATTGATGCATTAAGAAGAGAATTTTTCTCACGGAGCAATAATATTACATCATATTAGTTAACGCAATTAATTAATCAACCAATTATAAAGTTAATTTGATTGTCATATCAACTTGATTAAAAAATTATATTCCAAAAGTTTAGGTTTAATTGATTTTTTTTTTTTTTGACAATTAGGTTTAATTGATTTGATAATTATCATACAACCATTTAAATACACCCCAGAGACAAATGCTGCACTCTTTATCTATGGGCTTGATGGTTGATGATAGAGTTGTCTGGAAGAGCCCAGTAAAAGTCATGGATCCAGTAAGTCAAATGATTCAGACGAAGAGAACACCCCCAGCTAGTATCTTGGGACCCAAGGAAGTTCGTTCGATCACTTTGTTACAAGAACAAGAGAGAAAGAAGCACCAGAAAATCACAACATTGCATCATTTACCAAAACAAACTCTCAAACGGATAGTGACTGCGGCCATATATGCTTGGAAAAAGTAGCAAGCTTAACCCCTCCAGCCATCGTTTCATCATTCAACGGATCAGCCACGTCCTCTAACTGGACCTGCAAGAACAGCAAGGGTTCCATAGGGCAGTAAGCAAATCTTTCCTGCATAAAATGGGGAACACGGCACAGATTCTGCAACCAGTTGGAAGAAAAAGAAGGCGGCCTATATATAGCAGGTACCAAAAGTTTTGTTTACCTCTGCTTCCGCCAGGCTTCCCACCGGGGCCTCTTCCACGCCCTCCACCTGGACCCTTGGGACCTCCATCGTCAAGCCCACGGCCAACACCCTTTGGAGCCCTTCCACCAGGACCATCTTCTCGACCCCTCCCTCTACCGCGTCCAACTCCAGGAGGCTTTCGGTCTGTGATTAGCAAAATTCAACAATTTGATTAGCAAAAACCACCAGAAAAGTGCTCTTTCTAGACAAGCGTACCGCATTCAAAACTCCGTGAAAAGTTTTCAAAAATATGTAACGAATTGTTCCCCCAGTAGGGGTTGAGAGACATGACAGCAGAGACATACATGTCCGAACCGGAGCACTACCTATCTCGAACCATAGCACTTCAGTAACCAATTGTTTTTTAAGTACCGGAACCTATGTCGCAACATGATTACAAGTTTGGTTCAATAATGCTCATACAGTGATCTAAAGTGCGATCATACCTGAGCGGCTTTTTGTTTCTTCCTGAACTTTATCAATGACCTGGAATATGAAAAGAAAAAGAGTCACGAGAGCAAAAGTGTCTACAGAATTACGCTACCTATTGAAATTACATGGCAACCTCATCTCAAATACATGGCAGTGAAACGCTTACAGTATCTAACAGTAGTTATCCTCAATCATATAATTATTCAATACACAAGAAACAAAGTTGACAAGCTCAGAAGAAAAAGGCACAGAGTTCCTTACTGCTACATCCCATGAGCCTCAAAAAAGTTCAGTCTTATATAATAATAAAAAGTCTTAAGTCAATAATACTATTTGGTCTACATTTCGCAAGAAGCAAAGGATTTGAACTTCCAATTTCTAAGGTTTAAATATCACATGACAACCAGACAATTCAGTTTCTTCACAGCAAGTTACAAAATTGGATTTACATTCCTGAAGATACCTAGGATTTCCTATTTTAATTTTGAGCGTCATGTCAGCACATTGAAGCCTACGACAATCAAATTGGCAATCAAGTATCAAGCACCAGAAATCATCTACCAGCATTTTCATTTTACTTGAATAAACTTAAGCTAAACAGATAATAGATCTGAAATGGACCATATAATATACCTCATCAGGAACCCGGAGATACTTGATGGTATTTCCACGTATGTAGCATTCAGGCATACGCCAAAACCTGTCACCATCCTGAGGGAACAAAAAAGAATTAGAACATAGAAGCATGAGACCAATTCCAGCCCTTCTGGAGCATGTAAACTTTCACAATAAGAGAGGTACCTTAGAGGTGCAGATAACTTCACGAAGATGGATGTTCATCCATGTATCACAGTTGACCAAATGTCCATTGTAAGTTTCGCCATTTTTAAGCTCGACCAACTGTGAAACCACAAAGCAGCATGAATTACAACCTGCAGCTAAAGAATGAAAGCGGTAACAAAAACCCAACAAACAAGAAAAAAAATCCAGAAAGAATGCCAAATTCCAAAAAGGTGGGAGGGAGGCATCTTACCATGGGATGGCCCTGTGCAGTCTTCAGTAGCGAAAGAGGAAGCTGCAAACAGAAAGTAAACCATTAGAACGTCTTACCCATCAAGCAAACTAGTATATCCTACTAGAGGGAAACGGTTTGTATCCCAAACAAATGGGCATAGAGCAGCAGAAAACCGAAATTATAACAAAATCAAACAGCAATCTTCTGCAAACCCCACTTCTATTGCAGGATCAAGGGGGAAAAAATGCACACTTTCAGAGCCATACAAATACTGGAGAGAGAGAGAGAGAGAGAGAGAGAGAAAGATACCATCTTTCTGGAGCGAAGAGCGATCCCACCAAATTAACGAGCACCCTGTAGGAGAAAACAAAAGTGAGACCCAGAAACAGATTCAAACACCCTGGCAAAGATCGAAGCAAACTCGAACGCAGAAAGGAGCTAAATCCAGTGGAAGTATAGGACTGTAGGCTATGGAACGCGGATCGCGACGGTTGGAGTGGAGGTGGTAAAACCCTAACGAAGTCGGTAGTTCACCTGAGACTGAGAGTCTAAGAGCGCGCCTTTACCGCTTCCAATAGGGTTGCAGCCCTCTCTGCCTGCCTCCTGCTCTTCCTCGACTATGCTTGCTACCCCTTCTTCCTCCTCTTTTATTTACCTCTTACGGCTTTCCCTTGCTTTGATTTTCCAGACAGGTTCAAGAAAGCTCGTCGTGGTTGGGGCAGAGCTTTCGTGCTTATACCGGCTGCTCAAAATTTGCCGGTTGGGTTAAACCTTTCCATACCCGGACATAGAGAGAAACGCTGCAGATTAGTAGGCTTGGGCCTGGAAAGCCCGTGATTAGCGAGTGGGATCAAAGCCCAAGTCTGTTGTTGGATAGAAACCATTGCCAACACCCTACTTTTATCGAGCATTACTTTTATTAAAACAACTCCCACAAGCATGCACTATCATCAGAAGAAAACCGCAAATGGAATCGTACTTAAATTGGTAATAACCACTACTTAGGGTAAAATGTAAATGACACATTTGGTCACTGAAATTATTAAATTGTGTCATGTTTAGTCACTAGAAAAAATTAATATCAATTTTGGTCACTCGAATTACCGAAACTGGTCAAATTTAGTCACTCTCCCGTCAGTTTCCGTCCAACTCCATTAATGTAGTTGGACGGAAACTTTTGGGAGAGTGACTAAATGTGACATGTTTCAGTAATCCGAGTGACTAAATGTGACATTTTTCAATAATTCGAGTGACCGGAGTTGGACAGAGGCTACAGAAAAGTGACCAAATGTGACCTGTTTCAGTAATTCGAGTGACCAAAATTGATATTAAATTTTTCTATTGACTAAATATGACACGATTTAGTAATCTCGGTGACCAAATGTGTCATTTACCCCCACTACTTATGGAGAAATTCACACTATTTTTTAAGCATTATGGTTCGTTTAATGTTTTAGCACTTTATAAAGGATATCTCAGTAAAAAAATCAGTGCTCCACTGAGCTAGGTTAATACATGAACTGACAGGAAGACTATGAAAAAGCAAACTCATGGGCAAGAGGGACGCATTCATATAATTACAGATCCCCTGCCAACAGTAATACATGTGCCTATTTTCAACCAAAAACAAGCGGGAGTTGATGTGCAAAATCAACAATGAAAGAATGAATCTATCAATTAGACTCTACCTTTACTACTACATCCACGAAATAGGTGAGGCTGTGTTGGCTGTTCTATAATCCGAAACCAATCTTTATAGCAACTTCCTGCTGCGGTTCAACATCGTCGAATTCTCCATCATCGTCACCATCTCCTCCGGAGAGGGCTTCCTGTATTTCCCTAACACTTTCTGTCGATGTCTACCCTTCATCCTCTTGAGTTTGTCCTTGCTCTGTTGCTTCCTCTTCTCCTTCTCCTGATTCCGCATGCTCCTCTCCTTCTCATACATACCTTGCCAGAAGATTTCACCAGTTGAAGGCCACAACCACCTCTTACTCCGGTGGTCTGAATCTGCCTCCTCGGCCAGTTCCTCGTCCATGCTCTTCAATGTGGCAAATGAAAACCATTTCGCCCACATTTTGCCCCTCCGGCTCTTCATGCTGTGCTGCTCATGCATCACTCCAGTCTCTGGGTTTACATACACCATCTGTCTAGCACTGTGGTATGCCCAGACGTTGACGAGTAGCTCAAGAATCCGAGAATAGCAATGCCTATCCTGCAACAATAATACACTTCCATGTCTGGTTATCCCGTCCCTCTGTAAGCGAGTAAGAAACTAATCCAACTGTCATTCAAAATTTACCACCCAAACTACTAAAACTTCACCCCCAACAACCCTTAGACCCGAGTCACCTGACAGCTGACCGAAACCACCCGAAATTTTCAAGACAATACCAGCAACCCATTTAAGACCCACACACAAACCAACCAATTGCCACCTCTACATATAGCAACCGACTCACCTGGGCAGAGGACTCCAAAAAATATTTTTGTGCTACGGAAATTACCTTGTATAAACTCAAAAAGCAGTGCCCACTTTGACGGTGTTCATCATACATATCTGCATCCAGAGCATCCACGAACATTCTGCTAGTTCAAAATAATACACGATGAGCAACAAACTTAACAGATTGTGACTATAGTTCAGAAAGAAAAACATCATGATAACACCATTTGAACAGCCAACAGGACGGTTCTAACCTTGAGAACATCACAAATTCCAGGTAGGATCTACTTGGCATAGCCCAACTCGACATGACAGACCAAGTATCGCCATCCACAGGCATCGGTGGCAAGACATCAAGGCCCCCTTTGATACCATACATCTTGCTCAGGGCCTTTGAGAAAGCTAACCTTCAAACCACCAACCGATAAAAATTGTTGATGAATCAATTCTCTAGGTTTCACATGATAATCAATGATCTGATGGTTCGGATCTCTTACTTGCAATTTCCTGCATTTATGGCATCACAGAAGGACCAAAAGTCCTGTTGTATGTGATTTCTTGGATCATTGTCCATGCGAACCCAAAAAAAGAGTGTGTCTCCATACTTTCGTGTTTGAATAGCATCTAACAATGCATTTTCCGCAACCTTAGATAAAGATGCCTGTTCATAGTCCAAAGAGTAGAACAAGCATCAGAAACACAATTACAGCAGGCACAAGCTCGACTTGTGTCACTTGCATTGCAACCGAAGAGAACCAGATCATTCTAAGTTCCCTTTTGTTATCAGTATTCTAATTTTTCCACAGACGGAGCATCTAGTACTGAACTTTATGGTGAATACTGTCATGTGGTCCAAATGGAGAAGCATTTTGAAGCTTGGTTTGGAGCTTTTGATAAGTATCAACATTTTTAGAACTCATACACTGAGCAACAGGTGATACTTTGAAGCATAATGCTGCGATCCTGCCTACATAACCGAGCTACTGTAAAAGAAGTTTCAGACGATAGAAGGGACAAACAAAAGCCTGAACCTAATAGCAGGGAAAAAACATATGCAGTCAGTCCTCCTGTACCTTTCTTGCGGTTGCTCTCCAAGAATGGAACCCTATCCAAGCATTCTTATGAACACGGTCAAAACGATTTGCAACTGCAAAAAAGGCTCCATATTCACTGAGGGTATCTCGGTAGTAAGGGTCATTTAGAAGTTGTAGACGAGATGGTGCGTCAATATCATCTGTCATAGGTCTTCTCCCTTTTGCAGACTGGAAACATGTGAATAGGCCAATTATGAACAAGAAACAAAGTGCCATTTTCCATCAAAGAAAAATAAGTGGAAGGTTGAAATATAATAGGGATGAAAACATTAAACTCACCAAGCCTATCCCACGATATAGTGACTGACTGTGCAGAAAAGACCACGTCCCTTCTCCAAAGTACGGTTCATAAATGCATAAAGGTTGACCTGTTCTCTCAAGCTCTCCTTCATCCCTTTCCCGTAAATCATTCTTAACCCGGTCAGCTCTTCTAGCACTACGGTATACTTCCTCCCATGTTCCACGGGGCTGGTCGGTACGGTCTTTCAGCTGCATATACATAGGGACTTATTAATATCCAATCAATAAGACAATTAAGAGAAACGATTCCCGGGATGGTACCACTAGGACACTTACTTCTTCTTCTTCTCTTCTCTTTCTACTATGGAGTATCTGCTCATTTTTCTGGTCTACCCAGATTTCGTAGATAAATGAATCATCAGGACCACCTCTAGAGCCATAACCCTCCGTATGCGTATAGTTCCACAGCTCCTCGAACCTATCCAAGAATCTAAAACTCTTCAATGCTCTGTCTTCATTTGTGGAATTAAAAAATGGTTGAAATAGTCGCCACCGCCATTCTACTTTCAATATTGGAGGGATTTCTGTAACAGCTCTAGGAGGTATAACTTCTGATGGAAGTTTGAGAACATTTTGAAGTAGTAGAGCATAACTTTCAATTGTTTCCGAAACCATCAGATTTTTAGCAGTGACTTTTCCTTCTGAAGCAACTTCATGAACCAGTGGCGATAGTTTCCCTCTTGGCATCAAGTGCAATAAAAGTTCCGTAAGATCCTTGATCTTGTCCTTGGGGAAAAGAAACCCATTAACCCTGTCATCAACCTATCAGTTACCAAATACAACTGAAAACAGTAAGAAAATGTCCAAATATGTAAGATAATGATAAAACAAGGGAATCGGAATACAAGCTCTGCCAGTAAATAGTTGAACTGAAAATCAATGTCACATACTTAAGTTCTAGATTCTGAATTATCCTGTCAAAAGACATCTTGTGCCACAACCTAGAAATGTAAGACCATGATAGGTTGTAGGAGCTGGTAGCTTCCGAGAAAGTTACAAATGTTATTTAATCAAGGTAGACCCGCAACCTAGGGTGAATGAAGTGAACTGATTTTATAAGAAAGCCCTTTGGATGTCCCAATGGGATCAGAATCTATAAATTTCAGAGCTACAAGACTAATACGGTTGTCCATAAATTAGCAAAGCCTTCATCACTGAACATGCTGAATAACGAAAGTAAATTAAGCTAAATAAGCAAACTCGTGCACTCAACATGATCCGCAGGTAAAAATAGCGAGGATACAGATGGATGATTAAACCATTCAATAGTCCAAATTGGCAAAATATTTGTGGACTCCACACCAATTATGAGAAAGTCAGAACCTAATGGCAAGATGAACTTTCTGGTGATGGGCTACTTTTCATTCTTTCACATAGTGAAGAGCTTCCTCGTTCGAAAAAAATTGTGCCCATTTTGAGTCTTAAAAGTTATCACCTAAGAAATCTCAGCAAGAGAAACATACGTATTTCTTTATCATAGCAAGATCTGGAGCAATGACAGGCTTCGCCATGGACATTGCTTTCATTACAACTTCTGGAAAAGATTGCTCCTCGTTAAAGGACCCATATATAACCAGATCAGATGCACTTATTACAGTGCTTGCATCTTCGTCGACACCTTTGTGCTTCACAACACCATTTGGATATTTCAACTTCGCTGCAATAGCCTAAAGAAAGAAAATCACTATATTAATGAAAATTCAGATATAAGTATTGAACTCCGCAGGAATCAACCCCAACAATACCTCTACAGCCATACTGTAGTTGCTGTTGGAGTTGCCACTTAAAACAATGATTTTAAGAGAACTGGAATTCTTCTCAAGTGGGAAGTTGGAACATATCGGTAATAGAGCCTGTAAAACAAGTGCATGCTCAAGCCACAAACCCCTATATAGAAACTGACTTCCAGCTACCACAATGACAGTGTCGTCAGACCCGTAACCCATTCTCACACGGCTCTCATTATATAATGTGCTTGTATCATCTAGTCCCCACGCTTCAGCAGGGGAACCAGGGACAACATAATAGTTTCCAGCATCAAATGCTGCGTACATCATCTGCACAATATCCCAAACGGAAATGTTTAAGTACTCATGCCAAGTCAGTGTAGGTATTCGGAAGAAGTATGAAAGCAAGGACGAGATATCTAATCTGTCAACTTCAGCATAATATTTCAGAAATAATAGATCGGCACCAAGTAATTACCGGTAGCACATGATTCGGGAACAAAACCACACTAGCGCGGTTGAAAACCTTTTTCCAATTGTCAATGAGGTCAATCTGACCACTGGAATCATACTGCCTCAAACGGACAGCAAGCGTACTGTCACGGATGGTCCATATGAGAGGCACAGATTTAAATGGTTCCTGCATCAAACTGAAAAAAGTGAAATCATTTATGTTAATCAACCCAGATAAGGGCATCTTTAGTAAACTAGACTAGAGCATGGCATCTTTAGTACAATATACTTGAGCTATGAATTGACCCCTTGAGTTAAAATGTAAACCAAGTACCCAGGGTCAAACCCTTCTCATGATAAGATGATGAATCTCTTACATAATAATGTAACCCACCGCTAAAATTATGTAGTTACGTTGCCTTAGGAGATTGTAATGAATCTTACCAAGAGATAACCTCCTTGGCTTCAAGAGAGTTTACAATTATGCCATCATAGCTGCAAATCGAAATATAACTTGACATAGTTAGACACTACCAGAATTCCTATCCTAAGGAAGAATTTGTCAATGGTTCCTTTGACTCATTTGAAACCGTAAATGTTCATGATTGAGAATTCAGTTCCCACTATTTTATCGAGCAGCTTACTTTAGCCAATCAACTATCATATTTGTTTTCTCATCTTTCAAAGTTGAGACTGGAACCCCCATGCTCTTCCAAATATTATGCACAGGACCGTCCTCTAATGAGTATACCTGTCGAAAAACAAATGACAAACATGAATCACAGGCATATAAATAGTGTCTCTACTTAGGCTATGGTTAAAAGAGCTCATGTCCCTGTGGCAGGCATTCTGGTAGCCAAGTGGAGCAGGGATTATAAATATCTCAGGGGCTTCAAGCTCAATGTTATGGATAATCAAAATTAGGTAAATTACTAAATGCTCACATATCAAACCAGAAAACATTTGCACCAAGAGAGAAGCACGGTGAAATGGAAGCCTGAAGTTGTCATATGCAGTTTGATATACATTTGCACATAACTGGACAAGGGATCTAACAAGCCGAGGACTGAAACAAGCCACGAAGTTCGTTGAAGACATCCAAAAGTTGAATTTTGATAATACTAAATATAGTGTTTTTGGTAGAATAACCACCTGAATTGAGTACCCCATCTCCTGCAATGCAGTTGTCGCTGTAACCATAAGCAGCTGCTGCGGCTCAACTAACAGATCACTGAACACCTACAGGTTAATAAAGCACGTAGTAAAAAAAGAGCCCAATCATTGAAACATGGAAAGCAAGATGAAAATGATTTGCTCAGTGAAAGAAAGAACACCAGTATAGCGTCAGTTCACCATAAAAAAAAACGCATTGATTGGGAAGCAAAAAGGCACTGACCAGGGCGAGCTGTGGTTTCCTGTTAGCGAAACGCTGCAATTGAGTCTTATTCGACGTGGACGAAGGATGGAGCTCTCTCTGAGCTTCCATCTGAAACTTCTCTATTAGCTGCGACGGCTTGAACTCGACATCGTCTCCGAAATCCAAACCACCCATTTGTTTCAAATAAGCAAAATCCGCGGAGAGCAAGCCAAGGTCGGCGGCTGAGCCCTCTGATTTCTCAATGACAGAGCCAGGCAAGAACATCTGGAAGACAACGACAAAGAAGAGGAAGACAGCCACTGTGCAAATCCATAGGAGGTAATCGAGCTTCTTGAGGAAGAAGAAACGGGAGAATCTTGATCTGGGTTTCTGCAGAAACTGGTTCTTCTCAGTTTTACCAGCTGAGGAAGAACGGAAGAGACCGCCGTCCCTCTTGAGAGGAAAGCCCGAATCCAATGAACCCATTCTAGAAGATGAGGAGCCGTTGTCTCATCGAATGAATCAGCCAGCCAGTAGCATCCAGGACCCCAATAGCCAGATGAGGGAAATTTGTGTAGCTGAGGAAAAGGAGCGTAAATGGAATGGGGTCCCAGCTACAGTGCGCTGGAGAGGAGCGTGGCGCTTCGGATTGCGAAGCAGAGAGAGGAGATGGCAGTGACTTGTGAGCTGCGTAAATAAGAAATGACGGAGAAGAGCAGATGGAGACGGGGAAAGCGGAAAGACGGAGTAAAAGGGACGGTAGTCTGCGAGGTGCAAAGACGAAGAGTTGATTAGGCGTGGATTAGATATGGCCGTCACTTTCTTTTTTACGGTCAAACTATGGACCGGGAGTGAAATTTTGCTAGCATTTTTCCTAGCATATTAACATTTTCTCATTTGATGTTATTTTTTGAAATATTTTTGCATGAATTTTGCTTATAATGTTATTTTCCAATCTAACAAACTAAATATCTATATTTTTTACAAATTTTTTCAATATAAAAAGTTGGTAATAGCATTTCTCCTATTCAACCTAGGATGCTAAAGCCTCCACAAACCATGATAATATTACTTGAACCGTGGTAATTGGGCAGGGGTTTAACATTTACCGACTATTCTACTTACTAATTTTGTTTTAGATTTTACATGTAATTTTATCTATATTTCAAAATCTGAGAGAGACTATAGCCTCTCCTAACTTCAACCTAACTCCTCCATTGACTGTCATCCAATGTAGGTAGTCTCTTTTTCTATCTTCCGCGTTCTAGATTTCTTATAGGGTGGAGTTCGGTCGGCTCGATCATAATCAAAAACCGAAAGATCGATTATCGGTTGAACCGAATCACCGACCAAAAAGAAGCCTTAAGGCTTCAATTATCTCGATTTTCGGTTAACCGAGCTGCCCCCAACATCAAAAGCATCTCGCCATGCCCTCCAAATACCAACCGATTTTCGGTTAGTAAATAACCGACCAATTTTGATTGTAACCAATCGGTTAACCGCTATCCGATTGTCCGGCCCTAATTTCTTATGTATTTCTCCAAATGCCTGAGTTGTTAAGTATGAGAAGTCGCATCATAAAAAAAAAATTCAAAAGAATTTGGGTGTACCTATGGAACACTGATCCTAGTAAGCAGTGATGATTATGATTTCATGCATAAGCATAGCCAAAACAACATGACCACACTCTGTGGAGAGAAAAGAAAGACAAGCGTATAGTTGGCAAACTAACTCATTCATCAATTTCACACAATCGATATCTATAGGTAGAAGAACATTAGCCAAGAAGTAGTCTGTTCCAATCCATGCACATAAAGGACACCGTGCAGCCATAACAAATCCCTGTTTACAAAAACATCATATAGAAGAGAACCTGCATTTGAAATGGCATCTCTTTACAAGGAGTATCACTAGAGACTGTAACTAAATGGGGCTCATGCTGGCAAAGGGTGTCTCCTCTCCCAACGGTCTTCAGGTCCTCGATCTTCTGACCGGCGATCGACTGGTCCCAAGAAAAAGGGGGAAAAAAACCCAGCACATATTTAGTACCTATCCATGAGCCGAATGGGCTAAAAGGATGTCATACTCTCTCAAATGAAGCTTCAGAGCTAGAGAAAGCATACCTCCGGTATCGGTCATACTCGGGACTTCTGTTCCTGCCATAGTAAGGACTCCTGATGCGCCTATCATAATCAGGACTACCACGACGATCATATGCTGGGCCATTGTATCTATCGTAGACTGGGCTGGCTGGTCGGCCATAGTCGGGACTGGGACGCTTTCGATATGCAGGACTTGGTGATCTGTAGCTGCTTCCACCCCTTCTAGGAGGGCTATCATCATCCCTCAAAGCATACTCAACCGACACCACCCTATCCAATATCTTGCTGCAGTGATGTAATAATAATAGATCATTTAAACAATGAAGGACGGTGTAGTGAGGGGAAAAGCTTCTATTTCCACAAGCATAGCAATACAATATCTACTAACCTCAAATGTGTACTTTCAAGGGCTTTGGTAGCATCTTCTTGTGTCTCAAATTGCACAAATGCAAAGTTGCGTCGGATTCTGACATGAAGAACTTCTCCATAACGTTCAAAGTGCTTTTTTATATCTTCAACTCTTGTACGAATTGGATCAAAGTTTATCACAAACAGTGTTTTTGTAGGTCTCTGGTATTTCGATCCTTCCTTCTGCCTGCCACGTTCTCCCTGGCACAACATTCAAGTCTCTAGATAAGAAGATAACACAACTTGAAATCAAGGGTTGGGGAAAAAATGAAACAAGAAATAATCTTACCCTAGCCCACTCCACCGACAGCCGACGCCTGTCATAACCAAATGGAGTGTTGTCAAGTCCCCTGATGGCATCCGCAGCATCACGGTCATCCTCAAAGTAGACAAAAGCGAAACCTGCAAGCATCACCAGCATAAGAACCCAGTTGTGCACAAAAGGAAAAAAAAAAAAAAAAGATGGTGACATTAGTCCATTCACCCAGGCTTACATACAAATCAGGATTTTAGTCCTGGTAAGAACTCAAAAGTTAATACAACACCTGCTTCACGGATGAGCTGAGGAACATAAGGAGGCGTTGCATGATGAACTAAATGAAGAAGTCTAAGGGTTATACATCCAGAGGTTCAAGTCAGAGATGTCATTGCTAGGGCATGCTTCACCATTCAGACAGCACTAGTTCAGAAATGGAAGGGCATGGCAATACACATTCATGGAGCGCTCTATTATCAGATGTGGCAGTGCAAAGGACAGTAAAATGGACTGATTGCCGCCAAGAACAAGAACCATTCTCGTGCAAATGGCAACTTTGGGCGGTAAGATGAGTAAATTTCTGATGAAATGCAGGATGAGTCCATCTGTGAGTGGAAGGAGAGCAGGGGAAGCAAGAAAAAGTTGGGCAACCCAGATAGAAGCTCAAATTTCCTTAGTTCCTGCGGAAAAACAAACACTCAATATGCCAGTGTTCATCAAAGAAACCATAAATTTGTGCCTGCTCCTCTCATTTCCTTGTCATGGATACTAAGATTGTAAAGCAAAAGCATCACCATCCCAAACAACAAATTTCAGCAGAACTTAAAAAGGGTGATCATGAATATAATTGAAAGCAAACTTAAGCGCTGGAATTCAAATAGCAAACACATGAAAAGGAAGAACAGCAAAAAGAAACCCCACAATCAGAGAGATTGATCATAAGTAAACATGACGCTCTGGAATATAACAAATACCAAAAGAAACCAAGAACACGAAACTACGATACCAGATTTCATGTCCACTCGATCCACCCTTCCATACTTGCTGAACAAGCGCTCCAACTCGGACTGCCTCGTCTCGTACTCGAAGTTGCCAACGAAGACCGGTCGCGCCATTTCTTTACAGGCCCGGAAACAATAAAATCAGAGAATATGCATAATCTCGAACAACATCGAACCAGCGAAGAAAGCAACAGAGCCAAAGAAAACCGGAAGACAAGATGCTATGAAGCAGGATATCCGATTCTTCTGAAGAGCGATCGGGCAAGGAAGGAAGAGAATTATCGGGCGCCATACCTGAGAAACTTGAACTTGGTGAAACCCTAGAATGCTGAAGGAAAAGAACTCTACGGCTTCTTATTGCTGAACCCCCTAACGTATTCTCTAGGAAAGATGCATGCGCGGATGAATCACAGCCGTTCAGTTTATGGCAAGAAAATTGGGGAGCGTACGTGGTAAGTAGCATTATAACTTTTTTCTCAATTCAAATTTGATCATTTTGGGGAAAATTTGAGATTTATATTATGAATCTACATCATAGTATTTAGTAGTGCATAAATTTAAACCATATTATATGAAAATGTACCATATAATATACATATATCTTTTTTTTTTGTAGAATAATATACATATATCTTAATATAGAACAGTTGTGTATATGATAATAGATATTAAGGTTGGGAATTTGATTCCACTTTTCCGATCAAATTGAAAACTGATATAAACTGGTTTGGTTGTAATAGAAATCCATATTGCATCGAATCTGATTTGGTTTCCAGTAATATAGGTGGCAGAAAAACCGGTCTGATTCCATATGATTTTAAACATGGTTTGCAAAATCGTAGCGGAAATCAAACGAGAGTCGTCTTTCGTAAGGTATTTTGTGGTATGACCGTGGTTCAACCATTTGATACAGGTAAAATACTGTATTGAGAATAAAAAATTATTTTATTATAAAACTCGAAGGCGAATTCTATAAAGGTCAGATCTTTCACACTTCAAACAAGCTGCACAAGTTTGCATTAAGCATTATGCACTACAACGCAACTTTCAGTATGTCGTGGTGGAGTCAACACGTTCAACCTGGAACGACGTCTATAAACTTGAAAGAGTATTGACTTGTTACGTGATAAGTTTCACGCCTTTGATGAACCTAAGGGTTGAAAGAAGCACAATAGGCCTACATTCCATCCTGATATGCACATAATTGTTAAGCCGGGTAGGCCACCATCTACAAGAATTCACAATGAGAAGACTAATAAAAAAAATGTGGGAAATGTTAGCGTAATAATTAATATTAAAAAAAAACAGTTGATGAGTTTGTAATAAAGACTATTCCATTGAGCATAACTCTTCAAGTTCAGAAACAAAATCACACGCATCCTTATGTTTTTCCATCGCGGAATAAATTGCCTTCAGAATACTGTATATCTCATCACTTGTAGGATGTGATGCATCTTCAACCAAAAACTTGTGAACTCTGCCTGTTACTTCGATGAAACTATACCCTGCTGCTTTTGTGATTTGACCACCTTTCATAAGCTTTCTGAGCTTCGCTACCCCATCCCAGCGCCCTGCTGATGCATAAATGTTGGAGAGAATAACGTAGTTACCTGGGTTCCATGGCTCAAGTTCGAAGAGAGCTTCAGCGGATACTTCTGCCAGCTCGACGTTCTTGTTATGAAAACTGCAAGCACCTAGAAGTGCTCCCCATATTACAGAATCTGGTTTCATAGGCATTCGCTTGACGAGATCATAAGCTTCTTTCAACTCTCCAGCACGGCCGAGGAGATCAACCATACAGCCGTAATGTTCCAATTTGGGGGAGATGCCAAAATCCATCTCCATTGACTGAAAGAGTTGCCTGCCTCTAGCAACTCTGCCTCCATGAGTGCAGGCGAGTAGAAGTCCGACAAATGTCACATCATCAGGTGCAGCAGTTCCTTCTTTCTGTAGCATGGAAACCATGTTAATGACAAATTACTGAGAACTGTACTGGGTACGGATGAAGATACTTAAAACTTGGAGCCAGTTTGCAGGAATTCTTACCAGCATTTCATCATAAAGCCCAAGAACTTCATTGCTACTACCATGGACGGCCAAGCCCATGATCATTGAGTTCCAGGAACAGAGATTTCTCCTCTTCCCCATTTCATGAAACAAATCCCTTGCTATACTAATTTTACCACACTTTGAGTACATCTCCAACAAAGCATTGCTGACATACGAGTTTTTGAACAACCCATTTGCCCTAGCATAAGCATCAATTCTCTCCCCAACTTCTAGAGCTCCTAGATTTGCACAAGCGGGTAGTACACTGGCAATAGTTACTTCATTTGGTTTCACATCCTCCTCCTCCTCCATCTTCAAAAAGAATTCCAATGCATTGGAGTACAATCCATTCTGAGAGTACCCAGATATCATGGCAGTCCAGGACACCACACTCTTTCGAGGCATCGATTTAAAAATCTCCAGCGCTGCATTCATGTCCCCACACCTCCCATACCCTGCAATCAGAGAATTCCAAGTGGGAATGTCTCTCACAGGCATTTCATCGAACAGTCGGCGTGCAGATCCTATCGATCTCAACTTTGCATACGCATCAACTAAAGCAGTGGAGGCAATGAAATCAGAGGCAAACCCAGATTTCACGAAGCAGCCATGTACAACTTGACCGCCGATGTGAGAAGAAAAGGAAGCACAGGATGCAAAAAGGAAAGTGAAAGTGTGTTCATTTGGCCTGCAACGCGTGCGGCACATTTGAGAGAATAAATGAAGGCATCTGTGGGGTTGCTTGTGGGAAGAGTAAGCTTGAATGAGCTTGTTGTAGAGGAAAACGTGTGGTTTGGGAATTTGGTCGAACACCTTCCGGGCGTAAAGAATGTTGAGTACTTGAAGGAGTTCACCGATCAGGGCTCCCTGGTCAATGCCTTTCCTCAGGGTATTAGCATGAATTTGCTTCAACCGGTTCATCCCAAAGAATTCTTTGCGCAGAATCCACGGACAGCTTGGCAGAGAACTCCGTCTCCACTGAAATATAATGAAATGGGCGCGGCGAGGACGAAGGTGAGTAACGGAGAACTTCACTTGACATCTTAGCCGAAGGCCGAGGGAGGTATAATAGACAGAGAACTTGGCATAAGCTGATTTCCCCGATCGTCACTCTTCTTCAGCCCGATGCCCTGAAAATGCTAGCGGCAGAGAAGCTTGGTTTCCCTCCAATTTGTCACGACAAGTAGTTAGAGTAGGGCTGCAAATGAGCGTACATGCTCATGAGTAGTTCTACCTTAAACTTGGAAAAATTCATTCAAAACTTGTCTTGGTTATTAACGAGTCGAGTTTGAACTATGTTGTGTTTAGCTCATGAGGTTGACAAGCCATCTTAATTCGGTGACTTGTTGAGCTCAATTCGTGAGGATGCTTGTTTTGAGCTTATGAGATATATTTACACTGTAACTAGTGAGCCTACTCGACTACCAACTTATGAGCGAAATCATCTTTATCTTATGAGTTGGTTTGTTGATTATTAATAGGTTTGCTAAATTACATATCTCACTCCATACGATGTTCAAGACTTTGAACATGTGAGCAAATATGTCTCAGTTTATAATTTATAAGATATATAATGGGTCATTAGTTGCTTAGATACTAATTATTATGAAATAATGAGCTAAATAATAAGATATAAACATAATATATAGATACGAGATGAGTTAACAATGACGTACATTTAGGGTATTTAGTTTATAAATTATTTTATAATTTAATTTAATGATTCAACAATTTAGAATTAATAAGTTAAACTCGAGCCAAACTCGTGATCGCATTGGTGATCCAAGCTTGAGAGAAACACTATCTAATGTTTTAATAAACAAGTAAATATCGAGTTCGTCTCGACTCAGCTCAATAATAAATAAGCCGAGCTCGAACTCGACTCGTTTATTAATGAGTTGAGCTTAAACATATAGGCAACACTAACCTTTCCATTATGACAAAATAAGTGGCTATCAAGCACTTTCAACCACTCTTACATACCCTAAAAGAAACAAAATATGTGGATTTAAAAAATATATGAACTATTTGCCTGCATTACAATACAACAAAAACTCTACAATTGAGTTGTTAGGGAATATCCCTACAACATGTTTTTGTCTTCCATAAATTAGCAGAAATGTAAATCTAATTACAATCCCTCTATCCACAAGATCATCTGGATTTGCTTTGCATTCCCTCTACAGGAGACAAGATTTTCGTTTGGCCCTTTCATCATCTCAGACCAAATAATAATCAAATCAAATGGACTATTGTGGCTGTATTGTTCTGCTAAATAGGTGTTTCAAAAGAAAGATGACTGATCATGGAGCACATTCAAGTGAGCCAGGATCCGGGCAGAGAGAGACTTCACGTGGTGGCTTCCTCTCTGTGTCAGGTCAACCAAAGGCATTTGAGCAGACTGTCCGTACTTCAGTTTGAATTCCGGCAGCCGGAAAATCCTTTCCAAGCCACACAAAGCCTTCTCCTGCAAGCTAGGGCATGATGTAGACGAACTAAGGAATCTTATCATGGAGGGAATTGCATCAGCTTCTGCCAGCACTTTGCTACCACATTGTAGTCTCTCAGCTTCAATCAGTGTCAAGAGTGCATCTAAAGAGGCTTCACACACTCCAAAGTCGGGGTCCTCGAGAACTCTTACTAGAGGCCGTATGGCATCAGCCTCCACGAGGCAGAATGACGATTCGACGGTACAGATCCCCCCATGGACAATGCATCCGGGATCGTGCTGGGCCGAGAAGCACCACAGCATTCCCTTGTGCCTTGTCAATTGCTGGCTCAAGGAAAATGAACTCTGTGAAAATTGAGCTAGACAAGTGGCAGCATACTTCCTTGTCAAGGTAGTAGTTCCCGAGTCCAGTAACTTCACTAGCACTGGAATAAGCCCAATTTCTGCTGCTTTCTTTTGCCGTTCCAGGTTAGTTGGCAAAGTGAAACGATGCATGGCTCCCACTGCATTCTCAACAAGCTGATTTTTGTGGGGATCGTTCTTCTTAGTTTTGTCTTGAAGAAATTTGAAGATTACTCGAAGCGCACCAGAATCTTGAAGCCATTCTGTGATGATCTGTGGTTCTTCTGGGAGGTGAGAGATAATGCCTAATGCAGAAACAGCTTCTTCGGTATCATCTGATTTCTGGATGATTTTCACCAAGGTGTCTATATACTCTTTGCCAACGTGTTCCATGATAATTTCTGTTTCACAATCTTTTACGAGGTAACAGAACAGCTTCAGAGCATTTGATCGGACATCTGAGTTCTCGTGCTCACACAGTTGAACTAACGCTTGCACGGCGGATGACTGCAATCAACAAGTTCGGTGTTAGGTATATGGTAGCATCGTTGATGGCTTCACTTATAGAAACTCAACATGGATAGACAAAATAAGTAAGCAGTTTATAATTGCAAACAACGGAGGAGATCAACTGAAAAATCCAACAAGAAATCGACTTTATATTTCATATGTCCAATAAAGAACTAAGAAGTGTCATCAGACTAAACATCACAAAGAAAAAAAGGGCAATTTCATCCTGCTTGCTCTTTGCTCCACAACATCTTTATATGAATCCTTAAAACCTTAGCAACCTTATGAAGCATTGGCTAGAATAGGCAGCATGCTGCCCACTCCCAAAGCCTAGGCCTTTTGTCATTGCATAAATGAATCTAGGTTATACTTGGGTAGGATGCAGACAAGCAACAGCAGTTTGTGCAATGAGACAACTTATTAACAATCCATGCTGAGTTGTTAGCTGATTGCAACCACTAGAGGTACTTACACTAGCATACATACTGTTAGGTCTCTTATCTTGATGAACTAAAATGGCACATATGCATGAATAGACACATATAGCCTCTTGCATACCTCAATCAACTTGATTTTGATATATGATGCTGAGGGGGAGTGGCACAAGGCTTGGAAGGTTTGGAGAATTCTTTGTTGCACTGCAGGCCCTGTGAGGTTCACCAAAGAGAAAAGCATGAACGTATCTTCATCAGTTTCCAACAAAGAAACTGGAACTGGGCTGGATTCCTCCTGAGACACTGTAGATCTTGCAAGGTGCATAATCGTGACTGCAACCTGTTCCCGCAAATTTGAGGACGATGATGAACCGTGTCGGAAAAGAATGTCGAGCAATGGTCGTACTATCCCTTGTTCAATCATCTTTCGGCCATTTTCAGGTAAGCTTGAGAGATTCCGGATAGCTTTTACTGCCACTGTTTTCATATGAATATCATCACTTGAGACCAAGTGAAGAAGGGGACTGAGTACACCTCCATCATACAAAGATGCCTTATTGTGATCAGTCAACTCAGTTTCGGCCAAAGTTGATGCCATCATGAATTTTGCATCATCTGGCCCTGCAGTGACCAAAAGTAAAAGGTCCAATAGAAGTATGAGATGGTCTACCATGGTCAATGAACTCCAAAGGAAGGCAAATGTAAAATTTAGAGTGGCCCCATTCAGGTAGAGCATTCACTTGAAAGGGGAATTGCCTGTTATCCCAAAGATGAATAATATTTTTTTATATATGTAATTAGGGTATAAACATCATATCATAATTAGTGTAGCAGTTTGTTCCATTCTCCTTGAATTTCCAAATACCTTACATTTGTTGTCCAGGTTACACAGAGGGGTATATGAATTATGAAGACCCAAACTTCAGAAATAAGCAACAAAAAAGCTGTTGCATACACTTAACTTACCAGTTGATAGTCTTAGCAGAAAATGTCTGAAATAGTTTGCTTTTGCCATTTGTATGATGTTATGATCAGAGAAAGAGAGATTGTCCAGTAGCTGTTTTGCATCTGCGGCAGCTTGACTGTCATCACTTCTTGACATGGTCACCAATAGGAGAATGCAACCTTGTACCTTCCCAATGGAGTCCTTCACTTTATTGCATTTTGATAGTTCTAACAGCAATGCCACTGCCAACTTCCTTTCCCCAGTACGCCTTCCAAGCGATCGAACAATCAACTCGATCGCATTATTAGCATGTGCAACTCTTTCCTATACATTAGGATGGATCTTTGGTTAACTTAATGGTGAAGACCATTCTGTAACAGACCTAGGGTAGAGGAATAAAGTAACAGTAGCCATGGATCTCACAAAGAAAGAAATCAAGAACATGCAAAATATTCCCCTATCATGATGCTCATATAGATGGCCAATGGATAAATGAAAAGAGGGTGTGCAGGCTTAAATGAGGAGAAAGACAACAGATATAAGAAAATCACAATATTAAAAGCCATGATACCTTTGCGTCATCGCTATCTTTTGCCAGAATGCAGAGGATGTCAAGAGCATTATGACGAACATCACGATTTTTTGAACTGAGCAGTTGAATAATAACAGGAATGTAGTTCTCCAGCACCATCCATTCTCGATGCTGATCATTCTGTAAGCACAGATCTTCCAACTGTCCCAGACATCCAAGAACTTCGTCCTCTTCTTCAGATTCGAGTTTTGACTTCATGGTAGCAATTGTGATCATTGTATTTCTATCCTTCCATTCTTCTATTGATTGCCTCAACGTTTTGTTTGGACGAAGAACTGATGTGTCTAGGGGGGTAATAGTTAAAGGACACAAATTGTTCCCCTCAGCCATCCACTTCTCGATGGCACTTCTCTCAAATGTCTGGCCTGAAGAAGTTTCAACAGGGTCAACCATAACATCTCTAGTAATTGGACAATAGAATGACTGAAGTGGTTCTAGTGGTTGGCTACCCAAAGACCTCCGCTTGGTGAAGTATTTTCTTTCTTTCTCTTTAGGAGACGAGGCAGCGTCTGCTCTTTCTAGCAAAGCAATGATCTGATCCATCTGTATAGCTTCAGCCTGATCCTTCCTAAGTTTTGCATTTTCAATTTCGTCCTTGAATTCCTCAAGTTCTTTCTTCAACACGAACCGCTCATTCGAAATTCCTACTGTTTCAGCTATTTGAGCAAGTAAGCTGTTGGCATAAGAACGGTCCACTTTTCGCTCCTGTATACCCGACTCAATCCTCTCCAGTATCTCTTCTTCTGCTACAGATGCCTTGAACTCGGCCCTTTGCATTTCATCACAAAGGCCAGTGATGTCCTCAAAAATGCCAGATGAGAGATCCAGAGTAGCCATAGGAAGAAGACCTATAGCCCTGCTGATTTCTCTCGATATGTCCTGTAAATGCCTGGTGATGTTTCTCGAATTCATCAGCAGATAAACCTTGTTCCTTGTGGCGCAATCCGCAGTCAGGCGCTTTGCAGCCTTGACTTCCCGGTTCAGAATCTCAATGGCATTAGTTAAGCCCTCAGAGCTACCTAAATCTTTTGCATTCAACTCTTTCAGGACAGGAACAATCCTCTCCAGGTACAAGGCCAGCTCCTGAAAGCAGCACTTTTTCAGGAAAACTTCTTTGGCAGAACCAATGATCTCAACCATTCCCTCCACAATCTGGGAAAGAAGTTCTGAAGCAGGACCTGAGGCACTATCCATGACATCCAGGACCGTCACAAGACAGACACCAAATGGTCCAATTCATTACCTAGGAAGTAAAACCCATGATGATTATGCGGTTGCTGCAAGACAACCGTCCCGAGCCTGTTAGCCTGAATCAAGTTTCATTGCAATCAATCACCTGCTGAATGTTCAGTAGTCAATTACAAAGTCACGACTTGGAGAAACCCTCCAATTGATAATCAACTCAACTGTGTATAACTTAAACGCGAATGGAATGCTTCTCAAAATCGTAGATGAAGACAAACCAACCTCAAAAAGGGGAAAGAATAACTGAAAATAGCTCAAGCCCAATTTGAAACGACAAACACAAAAGATTTTGTCGGTAGATTAAAAGGAAACAAGAAGAAAGATGAACAAGAGTCAATATCCTGCTGCTGAATACGATGAATGTTAACTAAAGAATAAGAATCTACAAGTGGCGAGTCAAAATTCCAGTTCAAGAGAAGAGCAAAGAACGGAGACCTGGGAATTGGGACGGTGGGAGGAAGTGAAGCAGAAAGTTCGTTCAGAAGCAAAGCTTCTTCAGCGGTTTGGGTTGTAGGAACTTTCCCGGGAAAATGCACGGAGCGATTTTGCTGGAAAAAATGTTTTCGGTCCAGCACCAGCAGCCAAATCAGATAGCACCTAAAAGGAAAGAGAAATGAAATTTAATGAGTTAGTTGTAATATTGGCCCCTGAAATATGGGGGTTACCTATTATAGTACTTAAACTATATTTTATCCTAACTAATTTTTGAAATATTAACTTTGGGTTAATGTATTTGTATGGACCGAATTTTTTAAAGATTAAACATTCTGATCAATTTTTTCGATTTATAACTTCGTGGTCTCAACTATGTATCAAAGTTACGAAATTGACCAAATCTGAAATTTGACTGTTATCTTGAATGGTCAAACGCATTGACTAACGGTCAACCCATCACGTCACCATCCAATTAGCATAAATAAACTTAAAATATTCCTCAATTCCACATATTCTATAATTTTGCATTATTATAACTAAATATACAAAACCCTATGCTTCTTTTTGAGTGAGAGTAACTTGTCATTTGTTACAAAATCATAATTATTATTTTTTATCTAATATTTACCATCACAAATTATCAAATAATGAAAGATAGATCTATCTTCCGAAGGGTGAGGGGAAGAAGATTTTCTTCCTTCTCCGGTATTCATATATTTATAATTTATAAATATAGACTTTAATTCTCCAAAGGCCGCAATTTGTTTGATAGATTTATCAGGGATTTGAACCCAAATCTCTCACTTAAAAATTCTGGCAATTTAAGTGAACTATTTGGGGCAAATTACTTGTTTATTTATATACAAATTTGCCCTCATTTTCTTCCTCCTTCCTTTTTTTTTTTCCCCTTGTGTATAAAACGGAGCGCAAAAGGGAACTCCAACCTTTATTTAATAATCAAACGAGTGGCCTGAACCCCAATAATGTCATGAAACAACCAATAAGACAAGCTACTACCGGGAAGAGCAACCAGATGTCTACTGATAGGAAAAGAGTGGCCTATACCGGCCAAGTAATCAACAAGTATGTTCGCCTCTCTATAGACATGGGCGATATGAACCTCCCAATCACGTTGTAACCACTGTCGAATCTCCGCAATGCTGATGTAGTGGAGATGCTCTGGCGTCGACGACTCAATGAGGAGCACTGTCGTCGTCGAGTCGGTCTGCAGAAGAACCTTCTTATTTCCTGTTTCCTAGACGATCCTTTTTGGATTCTTCTTGAGTAACAGAAAACCCGAAACTAAAAAACAGACAAATCTAAAAATCGTGCCTCTCTAGCGTCCTTAGAAACCTCAGGCGACAACACGAGTCTTAGGCATCCTCGCCAACCTCTGGTGTCCTTGCAAAGCTCTTCTCTACTTCTTCGCTCTCTCTCGTTATCTACACAAGAACAACATCATACTTCAGATTACCCGTCACTAATATCTTTCTTCATTCTCTTCTATTCGATGGGTCATATGAAATTTCACCATCCGAGTTCTGCATATTTGATGTTTCACAACGTTAGTTTCATAGTCTCATTTCTAGTCGAGGTTTCGTTTAGGGATTAGGGTTCTCATCCAGAAACTCAGAACTCAAGAGTTTGGAAATGGAGCTCTTCACCATGGGAGCTTGGAATGGGTTCTCGGTTGCTTCGAATCTGGCGAATTCGCGGATGGTCGGTGGGAAGTGGAAGTCGAAAGGCCCGAGCAGTGGGACAAACGGGGATAGGAAGGAGATGGTGATTATTCGACATTGGTGATGGTTAGAAGAAATAATTGTTGGTGGGGGGGGGGGAGGAATAAGTGAGTGATTTCAAAATAGTTGGGGATAAGTTATTTTGAAATCTCACTTTTACAAGCTTTTGAAACTCCCCATATTTTGGAGTCCATCAAAAAGAATAATGCAAAAATCAAGTAAGCCAGCAAAAGGCGAATAGATAACGAGACACAATTATACCAACTCATTAATGAACGAAATCAATTTGAAACCAAAAAAACCTATCCAACCCTCCAAAATTGCCCACCCCGCCGAAATGTAATCCTTACATCCCGGTGCTACACTTTTGCAATAAGAGGCTGTTTTCTCTTTTTCTTCTTCAAACACCCAAAAAAGTCCCTCGTTTTTTACTGTTTGGCTGGCCCTTTTCTCCTTTATCATCTGGCCGGCCCAAATCATCACCAGCGTCTTCCCCGTGATTTCTCTTCCCTACCCGCAATTGGCGAAGTCTCTGTCGGCTTCGTAGCAGATTTCCTGTCGAATCCTCCCCTTTTTCTCCCCTTCTTCCCCCTTTTCACTCTCCCACTTAGACCCAATAAACACTTGCCACCTTCGCTTCCGTTCCGTGTTTCCCTCTCTCTCTCTCTCCCATTCTCCCTCACGCACAAGCGACGCCAACCACGTCTCTTTTCAGTGCCGGAAGGCGGAGATGAATCAGGAGATGACCGGGGTGGAGGCGGAGGCCCACGGGCGGCGAGACGGCGGCGGCGCCGTCCCGGCGGACAGCATAGACTACGTGTTCAAGGTCGTGGTGATTGGCGACTCGGCGGTGGGGAAGACTCAGCTGCTGGCCCGATTCACCAAGAACGAGTTCTGCTTCGACTCCAAATCCACAATTGGGGTCGAGTTCCAGACCCGCACCGTCAGCATAAAGGGCAAGGTCATCAAGGCCCAGATCTGGGACACCGCCGGCCAGGAAAGGTTGGTTTCCTCCTCTTTCCCCCCCTTTCAATTAATTAGTTCCCATCTCTCTCTACTCATCATCAGCCCAAAAATTTAAAGCCAGTGGAGACTGACCGTAATCGTCACAGTTTGAGTTCGAATCTTGAAATTAAAAATCGTTTGAAAAGAGAAATCCATGAATATCTTCTCTGCTTGGAGCAGAATCTGTGTTGATTACTGGAATTTAATAGGGCGATGGTCGCAGTAATCATAATTATAATAATAGTGACAGTAGGGGTAGTTAGATGGGCGGCATCGTTAAATAATAATTGAGTGGTGTGGCGTGGATTGGCGTTAGTCTTTGTTTATATCTTCCTCATCTTTGGGATCCGAATATCGGATCCTCCAACTTGGCATAGGCAGCCAGCTCGTCGTTAAATAACTCGTTCTAGTGCCTGGAGGCTACATGTGAGAATGTGCTCGTAGCTGAGATGTCTGGTATCGTTGGATTAAATGTGATGGTAATTTTGTTAATAAAGTATACTACATTCATCCAATATTGATCCTTGTGAGTGAGAGTGGGAGTACAATTGCAGTTTTGCGATTAAATCGCTAACCACCTTAAAATTGCACGGTTTACGGTTTAAACCGAATAAGAAGGCTCTTATGAGGTTGCGGTTTAGCAATATGCTCCTTTTTTGCGGGTTAACCACAACCGTGACTGAATAAGGGATCACAGATTAGCTAACCGCAAATTAACGGTTATGTCAGGCCTTCACAACATGCATTAATATCTCTTTAGTCAACTACTCAACCATCTCTAACTGTGGTTAATTAAGGTTACTCTATGAGTGAATGGGGCGTAAACTCCAAAATCAACGAGTAGTTGATCGAGCTCTCAAACCCACTAACGCGCATACAAGTAGCAATTCGATACGAATGGCATAAACTAATCGTTGCGGTTAACCGCTAATCGTTTTTTGGTGCGGTTGGGAGAGAAAAGGCAACAAACAAAATTGCCTCGGAGTTACTGCTGCTCTGCTGGTGAGAGAAAGGAAAAGCAGAGTACTGTTAGGTTAGCTAGGACTAGGAGGACCGACCTTGCCCGATCTGTGGCTTTAGCTCAAACTTTTGTCTTCATCTTCTACAAGTAATACAAGGGAATTCGTAAATGGAAAAGAAACAAAAATAGAGAAAAGAAAAAAAGGGATGGGAGATAATTGTCTGTCTTTGTACGATGACTGATGAAGGAAAGAGATATGACCCTCCAGAACCTGCAATAATTGATGCTTTGACAAACAAGCCACCTATTAGGTGCAACCTCCACATTGGACTGTCTGATTCTAGACTGGCCCATTTCCGATTCACCAAGCCCAAACAAGAAATCCACATAAAGCACGGTCTCAGATCGTCCTTCTTTACTTGCTTAGGTGCTAAATCTTTGGAAACAAATACTTTCGGAGCAATGGTGGATTCAGAAATTTGAACGAGGGAGAGCTAAAAGATACACACTTGGGTGGTTTGAATCATGGTCATTGGTGAGGAAGAGCTAGTGGCTTAACAACTAGTCTATTTTTAGAATTTATTACACATTTTTCATGTAAATTTACCTATTTATGAAAGTTGAGGGGGACTATAGCCCACCCTAAGCTCAACGTGGCTCCTCCACTGCTTTCGAGCTATAGTCTTTACCTAACCTTGGGAAACTATGGAAGTAGAATGATAAAGTATTGAATTCTGTGCTTCGCGACTTGATAGTTTATTATGACTTTTGTTAGAAATCGAGTAGAAAATTAGGATCATTGATTTGGGTGAATCCCAAATTAGCGTGTTGTTTAGCGTATCATGTTATCCAAACCAAGTAAATGAAAATGAAAAGTAAGTTTATCAATAAACCATCAAATCAGAACCGATCAATAAATCACGGTACATTGTTAACCGTCATGTATTGACCGACACAACCCGCCCTCCCCTAAAACCGACTTCTTGTATCAAGTTAATTTTGACCTCATTAACGATTTTTTTGTTTTTGTTTTCAATCAAACCGTCAGCACAATACAACATCTTCATCGTAACCTTATCTAATCGGCAAATACTACCGAAGTTATTAATTGGTGTCCCTCCCAACCATTAAATCTTGATGGCATTTAATGCTAGATCATTCCCTAGTTTTTGTTGATTACAGAGATTGGATCTCGAATTCGAGATTTTATGAGCTTCCAAAGATCCAAAAACTTTAATTAAAATTGTCGACGTTTTTGTCTTTTGCAGGTACCGGGCTGTGACGAGCGCATACTACAGGGGAGCGCTGGGAGCGATGCTGGTGTACGACATCACGAAGCGGCCGACGTTCGACCACGTGGCGAGGTGGGTGGAGGAGCTCCGTGCGCACGCCGACAGCTCCATCGTCATCATGCTCATTGGCAACAAGGCCGACCTGGCCGCCGACCACCGCGCCGTCACGACGGAGGACGCCGTCGAGTTCGCCGAGGAGCAGGGGCTCTTCTTCTCCGAGGCCTCCGCATTGAGCGGGGACAACGTGGACAAGGCCTTCTTCCGGGTGCTGGAGCACATCTACGCCGCCGTGTCGAAGAAGTCGCTGGATTCCTCCGCCGATCCGGCCAAGGCCAACGGCGGGGCGCTGCAGGGGGAAAAGATCGACGTGATTTCGGGAGCGGATATGGAGATCAGCGAGCTGAAGAAGTTGTCTTCCTGCTCTTCTTGTTGATGATCTTTTTTCTGTGAAGGAGTTGGTTTTTTGCCATTTGCCATGGTCAAATTGTAATCAATGTTCCACATCTGTGATGTTTTTTTTTTATTTGGATTGTATATAAACCCTGTCCTGGACTTTTGGAATATTGCAAATTATCCCTCAATTAATTATAGGAATTAAAATTCCCAAAACTAATCTCTCGATTTCTTGTTCCTTTGCTTCTGTTACAGTCTCAAACCAGAAACCTCTAGGTTGATAATAAAGTCGACATCTAGAAACGACTTACAAAAGGAAGATTACACGATGGAAATGTATAGAACAGCGAGATTAAATTTTACAACATAGTATACAATATGATATGAATCATCTAGTGAAGAAGGAATGTTGGCTGCAACTCAAGGCCACTTTGTGAACTCGAAGACCTTGAGAACAATGTCGAGCCCAGTAGGGATCTGCCAGACAAAAAGCAGAACATTGGCCACGTTCAAGGCAATGTGAAGATTTCTGGCTGTCTCGTTCCCTTTCTGCATTGCCGGGACTAGAGCTGCTGCCAATGCCCATAACACCGTTATTGCTGTTACAAAAAAACACCAGACAACAAACAAGCCCATTAATGTTGACCATTTCAAGCAGTAGGTAGGATTCAAGCAGAGGACCCGAGGATCCAAATGCCATGCTTATAACAATTTCATTTCTAGTAGTTCAAAGCTTATACTTTTACTCTTTTAGGTTACGAAAACGCGCTTCTACGAAGAATCACGCTTTTGACCGCAATACGAGGATTTAAATGGGGATCATCCCATTCTCATAGTTTACAGCAATGTTAAAATGTACCTGATCCTGCAAACAGATGAGGACCAGGGAAGAGCTTCCCAGTCCTGAGCCAGGTGTTGAGCCCTCCCCCAACTGATTCAAGCACTCCAAATGCCAGCAAAATCGACCCAGCGTCATGGTGCTTGTCCCTGAACCCTCCTTTCAGCAATTCTTTCCTCTCCTGCCCACCGCCAAAGTTTCGTTAAATTGCTATCGAAATCCTCAAAAGAAAAGAAGAAGATTGACTTTCCTAACCTCGGTGAGCTGCTGAATTTTGGATTCAACAGGGGAAGGAGCGGCCGGCGGTGCAGCAGGGCTCCCGTCAGGGGTAACTGCAGCAGGCTTGACTTGCTTCTTCAGCTCACTGATTTCGCTCTGAATCGTCCTCACCCGCCTCCATTGCCAACCCAAATACCCTGCCCACAATGTGTAGAAGAAGAGCCCGCCCATCACAATTGGGTGAACGAGGGCCAAACTCCTCCCTTCCAATAACCCAAATTCCCCTCCCGCCGCCACCGCATCCTGTCAATAGAAACCCTCATTCAGCAAAATCGAGAGCCAATTCGAGAGAAAAACCGAAAACCCGACAAACATAAAGCAACAAAAAGGATGGAACCTTGGTATCTAAAAAGAATGGCAATGCGGCTGCGGCGAGCGGCAGAGAAGCCGAGCGCAGATGGGTAACGGCGCCGGCGATGAGCTTATGTGGGTTAACGATGGGAATGGGGAGCTGGGTATTCGATGATGGAGTGGGCAGAGAGGGAGGAAGTAAACTGCAGTGGATGCGGGAAGCATGGCGGTGAAGGTTCGAGCTGGGAAGAACAGAGGATCGGAGAAGGCTGGGCGTGGTGGCCATGCTCCCCAGTGTCACGTGTTTGGTTTCTGGCCACAAAGAGCAGTGCAAAGCAGAGGAAAACAGTTGAGATCAAAAGGATTAGACTCTGATGGGCTTCTTCCCAACTGATACTACGACTCTACGAGTGACTTGGGAGGAGATAAGGTAGTGGGAGTTTTCCCCAAAATTAGGGATGGCAATGGGTCGGATTCGGGCGGGTTTTGTCAAACCCAAACTCAAACTCATGGGTTTATCAATCAAATAAATCTGGGGTAAAATCCGTTGGGTTTGAAAAACTCAAATCCAACCCAATCCGCCGAGTATCCGCGGGTTCATGAGTACCCGTGGGTTTTTGTGGTAAAAAATTTACAATAACAAGTTTCTTTCAAAATAAAAGTTTAACATAAGTTTTTTCATACAAATTAATCATACAAAAAATACCAATCTAGAGCATACAAGCAAACTGCAAATGATCAATACAAATTGCTCAACATTAAAGATAAACATCTATAAACAATAAGATTAATTGAAAACTTCTTCCTCGTCAACTAAGTTTCTTCACTCTCCACTTCATCATATCAACTTCATTCTAAACAATTAGAAAGAACAAATTATACATGTCTCCACAAACATAAAGAATATTAGTTGTTTAAGGAAGGTATATTATTTAGAATATTAAATATACCGGAAAAGTAATTATATGTGTGTGGGCGGGTACCCATGGGCCGGGTTTACCTAAACCCAAACCCGACCAGATGAATAGTGTAGCGGGTTTAAACCCGAACCCGGCCCAAAACTCATCAACATGGGTTTTACCCGTGCTGACCGGGTTGGGTCGGGTGGGTACCCGTGGGTTCGGGTTTTGTTGTCATCCCTACCCAAAATGTCTAAAATGACTGGTTTGAATGTGTTATTTGGGCGTAGTGTTTGGGGCTAATATCAGGTGACTAGTGAGTCACTTAGTCATATAATTAAGCTAACATCATTCATTGAACCTCATTAAAATTTAATAGTTCATATTTATCTAGTTTAATGGAGAGTAAGATAGTAATTACATAATTAATTTATTTAATATTTAAAAAAATGAAGTGTTGTCCTCCACCCGAACGCTAGCCGTTTCCTTTCTTTTCTGGGGAATTCTCCCGGGGAATTTTTTAGTCCCCAAAAGCTTTTGTGCCCCCAACAGCTAAGAGAGAGAGAGAGATTTTCTGCCTCGCGGAGAAGACTTTCTCGGCGATCGGATGAGACTTTCAGGCGACCAACAATAACGGAGAAGGGTTTTTCCGGCAACAATGTTGGATCTGTGATGTTTGTTGACCTATTTTGTAATGTTTGTAGGTCTGGTTTGTAATGTTTGTATCGATTGGGTTTGTATTGTTTATCATTCTTGTTTTTTATTTTTAGTGACATTTTGTACGGTTAATATGCTTTGTATTTGTTCGTTTCTTTTGTAATGTTTGTAAGCATTGTTATTTTTGTGAACCATGTTTGTAATGTTTTTATGTCTAAAAAACAACCTGGTTGACTTTTGGATGGAACTCCTCTATATTATGATGGAGCCTCCAAAGTCAACCTGGTTGTTTTTTATTTATTTTGTATGGTTTATTTTTTTCATAATGTTCGGCTATGGAGAATGTGACATATATAACGTGGGTGGAGAAGAGTCAAGGGAAGTTGAAGTTGTTGGAGAAGTGTTCATTCGCAAGATGGAGCGAAACTGGAAACGAAGGAAGTGGAGGATAAAGACGGTGAAAGTTGACTCCAACCTTGAGGGCAAGGTCGCTTTTCAAGGGGAGGAGATTGTCTTAGGTGGGATTCCCCGATCAGGGAATAAGGAGTCTAGACAGGGGAAAATCCCTCGATGAATTCCCCGACCTCCTATTCAATGTAGTCAAAATCGTGCTTTAAAACTTAAAAGCTTACGTCTTTACCTTTTTAAGTCACCAAAAAGCTTCTATGAAGAATCGTGATTTTCCCCTACAAATGTAGTCAAGATCTACGCTTAAAATCTTACGGTTTTACGCTTCTAGGTCATCCAACCGCTTCTAGGTAGAACCACGCTTTTGACTGCATTGCTCCTATTGCATTTCCCCGGTCGGGTATTTGATGGGCTGACCGGGGATTTTAGTCTTCGAGCTCCGTCTATTGTCCACTTGGTGATTTTGACCCGAAACTCGCCTCCAAACATGCACAACCGATCCCAGACCTGAAATACATCATACAAGAACAACCTAGCGTGAAATCGGCTTAAAACACGAGAATCGAGCCTCAAACAGTGTACGAATGGTGGACAAAAACATGTGCAAATATCGAGTTATCACCCAGTTTTCGTGGGTTTCTCTCATTATTTTAGTAGAATAATTATTATTATGGTTAGTAGAGATTTTTTCGCAGGGTTATTATTAGGATTTTTCTTATTTTCCTTATAAATATGTACTTTAGGTTAACATCATAATCAAGTAAGGAAAATATTAAGAAAAGTTATCTCTAATTTTCTAATCTCTATCCCCAAATTCCTAAATCTCTATCGTGACGAATAATCGCATGTGTAGAATATCAGTCCCTAGAAGCCCTAGAAAGTGGGTTTCTAACATCTTTCTTTCTAAACTCAAGTTCATATCCAATCTATGCATGTTTTGATGTTCAATTTTGCTTTAATCAAGATTATTGATTTGACTATTGACCAAGGAAAGGGAATACTTGATTGGGTCAATTAGAGCACCATAGACTAGAAGAAAGGGGGTCGATTGTGCGAGAGTCAATTCATGCTTTGTATTGAGTGTGAACCTCTCCTAACAGAGGTGATCTAGTGTAGAATGCCTTGATCAGTTGTACTAGAGAAGGGTAAGCCCCTCTAGACTACCGAATCAAGAGGGTATTGATTGCTTTAATCCAAATTCAAGGTCTAGTCAAGGATCCTTCACATTATAGGTGGGAGTGGAAGAAGTTAGAGACTCATCAATCTCAATTCGGTTGGTGGCTAGGTGGATTCGAACACCCAAGTGAGCCTGTAACTTGTAATTAGATAGATTAACCATAAAATAATTTAGTTTTTTATTTTCAAACTTCGATTGGCTAGACAACAAACAAAAGGCGAAGCTGAGTAAGAATACATCTAGATGCCTTAAAGTTCGATAGTTTTATTACTTTATTTCCACTATACTGCACCTGGTCGTCGGTGACACTTGGTCTTTGATCTAGAGTGTAGTTTAGGTGAGTCAATACTCAACTACTTGCTAAATGTGGATGTACTCCGATGGAAAAATGAATTCACTTCAGTTTCATGAAAAAAATTAATTATTCGGCAAGACTATATACTATGTAGTAAAAGTAATTATTCGGGTCAATCGGGCGGGTTTGGGTTGGACAACCGGATCATGGATCTATCGGTTACATATCAATCGGGTTGCGGGTTAAAATTTTAGTCATTAACTTTTAATCGACTCAAATTACGGTCGGGTTGCAAGTTGAATTGGTTGGGCATGTTACTCGGATTTTGTTATTACACCTACTTGCTCCCTTGGCATGTCCCATTTGCTATCTTAATGAAGTTAAACCCAGCAAGGTTGAGGCAGCTTGTAGTCATGTATTTGCACATTTGAATATCCTTGATCGAGAAATTGGCTATACGATTTGTTCTGCCTTATGGTGTTCTATTTTGTTTTTATAATTCCCGCTTGTTATAGGCTGGAGTGCTGGCGTGACGAAATCAAAATTTCAAAAACTTCTGTAATAAAAGATAAAACATTAGCACGCATCCAATAATTGAATGGAACAAAGATGAATCAGTATTCACTATTCAATAATCAAACTGCGCAACAAGTGCGGCTCGCGAGGGACCATAATTATGGTAGGAGCCAGCCAGGCGATATAAACAGTTAATGCCGGCTGTGAGCGTGCTTTTAAAGCCAGGATGAGGAGGTGGATCTCTACTCTAATCGGCCCTTTTTATATTCCCATCATTGCCTTGTTTTAATTGTAGGAATCAAATCAGCACCCACATATGGCAGCTCACCGCTTTCTGATTTATTCTCTAAATGTTATATTTAAATATAGTAATTTTTTTATTTTGTTTGAAATGTTATATTTTATTTAAACTTGCGATTTTTTTTTTACCAAATATGTTATATATACCTAAATTTATTTTAGGTATATGTTATATATACCTAAATTTATTTAGTGGTTATAATCTCCCACTTCTCTATATATACCTAAACGACAGCATACCATTTGTGCAATCAACATAATGGTATAAAGAAATAAGAATAAAGGACGAATGAGAGTATCAACTATCAAACGAATATTAAAAACTAACCCAAAAGAATGACAACGAAAAAAGGAAAATTACAATAACACACCTCCGTGTTCCTACTTGGCTTCCGTGTGGGCAGACTGCCTGCCTGCAGCCAGCACCCGCACTTTTCCACCTCTACCAAAAGCCGGGCGAAGAAAAGGAAGAGCAAAAAACATAATAAAAGAAGAAAGGAAATTGTAAAAGTCTTCCCTCGAGTTCTTCTTCGGCCTTCAAAACTCCAACTCACTGCGATTTTTTTTCAAACCTATCGCCAGAAATTCTCTTCTCCTTCTCCGCCCATCGTTGATTTCGTTGCAGTAGTTTGTCCTGGCCGGCCACCCGTCTCCCCTAACCCTAATCGCCACCTCTCTCCGCCGCCGCCGCATGACATCAGCAGCATGAGCTCCTTCCGCCGGCCCTTCACAGCCCGCCGTACTCACCTACGGTTTCTATTGAGCCGAATCGGATATCCCGTCCTTCTCCGGTTAGCTTGATTTTTCTTGCTTTGGTTTTTTGGATAGAATCGTATTCATGAAGATTCTTTACCAGTCGATGCTTCTGGCGGTAGCCATTGCTGCTCTGTTTTATCTGCTTCGCGTGGCTCTGTTCAAGACTGGGCTGATTTACCTCCCCCAAAAATGGTGGAGAGTCGTGGAAGATCGCCTGCACGTTTATCAGTACTTCAAGGTGCCGGAATTCACCGGCGGCTTGCAGGAGAACGAGCTCTACCGGAGGGTGACTCTGTACTTGAATTCTCTGGAATCGATGGAGGATTCGGATTTCACGAACCTCTTCACCGGGAGGAGTTCCAACGAGATCGTCCTCCGCCTCGATCCTAACCAGAAAATCGACGATTATTTTCTCGGAGCTCGGGTTTCTTGGATTAACGGCGACGATGGCGGCGGCGGAGGTAGCAGGACTTTGGTTCTGAAGGTCAGGAAAGGAGAAAAGAGGCGGATTCTCCGTCCTTACCTCCAGCACATCCACACCGTCTCTGACGAGCTGGAGGAGAGGAAGAAGGATTTGAAGCTCTTCATGAACGCCGCGGCGGCCAGCCAACCGAACTCGAGGCGGTGGAGGTCGGTCCCGTTCGCTCATCCGTCGACTTTCGACACGATTGCGATGGAGCCGGATCTGAAGATCAAGCTGAAATCAGATCTGGAGTCGTTCCTCCGAGCCAAGCAGTACTACCACCGCCTCGGCCGCGTCTGGAAGCGGAGCTACCTCCTGTACGGTCCGTCGGGGACGGGGAAATCGAGCTTCGTCGCCGCCATGGCCAATCTGCTGCGCTACGACGTCTACGAGATCGAGCTCTCAAGAGTCCGAGACGATTCGGATCTCAAATCGCTCTTGCTCCAGACGACGACCCGGTCCGTGATCGTGATCGAGGATCTCGACCGATTCGTGACGGAGAAATCATCATCGTCGTCATCGTCAACATCGGCGGCGGTGACGTTACCCGGGGTGCTGAATTTCATGGACGGGGTCCTCAACTCGTGCGCGGCGGAGGAGAGGATCCTCGTGTTCACGATGAGCAGCAAGGACCGGGTCGACCCGGCGGTGCTCCGCCCGGGTCGGGTCGACGTCCACATCCACTTCCCGATGTGCGACTTCTCGGCGTTCAAGACGCTGGCGAGCAGCCACCTGGGGTTGAAGGATCACAAGCTGTTCGCCCAGGTGGCGGAGATTTTCCAGACCGGGGCGAGCCTGAGCCCGGCGGAGATCGGGGAGCTGATGATCGCCAACCGGAGCTCCCCTAGCCGGGCGCTGAAGCTGGTGATGAAGGCGCTGCAGACGGAAGGAGACCGGAGGGGGTCGCTGGACATCGTCGGGGGAGGGCCGCGAATCGGTGGGTACTGTGAGTCGCAGGAGGAGCATTCAGGGATCTTCGGGAGGGACGGGGGAGGGTCGGCGGCGATGTTGAATCCGATGAAGGACATCCGGAAACTGTACGGGATGCTGAAGCTGAAGAGCACCCGGAAATCGGAATCGTTCGAGGTGACTCCGGTGGGGACGGAGGCTGTATCGTCGACGGCGACGGAGACGGGTAATGGGCGGTGATTAATGAAGAACAAGGTCAGGTGGAAAGAAGGGGCAAAAAAGGTTGCCGCATGTCCATAGTAATACTTGTAAGTTTTTATCTATTTTAGTACACAGGATTACGAAAACCATAGATTAAACATAGAAGAATTGCTTTTAGAATTTGGATTGGAATTGGGGATTGAATGATCTGCACCCAGCTTGCCATTGCCTGGTTCTCTGTTTATTATTCTATTTTCCAGAATTCCTTATCAGAATACGATTCCTGCATTTTCATTTTTCTTATTTGTGGGCAAGCAATGGTGGGTATGGGTTGCACAGAGAGACAGTACTATCTCCTAATCAATCACTGGATTCCCTGGGGTTTCTCTTTACAATTTATTGGCGAAGGAAGGAGTTCTGTGAATGGATGTTGTCAAATTGGTTTATACTGCTACGTGGGTTGAATCCAACAAATAATAATAACATTAAACTTTCAACAAACAAATCAAAAGTTTTTTTTTTGTTAATTAAATTTATCAAAACATTATTATTTTGTTTAGAGGTCGAAAATTGTGCATGTCGATCATACCAGAGACATTCTAATCGATTTTATGCCAAAAAAATTAGGGACGAACATTCGTCCTGTAGTGGGCGTGTATCGGTGTATGTATGATTTTTGGTGGGCAGGAGAATCCAAGATTGGACGGACAGGAAAAATCGGAAGGGAAAAGAGGCTACTTGAGGTTTATTATATTTGGCGGTATTGTGCACTGCTGCCACACTTTCTGCAAATCGACAAGGCAAATTTGGGGCCAGCTTCAGCCTTCAGGGGACTAAAGCCTCTCAGAGGCTGCCGCTATCTTGTCTCATCATCATCATTGGCAACATCACAAGGTTGGATGCTTGCATCGTTGGCATAGTTGGGTTTCTCTCATCATTTATTGTATTATAATTTTTTTTACTACAGTGTTGCAATGTTTTCTTCCTATAGGGAAACAACAACATACAAATTATATGTACAAATGACTTGCATACAGACTTACAAAACGGAAAGTAGAAAAAATGTTGTTCAATTGGAAGGCGATCCAATGTTATAAGGTTGTTTTTTTTTTACGATATGTACAGTCATGTTATGCCTACGTGGAACGTAACACAATGGAACGAGCAACATATCACCTGAACCTCAGACAAGAGAGTATCACCTAGAGCGTGCGACGAGTCCTTCCCTGTTGACCATCCGGAGGATCACACATGCTTCACCACAAAACAGAACATTAGTGTACGAATGAGATCAACACCATCTAAAGAGCGTATCAAAGGGTTAGGAGTTCAACCACAACCAGGTCGTAAACATCGTCATAAAATCAATCAAATGCGAATTCAACTTATTGATTGGATGAAAGTCCAACAAAACCCCCACCACCCCCACTGAAACCTTGATTGCACCATCTAAGTGCACTAGAAAGGATATTTTATATCATTTGCATAATTTTAACTAATGCCAACCATGCCAAGTTCTATTGATGCATCCCTCCCAAAATTTTAATTTGGAGCTGATTTATCTCCTAAAAATAAAAATAATGCTCCCCGCTATACCAGTATACCTAAAATGTTAATTTAACTAGTAGTAGAAAGTAAACTAAAAACATTATATTTAAGGGCAACTTGGTTGTATTTTATGGAAACAGAAGTGTTCCGGCCCACAAGATCAAAGAGCTTCGAGAGTTGGGTACAAGAAATGAAGAAAGGCAGTGGGTACCTAGCCCAGTCACAACATACATTCCACGCCAGAGCCCAATGAACCAGAAAATGTGCCACACAATTATATATGGCGGCAGCATGACTCTTGATTCTTCCACCTTCCCACTAGTTCCCAAAGAAAGTCCAATTGGAGACTCTGATGAACAACTTGGCCCAGATTGAGAAAAGTATTAGATAATCTGGTGAGTTGATATCGATCAAAATCAGTGTTTTTTTTTTGAGGGACGATCAAAATCAGTGTTGCTGAAAAGATAATCACAAATGATGCGATCAAGGAGAAGTCGCGCTCTGCAATTCAAAGTTCGAGCTCCGACAAAATATAATTCGCCAATTATATACGTAATTTCCGTAAATTCGCATTCTGACTGTTAGAAGGAGGAGCGTCATTGCAAGAGTTACGAATTGGGTAACCTAAGTGTTGACTAATCATTCTTACATCAAACAATTAGACAGTCTCTCAGCCCGAAAATGGGAACCTAACCTATGAATGAATATGTTTAATGGGGACATTGATTGAATCCATCCGATAGAGGTCTTTGATTAGCTCTTATTAGAGCCTTAATTTCACATGACCTATATTTCCAATCATGAAATTAAATATCGCAAGTCTAAACCATATAAAAAAAACTCAAAAGATAAAGAAGGGGTGTTTGTAGAATAATTTATTTATATATTTAATTATTAATTGCAATGGTAATTAAATTGGTATTCGAAAATATAGATTATGTATGAAAATATGAGATACAAATTTATTTTGTGAGTGGGATTAGATTATTTTAGAATATTAATCGGTATTTAAGATTTAATATTTGGTATCGTGATATCGGTGTCGTACCAATATCTAAGAGTGAACAAAAAGAACCGTATCCCATCCAATACGACCCAAACACCCGTATTTATTTCTAAAATTAAGGTTTCATATATGGTGAAGGTTTTATTAGTAGAACCAGACTTTTTTGGTTGGTTGTGGGTTTTGGGTTATGTAACCCGTAGATACCCCACCAATCCCATGTTACAACTATTGTGCCATATGTTCATATTTGAAATGTATTTACTATTTAGTGTCTTATATAAACATATTTATGAGAATGTTAGGATAGTTGTTATATATTTCTCTCGTGGTTTCGGTAGCCTATTGTATTTTGATGCGTTATGATTCGGCTGTTTTCTTGAAATTTTAATTAGTTATATAGTATTTTCTTTTTGTGGTGTAAAATAGTTTCATTTTGTAAGTGCTAAGTTGTATTTTTACTTAGAAGTATAGCTCATCCAACCCAACCCAATCATAAATAAATCATAGGATTTTAATATTTTTCCGGTGGGTTTGAATTTACTGTTTTCAATATAAAAGTACATGAATCGGGCGATTGAAATGATTAAACCCGAACCATATACTCCTAGCAAGTTCCACCATACTAATATCCACGCCTTCTAGCAGCAGATGTGATGTCCAATTATAATCTAGAGTAGGGTGCATAACTCATGGTTACCGAACCACCCAAGTTTAGTATTTTCAAAACTAAAGTACATGAATCGGGTGATTAAAATTATTATACCCAAATCACTCGATACCCTGCCAATTTCCATCTTAGCCTCATCCCTGCCTCCCAACAACATATGTGCATGTCCAAAGTACATTTATCATGAAGTGGCGGTGTGGTTAATTCTGCGTCACACGCCTCACCACAGGTATCATGAACTAGACCCAAAAACACATATCAGAAACAACAAACCACACCGCAAATACTATAAAGTAGATCGAAACCTCAACACACCCAAAATTCATAAAGCATACCATAAAACTCAAAGTAGACCACAAGTTCGCTGAAGCATAACATAAACCTCATAAAAGCATACTACAAGTTCCATGAAACATACCAGAAACCTCATAAAGCATACCACAAAGTTTCTTAAAACAGACCACAAGTTCCCTAAACCCGACCGAAAACTTCATAAAGCAAATCAAATGTTCTATGAAGCATATAAGAAACCTCATAAAACATAGTACAAGTTTATGAAAGCAGACCACAAGTTTATTAATCCAGATTAGAAACCTCATAAACTTTGACCTATTTGTAAATTTAAAAAGTTTAGGTATTAAAATGTAAGACATAAAACTTTCAGGTACTAAAATTATATTCTCCTTCAATTTTTTACAACTTATATTACATGCACAATTTTTTTTGGTACTAAATTTTTGAATCCATTAAATTTAGGTATCAAACTGTAATTTGCATAGGAAATCCAAATCAATGGAGCAAAGAGAGGGAAATGAAACTGCTATAAGTGAGTAATTACTATAATATTTTGATGAATGATATTAGCATGTTGCTACTTGCTAGTATTACAACCGGTTCCAAGTTCACCTTTTAACTCACTCAACTATTGACAATTTTTGAATCAAATTAGAACTTAAGCCTGCTAATCACTGTTAATATAGAAAGAGTCTCTGCAGCACTGCTGTTACCAAGACACTAACCGGGATAGAGAATTATTGAGAACGTGGGACCGGAAAATGAATGGAGTTTTTGAACCGAGAGAAAGTTGGTGGTTTGGTGAGCTTGGCAGGGCTCCATATGCTTCACGTTCCTTTCTGGCTGAAATTTGGTAGTTGAAACAATTAACCTCATTTCTCCTTTTTCTTTTCTTTTCTACTACAACTCTATCTGCGGATTGTGAAGTGCGAACGCCCAACGATGCAAAAGTGTCAGCTTTTACAAAAGGAGAAAAGCCAATTATCTTTTCAAAACAACTATTTTTTCTTCTTCTGGGTAATCAAATTAAACAAAATTTCCGCAAGAAAGCATGGTTTTCTCTTTTCTGTGGTGTATTTCTATTTTTCTTGTTATAAATGAATGCTACATATTTAGTTTTCATTCACACGTTAATAATAAAAGACAATATTTGAAACAGAAAATCCAAAGATATGTCATGATCGCGACTCGTGAAGTAATATGCCCTCATTACAGATGTGGGAAATCAACATGTTCTAGTTCTAGGTGACTAACTCTTGGAAATGGTGTATGATTCTTGTATGGCGGTGATTCGCGAGAAGCAGCACTGCACAAATTCAATTCTAATCCATGCCAACCGAAGACATTCAACAACTCCCCTCAATTTTGCTTGAGGTGATAGAACAAACACTCAAGTTCAAAGCAAATGTTGCAATGGAGTACCATCAACCATGTATGATCTCTAATCAAGCCAAAGCCACCCTCAGCAGTAAAGCTTGATTTTGGAAGGATAAAGCCGTCTAGAATGGGGGTAACCCACTTCGAAGAAAACGACTTCCAGGAGTGATACTCAAGTGACAACCCCTAAATATGAACCAAAATTGGTAATGTTTCAACTGGAGACACAACTAGTTAGATTCACGACGCCCACTCTCCAAAAAAACACACTTGATTACCCTGGAAATGCCACAACCTTGATTTGAACACACTTTCTTGTCGGCGCATATAAGAAATTTGAACACAAACAGTCACGACCCAAAATTTGAAATCCTAACTAATATCTACTGTCCCCAAAGGTATTTTCCCACTATTGAAGAAGAGCGACCTTCATAGTATGATTGATGAACTACACTAAGAGGCAACATTTCCATCAATCATCGTCACTCTTCTTGAGCTCTTGTGGAAGATGAAACCCGTCATTGAGCTTCTCCAAAGGACGAAAGCGAATTCGATTCTTGGGCTCGACCTCAAACACCTTGGCTCATGAAATAGCCTCCCCGACCAGATTCTCACTGCGAGGTCGCCATCATGGCAAAAGGTTCGATAAGTTTATTTAGCAAACGAGGAAAGATGAGAGAAAGGGGTTCAGAGAGATTTTTTAGACTATTTCTCCTCATTGTAGAAAATTTTGTTATTTCTTATAATCAAGATTCAACTGTCAAGTCTTTCTTTCAATGTTTTAGAAACCGTAACTACAACCTGCTCGGACTAGGAATGCTAGGTATGGGATCCCAAACCGGAAAGCGATTTTAGCGATATGTAACGATTGAACCACAGTTAAATCATAATTTTAGTACAACATAGCTAATCATTCGCTTTTCCGGTATAATCCTCATTACAGTTTCACAATCATCCATCTCTTTTCAAATGTATAGGTTGTTTCTTAATTTGAATTGGATCACACATATAGACCAAAGACATTTTGGGCTAAAATTTTCGCAAACATTAGAATTTAGAACACATTTGGGGAAAAAGAGTCCCTTTAAATATTTTAGACTGAGAGCATAAAAGTATAAAGTTAATAAAGAAAAAAAAACAATCTCATTCTGGATGACAATGGGATTAGTTTTGTTTAGGGTCTTAATTTTGCCACTCAAAGTTATTAAAGAAAGAATATGATTCTGGGTGACAATGCGGAATTAGTTTTATTTAAGGTCTTGATTTGTTCCATCTCGGAGTTGTTTAATGCAATCAATTAGTCACTTGTATCTCTGAACTGCTGTAGCCCTTCGTTTGGGGGGGTAGAATTAATGCAAGTTTTATTTAAAAAATAGTTTTGTTTAATAATTTCCTTCCTATATATGGCCGGCTGTGGAGTGTGGGCTGCAGGTCGTCCTTTCTTTCTCGCTCTTGTCTCCAAAACTTCGCTCTCTGCCTTAAGCTATTTCTCATTCTCTCTCTCTTGCTAAGTGTAAGTCGCGCGCCCTTTCAATTGCAATTCCAGTCAATGTCTACTGCCCTTAATTTCTCAGCTTAGTTGCATCTCTGGCACTGGGTTCTCTAGTATGGTTCAGTTCTGATAATGGGTTCCTATTTTTTAGCTGAATTTCAGGGGTCGGAGCTTATTTTTATCAGCTAGATCGTCGAAATGGCTGCAAAACCAGCCAGAATCCATGAGTTTGATGATGTGGTTAACCACAAAAGCCGGGACGATTGCTGGCTCCTTATTCACGGCAAGGTCAGTTCTTTCCTTTCTTTCTGCCTGTTCCGTACACCCCAATTTCACTGTTTGCCGTTCTTCCATGTTCTGCATTCGTCAATATATTGTTGGGATCTGTCTCGGATTCTACTGTGGTCTTGCTCTGCTCTGGATTCGTTTGAAAGTTGTTTTTTTTAACTGTTATGTGTTACTTAAAGGGATTCGAAATTGCGATATTCAGATTCAAGATCAATGTTAATACCACTAGACCAAATCCTTGCAACGACTGATGCTACTGTCGTATTGTTCTAGTTGTTTGACTTAGTGTGTGTTAATATCTAGCTAATGTTACTTGATAAAGTAGGTAGCTTGATTTGTATGTGTCATCTGTTGTTAGTGAAATTTAGGGGAATCGAGTATCCAACCTTTTAACTGTAACTGCAGGTATACAATGTGACAGAATTTCTTGAAGAACATCCTGGAGGGGACGAGGTGCTTCTTGCAGCTACTGGTAAAAGCAGAAACCCACACTATATATCCCGATTGCCTTTTCCTTACAAGCTTGCTATGGTTTCAATTTGTTTGATTGATGATCGATGGTGAGAACGGGTTTGTTGCACAATGCAGAGAAAGATGCGACCGACGATTTCGAAGACGTGGGGCACGGGAAGGAAGCTCGGGAGCTGATGATGAAGTACTACATTGGCGACATCGATCCGGCCAGCGTTCCGTCGGGGAGGAAGTACAACCCGCCGGTGCACACTGCCAAGGATCCACAGTACAACGCCTACTTGATCAAGCTGCTCCAGGTGGTGCTGCCACTCTTGATTTTCGGCATCGCTTTCGCTGCCCGTACCGCTCTGAAGAAGGAGTAGTAGTAGGGATAGTGTGGTTTTTCAGAGGTCCTCTGCTTATCTTCTATGGTTGTGTCTGTGGTTGAGTTTCATGGACAGTGTCCTTTGGGTCGTTTTGATTTGGTGATTGGTCTCTTAATAATTGCAGTTAGCTTTTCTGTGGTTGGTGTTGTTGTTAGTTGTAACAATTTGCCCGGGGTACTATTTTGGCCTTGTTGTTGAACTTCTCTTTGGCAAGTTTGGCTGGTTGGATCATGGATAGTAAATTGGCCAGTCGTAGCAAACTACTAATCATCTTGCAGACAGAGGTTTAACAGATCGCATGCAAAAGGAATAACGACATATGCAATAATTTTCAAGAATGTGGGAATTTCGATGGACACACGGCTAGTCTGGCCATCCATCCATCGTACCAACGGACCACATCAAGCCAATTCGGCAAACAATATAGTAGGGCTGCACAAGAGGCGAGTCGAGTTTTTTCTTAGCTTAATCTCGACTCGTTTATAATTTTTTTAGTTCGAACTCAAATTTCGATAATTCAGCTCGAGTTCAGCTCGATTAAAAATAATCTAGCTCTAGGTTGACTCGGTAGAGCTTGGTAAATGCTCATTAACACATCTTGTCAAGCTGAGTACAAACTCGGTTCAAGATTAGTTCGATTTTAAATCATTCTTGCTGAAAAATATGTACACATAAGAATTTAATTGATAAAGTAACACTAGAAACTAAAAATAACATCTAACTTCCATACACATCCGTATTAACAACTTAATGTTCGTGTTCAGAAGAGTGATTAATCCTTCCAGAAACTCTAAACAAGCCAGCTTGCGAGTTTATCTCCCGAAATGTGTGATGGTACCCTGTTGGAATCTGCCAAAAATTGACACGGAATAAATCCGCCCAAATCGGTGCTTAAAACTTAAAAGACTTAATCATTGTTGACGAATAGTCTCAGGCCGAATATGTGATCTGTAACCTTCAAAATTCATGTAAAATGGCCTTACGGAAAAAATCGCCAAAAAATTACGATAATACCATCCGAAAACAAACTACGCCAAATTGTTGTTTAATGGACTTAATCGTTAGTGGAGAATAGGATCCATAGACTTCACCATCGGTGGTGAATAGCCTCGGGTCGAATTCGTGATCCATAGTCTTCAAAATCGAAATAAAATGGCATTTCGGGAAATTGGTGCTTAAAGGACTTAATCATCGTTGAAGAATAGTCTCAGGGAGAATATGTGATCTGTAGCCTTCAAAATCCAAGTAAAATGGCCCTTCGAAAAAAATCGTCAAAAAATTACGAAAATGCCATCCAAAAACAAATTGTCCCAAATTGTTGCTTAATGGACTTAATCGTCGATGGAGAATATGATACGTAGACTTCACCATCGGTGGAGAATAATCTCGGACCAAATCCGTGATCTATACCCTTCAAAATCGAAAGAAAATGACATTTAGGGAAATTGCCCGAAATCTGTGATGGTACACCTTTGGAATCTGCCAAAAATTGACCCGGAATAAATCTACCCAAATTGGTGCTTAAGGGAATTAAGCATCATTGAATAATAGTCTTTGGCTGAATCTATAATTTGTAGCCTCCAAAGACCAAAATCAAAGAAAAATGGCCCTTCAAAAAAAAAAAAAAAAAAAAGCAAAAAGATACGAAAAATGCCATCCGCAAACAAATTACCCCAAATTGCTGCTTGATGGAATTAATCGTCGGTGGAGAATAGGATCCATAGACTTCTCCATCGGTGGAGAATAGTCTTGGGTCGAATCCCTTATCCTTAGCCTTCAAAATCAAAAGAAAATGGCATTTCGGGAAAATCGCCCAAAATCTGTGATAATACCCCTTTGGAATCTGCCAAAACTTGATCCGGTATAAATCCGCTGAAATCGGTGCTTAAGGGACGTAATCATCGTTGAAGAATAGTCTCAGACCGAATCGGTGATCTGTAGCCTTCAAAATCACAAGAAAATCCCCAAAGAATTACGAAAATGTCATCCGAAAATAAATTACCCCAAATTGTTGATTAATAGACTTCACTATCGGTGGAGAACAGTCTCGGTTTGATTCGGTGATCTGTAGTCTCCAGAATCGAAAGAAAATGGCATTTCAGAAAAATCGCCCAAAATCTATGATGGTACCCCTTTGGAATCTGCCAAAAATTGACCCGGAATAAATCCGCCCAAATCGGTGCTTAATGGATTAAATCAACGTTGAAGAATATCCTCATGTCGAATCCGTGATCTGTAGCCATCAATAACCAATGAAAATGGCATTTCGCCGTCCAAAAAATTACGAAAATGCCATCCGAAAATAAATTGTCCCAAATCGGTGCTTAATGGACTTATAATCCGCGGAGAATAGGATCAATAGACTTCATTATTGGTGGAGAATAACCTCGGCCTGATTTCATGATCTTTATCCTTCAGAATCGAAAGAAAATGACATTTTCGTGGAATCACACGAAATCTGTGATGGTACCCCTTTGGAATCTGCCAAAAATTGACCCGGAATAAATCCGCCCAAATCGGTGCTTAATGGACTCAATCATAGTTGGAGAATTGCCTTTGGCCAATTTCGTGATCTGAGGCCTTCAATATTCAAAGAAAATTACCTTTCGTCGCCCAAAAAATTAAGAAAATGCCATCCGAAAATATATTGGCCCAATTCAGTGCTTAATGGACTTATCATCTGTAGAGAATAGGATCAATAGACTTCCTTATTGGTGGAGAATAGCCTCGGCCTGAATACGTGATCCGTAGCCTCCAGAAACGAAAGAAAATGGCATTTCGGTTAAATCGCCCGAAATCTGTGATGGTACCCCTTTTGAATCTGCCAAAAATTGACCCGGAATAAATCCGCCCAAATCAGTGCTTAATGGACTCAATCATCGTTGGAGAATAGCCTCAGGCCGAATCTGTGATTTGTAGCCTTCAATGTCCAATGAAAATGGTCTTTCGTCGCCCAAAAAATTACGAAAATGCCATCCGAAAATAAATTAGCCAAAATCGGTGCTTAATGGACTTATCATCCGTGGAGAATAGGATCAATAGACTTCATTATCGGTGGAGAATAGCCTCGGCCTGATTCCGTGATCTGTAGCCTCCAAAATAGAAAGAAAATGACATTTCGGATAAATCGCCCGAAATCGGTGATGGTACCCCGTTGGAATCTGCTAAAAATTGATATGGAATAAATCCGCCCAAATCAGTGCTTAATGGACTCAATCATCATTGGAGAATAGCCTCAGGCCGAATCTGTGATCTGTAGCCTTCAATGTCCAATGAAAATGGTCTTTCGTCGCCCAAAAAATTACGAAAATGCAATCCGAAAATAAATTGGCCAAAATCGGTGCTTAATGGACTTATCATCCGTGCAGAATAGGATCAATAGACTTCATTATTGGTTGAGAATAGCCTCGGCCTGAATACGCGATCCGTAGCCTCTAGAAACGAAAGAAAATGGCATTTCTGTTAAATCGCCCGAAATCTGTGTTGGTACCCCTTTGGAATTTACCAAAAATTGACCCGGAATAAATCCGCCCAAATTGGTGCCTAATGGACTCAATCATCGTTGGAGAATATCCTTAGGCCAAATCTGTGATCTGTAGTCTTCAATGTCCAAAGAAAATGGCCTTTCGTCGCCCAAAAATTACGAAAATGCCATCCGAAAATAAATTGGCCCAAATCGGTGCTTAATGGACTTATCATCCATGGAGAATAGTATCATTAGACTTCATTATCGGTGGAGAATAGCCTCGGCATGATTCCGTGACATGAAGCCTCCAGAATCGAAAGAAAATGGCATTTCGGATAAATCCCCCTAAATCGGTGATGGTACCCCCTTTGGAATCTGCCAAAAATTGATCTGGAATAAATCCGCCCAAATCGGTGCTTAATGGGCTCAATCATCATTGGAGAATAGCCTCAGGCTGAATCTGTGACGCATAGCCTTCAATGTCCAAAGAAAATGGCCTTTCGTCGCCTAAAAAACTACGAAAATGCGATCCGAAAATAAATTGGCACAAATCGGTGCTTAATGGACTTATCATCCGTGGAGAATAGGATCAATCGACTTCATTATCGGTAGAGAATAGTCTCGGTCTGATTCCCTGATCTGTAGCCTCCAGAATCGAAAAAAATGGCATTTCGGATAAATCGTCCGAAATCTATGACGGTACCCCTTTGGAATCTGCCAAAAATAGACGCAGAATAAATCCGACCAAATTGGTGCTTAACGGACTCAATCATCGTTGGAGAATAGCCTCAGGCCGAATCCGTGATCTGTAGCCTTCAATATCCAAAGAAAATGGTTTTTCGTCGCCCAAAAAATTACGAAAATGCCATTCGTAAATAAATTGTCCCAAATTGCTGCTTAATGGACTTATCATCCGTGGAGAATAGGATCAATAGACTTCATTATCTGTGGAGAATAGCCTCGGCCTGATTCCCTGATGTGTAGCTTCCAGAATCGAAAGAAAATGGCATTTCGGATAAATCGCCCGAAATCTGTGATGGTACCCCTTTGGAATCTGCCAGAAAATGACCAGGACTAAATCCGCCCAAGTCGGTGCTTAATGGACTAAATCATCGTTGGAGAATCGTTGCAGGCCGAATCCGTGACCTGTAGCCTTCAATATCCAAAGAAAATAACCTTTCGTCGCCCAAAACATTACGAAAATGCCATCCAAAAATAAATTAGCCCAAATCGGTGCTTAATGTACTTATCATCCGTGGATAATAGGATCAATAAACTTCATTATTGGCAGAGAAGAGCCTAGGCCTGATTCAGTGATCTGTAGCCTCCAAAATAGAAAAAATGGCATTTCGGATAAATCGCCCGATATATGTGATGGTACCCCTTTGGAATCTGACAATAATCGGAATAATTCCGCCCAAATCTGTGCTTAATGGACTCAATCATCGTTGGAGAATAGCCTCACGCCGAATCTGTGATTTGTAGCCTTCAATGTCCAATGAAAATGGTCTTTCGTCGCCCAAAAAATTACGAAAATGCCATCCGAAAATAAATTAGCCAAAATCGGTGCTTAATGGACTTATCATCCGTGGAGAATAGGATCAATAGACTTCATTATCGGTGGAGAATAGCCTCGGCCTGATTCCGTGATATGTAGCCTCCAAAATTGAAAGAAAATGGCATTTCGGATAAATCGCCCAAAATCTTTGATGGTACCCCTTTGGAATCTGCCAAAAATTGACCCGGAATAAATTCGCCCAAATTGGTGCTTAATGGACTAAATCATCGTTGGAGAATAGCCTCTGGCCGAATTCGTGATATGTAGCCTTTAATATCCAAAGAAAATTGGCCTTGTCGCCCAAAAAATTACGAAAATGCCATCAGAAAATAAATTGGCCCAAATCGGTGCTTAATGTACTTACCATCCATGGAGAATAGGATCAATAAACTTCATTATCGGTGGATAATAGCCTCGTCCTGATTCCGTGATCTGTAGCCTAAAGAATCGAAAGAAAATGGCATTTTGGATAAATCGCCCGAAATCTGTGATGGTACCCCTTTGGAATCTGCCAAAAATTTACCCGGAATAAATCCACCCAAATTGGTGCTTAATGGACTCAATCATCGTCGGAGAATAGCCTCAGGCCGGATCCGTGATCTGTAGCCTTCAATATCCAAAGAAAATGGCCTTTCGTTGCCAAAAAAATTACGAAAAAACCATACAAAAATAAATTGGCCCAAATCGGTGCTTAATGTACTTATCATCCATGGAGAATAGGATCAATAGAATTCATTATCGGTGGAGAATAGCCTCGGCCTGATTCCGTGATCTGTAGCCTCCAAAATCGAAGGAAAATGGCATTTCAGATAAATCGCCTGAAATCTATGATGGTACCCCTTTCGAATCTGCCAAAATTGACATGGAATAAATCCGCCCAAATCGGAGCTTAATGGACTCAATCATCGTTGGAGAATAGCCAAACGCAGAATCCGTGATCTGTAGCTTTCAATGGCCAAAGAAAAGGGCCTTTCATCGCCCAAAAAATTACGAAAATGCCATCCGAAAATAAATTGGCCCAAATCAGAGCTTAATGGACTTATCATCCGTGGAGAATAGGATCAATAGACTTCATTATCGGTGGAGAATAGCCTCGGCCTGATTCCCTGATCTGTAGCCTCCAGAATAGAAAGAAAATGGCATTTCGGAGAAATCGCCCAAAATCTGTGATGGTACCCCTTTGGAATCTGCCAAAAATTTATCCGGAATAAATCCTCCCAAATTGGTGCTTAATGGACTCAATCATCGTTGGAGAATAGCCTCAGACTGAATCCATGATCTGTAATCTTCAATATCCAAAGAAAATGACCTTTCATCGCCCAAAAAATTACGAAAATGCCATCCAAAAATAAATTGGCCCAAATCGGTGCTTCATGGACTTATCATCCGTGGAGAATAGGATCAATAGACTTCATTATCGGTGGAGAATAGCCTCGGCCTGATTCCGTGTTCTGTAGCCTCCAGAATCGAAAGAAAATGGCATTTCGGATAAATCGCCCGAAATCTGTGATGGACCACTTAGGAATCTGCCAATAATTGACCCGGAATAAATCCAACCTAATTCAGTGCTTAATGGACTCAATCATCGTTGGAGAATAGCCTAAGGCCGAATCCATGATCTGTAGCCTTCAATGTCCAAAGAAATGGCCTTTTGTCGCCAAAAAAATTACGAAAATGACATCCAAAAATAAATTGGCCCAAATCGATGCTTAATGGACTTATCATCTGTGGAGAATAGGATCAATAGACTTCATTATCTGTGGAGAATAGCCTCGGCCTGATTCCGTGATTTGTATCCTCCAAAATGAAAAGAAAATGGCATTTCAGATAAATTGCCAGAAATATGTGATGGTACCCCTTTGGAATCTGGCAAAAATTGACCCGAAATAAATCCGCCCAAATCGGTGCTTAATGGCCTCAATGATCGTTGGAGAATAGCCTCAGGCCGATATGTGATCTATAACCTTCAATATCCAAGAAAATGGCCTTTCGTAGACCAAAAAATTACGAAAATGTCATCCGAAAATAAATTGGCCCAAATCGGTGCTTAAAGGTTTTATCATCTGTGGAGAATAGGATCAATAGACTTCATTATCGGTGGAGAATAGCCGCGGCCTGATTCCGTGATCTGTAGCCCCAAGAATCGAAGGAAAATGGCATTTCGGATAAATCGCCCGAAATATGTGATGGTACCCCTTTAGAATTTGTCAAAAATTGACCTAGAATAAATTCACCCAAATCGGTGCTTGATGGACTCAATGATCGTTGGACAATAGCCTCAGGTCCAATCCGTGATCTGTAGCCTTCAATATCCAATGAAAATGCCCTTTGGTTGCGCAAAAAATTACGAAAATTACATCCGAAAATAAATTGGCCCAAATCGGTGCTTAATGGACTTATCTTCCGTGAAGAATAGGATCAATAGACTTCATTATCGGTGGAGAATAGCCTTGGCCTGATTCCGTGATCTGTATCCTCTAGAATCGAAAGAAAATGGCATTTCAGATAAATCGAAAGAAATCTGTGTTGGAACCCCTTTGGAATCTGCCAAAAATTGACACGAAATAATTCCTCACAAATCAATGCTTAATGGATTCAATCATCGTTGGAGAATAGCCTCAGGGCGAATCCGTGATCTGTAGCCTTCAATATCCAAAGAAAATGGCCTTTCAGCACCCTAAAAATTACGAAAATGCCATCTGAAAATAAATTCGACCAAATCGGTGGTTAATGGACTTATCATCCGTGGAGAATAGGATCAATAGACTTCATTATCGGTGGAGAATAGCTTCGGCCTGATTCCGTGATCTGTAGCCTGCAGAATCGAAAGAAAATGACATTTCAGATAAATCGCCCAAAATCTGTGATGGTACCCCTTTGGAATCTGCCAAAAGTTGACCAGGAATAAATCCGCCTAAATCAGTGCTTAATGAACTCAATCATCGTTGGAGAATAGCCTCAGGCTGAATCCGTGATCTGTAGCTTTCAATATCCATAGAAAATTTCCTTTCGTCGCCAAAAAAATTACGAAAATGCCATCCGAAAATAAATTAGCCCAAATCGATGCTTAATGGACTTATCATCCGTGGAAAATAGGATCAATAGACTTCATTATCGGAGGAGTATAGCCCCAGGCTTGATTCCCTGATCTTTAGCCTCCAGAATCGAAACTAAATGGCATCTCGGATAAATCGCCCGAAATATGTGAGTACCCCTTTGGAATCTAACAAAAATTGACCCAGAATAAATCCACCCAAATCGGTGCTTAAAGGACTCAATCATCGTCGGGGAATAGCCTTATGCCGAATCCGTGATCTGTAGCCTTCAATATCCAAAGAAAATGGCATTTCATCGCCCAAAAAGACATTCGAAAATACATTGGCCCAAATCGGTGCTTAATGGACTTATCATCTGTAACACCCTACCCTATACGTTTTGCCTAATCATATTGTTCATACAATTGCAGCGGAATTTAATCTTGGGTGTTACATTAATTATCAAAATCTACCCAAATAAAATTTCGACATGAATTACTCGCGTAATGGACTAACAGTTCTTGCAACTTATCCTGCAAAATAATTCATCACAAACATATATACTCACAACCATATGCATTGGCTTTTCATAGCCATAGTCACCGTTTCATACTCCACAACTGCATACCATACTTGTACATACCATAATCGTCACAACTTACATAGTTACACAACATATAAACATATCATCAACTTTCCACACCTGTGGATATCTCACACTACATCAGAAGCTAGTATGCACATGAAAAACGTTCTCAAAACATTTTTACAAAAAGGTGTGGATCACTGGCCAAAATCCCGAGCAGTAGTCCAAGCACAGAATAGTTGAAGACCATACCTCATCCTGGCTTCAACTCTAGCTCCTCTCCCACCTAACACTTATCTACTGCTGCTGCTGATGATCTGCTTACACATAGCATAAGCAGAGAAGAAGAATAAAAGAGGGTCAGCTCATAGGTGAGTGAGATAATCATAGCATCGTGAGTTCATAACAGAGCATACCCCTACTGACTCACTCCTACTGTCACCCTAGAAATTGGCCAAGTATAACCAATTCCTAAAGCGTAGTATAGCGGGTCGGGTTTTAATGTCAACCCGGGTCCTAGATATGATGACTACTCGGTGAATTCTTGTTATTTAGCGGTGAACTTTTAGTGAAACTCAAGCAAACAAAACACAAAGCAAGTAGACGGTTTGTTGTCAAGTCAAGAGAGGTCACCCGGATATGGTTTCCCCCTAGACTGCAGTTAAGTCGGATTGCAGTTTGCCAAGTTCAGTTTTCATGAAAGTTATACTGCGGAAGGTTCTCAATTAGCCTGAAGTCTCGACTAAAGGTCTCCAGACCCTCTCAATCCGAGTCTCTAGCGGGCGACTAACCTCCACCGGAGTAAACAGATTGAGGCCCTAATGAACCAAACCTCCACTACCGAATCGACTTCGGTACAGAATAGCGAATTGGCTCCTCGACTAAAGTCACCAATTCGCTACCTTCGATTAAGGGTACTCTATCAACCTAGGCAGATATTCTCATTCCAGGTTAAAGCAGAAACAACAGGAATTTGATCAGGATTCAAGTCATTCAATCAATCAAACCTCAATCGAATATAATCAATTCACAAACACTGTACTTGGGTTCATACAATCAGACCTAGCATACAAATCTAGGGTTCTCCATACCCAGATGAATGGGGAAACTACTCCATAGAGAAAGAAGCAAAAGCAGATTCAGACACGGAAATCATACTGTGAAGTTGGATTCCTGCTTCTGGACGTTTAATCGCACTTCTCCAAGCTCAAGACGGGCTCCAATGGCGTTGAAGATCGATCTATGGCGCTTGAGAACTCTGGTTCGACGCTTTCTCTCTCTAGGTATCGGTTTCTCTCTCAAAAACTCCGAACCCTTTGAAAATTGGCCTTCTTCCTCTTTTAGCAGCTGCCTGGTCGCGATACCCGGTCAAAATACCCGGTCGGGTATTTTATGGTTCGACCGGGTATTATGAAACGCACCGTTCCATTAAAGGAGAAAATCCCCGGTCTGCCACCAAAATCCCCGACCGGGGATTTATCGCCATCGCCCGGGCCCCCTTCTGCTTCTCACGGGTGCCCGAAGGAGGAAATACCCGGTCGAGGCCAGAATATACCCGGTCGGGTATTTCTTCCTTTGACCGGGTATTTTGGTCCAGCAGCATCCTTTGTCCAATCTTCGCTCCTTTCGATCCAGAACTCGTTCCTTCGCCTCGATTCCAATGCCAGGACCTGAAATATGACATAAACACACAACCTAGCGTAAAATCGGCTTAAAATACGAGATCCCTCATCACAAACGACTTCAGAATAGGGGTGAAAACATGTATGATTATCGGTCTATCAAACTCCCCCACACTTAACCGTTTGCTTGTCCCCAAGCAAACCAAGTCAGACACTAGGTAAGCTTACATATTTCAATCAACCAACACTGGGGACAAGTCATAAAGGCACAAAACACGTGAATCGCACTGGTTTTCAAACATCAATACATGCACAACCTCAATAACAACCTGGACAACCACCACAAAGGACATTCGAGTGCAGCAAATCGAGTAAAGGAAGAGTCTCCCGTCTGTTCACTAGCCAACCTAGACTTGATTCAACCACTTACTCAAAACAGTCGACTCATGCATCCAACTCAAAACATCAGAATAGAGACCGAGCAATCTAGGTCCTCACCGGGGTACAAGAGCATATAGAAAATGGAAATGAATCACTCACTCTCGACCAGTGGGGTCAGGACAATTTTTGATGCGAAAGATGCGCATGCTATTTCTCTCAATCCCTATCATCTCTTCACCATGATGGCAGCCTCTAAATGCTAGAGTTCACATATGGGGTGTCACCACCAACTAATCAGGAGGTCTTAGACACAGGTTCAAATGACTGGCTAGGGTCTTGGACATGGGGAAAAGGCCTTTTAGGTGGTGGAAGTATTCATAGCAAAAAGGTTCCACATTTTCCAAACACACAATCACAGTCAACCAACCCGGTATTTTCTTTCTGCTATTCTGCATTCCTCAATATCTTAAGAGCACAAGAGCGAAGGAGGCATAATCATCAGCATTTCCAAGCCAGACTGCTAAGAAACACTGCTTACTGGGCATTACTCAGATTGTTGGCAGTGGCTCTCTTTTGCTTTCAATTTTTCTTTGTTTTTCTTTCATTTTTCTTTTCATTTCTTAAGAGAGCCCCCACTTCTGCATAAATTTCAAACACCTGCCCAATTTTTAAGCACTACCTCCAACACTCACATAGACTTTAGCAGAAACAGCAGAGAATATATAAAACCACTCTGTGGAACCTTCTAAAAGATGCAACAAGGGTGATTTTTTTCATTATAGACCAAAAGAAAGGATAACACACGGCTCAAAGGGGCTGACTAGGGGATATGACACATCAGGACAGTCAGTTTTGGGCGTGGGCTAATCCTATGCCCCCATCATCTTAGCTAGTGACAACGTGAATGCTACACATCATGGAAGAGGGATCTATCGCACAGGAAAGAAACGAGCAGGCTCAAATCTCACATGGCTACCTATATGCTCTATCTCACATTCTGATACCCTGAACTAGATGCATAAACGACTGTCAAGGACAAGTAATCAGATCAAGTCAGATCAAGGCACCGTTGGCAAGCAAACAGTTGAAAAACTGAACCCCTACATCGTTCTACTGCACATCTCAGTCCTCATCATAGGTTGTCCTAGTCGCAAACAAGTTGTCATGCATTAATCCGAAAACCAATCAATTCATCCATCAAAACATAGTGCCAATATGATCAAACAGCAGTACTCGGAGCCCTCAAATCGTAAGATTTGGACAGTGGACTAGGCTCCAAGCACACAAACAGAGCTAATGCAGTCAAAAGATAAACATCCCCCCCACACTTAAGATCGACATTGCCCTCAATGGAGAAGAGGGAAGGAAAGGGGAACGATGTTACCGGTGTGCACAGACTGCAGAAGACTGGAAATGGACCAGTCGGCATGGGACGGACTGGAGAGAGGACCAGTCGGGAACACAGGCAGAGCTAAAAGAGACCAAAAAGCTCAAACACATACGTTAGGTCCAACGGTCAGCCCAATAGTACATAATCCATAATGAAAAGAAACAAAAACCGACACAAAACAGACAGTTTGCATGCTGACACAGATAAAAACTCTCAAAACAAGCCCCTAGGGCCCTCCGAGACCGGAGAAATCAATCTGATCCATAAGGTCGTCGACGCCATCATCCGGAGGCTGCCGTGGTGGTGAATGCTCCCATCTGGTGGTCCAGTGGTGCTCTGCTGGAGGGTGGCAAGCCTGGAGTAGATGCTCGGAATACTCCATCAGACGGCGACCTCGGTCTCTCTCCCGCTCGATGAGAGCAGTAGTGTGGCCCATGTGGGTCTCCAATCGGCCAAGGCGCTCATCCACGCCCGTCATCCGGGACCGGTACTCGGCCTGGTGGGCCGAATACTGCTGGTAAAACTGGACCTGATGGTCCATGAGCTGCTGGTTCTGAAGACCCAGCTGCTGGAACTGGAGGCCCATCTGCTGGAACTGCTCCGTGAAGAAGTCCATCGACGGACCAGAAGGGCCAGAGGAGGACTCGCCTCTCTCCGGTCTCCGTCGAGGCTGCAGATCCCCAGGAGGGGAGAGCGAGGGTTCCGGTGCATCGGCATCCATCACGCCGTCATCGTCATCGTCAGCATCCTCATCCACCTCCTCATCGTCCGAGTAGTCCGCATCCTCCTCGTCCGAGTCGAGATCAATCACCCCCGCTGGGGGCATAGAGAGCCCATCCACCCAGGTGCGGATGTCATCAGTGGCGAGGAGGCGCGCGTTGTTGAGCACGTCCCGGCTGAGGGGGGCAGAACCACCCAACACAGTCGCATTGTGAAGCCCCTGAAAGCTGATGTCGAAATGCCGCGCCAACCGTGTGATCAGGGGACCACAGAAGAGGTGGGTAGGATGCCCACGGATCCGGTGGAAAGTGAGGGCCATGAAGGAGCCCAGGTGAAGCATGTGAGCCGGATCCCCCATCGAGTACATGGCGTATAACACCCTCTTCGGGATCTTATGCGAACCGGTGGTGTTGGGGACGACGGACCGGGTGATCAGCAGGTTCAGAATGTGCCACTGCGGCTTCAGGGTGCTGACGGAGGTCTGGCCAGCATCGAAGTAGTCGTAGCCATAAGCGCGCCTGGCTATCCTGCGGTAGAAAGCAGTCTGGTTCCAGTCGGTCGGGTGGGCAACCTCGAGCTCATGGGCATCGAAGGGGTGGTACTCGATACCCAGAGCGTGGGCCAACCCGTCGATGGTCAGCTCCCTGTGATCGCCACCCAACCGGAACGTTACTGCATACTCGTCCCGGGCCATCGAGCGGTCGTAGCGATAGGTGGTGTAGAACTCCCACACCAACTCCGTGAAGGTGGGCTCGTCAATGGCAAGCAGGGTCCGCCAATCAGGGTGACTAATGGCGGTGCTAAGCTCCTGCAAGCAGTGGAGCTGCTCGAACACTGCCCACTCGAGGTGGTGGTGCTTCTCCAGCTTCCCTCGTATCACCTTGAGGAACTGGTCCGCATACTCCGCGTGCAGGCGCAGATCCTGCACGAAGGGATGGTCCTGCGACATGGCCCTGCAAAATCAAAACACTATAGGTGGAGCCAAGAAAATAGATGGTCAGGACTAACGGCATGGGGTCAGTACTTCCCCCACACTCGAGCTCACCTAGGCTAACAAATTAAGCACAGCCAGATGAATCGCAAGCAACTCAACCAGAATTCAAGGCAGGATCACAGAATAAATCACAATCATCACCCAGACAGTCCATCTATCACATACACAGCCATGCAAGCTCAAGTCATCCCTCACCCTAGTCTAAATTTGGCATGCAAACACAGTTCTCGGTCCTAGAATCTACAGTCCGATTTTCCATAAACTAGAAAGTAACAGGAACACACCTGGAAACACAAGGAGGACCGTAGCTAGGACTCGAAAAACGGGTGAGGGGCGCGAGGAGATCGAAAAAAAAATCGCCCCGGAAACTCGCCGGAAAATGGGCCGGAAAGTCGCCGGTGATCGGCGGCGGCGGCGGCGCGGCGGCCGGCGACGGCGGAGGGAGGTGGCGGCGGCGTCCGGCGGCGGCGGAAGGCGGGCGGCGGGCGGCGGCGGGCGGCGGCGGGCGGCGGGCGGCGGCTTGTGATGGCTGCCGGCGGCGGCCAAGGAGGAGAGAGGGGAGAGGAAATGGGGGAAGAGAGAGAAGTGATTTTGGAAAAAATGAGAGGTAGAGAGAGAAATGACCGGGGGTTTCCTTTATATAGGAAAAATACCCGGTCGGGTCCCGAAAATAACCGGTCGGGTATTATCGAGACCTCGGCCGGGTAATTCTGTCAAACGCCGCGTTTCATAGGGTCCAGATCCCCGGTCCCGCGCCAAAAATATCCGGTCGGGTATTTTTGGCGTGGGATCGGGGGTTCCCAAAACGCCGCGTGCCACAGCCGAACTTACCCGGTCTCAAGCCAAAAAATTGCCCGGTCGGGTATTTTTGGCCTGAGGCCGGGTTTTTCCCTTTTTATCGCCCCGGAAGGCAGAAGGGGGCCCGGGCATGAGCCAATAATACCCGGCCGGGTATTTTGGCTCATGACCGGGTATTTTACCCTTCCGGCCAAAAATCTCATTCGTCCCAAAATCGCGACTCTCCTGCACGAAAACACCAAACCGAGGCATCACAGACGATCGAACTTCATGACAAACATGCAACTGACTTGACTCGACACCAAAAACTCAGAGAAAAGGGAAAAGAAATGCAAACCGTGGTGGGGTTGCCTCCCCACAAGCGCTTCTTTACCGTCTTTTAGCTGGACGCCCATGGTGGATACTCAGGGAAGTGCAGGAACAGGTGCCTCCAAGAGCGGATCCACATCGCTCTTGAGGTACAGCTTCAGGTGGTGACCGTGCACCCGACGGTTGCAACCACCAGCAGAAGTCAGCTCGACCTGGCCATCCGGCAAGATGCAGGCGAGTGAGTACTCGGATGGCCAGGGTGGTCGTGGTGCGGGGGGGTGGGACCAGCTCATAGTGGTCTCCACTCTTCTTCCGTGCAGGCTTAGCCACTTGCGGCTTCGGCCGCCACTCCTCCTTGAGCTTTTTTGTTCGAAGGCGAGGCTGGATGGAGTGGCGGCGGAGGAATGATAGGAGGGTCCTGCAAAATGAGAGGTGCAGAAGGATACACGACAGGCTCGTGTATCTGGTCAGAAATAGCATGCACAGGCGATACAGAAATCATAGCACAAGTGATCAGACTCAGTCACAGGAAAAAGTAGCCTGCTCATTTCCCAGCACGCAAGAATCAGTTTACCATCATGCACATCAATCAAGTGCCTTGGCGGTGGCAAGAAATGGTCTACCTAGAATCAAAGGCACATCCACATCATCATTTATATCCAGAATAACAAAATCAACAGGATATGTGAATGCACCCACATTAACAAGCAAATCTTCTATGATACCCCTAGGATGCACCACAGAACGATCAGCTAGCTGAATGCTCATCCTAGTAGGGCTAAGTTCACCTAGGTCTAGCTTTTTGAACAATTTGTATGGCATGACATTAATGCTAGCTCCTAGGTCCGCCAAGGACTTTCCTACATGCATGCTGCCAATAGTAAGAGGGATAGTAAAACTCCCTGGATCCTTGCGCTTTTCGGGCAGCTTGTTCGGCAGGATGGCAGAACATTCCTTCGCTCAGCAGCACTGTCGAGAGATCCCCAAGTTTCTTCTTGTTGCTGCAGAGATCTTTCATGAACTTAGCGTACTTGGGCATCTTCGACAGTGCCTCCACAAATGGTACGCTGATGTTGAGCTGCTTCAACATTGCCATAAAATTGGCAAACTCAGTCTCCAACTTGTCCTTGTGAAGGCGAGTGGGGAAGGGAAGCTGGGGTACGTGCTCCTTCACCACTGGTTGTGGCTTGGGAGCAGGGGCTTCCTTCTCCACCCGCACTTCTGTATCACCGGCTGGAAGTGCTGAAGCAGGTAGTGGTTCCTCCTGCCTAGGTCGAGGCAGGATCAGCTGATGTAGGACTGCCGCTCAGGGTGAAAATGGCATGTGCGGTCTCGTGCGGGTCCCGTGGATTGGGGATGGTGGTGGCAGGTAGAGTCCCCGGGGCCCGAGCAGTAAGCTGGCGCGCTAGGACACCGACTTGGTGCTGTAGATCTTGCAAAATAGCACCCTGGTTCCTCTGCCCTGCCTCCAAAGAAGCTATGCTCTGGTCCACCCTTGCGAAATTCGCCTGGCTGGTGGTCATGAATGTCGCCAAAATGTTCTTCAGATCAGCCATCTGATTATCGGGAGCTGCGGCTGCTGGAGGCTGAGCAAACTGGCCCTGGGGCTTGCTGGAATGGCTGCCCTTGCCTAGGCTGGTAGGGCTGCTGCTGTGGTGGTGGTCCCTTGCCTATCCTGGTAGGGCTGCCTCTGCTGAAAACCACCTGCTGGTGCTGGGAAACCAGGTGGTTTGTTGGTGTTGCTTGCTCCAGGCAAAGTTGGGATGCTGGCGCCATCCCTCATTATATGTATTGCTGTATGGGTCGAAGCGCCGAGCATTGGCGATGAAGGCCACCTGCTCTTGGGGAGTAGAGGACTCCCGCATAGCCTGACAGTCCTCCACCAGATGGTTTGGACTCTCACACCACTGGCACTGAGCTACTGGAGGCGCAGCTACACCTCGGCCCGGAGGGCTACTGTTAGGCTGCTTCAGTGTCTGCACCAACTCAGCCACCTGCTGCTCTAACCCGGATCTGGCCTCCATAGCATGCACACCACGGTCCCAGGGAGTGCCTGCCTCTGCTGCTCTGCCCCCAGGAATGATCGCGGGCAGCCAAAGTACTGATCATCTGGTTCAGCTCGGGTGGAGTCTTAGTAAGGATATCTCCTCCTGGGCATAGAGACTCGATCACCCTCTGGCTGTCTGGGGTGATGGCACTGTAGAAGTTCCCCACTGTGAAAGCATCGCTGAAACCAGTGATGGGGACACTGCCAGAAGTATCCCATGTACCGCTCCCATGCATCACGAAGTGACTCATCTGGCTCTTGGCGGAAGTGAGTGATCTCCCGCTGGAATCTCAGTAGGTCTTCGATGCCGGATAATATCCGGTGCACGAACTTGTCAGCCAGATCGTCCCAAGAAGGTGATGGACAATGGGGGCTGGGTCTCCAACCACCTCTTAGCATTCCCCTGCCAGAGAATGGGGGAAGAGGTGAAGGCGGATTGCATCATCCTGGAACACCATTCAGCTTGAAACCCGTTCGTCAACTGCAGAAAACGGGAAAGGTGTACCCGGGCTTCCTCATCCTTCAAGCCATGGAACTGGATAGAGGATGTGATGAGCTGAATCCAGCCTGGCTTGATCTCGAAGTTGTTTGCAGGGATGGGTGGATAGAGGATGACCGGGCGGATGTCAGCAATCCGTGGAGTATAGTAGTACTCCAAGGTGGGACCCGGTGGTGGTGGATGATGATGGTGGCCAGCTCCCGGGGGGTTTTGGTCGTTCCCCAGGATCTGGTTGTGAGGAGGCGGGTTCTGATCGCCTTCCATCTCGTGCTCGTCCTCGGAGTCGCTGGTCAATTGGCCGTCTCGGCGCTCCACCGTAGCCAGTCTAGCTCGCTGTTGTCTCCGAAGTTGTTTGCAGGTGCGCTCAATCTCAGGATTCAACGGCAGTAAACTTCCCGACTGGCTACGGGTCATGCACTATCTGCACACAATCAAGCAAAGCAAACCCCGTGAAGGCACAAGTGGGAAAGACAAAACTCAATGCAAAAATGAAAATGCCAAAGTAACAGAAATCACTTTTCTTCAACAACCTAGCCGTCCCCGGCAACGGCGCCAAAAACTTGACTCACTCCTACTGTCACCCTAGAAAATGGCCAAGTATAACCACTTCCTAAAGCGTAGTATAGCGGGTCGGGTTTTAATGTCAACCCGGGTCCTAGATATGATGACTACTCGGTGAATTCTTGTTATTTAGCGGTGAACTTTTAGTGAAACTCAAGCAAACAAAACACAAAACAAGTAAACGGTTTGTTGTCAAGTCAAGAGAGGTCACCCGGATATGGTTTCCCCCTAGACTGCAGTTAAGTCGGATTGCAATTTGCCAAGTTCAGTTTTCAAGAAAGTTATACTGCGGAAGGTTCTCAATTAGCCTGAAGTCTCGACTAAAGGTCTCCAGACCCTCTCAATCTGAGTCTCTAGCGGGCGACTAACCTCCACCGGAGTAAACAGATTGAGGCCCTAATGAACCAAACCTCCACTACCGAATCGACTTCGGTACAGAATAGCGAATTGGCTCCTCGACTAAAGTCACCAATTCGCTACCTTCGATTAAGGGTACTCTATCAACCTAGGCAGATATTCTCATTCCAGGTTAAAGCAGAAACAACAGGAATTTGATCAGGATTCAAGTCATTCAATCAATCAAACCTCAATCGAATATAATCAATTCACAAACACTGTACTTGGGTTCATACAATCAGACCTAGCATACAAATCTAGGGTTCTCCATACCCAGATGAATGGGGAAACTACTCCATAGAGAAAGAAGCAAAAGCAGATTCAGACACGGAAATCATACTGTGAAGTTGGATTCCTGCTTCTGGACGTTTAATCGCACTTCTCCAAGCTCAAGACGGGCTCCAATGGCGTTGAAGATCGATCTATGGCGCTTGAGAACTCTGGTTCGACGCTTTCTCTCTCTAGGTATCGGTTTCTCTCTCAAAAACTCGGAACCCTTTGAAAATTGGCCTTCTTCCTCTTTTAGCAGCTGCCTGGTCGCGATACCCGGTCAAAATACCCGGTATTATGAAACGCACCGTTCCATTAAAGGAGAAAATCCCCGGTCTGCCACCAAAATCCCCGACCGGGGATTTATGCCATCGCCCGGGCCCCCTTCTGCTTCTCACGGGTGCCCGAAGGAGGAAATACCCGGTCGAGGCCAGAATATACCCGGTCGGGTATTTCTTCCTTTGACTGGGTATTTTGGTCCAGCAGCATCCTTTAGTCCCAACTCGGCTCCTTTCGACCCAGAACTCGTTTCTCCGCCTCGATTCCAACGCCGGGACCTGAAATATGACACAAACACACAACCTGGCGTAAAATCGGCTTAAAACACGAGATTCCTCATCACAAACGGCTCCAGAATAGGGGTGAAAATATGTATAATTATCGGTCTATCACCTACCGCACTGTTTCTGGCTGGTGGCTGCTTGCTGTGCTCTCTAGAGTTATGAAACAGACTACCCATGAACGTTACCTTTATGAGTCCATAACTTTGCGAAAAAACCAAATTTAGGCAATCAAAGGTGGTGGATGTGTGATGATTTTTTATGGCTTAATTGTTTGTGAATTGGATATCTGATCTTTGTATGATTAGAGGGGATGTTTGCTTAATAGAATAATCCCTTTTAATTCATGTTTATTTTTAACATGAACTTTAGTAACTCAAAACCTTCGAGACACATATCACCTACTACATTGTATCATTTTGCCTGGGTGCTTGCTATGTTGTCAAACTTCTTTGCTGCTGCTGCATTTACACTAACAGGGGAGTTGAGAACCCATGAATGTTTCCGTTTGACACAAACAAGAGGACTTACTTCTAAATCATGCACTAAAGATGATTGGAGGAAACATCTCTGTTGCAGTTGATATACTGGAGACCATAACAAAAGCAACGTATAACATCAAAACCAACCATCTGAACTATTAGCATTGTTGCTTTACTCTTTTTTCGTGGTTGAGTCTCCTTCAAAACATTTAGTTGATTTTAGAAAATTTTGCTTCTGCAGTCTTGTCTTGCCACCAACGCGTTCAGTAGATGGAGATGGCAGAGGCGAAGGCTATTTTTGTGTTGTTGTTGCTGGTTTAGGGATCGATTTGTGAAGAAGAGGGAGAAGAGAGGGGGAAAGGGAAATGCAGGATAGGGGGATAACTCTTTTCTCCGACAAAAATGGAGTGAAGAAAGGAATTATGATCAGTAAGGATATGGTTATCTTAGATAACGGTCTCTATTCTGTTTGAATTGAGCTTGGGAGGCAGTGATAAGGACGAGCTGCAACCAATTCATAGTGATAAGAGTGCTATGAACTGTGATCATGTCTTATTTCAAGTTAGAAGGTAGTTTCAGTATAAGGATTATTTAATTTGACAAGTTGTTTCGTCCATGATTCTTGGTAGTTCAATGCCATTCTAGCCATTGTTTAGTCTGTAATTTTTGAGAATTGATGTGCGAGTAATGACTTTCACTAATGTGTGTATTTATTGGCATGTGATAGAATTCTCTTTTCCTTTTCTTTGAATTCAGTTTCATACTCTAATTGTATCATTTGTACATAGGCAAATCATGCTCGAGATGACAACTCGCTGATATGGCTGGTGCAAGGAATGAAGCCATCATTAGAATTCAGACCGATAACGGGGAGGGATGCACAGGACTAATTCAATGATGATTGATGATGGTATAATAAAAAGTGCAGTATGCATCAACACCAATTTCTAGGCCTAAGTAAAGTTATTCAACCCAGAACTCTGCTTAGCGCTAAAAAATTGTCCTCGCTCAACCTTGATCCTGTTTGACCCACTTCTGAAGAGTCAAGATATATGACTAATCCTCTCCATTCATATTTTCTTATTGACTCTTTCTGACCCTTTAGGTTGGGGCGGGTCGGGAAGAATCGGATTAGTGGGTCGGTCCTAATCAAGTGGAATCTCAATCCCTTCACTCTCACTTGCTTTCTCTCCCATTCCACAAGTGGGTAACATACAGTAATCCGGCCAACGGGCCGGGTAATAAGCTAGTTCAATCTTATGGGCTGAAATATGAGGTTTGGAAGGCCTGCAATTTGTGTTAGTAAATTCCATGGAGATCTTGGCTTCCTGGACTTTGATCTCTTCAATGTGACAATGCTTGACAAACAAGTTTGGAAGGTGCTCATGTATCCGGATTCCTTCCTTGGAAGATTGTACAAGGCTCGGTATCACTCTCAATGTGATTTCCTTACTGCCCCGACTGGCTCTCGCCCTTCTTGGGCTTGGTATGGAGTTCTTGAAGGATGTAACTTGCTAAAGAAAGGATTGCGATGGTAGGTTGGCTGTGGAACAACAATCCGCATCCTCGAGGATCCATGGCTTCCATCAACACCACCTTCTGCTCCGTCTCTACTCTCCGGTATCTCCCTTGGCAATCCTTATGTTGTTTCCCTTATTCATCCCCTCACAAGAACTTGGAATGGCGAGTTAATACACACATCCTTTATGTTAGAGAGTGTGTCCTGGATCGTTTCCATACCTCTTCCCTCCGCACAGCAACCCGAGAAGCTCATTTGGCATTATTCGAATACTGGCCAGTATACCGTCATATCCGGTTACCAACTACAAGCAGCTAGCAGGCAGCTAGAATTTGACCAGCTCCCTCCACATCTGAACACACAGTTCTGGAAAACATTATGGAGCCTCCATGTTCCTCCAAAACTCAAGTTCTTCTTATGCGTGTTGTAAGAGGATTTCTCCCACTATAGTCGATACTTAAAGGGAAGTATTTATGTGATTCAAATGTCTGTCTGGTTTGCTCTGTTTCTGCTGAAACCATTTCTCACAGTTTCTTTGATTGTAGGGTTGCTAGAGGAGTTTGGATCTTTGTTGGGAAGGAACATATTCGGATAGCTATGGCAAATGTGGATAAGGATCTTGCTTGGCATAATATTTTCTTTTCTGTGTAGCTCTCAAAGTTGGAAAATGCAGATGTTGTCTTTCTAACATGGCGAATATGGAAAGGTCATTGTTGGTCGGTTTATGACAAATTTCAATGCTTACCTGGACCCCTCTTTCGTCAGTACACTAGGCAGGTTGATGAATGGCGAGAGGCGATTGCTACGCCAAGGAATCAACCACTACATGCGAGGCTGGTAGTGTGTGGTATATGATCTACGATTGAACCTCTCCCAACAACTCGAGTTATTGGGATCAACTGGTTCATGACATGGTATTAGAGCCTTATATGACCGAGAGGTCTTGTGTTCGAATCCTGGTAACCCCCATTTGTTAAGCACATGGTACGTGGACGTGTGCTAACTTCAAGCCCTTGTGAGCGGCTTTCGTTTGAGGAGGCGTGTTAGTGTGTGGTATATGATCTATGATTGAACCTCTTCCAACAACCCAAGTTATTGGGATCAACTGGTTCATGACAGCGACGAAGCGTGGATTGGGAGGAAGCATTGGATTTGTTGGCTTAGCAGGAGATCGATCCTTGGTTTTCGCATACGGTAAGTTTTACGATGGCCTTTCGGATCCGTTTTTACTAGAATTGTTGGCTTTAAGAGATGCAATGTTGTGAAGCCTTAATCATGTATACTTGTTTTCCCGACTAGAAAATCTAGATGGAACATAATTGAATGCACTTTTGACTTCCAAACAAACGATTAACAAACACAGTTCACACCTCTTTCAACAAAGTTCAAACAAGGGTGTTAAATGTTTTGATGAACTACGAGGCAAATCTATATTAAATTAGCCCTACTCCTATGGAGCTTCAGTGAGAGCTCCAAAACTACGACTATGGCTAAATTTTCAGAGGAAAAGAGAAAAAGATAAAACTTGACAAGTGGTGTCGAGTTGTGAATTTTGCGAACGCCTTCTCTGTCATCTTCACCTCCTATTTATAGCCACCAAAGGTAACTGTCTCGAGAAACTGCTCCGCTGACGTGGAATGACGGTTACCCTAACAACTGCTCTAACGGTTACCCTAACTTTGCATGTGCCGCCCTCTTCAGTCTTGGCCCATTCCTCTTGATACCCCCTCCTTAGCTTTGCTTGTCAATTGAGAAAAATGAGGAAGGTATGAAGACCCCCTTTGTCACATGTAGGTGGGTACTCGAATCACACACATCTGGGGTCCTCCTCTCCTGAGTCCTTGGTTCCAGACTTAGTCAAATTTCATCCAAAAATATCAATCCTGATCATACCATTGGGGCATATTGATGACCATCCCTAGCCATACCATGGGGCCACCTTGTCTCACGGCCTCGTCACCCCCTTGGACTACTTCATGGGGGTGTATGTTGATCCCACCCCTAATCGTACTATGGGAGTGTGTGTTGATGGCCACCCCTAAACATCTCATGGGGGTTGCCTCGCGCTATACTCATCTTCTTCCATACTTAGCCAGATTTTACCCATTTTCGTCATACTAGGGGGTCACCCGTTGATCATCCCCCGCCCCCCACCACTGGGGGTGACATGTTGACCACCCCCACCACGTCATGGGGGTGGCGTATGATGGCCACTAGAGGTGGCAAATGGATTGGATCCATGGATTGGTGGATTGGATTGGTGGATCCATGGATCAAATGGATTGGTGAATTCATGGATTGGATCAAGTGGATTGGTGGATTATCCATGAATCCAAATGACATCCTCAACCTTGGACCAATATGTAAAATGTGAAAAGTTTAGGTACTAAAATGCAATAATGAAAAATTTTAGGTACCAAAACGTAGTTTTCCAATGATATTTTCGTATAAAAAATTAAATTTTAGGTACCAAAATGTAAAATATAAAAGTTACAGGTACCAAACCGTAATTTGCCATTTGGATCCATGGATTGATCCATGAATCCACCAATCCAATTGGATTTGGATCAAATGGATTGGATTAGGTGGATATTTTTAATGGATTGATGGATCGTATTGGTGGATTGGATTGAGAATTGGCACCTCTAATGGCCACCCCCTCCACCACGTCCTGGGGGTGGCAGGCACCAACAATCCTTGCCTTAGCCAAATTCGGCCATCACCCCTTCGGCACGTCATGGGGGTGGCTCTAACACTTAGCCAAATTTGGGTGGGAAAAGATGGCAAGAGTGGCGCGTATAGTGGCTTTGGCATGGGTGCCATGTGCCCAAAAATCGAATCCACGTGGCCCATCTTAATTGATTTATATTGTTATAATTAAGTTGGCCTTATAAAGCCATTTAACTCCTTGTTTATAACCGATGTGGTATAAGTTTAATTTTTACTAGTAAACAATACTATGCTGTATGTTTTTGTGGTGATTCCCAATTGGTCATACGACAAGCAATGGAGAATAATTCCAATCATGATCGAGGTGGAGCGGTGCTTGAGGAAGTGCGTCTGTTGAAGACCATTTTTGCATATGTTTCTTTTGTTTTTTGCTCCTCGTAGTACTAACAGGGCTGCCCATCTCATGACACAAACAGCCCTTGCATCGGTAGCAATCCATTTAGTTGACTACCGTTCTTTCATTTTCACTGCATTGTAATCTCCTATCAATTACGATCTATCTAGGACAAAAAAAAGAGGTTTGAAATCTTCTAATTTCAGCTACGAAACGAAAGGAGGATGTGGTGGACAAATGAAAGAAAGGCAGGCTTCTCAGTTGGGCCTGAATTTTTTTTCGTTTGAAAGTTAAATCTTCTATCCTCATGATCAGTCCTTAACAAAAGTCAATCCATCTCTCCACCACATCCGCATACCCTTGTTATTTATTAGGCTGAGTACAATGCAGCCTGCATTTATGGGGTTCTCGCCATTAATAGCGATTTTGGAGTTCCAACCCAGAGAAAAAAATGGCGCAAATCGGCAATTATGGAGGCGATCGACAATTGGGTCGCTATATATGGGAAGGGTTTGCCGATTTCGGCATTTATGGAGGCGAGCCCGGGGCTGGGCGGTTGGCCGCACGCGCAAGGGAGTGCGGCGCACCGCCCAGCCCTTATTATAATTTTTTAATTCTTTATTAGTTAATTAAGTGAATTGATTTTGGAAATGGAATGTAATTAATTAGGGTTAGGGGAATTAATGTTTGTATTTAGGCTTTTTAGTTTGTATTTAATTTGTGTTTAATATTTGTGTATTTAGGCTTTTTTTTCTAAGATAATTTAAATTGAATTCATTTGTGTATTTAATTTATGTTTAATATTTGTGTATTTAGGCTTTTTTTGAAGATGATTTAAATTGAATTTATTTTATTTAAAATTTATGTTTATCATCTTTAAACTGTGTGTAAACAAAAATTAGACCGAACTAAGAATGTAAATTATATTATTGAAATGAAAATGCGTTCTTAAATTAGAAAACAAATTGTCACCAACTACAACTTTAATTGAATTACAAAGCATCCCAGCATCGATACCAAGCAACAACAATTACTAATTATTTCCATGCAAGTTCCAAATATGTTTGACCAAGTCCCGACGAAGCCCATGATGTGTTGGTGCAGCACGAAGCCTATTATTCCTAGCTAAGTACTCACTTAGGGATGGAATATCTCTATCGACATTAGTTGGTTGTTGGTCGTGGACCTCATAATCAAGATTATCTTCCATCTCATCGTCAGAATCAACCTGCTCATCCTCGATTATCATGTTGTGCAATATAATGCATGTCAACATTATATCATTAATTGTGGCAACATCCCAAGATCTTGCAGGGCCACGAACGATTGCCATCTAGCTTGAAGAATTCCAAAGATCCGCTCTACGGCTTTCCGATGTGCTTCTTGACATCGAGCAAACAAGGCTTCTTTCTTTGAGCTTGTATTGCTGAATGTTTTCACTAAACTCCGCCCTTCGTCGAAGAAACTCCACCATTCGTCATATCTCGCCCTGCTGGACGCGACAAATAGAAGGCAGCTAAAAAGAAAGGAATGGGGGTTGCTGAGTCATCAGAGAGCTACACTGCTCAATTGCTGGAGTATGGAAGTGAGTTGAAGGAGAGGCATGCTTTGAGGACTGAGTATGAGCGAAGAAGGATGGAATTCCAAGAACAAAAATCAAAGCGTGACCAAGAAAAGTGGGAGGTTGAGAAAAAAAGAGAGGGAAGCAACAATATTTCGGAACAATCTTGATCTTATGAAAAGGACTTGTCGAAGTTGACACCAAGAAAGAGGAGGTTTTACAAAAATCATCAAAACATGCTCCTAGGGTATGATCAAGATGATCCCAACTCTGTTCCCGACTATTCATCCAACGCAAGTCAAATCGGAGGTGGAGATGGAAATGGAGAAGGAGATAAAGGTGGAGGAGGATATTACTGTGTAAGCCCAATTCCCGTATGGGTCACTAGGGAATAATTGTGGCCCAAGTGTAATTATCACTTAATGGTTTAATATATAAGGTAAGTCATATATTGGTTAGGTTAATGAAAAAGGTAATTTCCTAATATACCCTGATGGTGGGTCTATATAAAGAAACCCTAGGATTGGCCCTCTCTCAACCCCATTACATAGAATTTCTTAGCCGTCATAGAAATCTCTAAACCTAAAAACCTAAAGGGGTCAAGAGGGAGAAACTCAATTCCGGTGATTACTACTCAAGCCGCCGTCGCCACTCTCGTCATGGATCGAGGTAGGTTTCCTTGATTAATTACTGATTCGTGAAATCATCTAATTCTAAGATCCATGCTATTATGATTTATGTTTACATGTGGTATCAGAGCCTTAGGGTTTATATGAATGGATGATTTTCGATTATGTTTGTTTCATATTTGTTTTCCGCTGCATCATCGTGTATCTCTACATTTGCGATTATGCTTACCGAATATAATTGATGTTTGTTTGACTGTATAATTCGTTGTCTGTTTTATAAGCATACGTCGCCTGAGTTAGTGGTTTGCCATATTATTTGTTAACAATGGCATTTGACGACCTCTGCTTTACAAGCAAGGGCTTTAATTTGTTGACCATTATAGGTTGTGATTCTAGGTTTTCTTTTTAGTCTGTTGAGTGATTGCTTTGGCATTAGGCTTACTTATGTTAAACTATTATCATGAATATATTAAGCAATTAAAGAGACAAGCTCTCTACGTATGTGAGATTGAGTAAAATTGTTTTGCCATAAGTCAATCCTCAATTTTGATATATATGTTATGATTAATTTGTTAGTCACTAAAGTGGCCAAATTAAAATGTTTATAGATATCTAGTTGAATCAAGTTCGACTACTAATGTTTATGTGATGCTTTAAAGTTGAAGTTTGTGATTATAAAATATTTTCGAATCGCCCAAAGGTTGATTGCTCGTTTTATAATTCATGAACATTATCGTGGTAAATTGATATGCTTGGTTAGATGTACGTAGTATATCCAAAGATTGCAAGTATATCTAATTTGAGTATGTCTATCACCAATTATATGATTATTTTGAGCATCAATTACGATTATTTATCACATATATATTGTTGTTTTGCCCAAAGGTAGCACCAATATATGTTTTATGTTTATGCTCCCGAATCTGTATTATAGTTTATGCTTATTACCCAAGGCATTAATGTGTGAGTACATGTTATATATATTTGCAGCATCTGTTCCTGTTTCTCTTCATTCGCAAGCCACGTCTGTTGTTAAGTTTAATGGCCTCAACTTCTCTGAATGGGCTGAACAGGTGTTCTGGATCTTGATTTGGCACTCTTAAGTGAGAAACCTGCTGCTCTTACTGATGCTAGCATTGCTGAGGAGAAGTCTTTCCATAAAGCTTGGGAAAGATCTAACAGACTAAGCCTAATGTTTATGCGAATGACTGTAGCAAACAACATTAAGTCAACTTTCAATGATACTGAAAGTGCTAAGGAATTTATGAATTCCGTGAAAGAAAGCTCTCAATCTGAGTCTGCTGATAAGTCGCTTGCTGGGACACTGATGGGTACGCTAACCACCATGAAGTTTGATGGTTCTCGTACCATGCATGAGCATATCGTCAAAATGATGAATATTGCAGCAAGACTAAAGACCCTTATCTTGGTGGAGAAAAGTATTTCATTACCTTTATCGATGATTTTTCACGTTATGGATATATCTATTTGCTGCATGAAAAATCTCAGTCGGTAAATACCCTTGAGGTGTTTATCAATGAAGTTGAGAGGCAATTAGAAAGAAAGGTGAAAATTGTCAGATCTGATAGAGGTGGAGAATATTATGGAAAATATGATGAAAGTGGACAGTGCCCTGGTCCATTGGTATTTGTGCTCAATACACTATGCCAGGAACACCGCAACAAAATGGTGTTGCAGAAAGGCGGAATCGTACTTTAATGTATATGGTTAGGAGTATGTTAAGCAATTCATCTTTACCCAAATCATTGTGGATGCACGCTTTAAGGACCGCTGTGTATTTGTTAAACAGGGTTCCTAGTAAAGTAGTTCCTAAGGCACCTTTTGAACTGTGGACGGGAAGGAAACCCAGTTTAAGGCACCTGCATGTTTGGGGTTACCCAGCGGAAGTGAGAATATATAATCCACATGAAAAAAAACTGGACTCACGAACAATCAGTGGTTTCTTCATTGGTTATCCAGAAAAATCTAAGGGGTATCGATTTTATTGCCCTAACCATAGTACGAGAATTGTTGAAACTGGAAATGCTAGGTTCATTGAGAATGGTAAAGTTAGTGGGAGCTTAGAGCCACGCAATGTGGAAATTCAAGAAGTTAGAGTGCAAATCTCTTTGCCTCTTCCCTCTTCTCAAGTTGTTGCTCCTGCACATGTTGAGCATGATAACGATTTGCAAGAACAACAAATGAACGGTCAAGCACCACCTAATATTGCTATTGAGAATGAACATAACATAGATGAACCACAAGAAATCGCATTAAGAAGGTCTACAAGAAATCGAAGAACTGCAATTTTGGATGATTATGAGGTTTATCTTCACGAGTTAGAATTTGATTTAGGACTCTATCATGATCCAGTTTCATTTTCACAAGCCATGGAAAGTGAGCATTTTGATAAATGGTTAGCTGCCGCGAAAGAAGAGATGAAATCTATGTATAAAAATGAAGTTTGAGACCTTGTTGATTTACCTGAAGGTTGTAAAAGAGTTGGTAATAGATGGGTCTGGAAGACCAAACACGACTCTAATGGCAATATCGAAAGACACAGGGCCAGACTTGTTGCCAAAGGTTTCACTCAGAAAAGTGGTGTTGACTATAAAGAGACATTTTCACCCGTCTCTAAGAAAGACTCCTTAAGGATTGTCATGGCAATGGGCTCATTATAATCTAGAGCTCCATCAGATGGATGTGAAAACCGCCTTTCTGAATGGGAATTTAGATGAAGCAGTCTATATGGATCAACCTGAAGGTTTTGTGGTTGAGGCAAAAGAACATATGGTGTGTAAATTAAAGAAATTAATATACGGACTTAAACAAGCTTCCCGACAATGGTATATTAAGTTCAATGATACCATTACATCTTTTGGATTTAAGGAGAATCGTCGATCGATGTATATATCTGAAGATTAGTGGGAGCAAGTTTATAATTTTAGTTCTGTATGTTGACGGTATCTTGCTTGCTACTAATGATCTTGGTTTATTACATTAAACCAAGGAGTTTCTCTCTATGAACTTTGAAATGAAGGATTTGGGTGAGGCATCCTATGTGATTGGAATAGAAATATTTCGTGATAGATCACAAGGACTGTTGGGATTGTCTCAGAAATCATACATTAATCGGATCCTAGAGAGATACAACATGGCTGAATGCTCTGCAAATGTCGTTCCAATTCAGAAGGGAGATAAATTTAGTCTCAAACAATGTCCAAAGAATGAATTGGAACGCAAACAAATGGAACACATTCCTTATGAATCTATTGTTGGAAGTTTGAATTATGCACAAACTTGTACCATACCAGACATCAGCTTTGCTGTCGGAATGCTGGGCAGGTATCAAAGTAATCCAGGAGTAGATCATTGGAAAGTTGCAAAGAAGGTACTAAGGTATCTGCAAGGAACAAAAGACCACATGCTTACCTTTAGGAGATCTGATCACCTTGAGGTGATTGGATATTCAGATTCAGATTATGCTGGATGTGTAGACACCAAGAAGTCTACTTTTGGCTATTTGTTCCTTCTAGCCGGAGGGGCAATTTCATGGAAGAGTGCGAAGCAGTCTGTTGTTGCCACATCCACTATGGAAGCTGAATTCATAGCTTGTTATGAAGCTACGAATCATGGTTTATGGCTGCGGAATTTTATTTCTGGACTTGGAATTGTCGACACTATCGCCAAGCCGCTGAAAATTTACTGTGATAATTCCGCAGCGGTATTCTTCTCTAAGAATGACAAGTATTCGAAGGGTGCTAAGCATATGGAGGTGAAATACTTTGTCGTTAAGGAAGAAGTTCAGAAACAAAGGGTGTCGATCGAGCATATTAGCACATAACTTATGATTGCTGATCCATTAACAAAAGGATTGCCTCCTAAGACATTTACTGAACATGTCGAAAGGATGGGGATTATAGGACGTCATGACTAAAGTTATTTTATGTTTCATGGATTGACACTTTGAGCTCATTTATTTTGTTTCTGGAATAAAGTTATGAATCTTGTCTTGTTTATTACGATCAGTATATATACATTATGGATTATGTGGACAAAACAAGATTTTTGTCTTTAGGAAAGACATTATTGTTGGACCATTATGAATACCTTGTTATGTGTCAAATTGAGCATGAAACTGGTTTTGTGGTACATGGAAGGAACTATGTCGATAAATTGATATAGAACCGCCATGATCCTAATCTAGCTTTCATACTTGATAATGACTTTATTGTGAACCAAATATTATGGATTTATCTTATGATGTGCACACTTATGTTTATTATTAGATCTTGTGATATATAATGACACATGGGCCAAGTGGGAGAATGTAAGCCCAATTCCTGTATGGGTCACTAGGGAATAATTGTGGCCCAAGTGTAATTATCACTTAATAGTTTAATATATAAGGTAAGTCATATATTGGTTAGGTTAATGAAAAAGGTAATTTCCTAATATACCCTGATGGTGGGTCTATATAAAGAAACCCTAGGATTGGTCCTCTCTCCACCCCATTACGTAGAATTTCTTAGCCGTCATTGAAATCTCTAAACCTAAAAACCTAAAGGGGTCAAGAGGGAGAAACTCAATTCCGGTGATTACTACTCAAGCCGCCGTCGCCGCTCTCGTCATGTATCGAGGTAGGTTTCCTTGATCTATTACCGATTCGTGAAATCATCTAATTCTAAGATCCATGCTATTATGATTTATGTTTACATACTGGGATTACTATTCTCTTATGGGTGATTATTGACATGTTATGTGTTTCCTTTTTATCATTTCAAGTGTTGTGTGTTATTTTTAAACTTTATCATTTTCAAGTGTTGTGTGTAATATTTAACCTTTATCATTAGCAAGTGTTGTGTGTAGGGCTGTCAATTTGGTTTGGTTTGGTTAACCAAACCATTAAGTATGAAAAACCAAAAACCAAAAACCAAATCCCAAAAACCAAAACCAAAACCATTAAGGTCCTTATTGGTTTTTGGTTGCCAAAAACCAATAAGGACCTTAATGGTTTTGGTTTTGGTTTTGGTTTGGATAACCAAAAAACCAACATGTACTCATACACTCATATTTATTCCTATTTCCCTCCTTTTTATTGAATAAACGTCATAATAATGGTAAATGGCCATTACAAATTATTGATTGGCATGTGTGTCAAAAGAAAAAAAAATTGTTGATAAATAATTTTATTCTTATTGGTTTCTTAATGGTTTCTATTGGTTTTTCGGTTTTAACCAAGCCAAAACCATTAAGTTGCTTATTGGTTTAAAACAAAAAAACTGAAACCATTAGCTTTCCAATTGGTTTGGTTTCGGTTAAAACCAAAAAACCAAAACCAAATGGACAGCCCTAGTTGTGTGTAACCTATGAATTGTACCATTTGAATTATTATGTAAACTCGTTTAGCTTTATCATTTTCAAGTGTTGTGTGTAAACCCAAATTAGGTCCATAATTTTTCGCCAAAAAAAATCGGTCTCGGAATTTAATAAAATTCTATCGAAAATTTTGTATTTAAAAATGATGACAAACTATACAAAAATTAACATGAACAAATTATATTAAAGCTTCGATAAGTACATTTTTCAGTAAATGGCTAAACTGGAAATTTGAAGATCCACAAATATGGAGACTGAAGCATTTGAGCAAAAGAAGGGAAAATGAGGTTCAATCCCCGAATTTGGGGTTTTGCATTGGACTTGGCCTTAGTCATTTTTATTTCTGTTTATAAACTTTTGTTTGACCATATTTCTAGTTATATGGTAAATTAGATCGACCTTGATTTGGACTTAGATAGACTACATAACAAGTTATTTTGTCCTCCTAATATCAACTATTAATCGTTATTGTATAATTACGGTTGTGAATATGAACAAATAGATGAATTATCTTTGACTTGAAAGTAAAATATTGAAATTATAAGCTACTATATTAACGTAAATGTGAGAGAAGTAACAACTAATACTTAGGGGTCGTTTGGATGAGTAGTTGTGTAACGAGTTAATATAAAAGTGGAATTTCTCACAAAATGAGAATGTGGTATTTGTGAGTTATTTCAAAATAACTAACCCTATGAGGTATTGACAATAACTCATTAATGAGTTATTTCAAATTAACTCAAGTACAAATAACTCATCACCAAATGAGTTATTTGGGTGCAACTTAACTCATACGAATAACTCATCCAAACGATCCTACTAATTTGAAAAAAATAATATGTGCATCAATCTTGCCATTGAACTATATCAATATGTACATAGTACGCTAGTCTCTAACCATTACCCGTCATTGAATAGCTACTAATGTTAATCGCGCCACGTCTCCCACCACCCGCAGCATAGCGCGGATACTTTTCTAGTTTGGTAGATAAATCAAAAACAAAAGAAGGAAAAGAAAAAAGAACAGGAGTCAGATCGTATCGATCAACCCCAACAAAAGAAAATCCACTACAGAAGGCTCACAATGTGAAATTAGAATCCCCTCGCTTCCACAATCATCAACACAGCACAAGCAAGGCTTCAACTCGGCCAAAACCAGGATTGGATGTGACTTAAGACTCAAAGACTTATCGGAGGAAAACCTAACTCTAAGCGAAGCTTTCAGCAGCGATGAGCGCCACCGGCGGGGATCCGCCGCCTGCGCCGAATCTCCCCAAGGAGGGATCTGCAACAGAGACTGCGGCTTTGCCTGTTCAATCGGCAAAACGTCCCAAAACCCGTGAAGAACGAGGATTCACAGGGGAAGGAGCAATGATCGTTGAAACCCATCAACTGGATGGTAATCAACTGGTGCAAGAGACAATGCCAAACCTCCTGGATAATATAGACCCGATTAGCGAGGGCAATCCCAACGCCACAGGAAAAATGTTGTCGTATAGGGATAAGGTCATTGGAGTGCTATTGGAAGAAGAGGCTATCAAGGTGGACGATAAAGAAGAGGAGATGATGGACAGTGATGGTGAGGGAGAACCAGACTGCCCGAACGTGAGGATTCTGCAAGGTTTTCACAAAATGCGTAGTCAGCGATGGCGCCTTGCCCTCATCGTTCGCATCCTTGGGCACTCTTTCCCATTCCTATTCCTACAACGAAGGCTACAAAATATGTGGGCATGCACGGGACCGGTAACAATAGCAGCTATGGGGCATGGTTTTTACTCGGCAAGATTCACAACTGAACATGATTATGATAGAGCCCTCAATGGGGGACCTTGGATGATAGAGGATCACTACGTTCTCACTAGGGTATGGCGCAGGGGCTTCGAACCCGAGGAGGAGGAGCTCTCCAAAATCATGGTATGGGCGAGGCTTCCCAGACTCCCCATGGATTACTATGATGAGGAACTCTTAAGAAATATTGGAAACTCGATCGGGCTTTACGTGAAAATGGATGAAGCAATGAGACAGGCTATACGAGGCCACTTCGCAAGAATTTGTGTTGAGGTAAACCTAGCAAAGCCGCTGATTTGTAAGTACATAATGGAAAGGCGAACGAGGCGCATTGAATACGAGGGACTTCACAAAGTATGCTTCTCATGTGGACGCTATGGTCATGAGCAAGAATCATGCCCAAAGAAGACTGTTGATACCCCAACAGAAGAGGACTTCTGCATAACCCACATCCCTCAGCAAAAACTTACGATTGAGCAGGAGAGGCCGGAAATTTATGAGGAATATGGACCGTGGATGATAGCAACGAGTAACAGAAGGAAACGTGGCCCTAAAACGAGCAAGCCGCAATTAACAGTGGTCCAACCGAATCAGGTGAACGCCTCTAATAAAGGAGGATCGAGGTTCTTAGCGTTGGAGGATCTTAATGATGAACTCCGAGAGGATACAAGGGTCTTAGAAGCGGCCAGCAAGCGGATGGAGGTTGACCAGGTAGGATCGGTGGAGGTCAGCGGAGAGGATAAGGAGAGGAGAGATATAGGTAAGGCTGCTGTTGGTCAGGAGCAAAAGGAGGACCCGAAACAAAAATTAGTCCAAGAGAAGTCACCTACGGGGGAAGTCCGGGTACAAAAAATGATGAAGGGGCTTTCCAAGGGTCATAAGGTGGCGAATGTCAGCTCAAAAGCTGTTGGTGGATACTCAATTGGAGCTAAGCAGATTACCGTGACCAGCTCCCAAGGTCGGTCTGCAACAACCAAGTCCTCCGTTGATCGGTCCAAGCATGCACCAGACACCACTAAGATATCCCCTAACCCTAAACTAAAAGGGACCAAACAGGGAACTGTTGTGGACTAGGGTGCCAAAGCTTCCACGATGGGTGGACCCAAAAGCAAGAGAGAGCTCTAGCTCGTAGCCTCGACCTAAATGTCGATGTGAATTTGTCATTAAGAGCACAGGCTCTGGGAGGAAAGGAGAACGTCTCGGTCGGTGGGGATAATACCCTGACTGAGATGGATGTGACGTCAACTTGAACTCCCTCGCTAAAGGGAGTCTCTTGTTCTTTGTCTTTTGTGCTTTTGGTTTCCTTAATTTACGTAGTTATGGTTAGTGTATTTGCATGGAATTGTCGTGGGGCGGCCGACCCCAATTTTTTGACGCATTTTCGAGAGTTCAAGAGAACTCATCGACCTGACTTAGTCTTTATTTCTGAACCCAGGATCAGTGGAACAACAGCGGAGAAGGTGATCCGGGGAATGGGTTTTGATACGAACCGACGGGTGGAAACTCGGGGATTCGCAGGGGGCATTTGGGCTTTGTGGAACTCGAGTAATACAATGATCACCCTAGAAGAGGCAACTGACCAGCTACTCCTTCTGAAACTCAAGATGGGTAATGGGGAGGATGCTTTCGTTGCGGGCGTCTATGGTTCACCACAACTTAGTACACGACGGGATCTATGGGAAACTATTCGACGTATAACAGGGGCTAGCATAAAACTGCTTCTGCTGCTTGGTGACTTCAATGCCCTCCTTAGTCGGGAAGAGAAACAAGGAGGCGCTGGTTTCAACTTCGCCGCGAGCAAAGAGTTCCGCGCGACCATGGAGGATTGCGGTCTTATTGACCTTCCTTTCACGGGCCCACACTTCACCTGGATAGGCGCTAGAGGCTTGAAAGAACGATTGGATAGAGCCTTATGTAACACGACATGGCTATAATGCTTCCCGAAAACATCAACGACCCACCTGCAAAGAGTTAAATCTGACCATCGACCGATCCTTACCTCTACTGAACGTCAAACGAAGAGCTCCAAGGGCCAGAAACCGTTTCGTTTCCTGGCTCCCTGGTTGACACATACAGATTTTGAGCAGCTCCTTGAGGAAGGATGGAATAAAGGTTTCAGCTATGGAGAACAGCTGACCTCCCTAACGAAGGATCTGGGGGAATGGAATAAGAAAGATTTTGGCAATATTCATGCCAAGAAACGGAGGCTTCTCAGACGGTTGCAGGAGTTAGAATTAAGAAATGAAACCCATCCATCAAATGCAAGCTTGGAAGAGGAAGAGGTGACAAGACGCAACCTACATTCTGTGCTCAAACAGGAGGAAATTCTTTGGTTTCAGAAGTCAAGAGCCCTATGGTTCAATGAAGGAGACAACAACACAAGATATTTTCATCTGTCAACCTTGAGGAGACGCAGTTTCAACAGGATACGCAAACTCAAGGACAATAATGGTGCGTGGGTGGAGGACAATAACGAGCTCCAGAACCTGGTCCGTGATTTCTTTGTAAGCCTCTACCAAGAAGACCCGACCACAAGAGATGTTCTCCCTGCCAATTTCCCCCAGGTGGAGAGTTTGATGTCAGCTTTGGAGATGGACATAAACGAGGTGGAGGTGCTTGATGCGATCAAGTCGATGGGGCCACATAAAGCACCGGGAAAGGACGGATATCATCCTCTGTTCTTCCAGCGCTGCTGGAGCAAGGTTGGAGGGCCTCTCTCGGGGTTTCTCCTCCAATGCTTCAGAAATCCCGGTCTGGTTGCCTCGGTAAACGAAACCTTGATCACACTAATCCAAAAAAAAAAAAACAAAGCCCCTCGTTGGTGGCTGAGTTCCGGCCCATAAGTTTGTGCAATGTGTCAAACCTACTCAGACTAGCTTTGTTCCGGGGCGGAGTATCCAGAGTAATATTATTATCCTACAAGAAGTGGTGCATAGGATGCAGACTCTGAAGGCGAAGCGTGGTCACATGGCTCTCAAAATTGACTTAGCTAAAGCATATGACTGACTGGACTGGAGTTTTGTGGCAAGTACCCTAGTGGCAGTGGGACTACCAGATAAGTTCAGTCAGGCGGTTATGGCTTGTATCGCCTCGCCATCCTTCGAGGTCTTGTGGGATGGGACCTGCACTGACTTGTTCCGTCCTATGAGAGGACTCCATCAGGGATGCCCCTTATCACCCTACATTTTTACCCTGTGCATTGAGCGTTTATCTCATATGATTGTTGAGCTGGTTGCAGGAAAGAAGTGGAAGCCAATCCAACTTGTTAGAGGAGGAGTAGAGCTCTCACATCTTTTCTTTGCGGACGATCTCGTACTATTCGCGGAGGCTAGTATTGAGCAAGGTGATGTTGTGCTGCAGTGCATAAATGCTTTCTGTCAAGGATCAGGGGAGCTTGTTAGTCGAGAGAAGTCGCGAGTGTTCTTCTCTAAGTTCATGGATCGCACCTTATGCAAAGAGATCAGTGACCGCCTGGCTATTCCTATGACACAGGATCTGGGACACTACTTGGGTGTTCCTGTCCTACATGGCCGAGTCACCAAACAGACGTACCAGTATATAATTGACAGGGTGGATCAGCGGTTGGCGGGCTGGCGAGCGGAGAGTCTCTCATTGGCAGGTCGGGTAACTCTAGCTTTGTATGTCCTTAACGCGATACCCTCCTATGTTATGCAGACAACTGTACTTTCCGTGGGGATTAGCGATTACATCAATCGCAAAATAAGGGCATTTGTATGGGGATCGCAGCAGGGACGCCGACGGATACACCTTGTTAATTGGTAAACTCTGTGTCTTCCAAAGAAACAGGGAGGGCTGGGCTTGCGGATGGCGAGGGAACTGAACACGACTTATTTCCTGAAGCTAGCCTGGTCCATCCTCAAGCAACCAGATGAGCTATGGGTTCGAGTGTTGAAGGAAAAGTATCTCAAGGAGGACCATAATGGGGTCGAGCAAAGCCGGAAGACGCGATGCTCGCAGTTGTGGAGAGGTGTCCGACGGGTATGGGAATTGATGCTCGAAGGAATTAGCTGGAGTGTTCGGGATGGAAGAACAACTCTGTTTTGGCAGGATAAGTGGTTGGACAACGGTGTGGCGCTAGTGGACAATGCTTGGACGACAAAGCCAGGCTTCCAAAGTGAAGCAACAGTAGCCGAGATGACTACTCCTGAAGGTGAGTGGAATCTGCCCCTAATCGAACAATTCTTACCTAGAGATTTTGTTTTGCAGGTTGTAGGGACCCCTCCACCGAAACCCAACTTGGGAGATGATGCCATTGTTTGGGGCCTTGAAGAAAAAGGAAACTTCACTATTCGCTCAGCCTATCAACTTGTAGCCGAGGTGGACAGGGACGACGAGGACTCCGGCTGGTGGGACATGTGGAGATGGCCAGGCCATAATAGGGTCAGGCATTTTCTGTGGCTCGCGGTGCATGATTCTCTCCTCACCAATGTCGAGAGACAGAGGCGCCACCTAGCAACATCAACTACTTGTCCACGATGCAAGACGGGGACAGAGACTATTGAGCACACTCTCCGTACGTGCAGCTACGCGAAGCAAGTGTGGCAACAGGTGCTCCCGGCGGCAGTTCGAGCTTCAGATCGAAGGGACATGAAGTCTTGGTTCATGGACCTTCTGCACAGCCATAACCACCAAGTACGGTTCGAGAAATGATTATGTCTTTTCAGCCATTGAGGAATCCTCTAGTAAGTTGACGCAAAAGATCCTCGCTTGGGAGGTCGCTGCGCAGAGAAGTAAAGCAGCGGACCACGCTATTTCACTAGGGAGGTCGGAGCCGAGTCGAGACATGGCTGTTGGGTGGAGACCGGCTCCGACAAGATGGATCACAGTGAACTCTGACGGCTCTCTCCTGAGACTGTCAGGGTCTACCGCTGCAGGGGGCGCACTTAGAGACTGGCAGGGTCGCTTACTGGGGGGTTTCTCAATGAATCTGGGAAGATGTACCATTACTCGAGTAGAAATCTGGGGCGCCATCCGAGGGCTTCATATGGCCTGGGATACAGGTCACCGCAGAGTTGAGCTCCAACTTGATTCCACTAGTGCAGTACAGCTTTTATCGCCGGAAGCACCAACGACCCACCAGCACGCTAGCCTGGTTCTAGAGTTTCGTGAATTGGTTCGCAGAGACTAGGAGGTTGTAGTTCGCCATATCTATAGGGAGGCTAATTTTTTAGCCGACTGTCTTGCTCACCAAGGTCACCTGTTAGACCCGGGATCTATCTCTTTCAGTGTTAGTAGACCGGACGTTGACCGCTGGCTTTTGTATGACTCTGTTGGCGGATTTGTTGTCCGCAAAGTTAAGTAATTGAGGCCGAGGTGCTTGCACCTTTTTCACAAAAAAAAAAAAAAAAAAAAAATACTCGGCCAAAACCAAACAAGCCAATGGTGATTGAACTTGCAACCCATAATTCGCCATCTGTGGATTGGTCAAATACCACCTATCACAATGAATCTTATGAAAGAGACTACTTAGTAGTGGGCATGCTGAAACCATGAGCTCAACAGATTGAGGGAGCCGGAGGCAAGACAAACCAGGATCCAAAGGCAGAACAACTCCCTTTACAATCTCCCAAAAGACAAAGAGCCACAACCAACACCAGCACCAACCTAAAATAAGAATTAACATCTGACTACCGCTTAAGTCAATCAGAGAAGAAGCCCACAAACAAACCATAGGAAGACTGAAAGGAAGATCGATGAATATGCTCACCAAAGAAGATAAGCGCACCAACAAAGAGCAGAACCCCAACATCCAAAGCGCTCCTGACTACAATGTTCGGACCCCCCTAAAACGACTAAAACGAGCCGAACTTAGAACTTAGTAGGAAATGTCTAAGAAGAGTAGAAGACCTAAAAAGCAGTGTCCATGAAACCGTACCGTACCGGCGGTTAAACCACGAAATACCAGTATTGGAGGCTAAACCGATAGGCGGTATTTACCGGTATAACGGTTGAACTACGGTTAAACCACGATTTTACCATAAAATACCCTACCGCTGACTTTCCCGGTACGATCTCCGGTACGGTTTCATGGACCATGCTAAAAAGTCCACATGACATAAGCTAGCAGAAAACCACCAACCGAATCGGTTGAACCCCACCAACCTGACCGTACCAGCTTTTCTTCTATAGTCTCCGCTTGACCTGACCGGCTGACCGCTTCCATTCATCTCTCGATTACCAAATTTCCAAGCTACACACTCGCCGATCGGAGCGGCCATGGCGTCCGACACATAACAGATTCCTTTCTTTTCCCTCCCCGTAAAATTCTTCGTACGCCCGACAAAGACCGGATGTCTCTCGCCGGAGCGCCGCCGCATCCCTCGGCGGCCGACTCCTCCCCTTGGGAGTGCATGCTCCCGGGGCCGCCGTCCCGCAATAATTTCGGCTCCGTCGACATTTCCGCCTCCGGCCTCCTCGCTTTCCCTTCTGGATCTTCAGTCTCCGTCGTTGACTCCCGCTCCCTCCAGCACATCTCCACCATCCCGCTCCCCGCTCCTTCTTCCCCTTCCTCCTCCCCCTCCGCCGCTCTCTCCCCGTTCGTCACCGCCGTCCGCTGGACTCCCCTCCCCCTCAGCCGCGACCTCCTCGTCACCGAGCCTTCCTCCTCCCACCTGATCCTCGCCGTCGGGGACCGGCACGGCCGGATCGCGCTCGTCGACTTCCGCCACAGATCCGTCGTCCTCTGGCTCGAATCCGATTCCAGCTCCAAGTGCGGAATTCAGGACCTCTGCTGGATCCTCTTCCGCCCGGACGCCTACATCCTCGCCGCCATCTCCGGTCCTTCCTCACTCTCCCTCTACAACACCAGCACGGGACACTGCTTCTACAAGTACGACGCCACTCCAGAGTTCCTCTCCTGCATCCGCCGCGATCCGTTTGATCCCCGGCATTTCTGCGTGATTGGACTCAAGGGGTTTCTGCTCTCCATCCTAGTTGTTGGAGAAGCGGAGGACGAGGTTGTGGTGAAGGAGCTGCGGATTCCTACGGACTGCACGGAGTTTGTGAAGCTCGAGAAGGATGCTGCCGGTGCTGGATCTTCCTCCTCCTCCTCGGCGCCTGCGGCGGCCGCCTTCCCGCTGTACTCCGTGAAGTTGACGTTCTCGCCGCAGTGCAGGCACATTCTCTTTGTGACGTTCCCTAGAGAGCTGGTGGTTTTCGATTTGCAGTACGAGACGGCGCTTTCCACTTCTTCCCTGCCGAGAGGGTGCTCCAAGTTTCTGGATGTGTTGACGGATCCGAATAGTGAGTTCTTGTACTGTGCCCACCTGGATGGGAAGCTCAGCGTCTGGCGGCGGAAAGAGTAAGTTTGTTCTATATGATTTATCAAGCGTTTGGTTCAGTAGGAACGTTTGAACTGCCTGTTGAAGCCAATAAGGAATTCAGTATGACTGAAGCCAATGAGAAATTCAAATATGACTGAAGGTTGTAGGCACTGGGAATGTCTAGATTTCCTTCTATGTGATGGACTGAATATAATGGCTTTCCCTAGCAAGAACTAGGTCTGAATCGCCGAGTTTCTGGTTAGTTGCCTTAGCAAATAGAAGACTTAATGAAGCTCCAAATGAAGCCAGTTTGGTGTTCTAACATTCCATAAGAGGACAATTGGATATCGGAAGGTCTATCTGAATGGCGTCCCGGTACTGATAAAATGTTGATTCATAAAGGAACACGGCTTCTGGTCCATGATCTGGGCGAGCTTCGTTTGCGAGGGCCCAACTGGAGGCTAAATGAGTTATTTTCATGCCGCGAGAACCGTTGGTTTCACTTTTGCATGGCTGTTAGGGAGGTGAAATATGGTTAATGAGTTCCTGATGAAAGATCCAAAAGGTTTTTTTATGAAACTGTTTTCAATCCTCATTTCCATTTTGTTTGACATATCTGGAATGTTGTCTAAATACGAAATTGCGTAAAGCTGATAGTTACATTCGTGACTGCGCGTTGGTGGGATCAAATTTCTTTGGCTGTTTTATACCATTCTTTGAACATAAAGCACAGTATTGTCACTCATTGCTGCTATAAAATGGTCGATTGCCACTGCCTTTACTTATTCCTATGGCCATCCTGCTTTGATGCATGAGGAATGAGCATAAGAGCCTCGCTAGTTCTAACTTTCTGTCTGTCTTTCATTGGGTTCGTTTTGGCGCCACTTGCTTTGATTTGAATTTTGTTGTTACTTTCTATATGCATACTTCAAGTCACAATCTATCTCTCTGTTTTGTTGTTTCTTCAAATAGAGGAGAGCAGGTGCACATATGTTGTGCAACGGAAGAATTAATGCCTTCAATTGGCACTTCCGTTCCATCCCCGTCGTTACTTGCTGTAACCATCTGTCAATCAGATTCAACGCTCCAGAATGTTGCCAAGTTATATCGGGATGCGCCTAACACTCCTCAGACCAAGGATTTCGACAATCCTTTTGATTTCTATGACGATGCTCAAAGTCTTTCTAAGACACACATGATTTCAATTTCTGATGATGGCAAAGTGTGGAATTGGCTTCTGACTGCTGAAGAAATAGAAAAGAATGTTGAGGTTATTCCAGACACAGGAGAGGATTCCGATGCTATAGCTTCCACTGATGGTATCAACCTGGAAAGAAACAAACAGCAGGAGAATTTGAGTGGCAATAAAGGTCGATCATCATCTGTTGCCAGTGAGGAAAACACAACATTCAAGGCAAGGAATCTCTTGCTCCCCTCCCTTTTTCCTGAACTTTTGAATTTCAGCTTTTATGTGAGATCCTCACCTAAGTGCATTTGTGAATGGTCTTTCTTCGAAATGTAACCCTACTGATGATTTGCATACCTACTATATACTCTTTGCCAAGCATATTTCCTTATGCATTTCTTGCATCTAAACTGCTATTTGAAGATTTTCGAGTGTGTGTATTAATTGAGCGTAATCATTATCTTCCTTACATTGGTTCCTTATTTTGATTGGACCTCTGTTAGCAACGTTTCCAAACTCAAATGTAACAAGATCTTTGTAAAAAGGCTGTCATTGTTAGCACCAAAAGCTTTCGAAGAAAATTAAGTGCATACATGAGGGGAGCTAATTAGTCAAGGAAGGTCTTTTATTACCTGTCAAGAGTTTGAGAAGTAACATCCTAATTGTTTTCGTCTTGTTTTTGCTCGTTCATGTGGGAACTACTAAAACCATTGTGTTCTTTTTGGATGATTTACGTGAACTAACGAGTCTACTTACTGATGCAGGTATGCTTGGTAGGGCAGTTGCAGCTTCTTTCTTCAACATTGACAATGCTGGCGGTGCCCTCTCCTTCTCTAACAGCTACTTTAGCTCGTAAGTCTCATCTTCATGCTTTTATGTGTTGCATTTCTAGTATTGATTACTTTTTTGGTTTAGCTTTACCTTGAGTGCTACTGCTAATTGTTTAAAGAGATACCTGAATTCGAAACAAATTGGTTAATGAGATAATATCACGCAGGTGGGGGTAATTATCCAGCTGTAGCTGTTCCACTTGTTGCTTTAGGAACTCAGAGTGGAATGATTGACATTGTTGATGTCTCTGCTAATGCTGTTGCGGCTAGTTTTTCTGTTCACACAAGCGCAGTTCGTGGCCTCCGATGGCTTGGAAACTCTAGACTTGTTTCATTTTCTTACAATCAGGTGCAGACCTATCTAAGTTTTTGTCATTTACTTAATTTCCGGCATTGTAAAACTTCAACTATTTTGCTTTATCTTGCCATTCCAACACTCTTTCCAATGTTGGAGCCAGGCTAGTGAAAAAGCTGGAGGTTATGTCAATAGGCTTATCGTGACCTGCGTCAGAAGTGGCCTTAACAGACCATTTCGAGTTTTACACAAGCCAGAGCGAGCACCAATTAGAGCCTTAAGGGCTTCCTCATCAGGAAGGTAGCTGGAAAGTTCAAATGTTGATGAACTTAGCTCTATAATGCCTTCCCTCCGTAGGGTTTGTATATCATAACATTTGTCTTTTTTTCATCTCAAATTGATGTGTTCGTCACATTCAGGTACCTCCTTATTTTGTTTCGTGATGCACCTGTGGAAGTTTGGGCAATGACGAAAAGTCCCGTTATGGTTTGTTGTCAAATACCTTCTCTTTTCATATTCTCCAATACGTTTTCATTTTAAACTGGTTATGTTGTATCCTTCTGCTCTTTTATTTCTCAGCTCCATGTGATTTATTATGGGAAGTTGTAAAGTAAAACTATAGTTTTCCTCAGCAAATTAATCTTTGGTTTCCCCAGACCTTAGCACCATTGAGTAGACTTTTGTTTCTCAGTCATCCATGTTGATTTTTTCAGTATGATTCCTTCATAGGTCCTTTTCCCTGTCACTCTTATTTTGGGGTTTTAACTTCTATGACTATGTGGTGGGGTGCTGAGATAATTGACAATTTCTTCAAACCTCCCAAGGTCTTCTTCAGTTCTTCTGTAGGCTCCCTGTGGGCTGTGGACCATAGTTTGTTCTTTTCATTTTGATTTGTCAAATGGCTTCAACTGCCATGAGGAACATGTAGATGGATTTGATTTGCATACGAAGTTTAACAATATATTCTTTGGACAAATACTTATTAGTCGTCAATATCTCTGTTTAGCTTAGATCTTTAGCTCTTCCATTCACGGTGTTGGAATGGACCCTTCCAACCGTTCCAAAGCCAGTCCAGAATGGTCCTTCTACGCCAAAAGCAAAGGAAGCTACACCTAGAGCATCAGATGGACCATCGTCCCCAAAAGCGGTTTCATCAGAATCTAGTGAGCTTTCTTGCAGAAGTATTTTTGATGATTTTGTCATTAGTCTAAGTGCCTAAAAGTATCTAGATAGTTTTATTTGTTTATAAAAGAATACCCCTGAATCCTGATTATGCAAGTAGCTTTTGTGTGCAGCAGCTGCAAGCTCGGATACATCTCAAGATGAAGCCACAGAAAGCTTTGCATTTGCACTTGTGAATGGAGCACTTGGGGTTTTTGAGGTTCACGGACGGAAGATCCGAGATTTTAGGTACTGTGCTGTCCATTTCTACACTGTCAAAAAAGCTATGTCGTTTTCTGGGACTAGTGCATCACACTTTCCCTGTGATTGTTAATCATCATGTATTAGTCATGCTATCTATAGTGCTTTACCTTGCTTATGTTGTTTCTTCTGGTTTCTTTTTCCCTGTGCTAGACCAAAATGGCCTTCTTCTTCATTTGTTTCATCTGATGGGCTAATCACAGCAATGGCCTACCGTTTGCCTCATGTGGTATGCACAACGATCTAGCTCAATCTGTCTAGTTTATCATATTTTGATTCTCCCTCACTATCAATTCTGATCCAGTGACTGAATATTTCTCAGGTAATGGGGGACAGAACAGGGAACATAAGGTGGTGGGATGTAATAACTGGGTCATCTTCATCGTTTAATACTCACCGAGAGGGAATTCGAAGGCTTAAGTTCTCGCCTGTAGTCCCTGGAGATCAAAGCAGAGGCCGGATAGCTGTGCTTTTCTATGATAATACATTCTCTGTATTTGATCTTGTAAGTTTAAAAACCCTTCCAATTTACAGATCTTAGCATGCATTTTATACTTTAGTTTTGGTAACTGCATGAACCACTCTTGCCTTGATCTCCGTTCAAATTTAACCTATAGATGGATAAGATTTATTGATGTGCATTTCCCCCTCCGTTCTGTATGCAGGATTCACCAGACCCGTTAGCTAATTCCCTTCTACAGCCCCAGTTTCCTGGAACTCTTGTGTTGGAACTGGATTGGTTGCCCCTGAGAACTAATAAACATGACCCTCTGGTATTGTGTATTGCTGGAGCTGATGGTAGCTTTCGCCTTCTTGAAGTTAATGTGTATGTTCCTTATACAAGGAATCAGTTTCTATTTTATGCTACAAACTATCCAAACCTGATCATTCAGTATTACTTTCTACTCTAGGAGTTTACTGTAATTATGCTAATCTCCTCATAAAAAAAATTATGCTAAACTCTTCAGTGTCTACTTTTGACACGTAAACCCAAAGAGTTTCCGACTTGCATTGTGAATTGTTCTCCCAAATTTGACTTGGTAAATGACATAATTGACGTTTTTAACTTGAGGAACGAATTAATTGTGTTCCATAATTTCCCCAAAAATTCTATGTTAAGATCTTTTAAGAGAATAATTCACAATGCATAGATTAACTTGGGTAATTAATCGTGTGGCACAATTTTCCTTAAGAATTTTAAAGTTAAGATCTTTTATGATGTTTGATGCTAATTTTTTGGTCGATGCTGTATATGCAGGCAAGATAAAAGACATGGCTATAGACCTCAGCATCAGACAATTAAAGAGAGATTCCGCCCTGTTCCAATTTGCTCTCCCATACTACTACCTACTCCCCATGCGCTGGTAATTATTTTTCTTCTGTGGTGATTTTATCTTTTCTGTATGAAGCCCTTATTGACCCGAAAGCAGACCGTCTGCTTCTGATGTTGTTTTTATTGCAGGCTTTGCGTATGATCTTGCAATTGGGTGTGAAGCCTTCATGGTTTAATACTTGTAGCACAGCCATTGATAAGAGGCCACACTCAATTCCTGGGGCTTCTTCATCAGCAGGGGATTTACGTAGTTACATGATCGATCTACCAGCTATTGGTGATTCTGTGGTGCCAGAAATGCTCCTTAAAGTCTTAGAACCATATCGGAAAGAAGGTGTTTATCGTCAAGTCTTTTTGTTCTTCTTTAAAATGGTTTATTCCCTTTGCTTGTCTTCTAGTCACAGTTTGATTGTTTACCTTTACATATTTTCCAGGCTGCATACTTGATGATGAAGTAGCAAAACTCTATGCAACTGTCGTCAATAAAGGTTCTGCTGCAAGGCTTGCATTTGCGGCTGCTATTTTTGGTGAAGTCTCAGAAGCACTCTTCTGGTTGCAATTGCCTCGTGCTGTGAAGCATTTGATGAGTAAATTAGTTAGTAAGTCACCGCTGAAACCTGCAATGTCGGCAACAATGGCAGAGCTAGATGGTGCAGTAATGTTGACCAGAATTGCCTCGAGGGAAAAGTCAATGCCTACTATGGGGAAAACAGACTTGACGGTGAGAGAGATCTACACAATTTGTTTGTTGCTTGTACTAAATTTAATTCCTTCCAGTACTTGAATGTAAGTAAGATTGTTTTGACTTCGCTTTCTTTGTAGCAGAGTCAGGGTCAACACAGATTGATGGCTTTTCAGCAAGAAGAGTTGTGGGAGAGTGCCAACGAGCGTATTCCATGGCACGAGAAACTGGAGGGAGAAGCAGCCATCCAGAATCAAGTGCACGAGTAAGTCTCTCTCACCTCCAAAGAATTATGCTGTTGCTTTTATGTTTTGAGGAAACGGATAGCACAGAGTATTCTAATAAACCAGGTGAATTGCCTCATGAATTCTTCACTTCATTAACAGGCTTGTGACAGTTGGGAATTTAGAAGCAGCAGTTAGTTTGTTGCTTTCCACTCCTCCAGAGAGCAACTACTTCTACCCGAATGCTCTACGTGCAGTGGCTCTTTCTTCTGCCGTGTCTAAGTCTCTCCTCGAACTTGCTGTAAAGGTGAGAACATTGTCTTTGGACCCACTGGAGAAATCAACTTTTACATAACTTTGTGACACTATTCTATCACATGAACATTTTAGGTTGTTGCGGCCAACATGGTCAGGACTGACAGATCACTCTCTGGTACTCATCTACTTTGTGCTGTTGGAAGGCATCAAGAAGCATGTTCACAGGTTAGTTCTATTCACCATCATATCTCGTACATTCACATCATCTCATTCCTCTGTTTTTGGTACGCCAAATGAAAAGAGAAAACGCACGAAAAAGTAAATAGGCAAACATTTCAACTTTGGGAGGGTACTGAATATCGTATACACACACATCTGTACATTACTTGTGCAGCTGCAAGATGCTGGGTGCTGGACCGATGCTGCAACTCTTGCAGCTACACATTTGAAAGGATCAGATTATGCAAGGGTGCTGCAGAGGTGGGCAGGCCATCTCCTTCACACGGAGCATAATGTTTGGAGGTACACATCGCTTTTATCTCATTTCACAGCTTCATTGGCCATAACTCGACAATGTTTTGCTAACCACATCATGACCCCTCGTTGTTACGACGTAGGGGGCTTATATTATACGTTGCTGCTGGTGCATTGCCCGAGGCCTTGGCAGCACTCCGCGAGGCCCAGCAGCCCGATACAGCTGCCATGTTCATGCTCGCCTGCCGTGAAATCCACTCCGAAATCCTCTCCAATGCAGAGGACGAACTAGGTGGTTCGTCGACCAAGGATCGGCCTCCTAACTTGCCCGGTCTGGAACCGGAGAACGAGGATGTTTTGGTTGTCGGTGAATACTTCGGACAGTACCAGAGGAAGCTGGTGCATCTCTGTATGGATTCTCAGCCATGTTACGACTAAATCTCGGCAACCAGTGAACCATTACTACTACATATAGAAGTAGTAACTGATGCGAGATTCATCCCTATCGTTGCCAGTGTACTTCTGCTGCCGCGCTCTACGCTGGCATATCTGTTGCTGTTGTAATGGTTGCGAGGAACTTTTTGCAGGTAGATCGTCATTTTGCTGCTTTTCTGGGTACATAATATTATGATGAAAAGGTAAATTGCTTTATAGCTTCATTCTTTTTGCAAACAACAAACAGCTTTTTTTAGATGGTTTTGACTTTTGAGTGTTGTAGCGGGAAAATTTCTGATATTGGTATATGACGATCAATCTTGTTTTAGACGATCTGGGATCGCGGCAATTATAAAATGGGCCTCTAAGCCCACTTTCGGCCCATCTTCCTATTTCTTCTCTATTTCGGTGATTCCGTATCCTACAAGGAACCAGTTCGGTACAGTAAAAAAAAAAAAAAAAAAAGGAACCAGTTCGATCATTCACACCTATATAATGATTCAGGCAATTGCCCATTTTCCCGTTCAGCGATTCCCACTGTTTCACAGAATCATCTTTCTTCTCCCCCGATTCGCCGCCGATCGAAGAAGATGCAGAAGGCTACGCTACAAGCTCTCTACATTCCACCTTCCAAACTAGCCGTAGCGAAGAAATCCGGCTGCGGCGGCGGCCAAGATCATAGCAACGACGAAGCGTACCAGAGGCTCACCTGGGAGGCTGGGACGCACTGAAGAAGAACATCATCGGCCTAATCAACAAAATAAACTCCTCAAACATCCGCAATGTAATCCCAGAGCTCTTCGCCGAGGACCTGGGCCGCGGCGCCGGCCTCTTCTGCCGATCATGCCTCAAGTCGCTGATGGCCTCCCCACCTTCACCGGCGTATTCGCAGCGCTGATCGCCGCCGTCAACTCCCGAATCCCCGAGATCGGGGCGCTCCTCCTGAAGCGGATCGTCTGGTAGCTCGACAAATCCCTCCGCTGCAACTACAAGCCTCGCGTTTCGCGCTGGTCAAATTCGTCGCGCACCTCGTCATTCAGCGAGTCGCTCACCACACCCTCGCTCTGGAGCTGCTCCACCGCCTCCTCGAAAACCCTAGCGACGATGGCGTGCAGCTGGCGGTCGCGTTTCTGACCGATTGCGGAGTGGTCCTTCAGGACCTGTCGCCGAGAGCGCTGGCCGCGGCTTTCGATCGGTTGCGCGACGTTCTACACGGGGGGAGATCGACAGGCGAGTGCAGTTTCTGATCGAAGGCCTTTTCGCTGTTCGGAAGGCGAAATTCGGAGGCCACCCTGCGATTCGACCCGAGCTGGATCTTTTACAGGATGACCAGCAAATCACTAATGATGTTTCTCTCGAGGATCACGTCGATCCAGAGCTAGGTCGGAATGTGTTCAAATTCGACCCCGATTTCGCGATACACGAGTCTCAGGAAGAAGAAGAAGAAGAAACCTCAACCGGTTCAGAATCTGAATCAGACGAATCGGGAGAAGAAGTAGAAGAGGATCTCAAGATCAAGGACAGGACAGAGACGGATGCAGTGGAGCTCCGCAGGACGATCTACCTGACGATCATGAACAGCGCGAGATTGGAGGAGCTCGGCCACAAGCTGCTCTCTCTGAACATTGAACCAGGGCAGGAGATCGAAATTTGCAGGATGCTAGTCGAGGCTTCTGCGCAGGAGAAGAGCTACAACAGGATGTACGGTCTTTTAGGGCAGCAGCTCTCGATCAAGCTGCGCTGAGCCTACCGGATCAGCTTCGAGAAGTGCTTCGCGGAGCACGACTCGATGAGCCACCGGCTGGAGACCAACAAGTTGAGAAATGTGGCCACATTCTTCGCCATTTGATTGCCGCGGATGCTCTGGGATGTTTTGGGGTATGTTCGGCTTAAGGAGGAGGAAAGAGACAAAGTATAATACCGTACGTAAAAAAACTTTTACGTAACTTTCCCGTATCGTATTTTACTAACTATGTTGCTTCCTGTTTTTTTTTTCAACACGTCACTAAAATCAAAATTAGCATAGTCTCATCCTCCAAACAATATAAGGAGGTTCTCCTTCGTAAACCATTTCATTCTATTTTCTCTGGCTTCTGCGCAGTCTTAGGAAGGAGTCCTTGGTATTTTATTGTTTTTATTTTTTAATTCAGAAAATTGGCTTCTTGGGCTTGGTGTTTATATTTGTGGTCTGAATGTTTTATGGTCCTGGAAACTTTTTATTTTAATTATTGTTTTCAAATTTAGAACTTGGGTTTCAATTCTCTACGTGGGTCTGACGCTTTGATTTAGGATAAATCCAAATATGAAAAAGGTTACATTGCAAGTATTGATAATATGTTAGCTTAAAAATTAGGGTTAATATATTTGTATGACTCGAACTTTTGACAAATTAAACATTCTGATTAATCTTTTCGATTTATTGTGACATCAACTATGCATCAAAGTTAAGAAATTGGTCAAATCTGAGATTTAAATATTATCTTAGAAGGTCAAAAGCATTGACTAACGGTCAATGTGCCACGTCACTGTCGAGTCAGCACAAACCACTTAAAATTTTTGGTTTTTTCCACGTATCACCATTTATCTTTTTCAAAATAAAAACGGACGTTCCTTTTTTCCTTCTTTTGTTCAAAATAAAAAAGATAAATGGTAATAGGTGGAAAAAACCAAATTTTAAAGTGGTTTGTGCTGAATTTGCAGTGATGTGGCGAATTGACCGTTAGTCAACGCGTTTGACCGTCCAAGATAACGGTCAAATCTCGGGTTTGGCCAATTTCGTAACTTTGATGCATAGTTAAGGCCACGATGTTATAGATCGAAAAGATTAGCCAGTATATTTAATTTGTGAAAAGTTTGGGCCATCTAAATATATTAACCCTAAAAATCACTCAAAGTATGTGAATATTTCCAACTTAATCATCAACTCATGATATAGGTAAGTGAATATATTAGGATAACAACAACACATGGTTAAAGATGGGTGATTTCAAAGAACGACATGAGTCTAAGGTTGGGCATATTAATTTTTTAGGGTAAATACAATTTATTAGTAAAAGCGTTCGAATTTTTTAATTATTAGCTAAAACTTTCGAAATACAAAGTGTGGCCAAATATTAGCTTCCCATTAGCAGTTTATTAGTAACAATGACGTGGCAACATGATATTGGGTTGGAAAAGACAAGTGGAGGTCGACCTTCCAAAATTTAGTATTTTAATTAATAAAAGAGCTACAAAATTATTAACAATAACAGACAGATAGCTAATGTTTTGATACGTTACAAAAGATTTGTCGAATACTTTGTATTTTGAAGTATTTGGCTAATAATTTGATTAACCCTAAAAATTATTAAAGTATGTGGATATTTACAACTTAATCTTGAACTTATGATATAGGTAAGTGATATATTAGGATAACAACAACACATGGTTAAAGATGGGTGATTTCAAAGGACGACATGCGTCTAAGGTTGGGCATATTAATTTTTTAGGATAAATACAAATTATTAGTAAAAGCGTTCGAATTTTTTAAATTATTAGCCAAACTTTCGAAATACAAAGTGTTAGCTAAAGAAAATGAAAATAAAGCCAACAAAATAAGTGGTAATTTCTAAAAAAAGGAGTAAATAGAATTATAGAAGTGTCATTTGAATAAGCTTTTTAGGAGTCGACTCCTTGGTTTAGGATTTTTTTTTTTATGCTAAGGATTTTAGTAAATGAACTAGCATGATTTTTGAAAATACTATGATGTTAATTATTTTGAATGTTTTCAACTACTAAATAATTTGGATTCTCTTATATTGCCTAACTTTTACAATTATTTTTATGTAATTTAAAAAAATAAATCCGGCCAACTGGTTGAGCCTATCTTGCTGCAAACAATTACTATTGGTATTTATAAATACATCCGGCCAACGGGCCGGGTTGAGATCTAGTTATAGTCTTATAGATATACTGATATCCTTGTGTCGACGTGGAGCAATTTGAACCCGAATTCCTTAGCAACATATTGAAACAAATCAAATGTATCTCATTTCGGGTTTAGTAATAACTCATAACTCTCATTTTTCATCTAATCTAGTATCTAGTTTGGTTAAGTTTTGAATCAAAACTGTATTTATAAAAAATCTTTTAATATTCTCCACTTACAAAATTATTTCATCAAGCAGAAAGTGGATAAATATTGGTTGGATGGAGGATACACATGATACTTGCCCCACCCCCCACAATACATTTCATAATAGTGCATCGCTAGCAATCAAATGTGCAAAGAACATGGCCACATTACTCAGCTTGTTCTTTTCTAGGAGGTGACTTATTGAGTATTGCGAATATAAGTATTTCTCGAAGTTGCTTCGATAGATTCTGCTGTTGATGGAAAGTCATTGGCATACAAATCTGTACATCTGGTCTTCTCCTAGATGCAAGTTTCTAAAAGCATTCTCTGCCAAATCCGAGCTCTTGACCCTGGTGCAATGTGCAATTATCATCCCTTCACATTGTGCACCGGGGCGAGAGCCCAAAATCAACACAATGTTGGTAGAAACTTGCATTATGGAGAAAAACTACAATAGGATGTACAGTCTTGTAGGCTAATGACTCTCGATCAGCAGCAGAGATTACCGGAGTGACTTAGAGAAGTGCTTCGCTGAGCAGTACTCGATTAGCCACCAGTGGGAAACGAAGAAACTAAGGAGTGTGGTCATGTTCTTTGATCATTCGATTGCTACGGGTTCATTGCCTTGGGTATGTTCCTGACAAAGGGGCATGACCTGGTTGTTGAGGATCTTCGTCAATGGATGAAAAAAAGGTTGACGGAGAAAGCTATTGTGTCGGGGGATTTGATCTTTTCGAGGGATAGTGTGAGCAACAAGTGGGTTTCGACCAACTTATTTACATGTATAGGGCTTTGTAAGTTGATTGAAAAAACATATTGCGTAAGTCAGTGATTGAAAAAATGGTTGACTGTTAATTCTGACGGTCAAACCATCTCTCAGGCCAAATCTATCTTGATGTTCGATTCTAGGGTTAGGGATTTGGAGAGAATTGAGAGAAATGGGAATGAAAATGCGAAGAAGATAATTGACCCGAGCAAGTTTCAGTTCTTCTATTTCTGACTTTTTGGGCCGAGTAAGACTCGAGGCCCAACAGATTTAAATGAAGACTGGACCGGTTCGGGACTTAGACTCTTGACTTGGCTGCCTTAAAACTTCAACAAATGAAACAGAGAAGAAAGCAGAGTGAAGCAGTGAAGAACGAAAGCCAGAGTCAGAAGCAGGGACACAGCGATTTAACGAGGTTCACCAACAATGGCTACGTCCTCGTCCCGGTAATAGTCCACACTATTACCGAGAGACACTATATTATCTGATTTATAGACACGAGTACAAAGCATGAACAAAACACCAACCCAACAGAGTTCAATCCAAACTCTGTTAAACCCAGCCACTCTCACAGAACCTATACCTCTGGAGAAAACCTTCTTTTGCTCTCAACAACCTAGCCCTTTACCGCTATACTCGAGATTACAAAAGATGAATGAAATAGTCACAGCCGATCCAATATATACTGCTCCCTTGGCTAGCCGTTAGAAGAAAAGAGCCGTTGCTTGATTTACTCTGATTTGGCAGAGGATTACCAAAAATGCAGACTTTCCTTGAATGGCTAGCTCTGATCTTCGCCCAACAATCTCCCCCTAGATCAGAGCTTGCAAATGATTTAAGTCCTGCAGAAAAGAAGCAATCCACAGAGCAAGGTACCACATATGCAGCAGCAATCCATAAACCAACAAGTATGACAATAAAGAACTAACCATCCAGCAAATCAAGTCAAGCAAAGTCAAAATAGGGAAATAAAAGAACCAACTAAAACCGATAGTTTCAACCGAAGGACACTTAATAGAGATCACTCCCCCTAAATAGACTCATCGTCAGAGCTATAATCTACTAAACCTCCCCCCAGCCCGCCAGGTGCTACAGCAGCAGCAACGTAGAATCCTTCTTCAGCATAAGCAAGCGCTGTGGCAAACTGATCCAGAGTGTCATCATCAAGGTAATCGAGGGCCTCGTTAGCTTCTTCCATCGGGTCTTCTTCTGCACCTACCACAGGACTAGCTTCAGGAATAGCTTCTTCTTCTTCTTCATCTCCAGCATCCTCCCCCTCAGGATCATCTCCACTGTCCTCCCCTTCAGCAGCATCTATCTCCCCCTCGTTTGCAAGCTCCAGCTGAGCAAGGACTTGATCAATGGATAGAAAGTGAGCACTGAGTTCAGTCCGGAAGGAGGAAATGGGTATATTTAGGCGCACAATGAGTTTAGTGATAAGAGGGCCAAAGGGAAGCGGACCAGGAAAACTGGTGTCGCCGAAGGTCATAAAGACTCCAAAGAGAAGATAGGAGAAGTCCAAAGGGACATTGGAAACAGCGTGAGCCATAATCCAAAGGTCTAGAGGAAGAATAACATCAAGTGACTGAGTTCGAGGAAGCAGAATCCTGGAAATAAAGAAGTGAAAGGCACGAAGGCTAGGTAGAACTGAAGCGACAGGAATGAAAGTTGCTGGACCAGGATGAACACCAGTCAACTGAATGAACTCGGCTGCAATATTGAAGTTATACCTCCATAGTTCGGACTCATGAGTGAGAGTCTCACCAATGGGTGGAATATCCAGAAGCCGGGCTAAATCAGAGACAGGAAGAGTCACCTGGTGACCATAGACAACAGTAGAGAAACTACGACTATGGAGACCAAAGGAACGAAGGTTTGAATAGAAAAATCGAACTAGCTCAGGGCAAGTCAGAGATGGAGGATCCTCCAAGAGGAAATCCCATCCCAGATTATGAATGAACCCCCGTACATCAAGACCATTATCCACAAAGTCAGGGATATGGACATGAACCGGGGTGGCTAAGGAACGATTTTCATAAAACAGGGAGTGGCGATGACGGCTAAGAGATACTGGCTCAGAGAACAGATTGCCTGAATAAGTATGAGCGAACACACGATTCATACTTGGAGAAGAGCAGTAATAAAAAAGAAGGGCTAAAGACTGCAGAAGACTAAGAACCACGAGATATTAATAGAGAAGAGAAGGTGAGGCGACACAAACACATCCAGCCACAAACAAGGAAACAAGAATAAACTGAATCACACCATAAACGGAAGCAGAATAAACAGGAAAAGGCAAGAAAGAAAAACAAAAACAGGGAAAGAAAAATAAAGAAGATTAGGCAAGAATCATTCAGCAAGAAAATCATTAAGATTTTCCGAGGACCTAAGACCAATGTCATAGCTCAAATAGACAAAACGGTCAGCAGACAAGGGTTTAGTGAACAAGTCAGCTAACTGATACTCAGTAGGAACATAATGAAGTGAAATAACCTGGTTGTCTACCAATTCTCGGATGTAATGGTACTTGATCTCAATGTGTTTAGTCCGGGAATGTTGCACAGGATTCTTAGTCATACAGATGGTGCTAGTATTATCACAAAACAGAGGAATGACAGAGGTATGCAAACCATAGTCTTCTAATTGATATTTTAGCCAGAGGAGTTGAGTACAACACCCTCCAGCAGCAATATATTCAGCCTCGGCTGTAGACAGAGCTACAGCGCCTTGTTTCTTGCATGACCAGGAAATGAGTGAAGTACCAACAAACTGACAAGCACCACTTGTGCTTTTTCGATCAGTGAGACTGCCACCAAAGTCAGAATCACTGTATCCAATGAGATCAAAACTGTTCTGCTTAGGATACCACAGACCTACATTCATGGTTCCTTTTAAGTATCTGAAGATACGCTTAACAGCTGCTAGATGACTAATTTTGGGGTTTGCTTGAAATCTGGCACATATGCAAACACTATACTGGATATCGGGGCGGCTAGCTGTTAAGTAAAGTAGTGAACCAATCATGCCCCGATATAGCTTTTCATCTACAGGAACACCCTTGTCATCTTTATCTAATTTCAAATTCACAGCCATGGGAGTAGGGCTGGAATTTATGTTATAAAGATCAAACTTGTGTAGCATGGTATTTATATACTTAGATTGACTGATAAAAATACCATGAGAAGTTTGTTTGAATTGAAGCCCAAGAAAAAAATGAAGCTCACCCATCATGCTCATCTCAAAGACAGATTTCATTGCTTCACAAAACTCAGAACACATAGCTGGATCAGTGGATCCGAAAACAATATCATCGACGTAAATTTGCACAATAAGCATATGAGATCCAGAAGTTTTAGTGAATAAAGTCTTATCAACTGAGCCTTGGTCAAACTGTTGGTCTTTAAGGAAGTTTGTTAGACGATCAAACCAAGCTCTAGGAGCTTGTTTGAGACCATACAAAGCTTTATTTAACTTGTAAACGTAATCTGGATGTTGAAAATCAGTGAAACCAGGAGGCTGAGAAACATATACTTCTTCTTGAATGTCTCCATTCAAGAAGGCACTTTTTACATCCATCTGGTATAAAGGAAAATTTTTATAACAAGCAAAGGCACATAACAACCTAATTGATTCCAAACGAGCAACGGGGGCAAACGTTTCATCAAAATCGATTCCCTCCTCTTGGCAATATCCTTGTGCAACAAGGCGTGCCTTGTTGCGGATGACATTGCCTTCCTCATCAGATTTGTTACGAAACACCCACTTAGTTCCTATAATAGTTCTTCCTAGGGGTCTAGGGACTAACTCCCAAACCTTTAGATATTCAAACTGAGATAATTCCTCTAGCATAGCATAAGCCCATTTTTCATCATGTAGAGCCTCCTTATAAGATTTAGGTTCTAGTTTGGAAACATAAGCGTACTGACCAGGGGTGTACTTACCTCGGGTTCGGAGACCATCTCTAATATTCCCAATAACCTGACTTTCAGGATGTCTCCTTTGGATGTGAGGTGGTGCTTGTATCCTGTCATCGGCTTCATTTGAGTAATTTGGCATAGGTCCTGGTTCTGAGATTGCCACTGGCTCAATCTGTTGAGCTGCTTGAGTGTGATTTTCACTTGGAGGTTGCTGTTGCACAGATGGTGTGTTTAAGTTTGCATCAACTGGTCCTTTTTCTTGCCAGCGAGTTAGCTCCAGAAGATCTAAAACCTGTGTTTCTGTCTCAAATGTCTTAACAGAAGCATCAGCATTATCAAATAAAACATGAACAGATTCTTCGACTTTACGAGTACGTTTGTTATAGATTCTGTAAGCTTGCCCTTTCAAAGAGTACCCTAAGAAGATAGACTCATCTGACTTAGCATCAAATTTGCCTAGGGTATCTTTGGTGTTAAGAGTAAAGCATCGACATCCAAAAGGATGGAAATAAGAGATATTTGGAGTCTTTTGCTTTAAAATTTCATAAGGGGTCTTATTTAGATGTTTTCTAACAAGAACCCTGTTAATAACATAACAAGCTGTACTAACAGCTTCTGCCCAAAAGAACTTAGGAAGATCATAGTCAATCAACATGGTTCTAGCAGTTTCAATAATAGTGCGATTCTTCCTTTCAACTACCCCATTCTGTTGGGGAGTTCTAGGAGCAGAGAAGGTATGAAGAATGCCTAAAGATTCACAAAACTCAGAGAATTCTTCTGAAATGAATTCTTCTCCATTATCACTTTTAATACTCTTAACCTCAGGGTACATTCTGACAAAAGAGTGAAACTTTTTAAAAGTTTCATCTTTACTAGCAAGAAAATAAACCCAGCAATACCTAGAGTAATCATCAACGAGGACAAACACATAGTTTTTGCTTCCAAGACTAGTGATAGTGCAGGGACCAAATAAATCCATATGAATAAGTTCAAATGGTTTGGTTGTAGCAATATCAGGCTTTGTCTTAAATGATTTTCTAGAGTGTTTTCCAGCAGCACAAGCTCCACAAAAGAAATTGCCTCGTTCCTTTAGATTAGGAATTCCTCGGACCAGTTTAGCTTTAGACAAGGCAGCAAGTTTTTTTAAACTAAGATGACCCAGTTTTCTGTGCCAGGTTGCTTCCTGATAATCAGACTTGGATACTAAACATGATTCATTAAAAGCTTTCAGATCAAGCAAGTCAATAACATACATATTTCCAATACGATTACCTATAAACATAATTTTGTTATCACGGACACGTTCAACAAGACAATGAGAAGTTTCGAAAGTCACTTTGTTTCCACTACTACATAACTGGCTTATGGACAACAAGTTATGCTTAAGGCCATCTACAAGCATAACATCTTTAACAGTTGGCATAGGAGACAGGCTAATAGTTCCTTGTCCCACTACTCTGCCAGAGCTGTTGTCACCAAATACTACTTCACCACCTAATTCATAACTTAAAGTTGAGAAAAGATCCTCATTACCTGTCATGTGATGCGAACAGCCGCTGTCCAGATACCATTTACTTTCTGTTTCCTTGAGTTCGTCTTGATTTTCAGTGATCGACATTCGTGCCATGTATGCTTCATCAATATTTCCTTCATTTTCATCCTCAGTCTCATAGTCGCTCCAAGAGGCTGCCATTGCTCGTTCTTTTGCCTTCAATGTCAAAGGGCAATTTGCCCTAACGTGCCCCATCTTTCCACACTTGTAACACCCTTGAGGTTCACGATCAGCTACACCAGTCTGTTGATCTCTTCCCTGCGTAGCAAATCTCTCAAAAGATACATTTCTAAAGCTACCATTTAGCCTCTCTGAATCACCAGAACGATTAACTGGATCATTTTGACGATAATTTCCCTCAGACAATCTATTGCTTACATCAGGATACCGGCTTGATGACCCTGAAAATCTATTTCCAGAATTTTGAAACCGATTTTGTGACTCAAACCGACCTCTGTTTTCTACTGAGCGTTGTTTTTGATCATTTTTATATTTCATCATTCGATGAAATCTTTTACTGACCATAGCAAGCTCTTTTTCAAAATCGGCATCGATGTCATTTTCTGAATCATACTCATAAACTTTGCTTTTGAAAGCCAGACTCTTTCTGCGTCGTTCATCTTCCTTTCCCACCTGTTTAATCACATGTTCGTGACTCAGGAGGGATCCGATGAGTTCATCCACAGTCATAGTATTTAGGTTTCGAGCTTCCTCTATAGCTGTTCGTTTGGGCAGCCATTCCTTTGGTAAGGATCGAAGAAGCTTTCTGACCATGTCTTTAGAAGGAATTACTCGACCTAGACCTTTCAATTTGTTTATCAAGCCAGTAAATCGGGAATACATATCATGAATTCCTTCATTTGCTAGCATATCAAAGGTCTCGTATTCATGCATCAATAAGTCAATACGAGTTTCCCTGATGTTTGACGTACCTTCGTAGGTAGCTTCTAGAATACCCCAGATTTCTTGGGCAGTTTCGCACTGCTCCACCTTGTCGATCTCATCGGGTGAGATCGCAGTTTGCAGAATGTGCATGGCGCGACAGTTGAGCTGCGCGCTCCTCTTCTGCTCATCTGACCATTCGCTTTGTCGCTCAGGATCCATTTCAATTGGTCCATCCTTGACGATTAGCCACAGATCGACATCAATTCCCCACATGAAGGTTTTCATACGCTTCTTCCAGGCATTGTAGTTTGAGCCTGTGAACCATGGTGGGTTATGATGTGATGCAGGACCGAAAGCAGCAGGAGAATTCGTTCCCATAGATCGTTACCTTCGGCAGTAGCGAGCTTCTTCAAAGGAAGGCTCTGATACCACTTGATGTTCGATTCTAGGGTTAGGGATTTGGAGAGAATTGAGAGAAATGGGAATGAAAATGCGAAGAAGATAATTGACCCGAGCAAGTTTCAGTTCTTCTATTTCTGACTTTTTGGGCCGAGTAAGACTCGAGGCCCAACAGATTTAAATGAAGACTGGACCGGTTCGGGACTTAGACTCTTGACTTGGCTGCCTTAAAACTTCAACAAATGAAACAGAGAAGAAAGCAGAGTGAAGCAGTGAAGAACGAAAGCCAGAGTCAGAAGCAGGGACACAGCGATTTAACGAGGTTCACCAACAATGGCTACGTCCTCGTCCCGGTAATAGTCCACACTATTACCGAGAGACACTATATTATCTGATTTATAGACACGAGTACAAAGCATGAACAAAACACCAACCCAACAGAGTTCAATCCAAACTCTGTTAAACCCAGCCACTCTCACAGAACCTATACCTCTGGAGAAAACCTTCTTTTGCTCTCAACAACCTAGCCCTTTACCGCTATACTCGAGATTACAAAAGATGAATGAAATAGTCACAGCCGATCCAATATATACTGCTCCCTTGGCTAGCCGTTAGAAGAAAAGAGCCGTTGCTTGATTTACTCTGATTTGGCAGAGGATTACCAAAAATGCAGACTTTCCTTGAATGGCTAGCTCTGATCTTCGCCCAACATATCTAATAATTCAAAAGTAGGTCATAAATGTCTTATTTAAAAAGTGGGAACAGAACTGTCACTAACGCTGAACTTCAGGCCAAACTAGGGTATTAAACCTTTATTATATATCAAATACGCAAAGCTTATAGAAGTATCTTACCCCAAGTATTTTGTGAATTTTTTTATTTCAACTATAATTAGGTAATCACTGCGGAGCGCGGATCAAAAAACTAGTATAAATTAATCTTCCAATAAGAAAAACAATAACCCAATTGTCACTTTTTTAGTCTTATTTTTTCTGTTCTTGTTCTAGGCGACACTAGAATCTAAATTAGCGTAGTCTGCATCTTACTCAAGCTAATAACCTTCCGCTACGGGTCAGGGCGCCCCTCTGCAAAGTGCTAAATTCACAATCGCTCTGTAAGCCATAAACTTCTGCAAGTATAGATATCTTCAGACTGCGAGAAGAAAATGGTGCTTGCCCGCGTTGCAGAGTGCCACTTGAATCTTTCTATGCCTGCTTATTGCTGCAAACTTATGGATCTGACCGACTCAGCTTTCGTGTCAACTCGCACCTCTGGTAGAAGTAAGCATAGCAGCAGCAGGTAAAGAATCTTTTCGACTAGGGAAGTCGATGGGACCGGGACAGGTTACGTAATCACCATAGTAATCACCATAGTTACTAAGGGTAAATTGGGTACGAAAAAATAAATTGTATTAATTAATTTTTTTAATAAATTACAATTTAGTTAGTTACAAAAATCTATTAATTACGATTCTTTCTCTTTCTCTCACTTCCGTAATCTCCAGCCAGATTTCCTTTCCTTATTTTTCTCAATCTTTCTGCAAAAGAAAAAAAAAACGAAATCACTACCAATCCATTAGACAATCACTACCACTTTGAAAAAGATCAATACCATTGCAGAAATAAATCTATACCATTACACGAAAACTACCAATATAAACAATCTACCAATATTAATTTATACCATTTCAAAAAAATCAATACCATTGCAGATTTAATCAATACCAATACATGCAAATTAATACCATTACATGATAATCAATACCAATGCGACATAAACAATACCAATCCATAAAACACTGATACTTATTAACCAATACCAATACATGCAAACCAATACCAATACAATTACATCACTACCAAACAACAATACCATTGCGGGAAAAAAAAAATATTACTACTAAAAAATCACTACCAATGCAAACAAAATACATACCAATACAAACAAAAGCTACCTCTTTCCCAGCCGTAATGTTCATGAAAGGAATGGGCTACCAACAAAATGAAAATGAATTTGGGATTATTTATGATGGTGAGAGAGTAATTCGCAGTAGTAAATTAAATTACCTTTGAAGCTTTGGGGAAGGAGTAGTAGTAAATTCTCTCCTTTGGGAGCTCTGTCGCGATAGAACACCAACGTCTTCTTCATCCCGACGAGGCAACCTCTTCCCCGGAAGATCTCCTTGTCTTTTCCGGTGGCCTTCCAGTGGCTAGCCTCGGTGGCGCGATTCGTCCTCATCCCCGTAGGGTACTTCTTGTCCCTCTGGCAGAAGAAGTACCACCCTTTCTCCCTCATCCCCGCAAGGGCGGAGGAAATGGCAAGGGAGTGGAGGAGGTGGGCGGAGGAGAAAGAGTGGGAGCGGGTAGCCAGCAGTCGGCTGCCGTCGTTAAGGGTTCGGTTGGAGGGGATAATAGATTAGGGTTTGGGTAGAATATATAGAATAATCAGGTGTGAACTCTTTTTTGTTTCCAAAATTACCCTACAATAAAATTAACCGTGAGACTAAAAAAAGAGGAAAACAAGAAAAATGGACGGCAGATAGTGATGTAGCCACGGTGACTACTAAAATTTTAGTTGCCACCCTAACGCATTCCCGATGGGACCCTTGATAGAAAGATTAGAACCTGATCTAACACTTCTCAAACTTTGCCATGAGCAAATTTCAGCCTACACCTAGCAGATCCGAGTTCTTCATACTCTGCCTTTGTGACGCAAGTTCCTTCAAACTCAGGACTTGATGCCAGAAATGATCCACCTCTCCATACACCTAATATGGGACTGCCAAAAAGAAAAATTTGCAGAGTCTGTTAACAAAGGCTAAAAACAGCATTAAGACGGGGCGATATTTAGGGATATGTGGAGGGAACAGAGCGGAAGGAGTTTGCTTACTCTTCTTGTGTTATTATCTTCAAGTGATAGTCCTCAGGAATAAGCGGCCTCAGCTCTAACTCGCTACCAATTTTAAGTCAACAACAGTTCAATAAGTAAAGATGCCATTGTATCATCTAACAAACTCAAAAGAGCACAAACGACTTACAGTCTCTCAGCAAATCGAGGGAACAATGTGCTTCCACCGGTTAAAATAATGCTGGACAAACAAACCAAACCCAAAGTTTGTTGGAGCAAAGTTCAGTAACAATACCACAGTAACACATAACGCTATATTCCAAAGCTTAAGAAATGAAATGACTTTCAGAAAAAAGAACCTCTCATAGAGAACAGGGTGAAGAAGAGAACTACAAGCATTGACTGCTCGAACTATGCATTCTGCAAGCCCAGCTTGATTCAAACCTGCAGTAGAAACGAAGAAAACATCAACCCCATAACTCCAAAATGCTGCATTTCAAATGGAAGATAAACCCCAAAATCAACACGAACCCAAATCCACTGGGTGGAACAGCATCTCCGGGACAAGGAATCGTTCATTCGTCAAGTCAAACTCCTGCACAGATCACGTCTTAGTTAAACAATCAGGGACAGAGAGAACTTTGAAAGTCCAAAGAAACTTTCACCTAAAGCTCACATTTTTGTTCAAATCGGACTTCTTCCTATCTTGAACCCTCTCCCCAGAATCACCATGATCCTCAATATTCTCCAAGCTTAACATTTTGTATCGCTCTGCCTCCTTCTCATCCTTAACAAAACCCTTTGTGTGTGTTACCCCATCAGGCAATACATAAGTACACCTCATCAGATTATCCTTCCCTCGCCTCCTGCAAATTGGGTTCTCAAACTCTTCAGCTAAAGTTCATAACTTCATCAGCCCAAATTGCTCTTCAGTCTCCATATGAAACAAAGCCAGGAAAAAAAAAATTCAAGTTTCAAAATGGTTACCTAGCAATCTGCAAATCGTGAGCAACATCATCTGAAACGAAGCAGAGCTTCTCCTTGACATCATCGATAATGAAGCTCTGGTCCATCACATTCACCGACCGGTAAGAAACCAGCTCCTTCAAGTAATTCGTCAATGCCTTCCCGCCAAGATCGATTCTCTTGGCAGCGTAGCTGAGGGCGACGTTCTGGTAGACTGGTGTGGCGTGGGTGAAGGAGAAGCCGCAATCGACGACGAGGCTACACTGGGCTGTGGCAGCCAAGCCGTGAGGTTGTCGATTAGCTTCATAGATGTGGACGAGCTTCGCCGGGTCGGCGACATGGAGCGATTTGAACCCGAAATCCTCGAAGACGAGCTCGTCGGCGGCGCGCTGAATCGAAGGGAGGGCGAATAAGGGTTCGGTCAAGAGGAGCGTGGAACTGGGAGGCGAGATTTTGAGGTGGGTGGAGAAGAGGTGGCTCCAGATGTCGCGCTGGAGGTCCGGGTTGATTAGGTATCCGCGGTCGATTGGGCGGCGGACGGCGGCGGAGGTTAGGTCTTCGGTGGCGGTGGAGGAGGGGAAGAGAGGGGAAGGGTGGATGAATTTTTTGGAGGAGAGCGGGCGGTAGAGGCAGTTGGGGATTACGGTGGTGGGATCGTCGTCGCCGGCGTGGCCGGCTTTTAGAAGGCCTCCGCCGTTGTCGAGGACGACGACGTTGGACATGGCCGGGGATTTGACTGATTTTCGATGCTGGGTTTTGTTTTGTCTAGTTTGGAAGGAAGAAGCGACGGCCGGCCAAATATTATGAAAACGACGGGGAAAGGAAAATTACAAAAGTAGTCATCGAAGAAAATTGCTTCACCGTCGTTGTAAGGAATTTCATATAAAAATGTCAAATTAGAACTGAGTCAGAATCTTATTGTTCTTCGTATTCGCACGATAAATCGAATTTTGAACCAGCTTGTATGTCGTCCTCTGATAAATACCAATTGATTTGTATACTAATTAGAACAAAAGTAATGTTTTTCTGATAGTTTCATGAGATGGAAACAACATTATTTTGTAAATTTGGTCTTTTCTAGGTTTTTTTCAGGACTGAAACGATGATCAAACCAATTTGTAGTTGATACGATTTGATATGGATGATATTATTTTAAATTTGTACAATTCCACGTAAGCTACTTTCAACTTTGTGGCTTGCATGATTTTAGGGTACGTATATTGTTAATAAGAATGTCTTCCTACTAAAGTGTGAGTGAATTCATAATCCACAGATTAATTAAGGCGAAATAGGTCACGAACTCATTCCTGACGATCTACGAATACAACCCTACTTTATGCACATTAGAGTTCAACTGATTCCACTTTATGACTCATCATAAATCAATTCATGACCTCTAAAACTGATTAAATGATAACATACATGAAAGTTCTCATTTATCTAAAGATGCAAAGATCTGAATCCCCAAAACACAAAGAATCATAAAATAAAAACACTGTAGCACCCCACAGGTCCAGAACTTAATATTCATCTATAACACCAACAATGGCGGAAAGCTCAAAAGAACGAAGGAAAAAAACCGTTCAATAGGGATGTGAGTAATTATAGAACCCACCAGGCTGCGGCATCCCATAAGGCATCATCACCATCGCCTGCTGTGAAGGATTATAAAAACCAGCACCATTACCATTCGCCATTGCAACTTGCCCGCCGTGAACACCACCATACTGCTGCCACGCCTGCTGCTCGTGCACGAACATCTGCTGCTTCGCCTGCATCTCCGCCATCTGCACGTACGACGGCGGAGGCACCGCCAGCGACGCTGCGAACGGGTCCTGACCTGCCACCACCTGCATCGTCCCGTCAGGTGCAGGCAGCGCCAGCATCGGCGCTGCCTGCATCATCCCACCAGGCAGCACCACGCTGCTAGCGCTCCCAGCACTAGCAGCGTTGGTCGAGGCCACATGCTGCTTCACCGCGCCCTGATCGTACATTCCATTCAGCGTCAGGGCGTCGAGCCCGCCTGCCATCGTAGCCTTCTGCTTGTTCAGGTTGCTAGTCGACTCCACCAGAGCCAGTTCCCAATCCGCCCTGCCTCTCTCCGCCGCAGGATTCTGCCATCCTGATGTTACTGTCTCCCCCGCCTCGCCATTCGTAGAAGGGAATTCTTCCCACAATGCCAATGCGAATTTGTTCCCCTCTCCTTCCGCGGTGACACCATCATCTCTCAGGTTCACCAAATCCTCTGTAGCCACCACGGCCACAACCTGTGGCGCAACCTGCGCCACAGGTTGTTGCTGCTGCTTCGGCTCAGGTGTTGGCGGGGGAGTACTGGTACAGCTCTCAGGAGCAGGCAGAGCCTTGATCGTGTTCATATCAAGCTCCACCGCTTCATCACCCGGAGCTACGACCTCTTTCGTCGCAGGCGGCGCCTTCTTCAGGAACCCTTCTAAAGTTCCGAGCAGATTGTCAGTAATCCTCTGCACATCAGGATACTCCGAAGACCTCGCGACCCCAACATCCTTACACCATCCGTAGAACCCAATCAGCTCGTCGATCATCTTCCCCGCGCTAACATACACATCGAACGCCTTCACCGTGTGGGCGTACTCCATCTCCGCGAATCGATCGAGCAGGACGGTCAGGACTTCGACTATCTCCATGTACAGAGCAAAGCTCTCTTTAACCACCTGCTGAAACGCCACCAGCACCAACCTGTTGGTCCTCGCCATTCCTGCAGGCCTGCAGGCCAGAATCCTGTCCAGAACTCTCAGCAGCTGGCTCGATTTCCCCAAAACGCCGTCCGTCGCCATCTCCTTGATCGGAGCCAGATCCTTCGGTTTCCTAATCAATTGATTGGGGGATTCATCTTCCCCGCGGCCGTTGCTGTGATTCGACCACCTCCGCTTCCCCAATTCGTCCTCCCTCTCGTCAAATCGCCTCTGATTCTCCGACCTCCAGTTCCTGTCAAACCCTAGCTCCTCATCTTTCTCGTCGAACCTCCTCCCGAACTCGCAATTGGCGGCCTCCTCGTCGCCGCGGCGGCCCTTCTCGCCGCTGGCTCGCCACTTCTTCTCGAAAGCCGAGCTGCCGACCTTCTCGTCGAGGTACATGGCGTAGAACCGGACGAAGCCGGCGTGGTCCCACGAGTTGGAGCTCGCCTCGGCGCGGAAGTCGGACATGTTGAGGATCCGCATCCCGCTGCGGGCGGCGTAGAGGATCTCATCCTCGAAGGAAGGGTGGCCGTCGGCGAGGAGGCGGTGGACGAGCATCAGCGACTTGAGCGCCACCATCCAGTCGTGCGTCTTGCTCAGCCGCTTCGAGACGGTGGCGACGCACGCGCTCATGTAGCCGCGTGAGGAGGAAGTGAGTGAGAGGATCTCTCTGTAGTACTTCTCGTCGGTCGGCTCCTCGCCGTGGCTCGTCGCCTTCACGACGAGGACCTCCAGCTCCGGCGAAATTGTCCCCGCCACTTTCGCCAGGCCGATGGTGGTGTGGTCCTTCACCGCCCCGATCGCCTTTCTGAACGTACTCGGCGCCATTTTTTTCTCTCCCAAAAAAAAATTCACCAGTCCTCTGCTACTCTCCTTCTTGTCGGGAAACTCTAATTCGCTTGACCTAGAATCAGAACCAGGTGGAAAATCTAAGGTGAGAAGCGGAATTGAGTTATGGAGAGGAGAATGCGGTGGGATTTGGAAGTTGGAACCTGTCTTGTTCGCCGGCGGAGAAACGGAATGATTCGGACGGCGATCTAGGCGGAAGGGAAAATCGGGTGACTGACTGTGAGATGGATGAATGACGGAGGCGGCGGCCTGATGATCGGAGAGGGCGGCGTCCTGATGATCGGAGAGAGCGGCGGGCGGCGGGGGAAGATTTTTGAGAATCCAAAGGACTGGATTTCAGGAGTGTGAGTGAAGAAGGAGTCCGTTTCTGATGAAGACGAGATTTTCTGAATTTTCAGTTTTTTTTCATTTCCAAATTTTTGGGGTTTTTGGATTTTCATTAATTGTACGCGTTAAATATTTCTGTCTGGTATTACGCGGCCGAATGGAGAGAGAAAGTGACGGCGGTAACTCCTATGTTTCCTGTTAACGGCGTGTGCTTCTTTTCTTGTTAACAAGACTGCGAATATGCCGTTACCGTTATGGTTGCTTGAAGAGTGTTGGTCTATGTACATTGTTCGTGAATTATGCATTGAATATGTCTTTGGTTTTTTGGAGGATATGCATATTAGAACAATGTAAAATTTCATGAATTTTCTTTTCTTGAGATATAACAGAAGAGAATCCTTAGGTACATCATATATTCAACTTCTATAACAAAAAATCTAGTAATTCACAAGACAAAGTCAATTAGTACAAGTTATAATAAATTACCAATGACTGCATTTTTGTGGTCTGAAAATTATAAAATTTATCGATGTCTACCAGGTTAGTAAATCTTATTCAATGCTATACATGTCAATGACTCGCAAACTTTTGCCTCTTTTGATAAATTGTTCTCGATGTAGTCCATGCCTAAAATTTCTTTCAACACTTGTAATTGCAACAGATAAAATCAAAACAAATTTTAAAAAGCAAATGGACCGATGAAAATAATAAACTTATTTTTGTCCTCACAGTCAAATGAGCTAATTCGTAGATTCCTTTTAAGCTAAGGAACTTCTCGGCTTTCTCAACGCAATGGTATTAAGTCACGAAGGCCTATAAGACTAGACTGGAGGGGGGCTCATAGATATAAAGAAGAGGGAGTGACATCGAGTCGAGTAGACTGTTACTTTCTTTTCGTGTGTTCCGAGGAGAAGAGACGAACCACAAATAGAAATTGATTTCAATTTTAGAATTTTGATAAAATTAAAAAATTTAGTTGGAATACATTTAAAGTAAAAATACATATTATGTATCATAGTTAACGAAAACGAGCTTTTGGTGTAACGGATAACATCATCTTTGTTATAATTGTTACAAGATCAAGGGTTCAATATTAAGAAACAACCATTTTTGTCTCCCACAAATCAGAAGTTACAACTCAATGGTCGATAATTTTCCTCCAAACTTTAGGACACCCCTAAACATCCATGGGTTCGCCCTTGAGTACACTCTATACTGACACCAAAAACACTTGGTGATAAAATAAATGTATAACCCACTATCTACTGACAAATGGTCCTAAGGAGAGTCAACAAGCAACACTACGAACCCCGAAAACATAGTAGATCTCGAACTAGAATTTAAGCAATACACCTCAGTTTGGAAATACCCAATTAGACCCATTAAATCCTATACTTAGCATAGGCTAAGTAACATATATCTTAAATTCTTAATCCATTCTTTTTTTTTTTACAAAAGTTAAAGATTAGAACAAGATATCATTACATCCTGGAATTCAACCAGACTAGAAAATCAAAGAAGCGATATATAGTCGGGTAGAAAGAGAGGACTTTTCTAGCCAGCAAATGGACTACCCTATTACTACTCCGTCCTACAAAACGCACATTAATCCGACTGTGATTCGCCAAATAGCGTCGGACCTCCTCCAGAATGACTCATATCCGATTATCACGGGTGTCACCCTGAAGATGGGGGAAAAGACGGGACAAAGAAGATATATCTTAATCCATCCAAAATAGAAGATGGGACAATTGTGCATTACCAACATGAAACCACTATCTATGGGTTCAAACTTGGGTATCATAACCACTCAACCAATTCTATATTGGGTATGTTTATGCATTTGAGAAGTTTTGCTGTATTGGACTTTTTCCTCTAAAGAAGTTGCAAGAAAAATGCACCACCCAAATTCCCATGCTTATTAATGGTCTCCATGGACTTGATGTATAAAACAATTCATCGCATAAATTGGTGATGTATTTCTTCGGAACTGAGAATAATATTCCGTCTCATCCACTTATTATTTATTAGAAAATAAAAAATAAAAAATAAAAAACTTACATTCCTATTTTTGAAATAAGTCATATGCTTGGATTTGGAAGAGGATTTTTTTGTTTAGTTTATATGCTACATAGTATGGTATCCTGTATGTTAAATAATAGCTCATATTAAGAACGAGACTTTACAATAAACGATGTAATAGTATTTCGAATTTACAACTTTGTTAATAATTTCAAAAATTATTTTTTTCATTAGTTACCTTCCCCCAAAATTTTCGCGGTTTGGACTGAGAGGAGGATAACAAAATTGTGAAACCAGAGTGATACAATACAAGAGAGTGAAACAGGGGAGGAATGGGAGCCCAAGGAAAGTCCATTTCTCAACACGGATCTCTTTGACTAACGTCGTCAGCAACGCCGTTAACCGCCAAGCTGACAGTTACCTTTTTCCCGCGAATGTGCCTTTCATTAGTAACCTTCCCCCAAATTCCGCGGTCTCCCAGTTTTCAATCTGAAATCTCATTTCCTGAATCTCCCCGAGTCCACCCACTGATCCAACTCAGCCCTAAATCCTCCTCCATCGATGTTCATCCTCCGAGTTCACTCCGTTGACGCCAACCACCCTCTCGATCTCGAGGAGACCGCCTTCTCCGTCGTCTCCTCCACCGCCAATGAGACTATCCCTAGCCGGAACCCTAACTATAATGAAAGGAGAGGCGTGGTACACCTGTACCGAAGCGTGTCGCAGAGTTCGCTCCCGAACCCTAGCTCTCGCTCCACTTCCCTCTTCGTCGTCGCCGTCCCCAACTACTTGTCGCCCGATGGCTTCGTCCGGTTCTGCGAGACCCACATCGACAATGTCCTCGAGCTCGTCTTCATCAGGTACGGCAACTTGTATCGCCGATCCGTGAGCTTGATTTCGGGTTACTTAAAAAATTTGTATTCTTAAACTGTAGAAACGATGGGATGGAAGATCGGTACAGCGTGTTGATCAAGCTTGATTCCCAATTGGCTGCTGATAGATTCTACAACTACTTCAATGGGAGACGATTCTCTCCCGCGGAGGTAGTTTGAGCTTCTGTGCAGTTTCGGATTTGGGTATTCCAAATTTGTTATCTTTTTCAGCTTTGGTTTGATCCGTCGATTTTGTGTTCTGAGAATTGGGATGATAAATGTAGGCAGAGGTATGCCACATCTTGTTCCTACTCTCAGTGGATTACACCGATTTGGCTGAGGTTGCCAGCACTCCTCCTGCAGGGTTCGCCGCCTTGCCTACTTGTCCGATATGCCTAGGTTAGTCATTTGGGTGTTCTTTAGAAGCATAGGTTCGAGGGTTAGCTTTCAAGTTCTGTTCTTTATTTTGTTGTTTTGGCCTGCAGAGAGATTGGATCCTGACACTAGTGGAATACTCAGTACTCTTTGTGATCATTCATTTCAATGTTCATGCACTTCAAAGTGGACATATTTGTCTTGCCAGGTGAAAAGTTTGTCTTGTTTCTTCTGTGTGTTTGAAGAATATGGATTCATTTGCTTTTCGGGTTTAATTGACTCCATATTCTCTCAGGTGTGTAGATATTGTCAGCAGGAGGATGAGAAACCGACTTGTGCTGTTTGTGACACATTGGAAAATCTCTGGGCTTGTCTGCTATGTGGCTTTGTGGGTTGTGGAAGGTAATAGGTCCTTCGATTTCTGATTATCGATTTAATGTCTATCGTTACCCGGGCCATTATAGATTTGGCTGTCCATTTAGGTATAAAGAAGGGCATGCGGTAAGGCATTGGAAATGCACAGAGCACCAATACTCTCTTGATTTAAGAACTCAACAAATATGGGACTACGTTGGTGACAATTATGTCCATCGCCTGAACCAGTCGAAAGTGTATGATAAGTCTGCTGATGTGAACTCTAACTGTACATACATGGAAGGAGATTGTGGCACCTGTGAGTGTAGTAATGACGATGCTGGGTTTGATGGGGCTCTCTACAGTAGCAAAGTTGAAGCAGTGAGTTCTCTTCTTTGTATACATGAAGCTTTTCATTCCAATTACAAACTAGGGCTAGACTTCATCTTTTGGTTTTGCGCACTTCGTTGCAGATAGTGGATGAGTACAACCGTCTTCTCGCAACACAGCTGGAGACTCAAAGACAGGTGAGTATTTATTAGTTTCCATCTCCCAAAACACCGATGTTTTTCACTTCTTGTGTTATTGCTCCCAATTACCCCTATATCCAAATTCTCTATAGATTATACTCATGGAGAGGAATAGTTAGGCATGGGTTAAGAAGGTTTCTCCAGAGTTGCTACAACCAAGTATCCACACATCTTATGGTCTTTTACTCTTTCTCCATCCACTTGCAGTACTACGAATCATTAATAGCAGAAGCCAAAAGTAGGCAAGAAACCTCGATCTCAGAAGCAGTGGAGGAAGCTGTGAGTTCAACAATGCAGGAGCTCCAGAATAAGCTGGAACAATGTGAACATGAAAAGAAAGCAGTGGCAGAAGTAAGTCTCTCGAATGACTACTGAACAGATTTTGGGCTTGGTCTTCACAGAATGGAAGGGTTATGTTTTTGTCTTTATTTCCTAGGTCAATCAAGGTCTCATAAAGGATGAAGACACTTGGCGTAAGAAGGCCAAAGAAATAGAAGCTAGGTACAGTTTCTGCAAGTTTGTTTTGGGTTTGTAAGCGCATCCAGAATCCAATGCTAATTCAATTTTCCTCTTCTGCATTCTTCAGGCAGTCTTCATCTTTAAGGTCCAAGGATGAGATGATACTTGATCTAGAAGAACAGGTACTACTGCTAGCTAGCTACCACCACCGACAGTGAATTATATTCATTTCTTTTGGAGTTATTTTAATAGTTGGCAAAACTGCATTTTGCAGATTCGAGATCTTACAGTTTACCTCGAAGCCCAGAAGACGCTAAACAAGATGACAGATCCTAGTGATATCCGCGAAGGGACATTATTACCTGTACCTTTAAAGCAGTCCTCCCCAGCCAAAGCCAAGAGGAATGCCAAGTCGAATAGAAGACGAAATTAAATACTGTACAAATTTTAACCAATCCTGTACAGAGATTACTGCTTTTTGCATGCTTGAATTGTGTGCACACTGCACAGTAGTTGCCTTCAGAAAGAAGCATTATCTGCGTTTTTGTCACCTCAACTTCTCATTGTACAACCATTTAACCAACTGGGGTGGAGAACCAATAAACTACTTTCTTATGGGACTTATCCTCAACAAGTATTTGTTGATTTGTTTCTGGCCAATGCTATAGGATGTATATTCACAATCATGTGTGCTCGCAGATTTCGTACTAATGACAGGGATTGGTTCTTGCTCATTGATACCTTCACTTTAACATAATTTGAGGCGTTCTTTACAGGCTTATAGCACCTACAATCAGGTTAATGCTTCCAGTTTTATACCACGACCGATTTCGGTTAGACTTGGAACTTGGAAGTACAATTGTGCTAACATCGACGTTGCATTACAACTCCAAATAGTAGCTCAGGAACAACAAAATTTCACTGTGCTTACAACTAATGAAACAATGTGAGTAAGCATGAAGAGATGAAATAGACAAACAGCCCAGATTATGCCTTAACAGGAACAAAGTCAAAATAAAAGAAATCTATTATCATGAAGACCTCAAACCCTGGTCCTTGTCTTGATGCATTCTTTGACTATCTAATTTACACCACAAATCTGTCTAGAGGTTTCTTCAATCATATGTATATTTATGTAAAAAAAAAAAAAAAAAAAAGAGGATCGCCCCAAATGCATCAAGACCACATTAGTCTTCTCTTATGTGATGAGAGGAGCTTTCAAAACTCTTCTTCCAGGTTGGGGTTGAGAGTTGAGTTGAGCCACAAATTACACTAAGGAAACCCTATAGATAAGTACCCTAAACATTTTCCACAGCTTTCCCTTGAAAAATCAAACTGTGAGGCCAGAACGAGTGGCGTTGCATCATCTAAAGGTGTCATCTTTGAGCTTGTTGTTCTGAACCGGCGGCACCGGAAGTGCTCGGTGCTCCTCCGGCACCGTTCTCAGCCGGTGGCGCGGTGCCCCATTTTCCTTCTGATTCCAGGGGTTCTAGCACATGGACCGCACCGTCTGTTAGTCCCAAAGCAAACTGGTTGGCTTCCGACGGATGTGCAGCAATCACCAAAGGATAGACCCTCAAGCTGATGAAACATTTAGACGTGTCAAAAGACTAAACCGAGGGACGGCAATAGTGTTTTGCTCAACAGAGAAGAGGAACAGACCTTGGATTTGGAGGTAGATATGCTGTGGAACTAATCCTGCACCTAAGCCTGAGTGCTGGAGCCGTAAGAACACCCACACTTCCATCTTCGAAGCTGACGTATATGGACTGGCTGTCGCATGAGTATGTTGCATGTGTGATGGGATTTGCGTCACGAGGGAACCACTACATAAAGGAACAGTTTATCATCAGCCTCTGATTTCTGGAGCCATCAATCACTACAAACGCACAGCTTGAAAGAAACCAGTTTCGTCCAGTTACCTGCTTCAAACAATCAAGTTTTGGTGCTTCGTAAAGTGCTATCTGTGATTCGTGAACGGCGAGCAGATGTGTCTGGTCTACATGAAACTGTACCCGGGTATCCGAAACAGCGGAGGTGGGGCGCCCGGGAGGGATTTGCAGGAATTTACTAACCTGCCTGTCCCATCCATCCGTGTTCCACACACATAACTGTAGCCAGGGAAAAGAATATTAGTAAAATCACTCTAATTAAGAATCGAGAACTTGATACATATGAGGGTTGTGATCTAACCTGAGAGTCTGCTCCAGAAGATATGAGCACATTCAGGGTGTTGGAGAAAGCGAGACCCGTAATTCTTTTCTGATGACCTTTCAACTTAGTTTTAACCTCATCAACCCTGACATTGTAGATCTGGATTGAAGAATCCTCCATCCCAATAGCGATTATGTTATTGTCTTGAGGATGGAATGCCAGGAAAGTTGCAGCCGGTGGTGGGGGCATGAATGTTGTCATTGTCTGCAAACCATACGACGAAATGAGAAAAGAGTATAAGGAATAACCAACTGCTGTGGACCAATGCAAAAGGGAGAAGCTTCTACCTTGAATGTCATCATATTGAAAAGAGAGATCTTTCCCCCTGAAGCTGACATAACATAAGAATCATTCTTAGAAAGAGCAAAGCATGGGACAGCCTCTTCAGGGTTTGTATCACTTATATCATTCGTCATCAATATTCCACTAGATGGTTGCCACAATTGTGGAGCGAGGCTAGCAGTGGCCTGCAAAGGGGGAAAATCCCATAGTTATAACATCGAGGAAATGAACAGAAAATGGAGGGGAAAACTTGGAAAACAAGAGTTACCTTCCCAGTAACGTTTCTATCATTTCTCTGCCATTTCCAGAGCTTATGAACAGCATTAGATGCTAATGCTAATATGGCCATTCCAGAATTTGTATACATTAACCTGGCCACCTGAAACAATTCCCAGTACATGGTAAATTACGATGGTATCAAATAGTTACTCTTACTAGGTTAACCCACAGATCTAAGTTCTAGTTGAATGACATGATAAACCAACTTTCAAGCAAGAAGTTATCAGTACAGATCTCTTCGACGTAAGAACAGGAGCGTCTTAAGTCTGAAATGGTGTGGCCTACTCAGAACAAAGAGAACAACATCACAAAAATGATGAGAGCAGCATACCCTCATTGCAGTTAAATTATCAGGAAGCCTCACAGAACGACACTGCGATTGCTCATTAATTTCTGCTGCTTTCCAGATCCTGGACTTCTCCATGGGTTCTTCAGTAATCCTAGGTTTAACATCAGCCAAAGCTCGGCTATCATTAATCTGCTGCACAAGACAAGAACGAAATGTTCAGCTAATCTGATGCAGAGTTGTAAATAATCTTCATTTAATAAATGATATGGATGTGTTACAAATCAAATGGAAGTTTAATTGAGATTGCACATAAACTCAGAAACGGACCAATCCAACCATGGGTGGCAAAGGAGCAGCTGGATTTCCAATGCTAGTGCCCGGATTCGGATTGGCAGCAGCAAAATTTGGTATTGAAGGGGCCTGTATGTGTAACGATTTTGTCAGCCTCGGAAAAAAGAATGGAATGTAATCGGCATTTTCCAAGCTGAGAAGCCACTCTCACCTTGACAACAGCTGCAGAAGCGGCTCTGGAAGCATCAAATGTGCGATTTTCCACGGTCTTTAGCAGCCTAATTCCATCAGAATTTGCTAGGACTTTAATGCTATTGTCACTGGTCGAGACAGCCATGAGAATTCCTTCTTTATTGAATCTTATACAAGGAGAAGCCTGCAAACAGGTTTATTGGAAAAGGATTGTAAACAAAGAAAAGAAAAGCAAGAAAAAAGCCTTAGAGTGCATATCAAAACATACCGGCAGTCCACCATCCGCATCTATACTTGTCAATAAACTGACATTGTCCATGTCCCAGAATTTGACCATGAATTCATCACCAGCAGCCAAGAACCGATTCTTAGTAGTATCAAATTGCACAACTCCAACTGACCGCTTTCCAAGACCATTATACCTACGCTTTACCGCACCTTCACTTTCATTCCACTCAACCAAATGAGATTCTCCCTCCTTGTTTGTCCCACAAGAGAACAATCTACTTGCCATCCAACAATAGCAGAATATTAGGTGACCCATTAAAGATGACAAGAAACCAAGACAGCAAACAAAGTACGCTAACCAACAACCAGCAATCACAAATAACTCTACAATCATAAGTCAAAGAATCAACGAAAAATTATATATGACAGAGGACAAATAGAAAACCTTGTTCCATCAGCGCTATATGCCATTGTGGTTGATGAATGTCCTGGAGCATCATAATCAACTCTCGAACCCATGGTATCATACAACCATGCTTTAATCTTTCCATCAGTTGCAGTTGAGAATATAAACTGGGGAAAAAAAAGTAAGGAAAGGAAGAGCTCTGCAACTAGAAAATCCTCAAATTCAAAAAGCCAATCTCGATGAATGATATAAAACCATAAATCTGGGAACTAGAAATCAAGCTAACCATTGTTTGCTTGACATTACCTGGATATTTTCTTTGTGATGTGGGCACACAGAGTAAACAGGTGCTTCATGACCCTCAAAAGTGAACTGCTTATTGCCAGTAGCTGCATCCCACACCTGTATAGATCAGGGCATTAAATATGCCCCCTTGGTCTCGCCAACTTTATCAGAAACAACTATGTAGTCGTGCAAACCTTAATCACTCTGTCTTCTCCGCAAGTGACTACACACAGTTGCTTGTTGGGATAGGAGAAAGCAAGGTCATTTACACTTCCAACGTGGGCCTCAATCTATGTAAACGAGGCAGTATTTCAGATTCCAGTCACACACAAAAAAAACAAGGTGCAAATGAAAATAGCAAGATTAAACCATGAATGATGAACAGATTATAATATGTACGAGGAACAATAAGAATTTTTCATCAGTATCTGGGAAGCACAAACCTCAAGGTGGTTCTTTATATCATCCCCACCATGGTATGAATAGATGTGAACTATGTGCTTAGAGTAAGCAATACCTGTAATTAACACCCACCATGTTAAGTTTCCTCTTTATCAGAGCACAAAATTAGATTCTCAGAAGAGGAAATGTTATATACCGAATAGACTTCCATCTGGACTCCACATGACACGGTTCACTGATGCTGTATAATCATTAGCAAGAGATGCCTACAAAAAAACAGACAATTAATCACAAGTTGGTCTGAGAAGCATCGTGTTCATTTGCTTAGGGTTAAAACACAAACCTGTAACCCCATCGAACATGCTCCAAGGTCCCAAACCTTGAAATTCTTTAAAGCAATCCTTTCACGACTACCCAGCTCCCATACCATCACATCACCCATGTTGGTGCCAACTAAAAAGACAGAAGCACTTAGCTATGGAAATCCCTAAAGGCGCTGAATAAGCAAACAATACATGAAGCAAAGAGAATCAATCATCTCAAACATCATAGTAAGAAATGATTCAGAAACTACATGCCATTATGAGAACCTGAAAATCATTCTTTCCATCAAAGACATGAAATATAACTGCCAACAGCAGCCCAGATGGAACAGGGTTCAGCACCCAACTACACAAATTTTGTTTCACCTCCAAAAATTCACAACTGAAGTTCAGACTTGTCCATACAGAAGCTTACCCAGAAGTAAAATCTGCTGCAATGGATGGAAGTCCATACTCTTCACTGCCGAGCCTTGATTCAAAGCCATAACAAAGTTCTTAGGTAGATCATCAGATGAGTAGGAACTCTGCCCATGGCTGTGGCCAGCATATGCAACAGGGAGAATATTTACAGGCAGATTATTAACCTGATAGAATAGAAAAATAGCAACAAGATTAGAGCACTCCATGACTTGAAACAAAGATAGGAGCTCAGTTTTCAGGGGATGGGGAAAACATGGCATGCACATACATCTCAAACCCAACTTATAGAATCAGAACGCACAGCAAACTTTGCACTTGTTAACTATAAATAAATGAATAGAGTCATCCACATGGAAGACTTCAGTGAGAAGCAGAACCAATTGTCAAGCAAGTGCCTTCTACTGCAAATACGACCAGTAGCCCATCATTTTAGTGTAACATCTTAATAAAATGGTATAATCTCAAATACCTCTTCAGATATTCCAAATGGTCTAGTTCTTTTCAAAACATGTTCAGAGTCAGCTGTTTGATAATCCATGGCCGGGTTGTTGGTTGGAGGAGTCCTTGGCCGCTTCAATATAGCCGCTGTTGTAAGGCATACATAAATACAATATAAGCATGTTAACACAAATTAAATGCTCTACGTATAATGGTAGTTAAATAAAAGAAAGTTAGTGAACTTCAAGTGCCATCTTATTGATAGACTGGTGCTCCTTTAAGTTAAGAGCAGCAATTTGCTGTCATGATAAGATGTGGATTGCATCATTGTATCCCAGTCTAGATTGCTAGAAGTTTGGCAAGACCAGTGAATTATGCATTAAGTAGATGGTGGCAAACCTAAAGCACCCAGACCTACCTGCATTATTAGGTGCAGCCAATCCAATGGGTCCAGCAGAAGCTGATGGATGAGGGACAGGAGATGGGTTTGACATCCAACCAGCAAGAGATGTTTGCAAAGTAGGAGGTGCAGGCTGGAATGGCTGCAAACAAGCAAACTGTGTCAAAGTCTTGGAACCACCTTAGGAGTAGAGAAAACACAATTCACTACACTTACACCATGAGCATTTAGCGGAGGAAAGCCTCCTGGCTTTGGCACAGCACCCATCAAGGGATTGGTTACAGGGGATGGGGCTCGAGCGCCATTTGGCTGCCCACCACAGCTGTGGTCCACGAATAAGGTCTTTATATCAGGATTAGGCCTTGGATTCTTACACAGCTGATGTTGCCAATTTAAACTGCACTCCATGATAAACTATAAGTAAACAAAATCAAAAGGAATCAGCAATGTGCATCAAGGAAAAAGGGGGGAACAAGTTTTTAAGGACCTTTGATTAATTAGAGTCCGCAATCTTGAATTTTTCAAGGTCGGAAACTGAAGCTTGTCTCGGAACAAAGGATTAGCCTCTATTAACTTCTTCAGTTCACCAAGCATTATGTTTCTAGCAGATTTTGTATCTCCATACTTGGACAGCTGTTCATTTTCTCTGCAAATGAAGGTTATAGACAGCATCCTAAGTGAGAGAGCCACGGCACACACATACTTCACAATAGTTCATCAAACGAGAATGGTACCGCAAAACACGTAAGCAGCAAGGCACACACCTAAAGTTTTCCAATGTCAACAGCTGTGTAATTTCCTTAAACAGCTCCTCATTAAATGCTGCAAACACTTTTAAGTCCTTGACCAAAATCTCCACAGCTTTGGCACGATCACGCCTACAGTATTCAGCATATGAAACAACAGGCAGTGGTCACCGAGTGTATAAACTTGACCATCAAGAATTTGAAGCAATCCAACATGAGGGGAAACATTGAGCACCAAAATGCATGATCTTCAAATTCAAACATTCATAAACAGACATACTTGTCCAAAGCCTCGAGATACTTCTGCTTTCGGATCTCAAAGAAAATCTTCATGGAATATCTGTTATCGTCAACCTTGGTGAACCCTGATAAATATTTCTCCACCTCCTCCCACTCTCCATTCGTCACCATTTCCTCGAAATAGCGCATGTTGAAGTAAAACCCTGACTCCTGCTCCAACCTAAACACGCGCATATACAAAATCAAACCCAGTTCCCACACAAAACCCTCAAATTCACACCGTGCCCCCCACCATATAAAGCTTCAGCCGCCAACACATTCATAAAACTACAACCCAACACAATGCCCGCAGTGGCAACCAGAAAAAAAGCAAAAAATTCAGACTTACTTGTGCACAGTCTCCTTGAATTTCTCTTCATCCAGAAATTGAAGTATGAGGAACACAAGCTCCCTGCTTAGCGACGACATAATTCCTCCCGCTCAACCTGCCCACACAATTCACCCAATTATCCCCCACCCTCACTCGGAGATCTAAAACCCTCGCAGATAAAGAAAAAAACACACACACACTCCACCTAACAACCAGACAAACAAATACAATTCCAATAACCGCAACCAGTGAGAGAATGAGACACAACGGGAAGCGAAGAAGAAGAAAAACAACAAAGCTTCAGTCTCTCCTCCGAAATTTTCGAGCGCCGAGTTCTCCGGCGAGAGAAATGATTGCGGGGGCTTTTACCTGAGCAAGCAGATCGGAGAATTTCGAATACGGACAACGAGAGGGCCGCCGTTCCCCAGTCCCTCTCTTCCCTCTTCCAGAAATCTTCTCTCCCCCTGTGCTTTCCCTCTCCCTCTCTCTCCTTCCTCTAGTTCCTCTTCTTCTTCTTCTCTATTTCCTCTGCAAGTTTCTCTCTCTTCTTCCTTCTCTCTAGCATCATCTCCTGGCGAGTATTTATAGACAGGGAGCTGTGTTTAGGGATTTGGGGGAGAGAGAGAAAAAGAGGCCACCGGACAAATTAAAATCCCGTGAGACGAGACGAGATGCGGTTTGCCATGATATGATAAGCTAACTTTCCTAGAGGTGATAAGCAGAATGGCTTATCTGGGTGGGGCGAGTGATAAGCAGGAGTGGGTGTAGGCGTTATCAACAAGTCTTATTTCCATATTTCTCTTGTTTAAAAAGGAAAAGGAAAAAAATATGAACTCATAATAAGTCATATCCGGCTAGATTTGCGGACTTTTGGCATTATAATTAGTGTTTGATTCTTCTTTCTTTATTTTTGTGTGGGAAAAGGAAAGGTTGAAGTAGTATTTGGGGAGAAAGTACAGAAAAGTGTTTGAGAATAATACGTTGATTAAAATAAATGATTACTTGATCGTAATATGATATGGTAAAAGGATGATGGAGAAGTTCGATTGATATTAAACAAAAGAATAATACGTTGATAAAAAGAAATGATTGCTTGATCGTAACACGATATGGTAAATTAAAGGTTGATCGAGAAGTTCGATCGAGGTTAAACAAAAGAATGATACGTTAATAAAGATAAATGCTTAATTGATCGTAACACGATATGGTAGATTAAAAGTTGATAAAGAAGTTCGATCGATGTTCATTTAATTTGTTTTCAGGTATAAAAATTGATTTCATTTCGATGAGGAAAACTCATAGCGATAAATAATTTTGGCGCAAAACATGTATGTATTGCATGAATCAATATGGGTTGTGATCTTTTTTTTATGGTCATTAATGTTTTCCTTCATCAGTATTCTATTTGCGTGGTTCCCATCAGCAAAATGAGACATATTTGCCATTATTTGATATAAAAAAAAATTAGGCTTAAAATAATTCATATTTGGCAGTTACCATAAATTAGGTCCGTCAGATACATCTACTGTTTTCAGTCTATGTTTTTACTTTTTATGGAGCAATCTTAGTCATAAATTGAAATTGTATTTTCTTATAATATATCAAGTTTATTTTAGTGACATAATAGTGTTTACCACTAAAAAAATTTACTCAATACCACATTGAGTATTTTCAAGGAGTGGTAGTGATTTATAAGACCAACTTAACCATGTTAATTAAATTGGTTTAAACTGGGCCTAAATGATGGTATTTTGGTCTTCACACCAGGTACCTCAACACACACCACTCGACCCACAAAACACCCACCCATCACGCAAGGGGGTCAAGTGCTAAGCGTTGACACCCTTCAAACATCAACCACCCAAGTCGTGGAGACCAAACCACAAGGGGGGTCATCGAGAGTACCCCTAGCCGTGATGGCAAAGAGAGCCAAAATTTGGCTAAGTGTTGAGACCCACAGCACAAGGGGGGTCAAGCATGATGGCATCCAAGGTGATTCGAGTATGACGAGACGCAAGGAGGTATAGCCGCCTACCGGGTATCAAGCATGTTGGGAAGGGAAGAAGGGTAACGCGAGTCCCTAGACCATTGTGGTGAAGAAAGCCAAAATTCGGCTAAGTATGGAGATCCAACCACCAAGGGGGTCAAGCACAAGGGGTCATGCATGACACCGTCCAAGGGGGTCAAGCACTAGGGTGTCAAGCATGATGCCGAGGTGAAAATTGGCTAAGTATGGAGATCCAACCATCCAAGGGGGTCAAGCATGACACCGTCCAAGGGGGTCAAGCACCGGATACCAAACACTAGGGTGTCAAGCATGATGCCACCCCAAGGGGGTCGGATCCATCGAACCCCCAAGCACCCTGGTGTCAAGCATGACGTCATGTCAAGGTGGTTAGCACGAGTACCACCAAGCGTGAAGCCTTCACTCACCAAACAAGACACCTCCATGGCACAAGGGGTTAGCTATCAAGTGGCAAGCACGCAAGACAGTCACGGCGTCAAGCAAGTTACATCAAACACCAAGCAGTGGAGCAGCGATTATCAAGAGGCGGTTGCACAACGGTTACAAGGGATGGCTATAAATAGGAGAAACGAAAACGAAGCAAGGGTTCCAGAACGAACCATTTGACACACTATGTCAAACTTTATCTTTTTCTCTGCAAATTAGCCATAGCCTTAGTTTTCGGAGCTCTCACTGAACCTCCATAGGAGTAGGTATAATTAACTTAGCTTGTTCCCAAAAGACCATCAAAAACATCAAACACCCTCGTTCGAACATTGTTCGGAGAGGAGTGAACCGTGTTGATTGTCGTTGTTCAAGAAGCCAAAGGTGCATTCATTGTGTTCAAACACCAGATTTTCCTCGCCGGAAAACAAATAGTATTATTTAGTCACCATGATATATCCATTAAAATCGGTGTTGTTATCAATCAGAGTTTTCCATTAGCATGTGCTAATTTGTTCTATAGCACAAGAGGGCTTCAATTTAAAGAAGAAATTACATGAAAGGTCGAGGCCTGAAGTTCCTTGAAATTTATAATTTGATCTATATAATGTACACCAAACATATAAATATTTAATCTATCTTTAATCGGTTGATAAGCATATAAATGTTTATTTGGCCATGGCTCGAATCTTGTTCATTGAATTATTTATTTCTATAATCTAACTTCACTAAAATGTTAGTTTACTCCCTCATCTTTAATATTTTGATATTTTTAGTTCTTTAATTTCAAATGTGTCCATTAACTCCCTTACCGTTACATGAATACTCATGAATTAAATTTAATTTGACGAAGATATCAGTTTTTTTTTTTTTTTTTAGAAAAGGGAGGCAGGATGCCAAAGATTACAACAGAGAAGAGCCGAAATCACCAAAGGAGGGCATAAAGAAAATCAGTATAGGAGGAAGACCACTCCAGCAATAGACCGCCCCGTTAAAATTATCCATGCGTTTGCAGAACCATCCTGGGAAAGCTTACTCCCAAAGTATCCTCAATGAGAATCCGCCGTAGCTCGTTTGGAGGATTCATTAGCTCATGCGTACCGAAGGGATAGACGAGACTGTGCTTCGAGAGCCAGTCCGCGGCTCTATTCCCTTCTCTATACGTATGAACTAACTGCACCACCCAGTTTTGAGCTAACAATCTTCGAATAGCCGTAAGGATTGTTGAGTGAGGGTGCACAAGATCTTCTCGCTTCCTTATCAAATCAATAGCCAGCTGCGAGTCAGTCTCAAGAATAAGAAATTGAGTACCTTGGTTCTAGGCCATCAACAACCCTCGGTGGATTCCCCATAGCTCCGCCAGAATTGCAGATCCGTTGCCGATTTTGCAGCAGAAGCCTCCTACCCAGTCACCATCACTATCTCTGAGGATTCCCCCTGCCGTAGCTAGACCTGCGTTCCCTTGCGCCGCACCATCCGTGTTCATCTTTCTCCAGCCACATGGTGGTGCGCTCCAACCAATCAGCTGATCAACTCGATTGGGTTTGCCGTCAATATTCAACTGCCTCGACGCATTGTCCCAAGTCTACAGCCAACTTGCAGCTTTGGTTTTAACATAATTGATGAATGATGACTATGCTAACCTCTTACCCTGAAAAATGAACTCATTTCTATATTTCCAAATGTACCAGCACACCAAAGAAAACATGCTAGGCCAATCATTCTGTCTTCCTTCTATATATGTCTTCTTTAAGTTCATGATGAACCAATCTGAGAGATTTGCTACAAAAAAGGACTGCTGCTCTTGAGGTGGGATGAGAGATTCTCATACTTTCCTTGCTGCAGGGCAATCCCTAAGAAAGTGAATGTTTGTCTCAATATCATTGATGCAAATAGGGCACTTGTCATCCGTAGTTGAGTGGCGAAACTTGCGTTGGCTGTTTGTTGACAACTTCTTCTTAATGGCTAGCCAAGTGAAAAACCAAACTCTTTCTGGGCAGTGTAACCTCCAAATTTGACGCCATATGGTCTGATTGTGATGGCTGTGCTTCGGGCAGCTAGCTTGGAAAGCAGAACTGGCGCTGAACAACCCGTTAGAGGAGTGTCTCCAGAACAAGTTATCTTCGTTACTGGACATGGGGTCCAGGAGTATCGATCGAATCTTATTGGTAACCTCAGGAGGGAGGTATTCTTCAAATTCGTGCAACTTCCATCCATTCTCCTCTTCCCAGTAATCCGCTACCGATCTGCTTCTCTCCATCATAGGGATCTCCGTTAAGGCCATCTCCAAAAGAGGTACCTGCATAGCCCAAACATCATTCCAAAATTTGATCAGTCTTCCATTTTTAACATTTATAGCCGCACCTTTGCGCAAGAGATTTATAGTTTGAGAAAAACTGTTCCAGGCGAAGGAACCTCCCTTTCTTTTGCTAAGTAATTGTAGCCCTTGTCGGTTCCCTCCGTATTTGCTCCGCATAACTTTAGCCCATAATGTTGAGTCTCCAGTAGCAATTTTCCATGCCCCCCTTGGCTAACATTGCTTGATTTGCGAGCCTAGTAGGTCTGATTCCTACCCCTCCTTGATTCCTTGGTAATGCGATTTGTTTTCATGCCACCGGGTGGAATTTCGTCTGTCCTTCCTCTTCTCCCCACACAAACTGGCGGTTAATCCTGTCAAGATTTTTGCAAACAGAAGCAGGGATTCGTTCTGTAAACATAGGATATATTGCCATAGAGGAAGATACAGATTTTACCATAGTGATTCTAGCTGCCGCTGATAAATGCTTGGTCTTCCAAGCTGCCAATTTGTTTAGTTTTCTTCATGAAGTCCAATTGTGTCCATTCAACTCTCATCACATGAAAAGTTGTATTTTCCAAGAATACCTTTTGAATGGATACTTTAGCATATAAACATCCAATTAGCCAATTCACTCCTATAACATAGAATTTTATGTTTTATAAGAAAATTTGAATAAATAGTTAAAAGGGTTTTTAACTATGGGTAAAAAAATTAATTGCATCTTATTTTCGACACAGAGTCTGTGAATTTGATTAGACGGATTGTTGTCTGGCTAAACTTTTGCCCATTAAATATTCAGTTGAGTGCTCACGATAAATTTGTTAAAGATCGACTTGGCATGACACTCGCGATGCACTACTTCTGTCCTGCCATGCTCCGCATGCAAAAAAGTCTCTTTAGGGGGTTGTTCCCTTGGAGAACCCTGTGATGCCCAAGCCACTAGTAAAAAAACTAGACATGGTCTTAACCGCTTCTACTTAAAAAAAAAGTCTGAAACTGCATCTAAATGCATCCATGGACCATGAGCTTTAGCCTAAGCATACGACATATCTCTTCCTTGGCGGTTAGTATGTAGGGTGACTATAGAGGAGCAATGTAGTCAAAAGCGAGTTTCTACGTAGAAACGTCTTGGTGATCTAGAAGCGTAAAATCGTAAGTTTTTAAGTTTTAAAACGGAGTTTTTAACTACATAAGTTATAAAATCTGAGATTTTGTGTAGAAGCGTTTTAGTGACCTAGAAACGTAAAATCGTAAGTTTTTATGTTTTAAAGCGCGATTTTGACTACATTCAGGAGCCAATGAGTGGCTGCTAGTCAGGGGGTCACCAACAAGAATCTATCGTGATAATGGCGAGTGTGTTGATTGTCGATGATCTGCTCGTTACGAAAGTAGGTGCACCGAGTATCTTAGTAAAGAATGTCTCGCGATCGTACTTCTGCATTCTTTGCGGGCTTCCAACCTCAAGTTCTCCTTAGAGAAGGGTATGTCTTAGGGGTGGCATCCGGTTTGATAAACCCTAATCGAACCGAAACCAAAATATACTTATTCGGTTCAGAATTCGGAAAAGAAATCTGGCTAATTCGAAAACCAAGATTCTATCGACCTAACCGATTTTCTGAATTTCGAACAGACAAATCGAAACATAGGCTCACTACTACTTGAGCCCAGTGCACTCCCCTCCCCAAGTCCAGCCTAGTCCCTCAAAGCCCAAAACAATCGCCTCTCCCAAGCCCAATTCCCCACTAGTTCAATACCTAGCCCAACCTGATACTCTCACCTCCCACCACCACCCCCCACAATCATCAACCACCACCTCTCTTCCAAATGCATCTTAAACCCTAAAAAGACGACAAGCGGCCACCATTGCCAATTCTCATCTCATCTTCGTCCATGCAACTGCAGGTGGCCAATTTCGTAACCAATATGATTTTTGATCAAAATTCATTGTACCCATCTCCTTCTTCTTTCGTATGAAAAACGGACTCTGGTGCGGCATCTCGACGGCGGCGGGATCGGCAAGGAGCGGTGGCGGCTCGACGATAAAGTCGGCAGGGGAGAGCATGCAGGGGGCTCAGAAACTCACCCTAGCTGAGCCCCTGCATGCTCTCCCCTAGCTTCTCTTTTGCCACTGCTTCATTTTCCTTTGAGCGACGGACTTGGCGAGGCCTACTTGGGGAGAAGGAAAACTCGGCGACGGAGGGAGCTCACCGCTACCTCGGGCGGCGGAGCACTCGAATAGCTGAGCGAAGAACTGTCGGAGAGGGCGGACCGGCGGTGTGTTGTCCATAGCAGAGAGAGATAAAGATTTCGCACCGAATATAGTTCGGTTTGAAATTGGTTTGACCTTAAACAATATGGAGTATCGATATGCTCTAATTCAGTATAGTTTGAATCGAACCGATGCCCACACCGAATCTGCCTAGCGAGGACCTAAAAAATGGAATCTGATCTCGTAGCTATATATAAATATCTTTGCACTAAATCTAGGCCCTCAAACCAAGGGTGAGGCTTATTACACTCTTTGGATTGTGTGTAATCATGAATAATCTTTTAATTTTACAATTTAATTTTTTTATTGATGAATGATTGTGGTGTGTATATATATATATATATATAATATATGGTGACTTCTACGGTGCCCAGGGCAAAAGCCGGGTACGGGTACCTTGGCCGATCTTAACCGTTCGTTATCAATCTCCACGGCTCACGTTTGTCAAACCTAACTGCGCCACTAAATAACTAAACAAATTACAAAAAGCCTCCTCCGCGTTAAGTTTGTTTTCATCCTAGTCCAACTAACTGCCCCGATTAAATTAAATGGATTAAGACCCAAACCCAATTGGGTAGACCCACTGCCGCCCAAACCAATTTCCAGTCTCCCTAACCAATTACATGATCCCTCTCTCGTCTTGGAGGGACGCCCCTTCACAGTTCCAAGAGAAGCTCCCCATCCACATTCGACGTAGATTGAATTTCCCAAAAAAAAATTGTCTTGTTTCTTCTTCGCCATTGTATTTCCCCTCGCCTATCTCTTTCTAACACGATTACGGCGACCATGTCTATTATTGTGTTCATCGAACTTTTCATTTGCAAAAGAACCCTTGAAAGAGGTTTGCTAACCCTAGGGTTCATGTCCCTAGTGCTTTGTCATCTTGTCTTAGCGTTATTGTGATTTTCTCAAGCCTTATATCTCTCGGTGAAATTTAGGTTTCCTGATATGTAGTGTTCGTCTCGCCCAGAGGATTGAGGAAGAAGATGAAGAACACATAATTTGATTCGAATCGGATGGAGAGGTCTCCTTAGTTTGTGTTTATGTATTAACGGTGCGTTTAGGACTAATTCTAGTTGGACTGGGTCTGATCATTGATTTTTGCAGGCTTTTAAATAACATTCAAACGTGGGCTTGTACATGACCCATGCAATATTCAAAAGTGGTCCTGGAACGTGCGAGCCCATTAGTTTTCTCCTGCGGTATCAGCGCCAACCCTAGTTTAACTAGCTTTAGTTACCCTAGTTTAACCTACACGAGTTAACATCATCATTACTACATATCTTCCCAAATCTTCTAACTCTTGACATTCCAGACTCAACCGTCTCCATCACAAGTCTCCACACTCAACCCCCACGTTCACTTTTTCTTACACCTACAATCTCTCTTTCCCTACAATCTCTCTTTCCTCCATCTTCACCTTCCCTTGTTCCTTCTTCCTCTGACTCCATGGCAAACATGGGCATTCTAACTCTATCAAACGACGACTGCCGATCCACCACAAGTCTCGCGGACTATCTTTCATTCACGAGCAAGACATCTATTGTGGCCGAGTACGAGTTCATCCACCTGTCCCCTTTCCCTCAAGAAGTGAAGCAGTTAATTAAAAATCTTGGCTGGGAAAAGTTCTTCGATCTCCGGAGTCGAGGAAGCACCAGTTACTGCCCGCATGTGGTGAGGAAGTTCTACCACAATTTAGAGCTGTCTGGTCCCTCCGATTCTCATCTCGTGTCGGTCTTCCTTGGTTATAGAGCCTGCTTCCAGCCTCATCAGTTTGCTGAGATCCTCGATCTCCCCGCCGCAGGACACCACATTGATAGCAGAAGCGATCTTCGGCGGCTGTACGATTTTGATTTTGAAGTTGAACTGGGGAAACTGACGAATGGGCGCATCCAGGCTTCTTTCCTCCCAGATCCTCGTCGATTCCTCCATTGGATGATCGTCAACTGCTTCATGCCAAGGTACAGTGGTCATTCGATAATTCGTAGACTTGACCTGTTTATCCTTGTGAAAGCTCAAAGAGGTGTTCCTCTTAACCTCGCATCTCTCATGTGCGTGAACATGGTTGAGGCTGCTCCTAGAGGGGAAAACTGGTACACTGCCTTTCCATATGCCACCTTCTTGACCACCTTTCTTGGAAGGGTTGGGATGGATATGGGGGTTTATGCTAGGGAGGACCATTCCGCCTATTTGCCAGTCTACCGTATCATCGAAGTGACCAATACTTTTTATGACCTTCGGCATACGGAGCATGAAGAGACCCCTGAGGCATCCTCAAGCAAACGTCCTCGGCTTACATTAGAGTCGATTGATGGAGGGCGGGGTGGAGCAGTGCAGGGCGGGGTGGAGCAGTGAAGGGGCCAGCATTGGATGTGTTTTGTTAAGAATTTTACTGTAAGGCTTCGTTGTTTTTTTTTTCCAGTCTTTTTCTCCAGCACTCAAAGCTGTCAGGTACTGAGGGGAGCCAGTACATCATCTGACTAGGAAAGTCTCCCATTTTTTTAACTATCCAGACAAATATTTTTCTATGCATGCAGTATTTTGTGAATTTGCCATGGCTAATTTCCCTAAGACAGTTGACGAGATGCAGTAATGGTCATCCCTAAGCAAGGAGGTGCAATTGCATCCTACACTTGCTATGATGTGAGAAGCTATTGCAAGGGTGCAAATTTGGTTGCAATTGAAATTGGCCCACGAGTGGGGACTATTGATGAAATTGCAATGTTTTCTCAAAATTATAGAAGTGGAAGTAGGGACTACCTATGAAATTGCAATTGAATTTCATTGGGGGAGATTTTAATCCGCTTTTATTCTAAGCAGTTCCAATTAGGTTGATTATAATGATTTTTTATCTATGGTGATTTTTCCCCCTTTTTCATCAAGACTCATGCTTCTTTTATCCCCCTGTGGATCTATCATGCTTCGTTTATAGTAAAATATCCTTTTAATTATACACAATAAAGAATCCATTAATTATGTATGCCTTTTTATTGTATTTATTACTACAATGAATTCTCTGACTAAAAGGGGAGTGAAAACATCGTTGGTGGAAATTCAAGGAATGGAATGATAAGGGCTGTGCATAAATTCAATTTCTGTAAATAATTAATTTTATTATTATTAGTTAGTAACGTCATTAGTTTTAGTTAGTGGGTTAGTGGCTCCTACTTTGTAGCTTCAATCTGTTCAAGAGTTGGTACTTAAGCCACTCTCCTCATCAATGTAAATAACTACTTTCAATCCTTTACATGGAAGCATTTCCATATCCTAGGAACATTAAATTAATTACATAAGAATTTTCTATCTGCCTTGTACTGGGTTTGGTCATTATTTATACTGATTGGGAGCCAATCAGTTTTACCTTTTGGGTTACCTATACATGAATGCAAATTTAATTATACGATTGGGAGCCAATCAGTTTTACCTTTTGGGTTACCTATACATGAATGCAAATTTAATTATACGATTGGGAGCCAATCAGTTTAACTATACATGATCCCAATTAAACCTCTCTACAAGATACAATGGCTTGAAGCCTTGAACAGAAGCAACCTCACTCACAAGTTGGAAGCTGGAATTTTGGTGAAGTCCCTTTGCCATTTCCACGAAAAAACAAACCAAACCAAACCAAATATAGAAAGCATTCACAATACCAAAAACCAAATATAGCAAGCATTCACAATACCAAAAACCAAATATACAAAGCATTCACCAAACCAAAAACCAAATATTAAAACCATTCACCAAACCAAACCAAAAACCAAATACAAAAAGCATTCACCAAACCAAAAACCAAATATAAAAACCAAAAAAATAAGCATTCACCGAACCAAATAAAAAACGGTTGTCCATCATCCTGAGAAAAAAAAACATAACTGTTGTCCATCATCTCACAAAACTAAAACGCAAAATCAGGTTGTTCTTGGGCTCGTTGACTGGGTTTCCTTGTGCTCTTCTCTTTCCTTTTTCCTCTTTTCATGGGTTTTCTTGTACTCTTCCACTGCAGCTTCAACTTGAGGTGCAACTCTTCTTGCTTCCGTGAGCACCATATGCCTTATGTAGTTCATGGGCTCTCGAACAAGGTACAAAGCGATCTGCATCCTCCTCACTTGAGTGCATGGCTATCAACATCAACAAACATGGTGCTTACCGCATGATTCAAAAATAACAATCAATTGTGGTTTTCTAATATGCGAATTATAATTGTCTTTACCCAAATATAAGAGGAGTCCCAGCTTGCGCCAAACATCCACATGCATACCCAGACTCCATTGTCAGACCTACATAAAATAAAAGCATTGCGTGATAAGAACCAAGTTGATAAGTCGTCGTTTAATATCACTAAAAAATGGGCATACTTACCGATTAAGTTGTTCTTGATCCTTTGAAGGAGTTGGGTACGCAAACTCCGCAATCCTTGGTGGCGACAATCCTTGTTCACGACAGAGAATCTTCCACAAGGCTTGCATAAAGCTCATCTGTACAAATTAAGAAACGTTTGTACTTAGAAAGAGTTATTTACATTTTTTTGCGTTATAACGGCACAATGTCACAAATTTACCATTGTTTGAACAGATTGTAGTCGAAAGGAATTGCGGTCTTCATTTGGTTGTGGATCCAAGATATGGACTTCTTCCTTGTCCAACTTGATGACAGCCAAGTACCAATGGGCATTATCTCTCATCGGAACACACACCTACATATGCGGAAATTGTCAACACGTATTAAAAAAATAAACTGCAAACCATGTAATACTTATTAAGACGAACAGTTTACCTTGTTCACCATATTGGTTCGACTAAGGAATTTTGATTGGTATAGGTCTAATGCCATCTTGGGTGTTATTCCACATGAAATCACTAGTTCCTGCCCATGTGGTAGTTGCACAATTGAAATTTTGTCAACACAATATGATTCACGTTAAAAAAACATGTGTTGTAATTTTTTTGGTGAGAGGAAATTGTCATTAAGTATAATCGGACCACAACCTGTAGTTCAGCAGGCAGATAGCACACTCCTTTTCCGTCCTTGGAATTTGTCCACAACTCTTCTAGAGTCAAGTGGCAGGCAATCGCTGTTATAACCTAATATAACATGGACAAAAAACACTTCATGATACTATCGAGTTGTTATAAAATAATTCTACGTAGAAAGCATTGATAGTGGACAAACAAAACAAAATTTTGGAGTTCCGTTGATTACATCAGCATCTACGAACGAGCGAGGGCTTAAGGACCACAATGACTTCCTCGTACAAGAGTTGTTAGAGGTTTTGACCAATACTTCGTCAGGTGGCAGATGGGCTAAGAATATATAGTGAGCAAGCTGGATTTGCTCATCATCGTATTCCATAGCGGTAGGTAGCTTAAACTTCAAAACAACCTGGAATAGGGGCCACAAATAAACACGAGTTGAAATACATTCGTTATGACGGAATAACGGCAATGAACACTTCAATGGCAAACATGACACCTTTATTACCTTGTCAACAGAAGGTAGACAAATACTTTTTCCATTTGGCTTCTTTGGTGTGACCTCAGAGTCAGATTCATCGTCCGAAATAAAAACGATGACTGAAGCAGGAGTGGGTGGAGTGCTGACACCTTTGGGTATCCTTGGTTTCTTTGTTGGAGTCACAAATTCGGCTATCTCCTACAATGATAGTGAACCTGCGATTAATAAATTAACTAGAATGAATTTCAATGGTAAAAAGAGCTATTATACATACCACAAGCTTGGACGAAGAGCGAGTAAGTCTCCTATTTTCCATGTTGTGCCTCTAATCTAAGCTTTACTCTGTACTCAAAATCGCGGCAAAGAAGGATATGGAACCACTGCTCTACCGATGAAGGTTAATTATATATACAAGGTTAGGATAAATTCTGGCGCCATATTTTTCCCGCGGAAAAATAGTTAGGGTTTAGTCTAAGGTACATGAACTTGGGATAAACATGGGTAGTTATTAAACCTAAAAGTAAAAAGATACTTTTTTCGATTGAATAAAGAATTGAGTGCTATTAGTAAATATTCGCTCATATTAATATTTGATCCTTCCCCATACAACTTGAGGACACCTAGAGTCAGCTGGCGTTTGGCTTTACTACGAAAGGTTTTTCATTTTAAATATTTTCGTTATTTGTGAAAATGGTAAAGAAATCACTAAGATAAAGAACAGAAAGTTCAACTCGTTCCTACCAAAAATATAAGATATCACAAATCGTGTTATTAATGGGGATAATTATTAAGTGGCCCATTGAATCATTAATTCGGCCATCATTCCCAGTAGGTTTTTGTAATCTACGTTCTTGGTTCCCCAAAATTTCCAGCCGTGACAATGACGTCGGAGGCAGACTCACCATTGACGTCGGAGGGAGTCCTAGTATTGACGTCGGAGGGAGTCCAAGAAAACGCTGGTGCCGGAACCAGTCACACCACCTAGGAAGATAATGTCGCCGATCTCATATTGCTACAGCCTGAAGATATTAAAAAAATGAAGTTCGATGATACAGAAGAAGCCTATGATTTCTACATGGACTACGGGTTAGTCAAAGGCTTTGACATCAGAAAATCAGACATTGGTCGTGATAAGAACAAAGTTATGATATGGCGTGACTATGTATGCTCTGGCGAGGGAAAGAGGCGCGTGAAGAGCACAGAACGAAAGAGAGAAGCAAGAGGGGAGACCAGATTTAACTGCAGAGCCAAGATGCGTGTTAAACAACACAATGTCGATGGGAAGTGGTATGTGCACCAGTTTGATGATGTACACACACATGAAACGATCCCCAGAGAATATAGACACTACATGAAAGGGAAACGTCGTATGAGTGATGCAGTGAAAGCAGCGATAAATTTTAGAAGAGCTCTAGGTATGAAAACTTCTCAAATTGTGAATCTGGCCGTATCAGAAGCAGGAGGCTACGACAATTTGGGGTACACGAGGAAGGATGCATATAATTATGTGGACAAAGAGAGGAAAGAACAAATCAGTGAAGGTGATGCCGCAACAGCCCTAGCCTACCTGCAAGCTAAATGCAGCGCGGACGAGCATTTCGTTATTGAACTAAAGAAGGATGACGACGACCGGCTTATTAACATTTTCTGGGCCGATAGTATTTCTGTTGCTGATTATGCATGCTTTGGAGAACTACTGTCATTCGATGCTACTTACAAAAGGAACATTTACCAGATGCCTCTCGTGATTATTTCAGGTACTTTTCCTTCACACATAGAATTATCCCGAGCATGCTAAAATAACCCTATAAGTTTACATAATCTAACTTTGTTTGAACTTTTTTAGGTGTCAACCACCATTCGCAAACTTGCGTATTTGCATGTGCTTTCTTGGCTAACGAGAGAGGACAATTATATTTGGGTGTTGGGAGCTTTGAAGAGAAGGCTAGGCGGTGTAGATCCCAAGACTGTTATTACATATGGGGATAGAGCAATGCGTAATGCTATTCAGAAAGTATTTCCCGATGCAACACATCGTCTATGTTCTTGACATATAGACAAGACTATAACCAGAAATGTGAAGAATCATCCTACTTTTTTGCCCCGATGGAAGCATTTTGTGTCAGCTGACTGGGAACCTTCAGAATTCGAAGAAAAGTGGAAAAAAGTGGTTGAGGAATGCTCCCTTCAGCACAACAATTGGGTCTCCAATTTATTTGACCAAAGACATGAATAGGGGTATGCATATTTGCGTTCGAAGTTCTTTGCAGGCTTGAGTACAACATCAAGATGTGAAGGACTGAACTCTCAACTTGCCAATTATATCGAGAAGGATAAAAATCTCCTTGAGTTCTTTATTCACTTTGATCGTTGGACTAGGGATATGAGGGAGAATGAGCGTCATGCTGATTTTGAATCCATTCATCGAGAACGAACCATCACAAGCAATGTCTTAGTCTCACTTCAGAAGAGTGGAGCGGCGGTTTTCACAAAGAACACATTCTTCTTATTCAGAGACGAGGTTGAAAAGTCGGCATGTTGCATAAGGTTGGAGACAGAGCGATCGGAAATTGAGCATGTGTACAAGGTCAAGGTGTCTGGCATGGCTAAGGTTTTTCAAGTCACGTACGCAGTTGAACCCTTTGCAATGGAATGTAGTTGTAATCACTACAATTATATGGGAATACCATGTCGTCATATGATTTTTGTACTGAAAGAAGAGAGCATACTGGAACTTCCTGAAGGCCTAGTACGTCGAAGATGGTCAAAGAAGCCGAAGACACTAGAGAGCTTGGAGGAACCGGGCAGACTAGATGAATCGCAACTTTTCGCATTGAGGTTTGCCATGACTATCACTTTTAATTTTTTTTTTTTTAGTATTGGTTCGAAGCTAGGTGAACATTAATTTTACTCACTTTGTATAAAATCTTGTGTCAATCAGGTATGGTACTATTCAACAACACAGCTTACAACTAATGTTAAAAGGGGCAAAATCTAGTGAGTGCTTCAAGATTGCTCGTGAGGGAATTCAATCATTATGTGAAAAGTTGGACATGGTGGACACTGGCAACGTGGACATACCCGGCATTAATAGGCCGAAGGCGAATGAAATTTTGTTGGATCCATTACAAGTCAAAGCTAAAGGTTCGGGGGCTAAAAAATCTAAAAGGAAGAAAGGAGAACCACGACAGTGTAGCAATTGCGGTGAATTTGGCCACTATAGGACCCGATGCCCACATCCTGTTGGCTATGTGAAGCCAACCTCAAACGGTGATGCCCCGAATGATGGTGTTTCGGAAGAAGGTGGCGGTGGCGATGACACCGATGTTGATCCTCCCAGCACTCAAGATCAGTCGGAAACAGTACAGAAGAGAAGGCAAAAGCATTGCAGTAAGTGCGGTTCTACCAATCATAATGCAAGAACGTGTACTGGGTCTGGGCCATCCGATGATGAAAATGACGATGATGAAAATGACGATGACGACGATTATGAGCAACCTAGGGTAAGAATAAGATATAATTGTTCGTGTCTACACAATGCAGTTGCACCCAATAATTTTGTACGTCTAAAATCGTCGTTATCGATTTTGCAGAAGAGGCCTGTTACAGGAATTAGCAAACTAAGGATTGTTGAAAACTTGGAGTGAAGATGGACGTCCTTATCCTATTCGGATTATGACTAATGGACTATGTGAAGACTGCCAGTATCAGCTTGAAGCGGCGTCGTTTGATTTATAAGAAGATTGTTGCCGTCTGCGGTGTCGTTTTACTTGTGTGTCGTTTTATTTATGTGTCTCTTTGGTCTATAAGAAGACTACTGCCTGCTACGGTGTCGTTTTATTTAGTTCGGATGGATTTGATTGAATTCGATATGGAGGTTGCTCCCTAAATAAATCATGTGCAACATTTCAGTTGAATTATTTTTCTCACTCGTTTTTTTTTATTGAATTATTAGATCGGATTTTTTACTTGTTTTTAAAATTACTTAATTTTGGCTACTAAAATTATGAAATGTAATTTGGGCGTCAAATGACAAGAGCATTCGCCGACAGAGGACTTCTGAAAATGGAGGCAGTAATCAAGAAATAAACTACAATATTTTTATTGAGTGAAAGATCCCTCACCGATATATTATTAAGATCTCAAACACTAAAAGTACAAATCTTGAAAAAGAAAACAATGTACTTTCCCTCCTCCAACTTTTATACTATACATATGGCAACTTTCCCCTCTTGTATATATTTTGGGAGCATGATCAACAAGTACACGTAAATGTAGCCCAGAAGAACCATCATATGACGTAGGGTTCCACAACACCTATTATGGAATCGTAACAACATATGATGATTCTTTGGGCTATATTCAGACGGCGACTTATTGTCATTGCTCCCCTCCCTGCCTCTAACAAAGACCCTGCATGGAGAGCAAAGGAGAAACAATACAACGAAGGATTTAGTTTAACAGTCATGATCTAACAATGACATAATGAAAGGAACTGAGATCTAAAATAATACGCAGTCTCATCATTACCACTGCACCCGAAAATAAAGCATGGACAGGAGGACGAAGAGGCGGATGGGGTTGATTTTCGGGGTTGAGAAGATGGGAGAAAGGGGTTGATTTTCGGGGTAGAGAAGATGGGAGAAAGGGGTCTTTTCAGGGATTGAGAGGAGGAACGGACAACAGTAGGAGATGAGTGCCTCTTGGGTTTCGGAGCATGGTCTCTCCCTCTCTGATTAAAGAATTTATAAATGAGCTCATAAATTTACTTTGCCTTTCCAGCCCTTCCCATTTACTGAAAATCACACTCCCTACCGCTGCCTCGGCCTTGGTAACGTCAGCACTGGTTAGGGGCAAATGCGACTTTCCGAAAACGGCGATATCTGATTGGGTGACACGTCGCGGTTAGGATTGAAGCTCTTTCACCATCGGATTAAACGAAAATTTAGGAATTGACGGCGGGAGATGGGGATGTGCTTTTAGACTGGCTTTGTAGATTAACTAACTTTTTCGTTTACCAAAATTAATCTACAGATTTGGTACATGTAATTGTAACCCTAAACCCTAAACCCTAAACCCTAAACCCGAACCAATCAATACCATATACTCTACAACAATAACACCTTAGAGCATCTCCATCCCATTGCTAAACCAACCTTTAGCAATTGGCAAAGTCTAGGTGGCAACTCAATTGGCAATTGCAAGGGATGGAGAGGCAATTGCTTATTTAGAAATTACAAAGAAAACTTAGGGATGTAGGTGGTTTGCAATTCTTTTAACTGAAATTGCTAAATATGATGATGTGGCTGTAGGGACCACGTTTAGAAATTGCTAGGGATGGAGATGGTCTTACCCGAACCAATCCAACCCATTGCTTATTTAGTGGAATCCTAGGTGGCACCATTATTTAGCAAGATTGCAATGCCACCTAGGAAATTTTTTCTAAACTAGCAAGATTGCTAAATTAGGAATTCTTCTTGCAATGCCAAACCCTAATACACGAACCAATCAATAACATATACACTAAACCATCAACACCTTGCTTATTTAGACCATCTCCAATGGTGCAATTCTTGAGAATTGCAAGCTGATGTGGCAAGGGAGTGAAAGTGGGACGGTGAGTTGCATTGATGTGGGATCAATTACAATAGTTGCAAATTTGCATCTGATGAATGTTTTCATGCAGTTGCAAATTTTCATGCAGCACACACATATATACAATTTCAATCATAATACTTTACATAATTCGAATAACACAACAACAAAAAAAAACTTGAGAGATGCACTCAAATTAATATAATACACTCACCAATTAATATTGAATTGCATTGAAAATTAAGTAGGACCCACGGTCACAATTGATGTATAGTTAAAGTTGCTAAAGTGGCAATTGGGACCATATATTTGCTCGGTGTTGGAAACTTGAACTGAAACTGGAAGTCCTCCTATGTCGAGTCGTTTGGTATAAGAAGACTGTTGGCTCTTGCGGTGTCGTTTAATTTATGCACTCATTAATGGTCGCTTGATGGCAATTTTTAAGCACTTGGATGTGGAAATGTAATGCAGTAATTGGACTCAATTACCACATAATGCAGTAATTGGGTTAAAAACCCACGTTTGGGAGAGCCAAAATAGTATGGAAATTGGACCATGAAAATTGGCTTCAATTACCACATTCATGGTAATTGAGCTTTGTCAAAAAAAAAAATGGTAATTGAGAATACTACACCTCCCCCTAGTAATTTGACATTACCACGTTTTCTTACTTCTTTTTCCAAATTCCATACCATCAATTCTCACAAAACTAAACCTTATCCAAACGTGAGTTTTTTTTTCAATTTCCACAAGTCAATTCCTTGGTTTTGTAAAACATGGAAATTCAGACAAATTTCAACGTTTTAAAATTTCCACATCCAAACGACCCTATAAATCATGTGCAACATTTCAGTTGAATAATCTTGAGAACTAGTTTTTTTTATTCAATTATTACATCGTATTTTTTGCACTAATTTTGAGCACTCATTAAATGGGTAGAGCATGTGGCGACAGAGGAGCAGAGTTCGAAATCCGGCAAAAAATCCGGTTGGCCCAATCGTAAAGACTTCTAAAAATGGAGTCAGTAGTAAACAAATAAAGTACAGTATTTTTATTGGGAGTGTAGGATCCCCTGCAGATTTTAGAAGATCTCAAACGCTAATAGTACAAAGTACAGTATTTTTATTGGGAGTGTAGGATCCCCTACAGATTTAGAAGATCTCAAACGCTAATAGTACAAAGTACAGTATTTTTATTGGGAGTGGAGGATCCCTCCCATATTTAGAAGATCTCAAACACTTTTGGAAGCCGCCATGGAAGCGAAGAGAGAAGCAGAAGAAAAAATAACAAAACAGTATACAAATATAAACAAATGTTACATAGAGTGCAACAAAAACAAAAAGCTGTACTTTCCCTTCCTATTTTATCCTATTATACATATGGCAACTTTCCTATCTTGTATACATTTTGGGAGCATGATCAACAAGTACGCGTCAATATGGCGCAAAAGAACCACCACATGACGTAGGGTTCCACAACACCTATTATGGAATCGCAACAACATGTGATGATTCTTTTGGCGATATTCAGACGGCGACTTATTGTCATTGCTCCCCTCCCTGCCTCTAACAAAGACCCTGCATGGAGAGAAAAGGAGAAACAATACAACGAAGGATTTAGTTTAACAGTCATGATCTAACAATGACATAATTAAAGGAAATGAGATCTAAAATAATACGCAGTCTCATCATTACCACTGCACCCGAAAATAAAGCATGGGATAGGAGGACGAAGAGGCGGATGGGGTTGATTTTCGGAGTTTCATATTGAGAAGATGGAAGAAAGGGTTCTTTTCAGGGATTGAGAGGAGGAGGAACGAACAGCAGCAGGAGATGGTTTTCGGAGTTTCATATTGAGAAGATGGAAGAAAGGGTTCTTTTCAGGGATCGGAGCACGGTCTCTCCTTCACTGATTAACGAATTTATAGATTGACTCGTAATTACTTTTACTTTCCCTCCCTTCACATTTACTGAAAATTACAGTCCCTACCACTGCCTCAGCCTTGGTAACGCCAGCATTGGTTATGGGCAAAAACGACTTTCCGAATTCGGCAATATCTGATTGGGTGACACGCCGCGGTTAGGATTGAAGCTCTTTCACCATCGGATTAAACGAAAATTTAGGAATTGACGGCGGGAGATGGGGATGTGCTTTTAGACTGGCTTTGTAGATTAACTAACTTTTTCGTTTACCAAAATTAATCTACAGATTTGGTACATGTAATTGAAACCCTAAACCCTAAACCCTAAACCAAACCCTAATACACGAACCAATCAATACCATATACTCTACAACAATAACAACACCTTATAGGCTTATACCGTAACCAATCAATAACATATATACTTTAAACCATCAACACCTTGCTCCTCCCTTATACCATAACCTTCAAGACCTTATACTGTATACCAACAACACCTTCTTCTATCTCCATCCCCAACTTTCAATTTATAATAAGTGTTTCCTTTGAAATATAAAATGGAACCCACCTTGGCAATTACTAGCATAATTTAGGGATGTAGATGAATAGAAATTGTTAAGTGATGAATTGCTAAAATTGATGATGTGGCGGTAGGGACCTCGTTTAGAAATTGTTGTTCAATTTTAGGGATGAAGATGATCAATACACTAACCCAATACCATATACTTTAAACCATCAACACCTTGTACAATATCGTATTTTAGGGATGGAGATGATCAATACACTAACCCAATACCATGTACTCTAAACCATGTACTCTAAACCATCAACACCTTATACAATATCGTATACCTATACGCTGATAAATTAAAATTATAACTTGCTTTTCAAAACATAAATTAAAAATTGATACTCACTAAGTATCGAACCACAAACCTCTACTTTATTGACTAAGCAAATAAGAGACAATTAACCAATTAAGCTACATCACATTGATGACCATCTTGCATAATTTCGCTTTCTTATTAAGTGAAGGGTTAAAATGAACGATAAATATATCACAGGGGATTGTTTCAACTTCGGCGGGGACTGAGAGAGTGGAAAAGGGGTAATTATTCTACCAAAAAAGAAAAGAAAAGGGGGAATTAATGAAGAGTTAAATTGGACGGATTGTCTTTACCACGCCACTACAAAATCATTCGGAGCAAAAACACGCAGGTTCAAATCAAATAATAAATGATCAGCATTTATAAGCAGATATAAAGAATTATGTCTAAGTACTGATAAATGTGTCACGCTACAATAATTATGTCTAAGTTTTTTTAGTAATAAGGCATGATCAGCATTTATAAGCAGATATAAAGAAAATATAAAATCGAGAAAAAATAAGACAACACCTACCCTCGCCCTTTAACCAATCGATACCATATGCTCTAAACCATCAACACCTTATAACCTACCCATATACCATATACTCTATACCATCAACAACCTAATACCCTAAGCAGTCAGTACCCATTTCCTTTAACATCAACACCTTATACAACAATCGTATACCTATACGCTGATAAAATTTTACATTTTGAAAATACTTGCCCAACTAAAGTACATAGGTACTTCAAAAGTGAAATTCTAACTTTCGTTTCAAAACATAAATTAAAAAAATATCCTCACTCAGTATCCAACCACAAGCCTCTAATTAGTCTACAAGAGGTTTGTTATGTACGAGTGCATTGCATAAAGAGGGGAAATCGGTGAGAGAGTGGAATGGGATCTCAATTAATGAAGAGTTAAATTGGGCGGATTGTAGTTTACCTCGTACCGCTAAATGTGTAAAGAGACACGCTAGCATTTACCAAATCCCAAAAAAGATGGAACACAGAATTATGTTTAAATTGCGTGTACTCAATGAATGATCAGGATTTTAGAAGCAGATGAAAATAAGTAAAACAGAGAATCGCCACTGAGATAGACAATTATCAAAGGCCCAACCTAAAGACAATCCGGAACTCAGTATCTATTATCAACAAACTAGGTGTCATGGGTCATGTACAAGCCCACGTTTGAATGTTATTTAAAAGCCTGCAAAAATCAATGATCAGACCCAGTCGAACTAGAATTAGTCCTAAACGCACCGTTAATACATAAACACAAATTAAGGAGACCTCTCCATCTGATTTGAATCAAATTAGGTCTTCTTCATCTCCTTCCTCAATCCTCTGGGCGAGACGAACACTGCATATCAGGAAACCTTAATTTCACCGAGTGATAGAAGTTTCGAGAAAATGACAATAACGCTAAGACAAGATGACAAAGCACTAGCGACATGAACCCTAGGGTTAGCAAACCTCTTTCAAGGGTTCTTTTGCAAACGAAAAGTTTGATGAACACAATAATAGACATGGTCGCCGTAATTGTGTTAGAAAGAGATAGGCGAGTAAATTCCGCACGGAAATAAAATGGCGATGAACAAAACGTCGATTTGTGGATAAAAGGATTTGGGGTTCAAAACGATGATTATGTGAGGATTTCATATTGGATGGGGATCTTCTCTTCGAATGTGGATACATAGATTTGGCGTATGAAACATGATGATGTTGGGGATTTGAGATTGGATAGGGAGCTAAATCGAATGTGGATCAAATTATAAAAGGATTTGGGTTTCGAAACGATGATTTTGTTGGAGATTTCAGATTTGATAGGCAGCTTATGATCGAACTTCGAACTTAGAGTTAGAGGGGACCCTCCAAGGCGAATGAGGGATCGTAGAAGGGAGACTGGAAATTGGTTAGGGCGGCGGGTCGTATCCATAGGGTTTAACCTCTTAATCGATATCATTAAACCGGGTACAGTTAGGTTGAAGTCCAATTAATAAAGCATAAACGCTTCGTGATGCTTTTGGTAATTTTCCTTGCCCCCGGTTACCCGTACCCCGGATTTTGCCCTGGGCACCGTAGAACTATATATATATATATATATATATATATATATATATACATATATATATCATAAAAAAACTTTGTTTTGCATTAGAAAAATTATATTAATTATACTCGAACAGTTAGACCCTTCCATCGTTAATGCATCTTGTAATTTGTTAATGCATTTGATTGTTGTTGTTGAGAGTGTAACTTGAAAAGAAAAAACACCCCACGATGACAATGTCGAAAATTAGAAAGGTTGAGACGAGGAGAGAGGCACTGCACAAGCAAAGCAAGTGCAACTTTAGGACATGACAAAGAGCAAACCGCCATATCATTATTCCAAACTCAAAGTCCAAACAAACACCGGAAATAAATAAAAAAGAATTCATACCAAATACCATCTGCCTCCTAAATTCTTTTGTATTCCTTTAATAAAGTACTAGCGCAGGGCCCGGCCCGTTGGGCGGGTAAACTAAACATAAGCGGCGCATTTGACAAACGTTGGAACATGAAATCAAATGAAAACGAATTCATTTTTTGGTCAATTTAAGTTACAAATTGTTCAGTTAAAATGTTTATACGAATATATGAAATTTAATAAGTGGGCTGTAATATTTGGAACATAATAATAAGCATCACATTGGTAAAAACCACAGGAGATAGATGGAGCAGCCAAGTAATAATCTATTCGGGGAAAGAGTTCAACATTCATAATTGGAACAACTATACAGAAATTATCTTTGAATTAAAGCACTGTTCAAGTACGTCACCCCCTCTACCAGAATAATTTGCGAAGAACCAAATCAAACTCATTGGTCTAGCCGTTGAAATCTCCAAATTCAATCATAAACTTCAATATATTCCCCCTGAGAGCAGCTAGGAGAGTCCTGAAGTCATTGGTCCATTCCTTGTCTGTAGCCTCAATGATACGGCTTGCTATCCACCGGAACTTGGTAGTCATAAACATGATAGAAGCCTCATGAGGACCAGTAGCAACAGTCAGCCTCACCATAAACTTGAGATGCACACTTGACCAAGAAACAGTAACATCCTTGACTGTTGCAGTAGTAAGGTACAAATTCCCCTGCAATATGAACCACATGAAAGCTTACATTTGGGAATGGTAAGGGGATAATTGATATTTTATTGGTCAAGTTAGAGCATTAGAGACGCAGTTACATCCAACCATGGTGTCCAGGCCAACAATTATGATATTCAATGGGAGCAAAATATGAATGTTGAAATTTTTGTAGGAGTTGACCGAGTGTACATATAAACTACCTGGTTGGTGAAATCAGTCTTATATAGATTCAGTTCCGAAATGGAACATATCTCACTTAACCATATAGCATCCTCCAACGTGTAGTCAATGGCCAGCGGGACATTTTCTATACTGTAAATAAAAAAAAATAATTCCAAAACATGAGGATAAGAATAATAAAAGAATTGATTCTATTGATCAAAGGTTAAACACTTACTTATCAAGCAGGGGGTGCACGTGAGGATAGTGCAAGTTGCAATATACTTTCGTTGCATTTGAGCCCACACAATATTCTTCCCCTAAAACCATAACATCTAAAAACTCAATTACCACTAATCTAAACTAAAACAACAGGTTCGAAAAATAGAATGAAAACCATGCAAGAGACCTGCGAAGTGGCGAACAACAACGGAAGTGAAGACAACTACTGTTCCTGGTAAAGGATCATTAGGTGTCACAGCTTGAAATTCGTCAATTAGACCATCCCATAAGACGATATCAATTATAGGTCCCCTAAAAATTTTTTAAAAAAAAGATGCATGAATGGGCTGCATACGGTAAGCACACTTCAAATGTAACCTGGACAAAAAAACAACCAACTGACTCAATCAATCTAAGCTGCACTCCCTTTCGCCGTAAAATAGCAGCATCTTCGAATAGGACCTCTTCTTGTTCAACAGTTTCAACCTCCCCAATTAAATCTGAGCCCAAACATATCGTTAGGCACACAATATGAAAACCAAACCGGCCAAATAAAGCTTTCTTTGAATTAGAAATACCAGACAAATATTCATGATTATGGACAGCAAAGGGAAGATCATTAGCAGCCAAAAACCGAAAGCTATATGTTGGTATGTCGGCTGCATTCTGGAGTTCCTCAATCACCGTATCATTATGAAAGCGGATTCAGATAGTTGCAGGAGCAACTCTATACGTATCATCATATTCTTGGACCAAAAAGTTGCTCAAGAAATAGATCCTTCCCACGTGAAGAAGAGGAGCAAACAACTGAACATTAAGAATATCAACCAAGGCCTGCATCTCTGTTCCCTAAAAGTCACGGTAAAAAAATCTTTGAGTATTTTTAGAATTGAATAGCGTACTTCCCACTCATGTAACGAATAGAAGGCTTATAAAATCAAAGTACCTGGTTGTCGAGAAACAACATGTGGATTTGGTCAAGCGTTACACCATCAGGCCTCATTGTATGCCATAAACGCAGGAGCCTGACGCGAACAGCCTGGTCATTGTCATGGAGGTTCAATTGGGCTAAATTGCGGAGAGCCATCACTGATACGGCACGCTGGAAAAGAGTCAATATTTTGGATGGCAGCAAACCTTTTCACGTGCTGGAAATGTTCTTTATATAGACTTGCAGGGAAGGAAGTTGGTTTAAGCTTGAGAATAGGTGGCATAGTGGAAGAACGTGGTGATCATGGCAGTTAATGACTTATTATTTGTATTTATAATATATTTTAATAGGAAAATGACAGGCCATATTGGCAAGCGAAAGTAGCAGTACATAGTAAGCATCGGCTTAGGAACTATTAACATTTTTTACCCTAAGACTTGTCTGGATTCTGACTAATGGTGTGAATGGTCTAATGCAAAGGTTGGTCGAATCATAAGTCTGGTTCTGCACATAGCAACCTTGATCTCGGCATGATGTGAAAATGGAAGCAGCCAATGATCCTTTCATTGATGCTAATTACCTGGTCAGAGTTGGATTAGTAATTATTAACATTTCTTTTCCTTATACTCCAAAATGAAATGGATCTTTGGTGATGTCCAAGTTGTTTAACTGTACTGGATTGAACTCTGAAATGTCATTCAATATGTTTCATTTGAAATTTGATGATGAATTTGCTGGTTTAAGAGAGTGCGGGATAAAGGGGCCCATTGTATGAGCATGTAATGGATGCTGAGATGAAAACATAGGATAGGAAAACCATGTAAGAAAGGCATGATGAAAATAAAGATGTGTGTAATTCATTATTTGTCAAAGGATGTGATAAAGCATTTCAATTTGCCAAATATTGATCGTTCACATATGCGGGTTGGAATTCAGTAGAGTTGAATAATTTGACGTTGTATTTTTTGATATCACTTGTCTCGACCAACTCCTCAACTACTGTTTTTGCATCCAAGAGAATAGGTACGTATATTGAAATCCATCAATCCTTGTATGGCACAACGACCCATTGTCACTGTGCAACACAACAAACGGGAACAAAGGAAAACCAGTAAACAGTTTCGACAAACACCCAGCAGTCTAGCAACAAAAGGAAATTGAACTGTTCTTCTACAGAATCAAAGTGGAACTACTAATAGGGTATTGGTTACATAACGTTCAACCCCTCAGATATCACTCTGGGTGCATCTTTCGTTTCAGTTTATTATCAGGTGTGATATCAACAGAAACGCCTTTGTCTGCCTCTTGATGTGCTGGATCTGGGATGGAAGGTTGCGATGAAGTTTGGGAGGACTCAACTCCACTGGTAATTGATGAACATGAGGCATCTTTGTGAAGAACAGAAGCTGGAGACTGAAATTAAAAAAATGGTGGAAAGTAGAAACAATTAATAGTAGGACTTTAAGAGGATTCAATGAAAGCTATTATTAATCAAGTACGAATCAGGTCATGCAAACATATGTCATAGTCATTGTACACAAAACAGTATAGTAGAGTTATAAGTCTGGAAGATCTAATGAGTAGCTCACCTGTTCTGTGGGTTCCAAGACTTTTAAGACGGTGAAATCAGCTTGTGAATCACTGTAGAGATTTAGCTTGAACTTGACATGGAATAGTTTGGTCTCACCAACTATTTGGAGTAGATCTGGAGGGGGTACCTCATTGTTCTGACCCGTCCTATTGAAAAGATCATTACCACTGACACCAAAGAAGCGTTCAATGAAGTTTATAATTCAAGGATCTGATGGAATTTATTTTGGAACTCAATGATATGGTATTTACTTGGCAGCTCTTGTTGGTGTTGGCTTGTTGCATTTGACACAGTAGTATTCTCCATGTCTTTCTATGGGTTTAAGGACACAGGTTGGACAGCCCATATAACACCAAAATGGCTTGATTCCTACGACTTTGCATTCAACAGCATACACACATTCCTAGTTGTAGTCGAAGTGAATTAATATTGGCGTATAGATTAGAGAAAACACCATAATGTAAAATTAGAGAAAACACCATAATCTAACCTCATTATCAGGGTCCAATTGAAGTTCCAGCAATTCCGATAGAGTAATATTAGGGATGAAGGGGGGTTGGGGTAATTCAACAAACACGGGCTGCTGTGGTTGCACATTCCTTTTTCAAAAGAAATAAATATGTTAATTTGACATTGGTTCAACAGTATGGTTCGGATATTCATTAGCAATTAAAAGAGAATACCTGGTTGTGAAAGCCTTTACTTCTGGGATATCAAGGTTGGGATACAACACTGTTGAACCCGAAGAATTAAAGCAAAGTTCACCTGAAAAATTAAATTGATGTTGTTCCTACTGATCAGTCACCCATATATCTCAAATGCAGCACAGTGTAAACAGATGTTGTACCTAGGAAGGGTTTGACAGAAACCGCAGTTACAACCAGTATGACTTGTTCATCATCACCAGGCTTGATCAACTTATCAAAGTCAGCTACAACTCTTCCCCAGATAATAACTTTGACAACATCCCCTCTGTAAAACAACGTAGGCTTAGGTTTGACAACATAAGTAATGCCTAAGCATGAGTGTAAATGAACACCATACAATGAAGTGACCCATATAAATGTATATGATCAGAGGCTGAATAACCCATGATCTAAATTTATACTGCCTAGAAAAAGTAGAACGTTGTACCCAAGCAATCATCAATCATTCATGTAACTCCAACTTCATATTGATACAACCGTAGCAAAGATAGCTCTTACTCAATTAGTTTCAGTTGAAGCTCCTTCCGAATGGTTTTCCTAGCAAGATTCGTTGTCTTGATGGCATCCGAGTGCTGTACTACTTGCCCAACAACATCTATACAAAGAAAAGTTAATGGAAATTAGACGCAAGCAAGCACAGAAAGGAAATCAACCACTGAATAAATTGCGGTTGTAACCTGAGAGGACGACCACATCATTCAATTTAGATGCCATCTCACTTGCTTTGAGGAATTTGAATTTGAAGGCAGGAATGGAAGGGACATCGGGAACATGCTCAACAGTAGTCTTCCGGGAGAACGACATGATATATGTATTGGCAATGGGGCGATATTTCAGTTGGGTCGTGTGAAGCTCAAAGTTTTTAATGGTGTAGACCTGCTGTTCCTTCAGCAATCGTTTGAAGTGTTCTTGCAGCACTGGTGGGATATGCACCCATATATCATTCCCCTGGGGATTTATAGAGACGAAATAAGACAGTCTGGATGATATGTGACGCAACTAAAGTTAATGTTAAACACAGCCGTACCTTGGCATCCATCAAGATGAGATCGAAATGCAGGACTTTATCAATCGTCACATTAACACCCAACCATGCCCTGGAGACGCGACAATGCCCTGACCAGAGTTGTTTCTCGGACTCAAGATCTCGGATGCCATTGAATGCCATGGTGTAGCTACCAATGTACATAAGCACTTAGTTATAGTGTAGGAATAGGAGGTTGGTTTGATGGAGGAATGAAGTGGGAAAAAAATTCTGTGAAGAAGAAGTTACCTGGCGGGATTTAGCAAGCGTCAACTGAAATATAAAGCAAAACACAGCATTGTATCTACGAATGGCTTCCCGGAAATGACGGCTCATAGGTGTAGAAGAATGTAATAATTCATTCAAAAACTCTGGTGGAGCACGTCTAGGGGGTAGTTTTACCTTTCCAGCCTTGCAACACAATGAGAAAGTGGGGTTAACACGACTCCTAGTAGGAACCGTACTTTCTTGCACCCACATAATTGCTGCACAGTATTGACAAATGCTTGTAGGCTCGCCCAGACTAAAAAGTTCCACAACAGGATATCCTACAATCAAAGTAGTCACATAAGATAACTCACACATGATGAATACGTATTTACAATGTACAAATATAAAATATGATGCCACAAACCATGGGAACGGGAGAACCCCCTCGGTACAGCATTAACCATCCGCCTTTTGTACAAATGACTCGCTCGCATTAAACGTTCCCTTTTTGTCCGAAGGTGGGAGATACATGAACTATAATCTGTGGTAACAAAGTTAATTATGCATGAACTAAATCCATTAGGACGACATGGAATCCTGCTCCGTGACATATACAACGCAATGCACATATGGACTATGGTATGCATATGCAAAATAGTCTAGATCACACCTTACAAAATAAAGAAACGCATTTAAAAGATACTAAGCTTACCATGTGGAATATATTCAACAGTACGTCACAAGCGCGCATTCAAGATCTCCCGTCGTCGTTTTCGATAGGATTGAGCTATCAAGCGATCAATATGCTCAACTTGTGATTGAAGGGTGAGTATTTCTGCAATTGAAATATACAAATCAAATTATCCTGATTTTGTGCCAAAGTAAACTTTAATTTAATGTACCAACAAATGAATCGCGGAACTACGTTGATTAAGACGATCCCTTTCAGCAGCGGTTTGTTGATTGGAAGGAGGTTTTGGCGGGTTGAATATAGCTCGCATGAACCCTGCAAAATACGACAGAATTAAGGCAGCGGGTATATGTTGTGTCCATTTTGAATACATACAATAACAGTGGAACATGGAAAAAACCAAAGAAATCAAATTACATTTGCCCTTTGAATTCCGACGGTTGGGAGCACTGGTTTGCACTGAAGAGCTTCCACCAGGTTGTTGATTTCCGGACATTATCTTGATTGCAATCACACTTAAGCATGAACCAGCAAGCTCTAATTGATCAAAAATAAAGGTTTACTTAGCGGTTTGTTGATTGGAAGGAGGTTTTGGCGGGTTGAATATAGCTCGCATGAACCCTGCAAAATACGCCATGAGGAGTTGGGGAATTCAATTGGAGGAGTAGCAACTCCCACCGCCCACGCGTCCCTCACAATTGCATATGTAGTATTGAAGTGCAGGGCTTGAGACCGAAATCGATATGGAGAAAGAAATTAACACGGCATGGACTGCCACGGCAGCTGAATATGGGTTCCGAGAGATTTCGATGGAAGCATTTCACCAGCAGTCTTTGGGCCGACTACGTCAAGGGGGAAGAGTTTGGGCCGGATACTTCAGGGGGCAACAGCCCGGTCCGACTATATAATAAACTGACCCGGTCCACCGCAGAATGTGTTGGAGGTGAAACGCACAGTTTTATTTAAATGTGAATTGCCTAAAGTGCCCTTCCGACAAACCCTCTGCGGGCTGGAAATTTGAATCCCTGCAAACTAAACACTTGTTTTGGCTTCATATATCTTATAGATGCTGCCTTGTATTCGCTCCACTTTCACCAATTTCCCATATTCGTCCATTTCATTAATTACATGTACATTTGAACCCCATAAATTCTGGTTTTAATGTTTGTAACTAGAGTTGTTTGATTTTGATTTAACTGAATTGTTTAGTCGAGATTACAATCACTTAGAAATACCAACTGAAATTGGCATTTTGACTCTTTTGAGACTTATCAATTAGCTGAAAGCCGCCCCTCAAAAAAAAAAACAAAACAAAACAAAAAAAAACAAAACTGAAAGCCTGAAACCAATCAAATTGGTTCGGCTAAGTAGTTATCCGACAATCGGATTAAGTACCTTAAATATCCGATTTTGATTTTCGATTTAAAATCGTATCGCAATCAACGAATAACAGACCAATCAGGTCTACCTCCTGCGAGAACAAGGAAAATTACAACGTTGGGGTAAAAGAGAGTTGCAGACTGCATCAAATGAAAGGTTTACTTACATAGTTACATGTTATCACTTGCCAATTCTCTTCTCTCGTTACTTTGCTGTCACTGGCCAATTTCGCATCTCATAAATCGTGGAGTTGTGGTTCTAACCTTGTGGGCTGGTCTTCAAAGTTGAGAGAGGAACACAAATACCAATATCAATCATTCATTAACTACTTTCCACCCAATTGTACACATTTAATGTAGGTATTTTCATCTTTCCATTCAATGGAAGGGATAGAGAAGGAAAGGAAGTGACTGAGGTATGAGGTTAGAATAAAAGGGGGCATGTGGAATAGGGCAGTGGCGTCGACTGAAGTTGTCTCGTCCGATGACAAAATAATGAAGAGGAGAGAGCGATGGGATCGAGAACGGTGGGGCACCGACCTCACAATCGAGAGGACGATATTGAGAATGAGGATGGGAGAGCGAAGAAGGGAGGGGAGGTCAGGGTGTTGAGACTTGAGAGTTGAGAAACTCTCGATATCAATGGGGAAGGAAGGAGTCGGGGCCTCGTCGTTTAGATTCAGAGTGACTGATTTTCAATTGATTGATTAGTCACCTTCTATGTCTCTCGTAAGATGCATTCATCATGCTAAAGATATGATGAAACCCTTAGACTTTCTATGGTGGTGCACATGCCTTTTATTGGGCGTATTTTCAGGATTTTGAATTTTGCATAATTTTTACTGAACTGTGTATGGTATATCAACAGTGTAATTTATAGCTGAAAAGTAAAACTGCACCCCCCATTCAAAATTTCCTGCCCATAGAGTGATTTTAGGAAGCTGATGTGGCAGAGTGTTAAGCGGGAAAAATAAAGGAGTCCCGCCTGATTTCAGAACAAAAAAACTGTCCACTACCCACCTTTTCTCCTGCCATGCCCACGTTCTCATTTAATTTGTATTTATTTTTTATTTTCCAGGAAGGAAATAGTCCACTGAAGAAGCGTGCAAAACAACAAAATCCAGAGGCAAAGCTCCTTCCTCTTCCCCTTCGCATCAGTTCCTTTGTTTTTTCTACTGTTATTAAGAGAGAATCTGAGGTGGGAAGAAGAAGAAGAAGTTGTTGTCTGTCTGTCCTCTTCCCTTATCGGTTGCGCCCGACCATCGCGTTTGATGGTCCTTATCTGTTAAATTGCTCGAGTTCGAGGTCTAAGTCGGTTCCTCGAAATTGGTGATTGGAGATGACGTAAGAGAGCCCATCTTCGCCGAGCTTGAGTTGAGCCGGCTGGTCGACGGGTTGAGGCTGTGCGGAAACCTGGGGGTTGTCTTCAGATCTTCGAGTTTGGAGTACTTGGATCTCCGATCAAGTATCACCGGGCGGAGACGGCGTCCCCACAGGCCTGAAATTGCTCCTGGTATTTCGGGGCGGCGACATTCGGGTCGATTCAGCGGTATTGAAGCATCAGGCGCGGCGGATTTCATCCTCGACTCCCCGCAGCGAGCGCCGCTGCTTCGAGTATTCACTCATTGGGATAAGCGGAGCTCTGTGGGAAGGCGATGATTGGAGATCCCAAAGACAAGATATGTGAAGTTGTGGAGAGTCTTAATGCGGATTTGCTGGTGATGGGCTCCAGAGACTTCGGTGCTATCAAAAGGTGATGTACTTGAAACTAAGCCGTTCATTATTGGTTGATGGTGTTTGGTGATTGGGGATGCCATATACTGGTGTCCTTTTGAGCTCTAGATGTTGATGGGTTTCCTTGGGATAGATTCTGTTCTGTGGACGAAGAGTTGTAGAGATAATTGCAGGGTCACAGGTTATGTAGAAGCTAATGTGTAAACAAGATTCAATGGTTTGGTAGAGACAGGCCTTCAAATGGTAGATTAGGGTAGATCATGTATGAAGTTATCTTAAATATGTGTTTATTTGTGAAAACATCTTAGCTTCACTAGGACTGCTGTGATCTTATCTTACACAAGAACACAAGTGATGTGCTAACATCTGGTGTTCGTCGACAGGATGTTCTTGGGGAGTGTAAGCAACTATTGTGCAAACCACGCACAATGTCCTGTCATTATAATCAAGGGAAAGGGCAAGGAGGAGGAAACTTCTTCATAGACAAATAAGGTATATCCATATTTCTGGGTCGTTACTTCTAGGCCATCAGGTTAATTTCATTGTCACAATGATACTCTAGGGTAGAAATATATTCTCTCTGCGACGTGTTTGTTCTGTTTATTAGTTCGAATGTATGACTTTGTTTACTTTCAACAACCATTCTGGCAAGTCTTACCAACGGGTTATGCTTTCCGACCCCGAGTTATCTGTTTGAGCTGAATCACCTTGCAACTGCTTTATATTCTTGACAACGCATCCTTTATGAATCGCGCCTTACCTCTCTGTGCATTGTTTCCGGTCCATTCTTCTCCTTTTCTGCAAAATAGCTTCCTAGCAGCTTCATCGTCGGTTCAGGTGTGTAGGTATCTGGATGAACTGGATATTCTTTTTGAAGCTTTGGACCATTCAAAGTGCATTAGCCGTCTGCTTCTTACACTAATCCATGATTGCCAATTATTTTTGTAATGATCTTGATTGTAAGACAAACATATAAAGTCGAGAGAGCTATATCGGATTTGATTACATGGAGTCGGTTCTCTTTTCGACTTCATGAAGGAAGACAACTATAAGCGAGAAACCTTTTGTACTTGACATGCCTGTTTTCATCTTTAAGATATAACTAATTTCTGTTTGTTGTGTTGTTCTTGCGTTGTTGCAAAATATTTACTGGTCTACACTGTAACTTGGAAGATTTAATATGGAATCGAGACGTGTTCTTGTGCTTTTTGTGTTTTGGTGAGTGGTTTCTAAACTGAATTTATTTTCACACAGGCTTGCTGAGCTCACTTTTATGTTCTCAGTGAGATTCAGCTACAAATAGTCATATACTGGTATGCTTTCAGCCTCATTCGAGCTCTTCCTAGACTCCCTATCAGAACCAAATGAAAAAGTTGAGGAGTTTGGGTTGGAGGATTCTGCAATTCTTGTGTTGGGGTGAAATTCAAATTGCATAAATTCTTTGTTTTTGTTATACCTATGAGGATCTGATCATGTAGTGAATTGTGACATGAAATTTTGAAGGGTTGAGTGAAAGGTGTTAACATATGGACTTTAGTTTATGAGCGTTCCCCAACCGTGTTAATTAACCAATACTCTTTGTACTGTTTACATAGTCGATTTAGATTTCGTATCACTATATAATTATGAGAAACTGAGTAGGAGCTGAATGGGCTGGAAATATAGTTCATCATACTTTTTGGTATTTCAATTAGCAGCCATGACTTTACATAGCAGAATGCTCCAATTCTTTCTTTTTGGTATGTGCTAATTCTGTGAATAAAGGCAGAAATAATTTATGTTTTACTCAGACCACAACATATTAAGGTTTACCTACTGCAATTCAGGCTACTAAAATGTTGTCTTTGAGATTTTAGCTGCCATATTTTGTCTTTAGAATCTCTATCAGAGTTGCCTTAACAACATATTCTGATGGGATATAGTTGAAGTGTTAGGACAGCTAAATTAAAATAATTTCTCCTATTTTGTTTGTCATTGCCCTTAACTTTGCTTAATTGCTTCTCCTGATGTAGCGAAATAGATGAAAGAAGCAGTGAAGTCTCTCATCATTAGAGTGTTGAACCAAATAGGAGCACGTAGAGGTGGCAATTAGGATCCAAATCCATGAATCCAATCCAATCCATCCACCAAATTATTCACTTAATCCAATCCATTTAAATTCAATCCATATGATCCAAATCCAATTGGATTGGTGGATTCATGGATCAATCCATGAATCCATATGACAAATTACGATTTAGTACCTATATTTTTTATATTTACATTTTGGTACCTAAAATTTATATTTTTATACAAAAAATATCATTGTAAAATTACATTTTGGTACCTAAAATTTTTCATTAAGACATTTTAGTACCTAAACTTTTCAAAATTTACATTTTGGTCCAAACCTTGGGTGTCATTTGGATTCATGGATCACTCAACCAATCCATTGGATCCAATCCATTTGATTCATGGATCCACCAATCCAATCCACGAATCCGATCCAATTGCCACCTCTGAGCATCGTAAAGTGAAATGAGGGGAATAATCAAACTATTCTTAGATAACTTGGTGGAGTTCGCCAGTTTTTATTAAGTCAATTGCTATAGGTTTCTTAGTGAAAGTGCACTATGATCAATAGGTTTGCTATATCTTCATTGCTATATCTCATTCAAAAATTAGCAATGTCACAATTATAAGTAGTGGCAAGATTACTATTGATTCTTTAAAAAAATATTGCGAATGTTTCAAATTATTTGAAAATTTTAATGAAATGATTATTATGAACTAATTATAAAATTCGTCCAACCAACGGGTCGGGTAAAAGCTAGTCTCCTTGATAAGTTTTATCATACCAAAAAGAAATAATCGAAAGTTTCAGGAAAATGTTTGAAGGTGTGACATAAGCAAGAGTGTTGGTTGATAGAGCCAAAGTCCATCAAAATCACAATTAATATAGATTTTAAAACACAGTAACAAGCGTGGTCAAATTTACAAACATATTTTTTAGATGGAGTATTTTCTCTGTATCCATTAAACATCCTAGAGAGTAGAGTCCTAGCCCAATCCTTCTTGTAATAATTAAATAATAATATACATAATAACATTTCAAAAATAAAAAACATAGTCGTGCGAGAGACGTATAAATATAATGGATAAAGTAAGCAGCCCGTGGGGCCACGTAGACAGGTGATTTCCGGCAAGAGAAAGAGAAAAAAAATTATATAAATAATAATTTAGTAGCACAAAAAATTCAGCCGGGGAAAAGGGGATTTCTCTTTATCTCGTGTGTGAGGCGCCACGAGCAGTGTGCTTATCGCGCGATATGATAAGTACGAAACAACAGTATTCTTCTTTTTTTGAAAAAAGCTTTTTCCAAAGCGGAAAGAGAGGAAGAAAACCACTTTCGTTTTTTTTTCTTTTCCAATTATCTTTTTAGTTTTGAAAAAAGTCTTCATAAATAATAATAATAACAGTTTTCTTTATTTCTCGTCATCGTTTTCGCAGAACCACCGCACGTCAGTTTCGTTGGTGACGCCAACGGTTCTAATCAGAAGAACGTTTTTTGTTTTCTTATAGGGGAGGTTCCAAGCGGTAAATCACATTTTGACACCTAAACTATGTCATTTTGTTAGAACCACTCCTTTTTCCCCACTTTTTTCCATTCACATTCCTTTCATTTATGTTCATCGATCACATGTTTCTTTTGGGTTTGAAGAAGTTTTGATGGCTAGGGACAACGCTTGTTCGCAGTTTCCCCAGTCAGCAGCGTACTCTCTAGAAAAAATTTATAGTCAAAATTCCACTACCATAGAATATTTCGGACTAGCTCACCGACAAGAAATTGTATTCATAATCGATATAAGTGGTGTCGTCAATGACAAAAATAGACAAATCATTCCTTTTCAATGGACATATCAATTGGGAATATCGAGGAATGACATTCAATAGCAGGGAAGAAGACATACTTACTAACCAGGGAGAACCGGAATCGAACCATCTGAGTTTTTTTTTTTTTTTTTTTGTCGAGAGTGAAAGTCACTCGACTTGGCCCACGACTGCCGAAATACTTACGTTGACCATCGCGAAGGCGAAGCATTAGGAGTGGTGATCTGGATGAGGAACGATGTTTTTTCGAAATGTTTGCTCCTTCTCTTAATCCCTCATAAACAAAGGAAGTAAGGATTTAGGTGAAAAACGATGATTTGAGTCCTTTTTATACGAGAGACTCGAGGTGAGTCGGTATAAGCAGACCTACATATAATGGAAAATAGATGAAAAGAAAGTAACAAAAGGAGTGATTCGAAAGATAAAAACAACATGGTCCAGGGGTTAAAATTGTAAGTTTGCAATGAAAGTGGTTAGTATAAGTGACGAAAAAAGTGATATCACTAAATTGAAATGAGTGAACAAGAGAAAAGATCCTTTGAGTTCGGTTTGAGGCTTGTTTTGTTTGTTGGGTGAAGGAGGCTGTGGTAGCCTACATAACGCTCCCAGCGTAACTACGGTGCGCCGCTTCGAAGCCCAGGTATAATTATCCTCTCAGAATAAATACAAAAAGCGATGATGCCGACCTAGTACTAGGAGTGCAATTGGGAAAAATAAAAAAGAAAACCCTAGAAATAGGAATACCCGTTTTGGTTTAATTGGGAACTGGATCTTCGTGAGAACTCAAATGGACGCCTAGCTCCGGTCAATTTGACCGCAATTGGATTGGATGGAGCTTTTTGCAGAAAACCTTGTACATATTTGACTATTTAGTATTTTATATGATTGATACCTAACCTAATAGAGGCTTTGCATTTCCCCATCTTACTATCGTGGTTTTCGGATATCCATGACTGTCATTAAAAAATCAGTCACCCACACCAAGTAAATGCTTGACAGAAAATTTCAAGTTATAAAAAAAAAAAAAATCTAAACCCTGATTAAGAGCAATTTCAATATATATATGATATAGTTTAGTAACAAATACAATGATTCACACTTCTATAAATAAAAATAAAGTTAAAACGAAGGTATTTGATTTATGGTGTTTTGGAACAAAATTATATTAAGCTGCTCCTACTCCTGTATATGGAGGTTCGATGATAGCTCCAAACCACGACTATGACTACTTTTGCATAAAAAAAGAAGATAAAACTTGATTTGGTTCTAGGAACTCTTGTCCCTGTCGACCTCCACTCATATTTATAGCCATGGGGTAGTAATCGCCATATAGAATCGTCATCTTGATAACTACCATGAAGAGCCGCTCTCCCCTCTCCCTCATACGTGGCTGATGACTGACGTGCATGTCTTCCAATGTGGTAGGGTGAGTGGTCGTTGCGTCCTCAACTACCTAAGTGCTTCTTTTGAAACTGTCATAGGTCTTAAGAGTATAGCTTGCTACATCTGGTCTTGTTCGAAATCTCTCCCGTGTGATGAGATATTGTGTCAATATCTCGTCTTGTGATGAGCTAGCTAGTAGTGTCTCAGGGAGGTGAGAATGGTCCACTTCGTGACTTGGTCGCAGTCGTCTCATCTCGCGTCCATGGATTCCTCGCAACATACCCATGACCCTCTTGTCTTGTGGCCATGGACTTCTCCCAACACGCCCATGACTCTCTTGTCTCGCGATCATGGACTTCCCAAAACTTAGTGTACTTTTGGACACACAAACTCGTGACTATAAGGTGTGAGCGTGTGGGCCGTGGCATAATCTCCATTGACGAGAAGGCCATGCCTCCGTTGACTCACGCTCGCGTGCTACTTAGCGACTTCAGCTTAAAATATCTATAACTACAGTCAGAGATCCAACTCAAGTTAAGTTAATTGTTGTAATCAATCTAATCTTGTAAAAGCATAAAGTAACTTGCAAATAATCAATATCGTCATAAGATCATTTTTCGTGTAAATAGTATCCAACAACTATGTTCCAATTCGGTTGTTGGTTTGGGTTCTCCGCGAACAAAGTAGTAATTGGAGGCTAATTTTCGTCAGCCTAACCAACCCCCTTCAATGTTTTGTCGATAAGATATTGAACGAAATTCTTTAGGGAAACAAACATCATTGAGACTTTCTCCTGTTAAATGCTATTTTTTTCTATTTCAGCCGGCTAGTAGTGCTCCCTCCTCTGCTTTGTCGGCAAAATTGGCATCCTGCCAAAGGTCCCCAAAACAATTCCTTACAAGGTAAAGCCAACGGAAAAGAGAAAATAATAAGGGGAATTTTGCTTTCAGAAAGTTAGAAAAAATATATCTATATGTCACTTTCAAGTTTCAATTTAGGAGTTCTGTTTTTATAGTCTTTTTTTTTTGTAGCCCAATATAACATCATAATACGATTTATTAATTTTCTTAAGAGTGAGATTAATTTTTTCATTTACCATACTGTTTTTAATTTGCTTGTATTTTTTTTAACTCAAATAACAAAATATTTAGATGCAATGAGTTCATTACGATTTGCAAAATGACATTCATATTTTTATATATTTTGATAAAGCATACCATCTATTACCACTCGTTACCACCATGTTACCACTTTCATTTTAACTCAAATTTTGAAAATGTTTAAACAGAAGAAATGAGTTTATCGTGATTTATTGTGAACTATAACTCTTTGGAGAAAAAATTTCAAAGATCAAATATACCACCATGGTATAAGGTGGTAACTGGTGGTATACGATGGTGAAAAGTGGTTAATGATCATTAGTATATTTTTATTATAATGTATACAACCATTCTACACCACGATATACTTACATACGACCATGATATTACTTTCATACCACCATTATATAATCGTATGTACTACTCAACATTACCATCATAATATAGACTATAGTATATTTGTTCCAAACTGTATAAATGGCAATATTATTTTGAAGAACACTGTTAATACATAAAGTAAGAAGACGGGACAAAAAACTCTGGGAGCTCCGTAATTTTCGGAGAGACGATTTGTTCCACGGACACTTTGCTAGGGTTTTCTCGAACGGCATTGACGGCGGGGGCCTCGCCGCCGCCTGATGGGGATCAAGGGGGCTCTTCCCCGGCGGAGTCGATGACGGGACAACGCCGACCGCGTCCTCCTCTCCCAACCCTAAAGGGGATAGGGAGACTCAACAAAGCAAGAAACGGGTGAAACCAACGGTACCGGAACCACAGAGCTTCAAAGACTCCGACGTGCACTTCGTTGATGCTATTCCGAGTCCAGATACGGAGAAGGGCAGCTACCATCGAGAGCAGCCGTCCCCGAAACATGCATGGGGATCAGGGGGGGTGCTGCCCGACGCCTGTTTGGAGACAGGCAGAGGTTGGATCCTTGGTATATCGCAGACTCAGACTCCGAAGACATAACAGCTGGTATAAGGGAATATGGCAGGGAGGAAGGTTTTGAAGCGGATGACGACCCGCTCTGTCCTAGTATTCACTTCTCGACAGCAGAAGAGCGACAGTTCTGCAGGGAGTGGCGCTCATCGCTGGTCGTCAAGGCTCTAGGTCAATCGGTGTCGTACACTGGCATCTCGAAAAGGCTGAACGATCTGTGGGCAAAGGCGGGCGGAATCCAAGTCTCGTCAGTTAAGAATGGATATTACTTGGTTCGGTTCACGAGCGGGATTGACTACGAGCGTGCTCTAACGGGTGGACCATGGATGATGGGAGACAATTATCTCACGGTCCATATGTGGGACAAGCATTTCCGGTCCTACAACCATGAGATATCGTCTACCCTGGTCTGGGCACGCCTGCTGGACATACCCATTCACTTCTTTCACAAGGAGGCGGTAATGAAGATCGGTGGCCGCATAGGGAAACCATTGCGAGTTGACCAAGCAACTGCTACAGGTGCTCGACTAGACTACGCTCGGGTTTGTGTGCAAGTGGACTTAACCAAACCGTTGCTTTCCCAATTCAAAATCCATGGGGTGACCTACTACATACAATATGAGGGACTCGAGAAGATTTGCCTTAACTGTGGGAAGTACTTCGAGCGCTCGAAATGCTACTGCACGGCTGTCCCGGACTCGATGGATACCGAGTCTACCATACCGCAAGAGACATCACAAGTGAAGGAACCAGAGAGGACATATGGGGAATGGATGATAGCCAAACGCAGACCTAGGACAGTGCGGAAGGAGACGGTTGGCCAGGCATCCAAGGGGCCCACGAGAGCCAGTCAGGGAGATCAAGCAAAGGGAGGTTCACGGTTTAGCGTACTGGCCACCGAGGAGACCCAGGTTAACATGGAAGAACCTATTGAGCAAATTAATGGAAAAGACAGCTCAGGGCGCGAAAAGGCAATGGCCAATCAACACGTCAAGAGCACTGGAGGTGACAGAGTTAAGACCAAGGAAGTAGGAGAGAGTGAACATGTGCATGGGGGGGGGGGGGGGGCGAAGCCCGTGAAGGCCATGCAAACTACGTCACCGCAGCTGACTAGAACCGATCGCACGACGGGAGGAGTGCCGAGTACCAGGATAGTTAACCCTTCAGAACTTGCAACTACATCAGCCCCCCCAGCCGACCAAGTAGCTCCACTGTCTGAAAATAACCAGACCCTCGCCTCAGCAGCATGGAGGCGTCCCCCGAATTTGGTGGAGATGCAGAGAGAAGAAAACCATCCTATCCAACCTGAACAAGAGATGTCAACCGTGGGAGGACATTTGGAGGGGGTCACCCCGACCAACGTGACACAAAAAGGGGCCTAAGATATCCACCTCACCTAATGGATCCGCGTATTTTTGCTTGGAAATGCAGGGGAGCTGGGAGTAGGAAATTCATCCGGGTCTATAAGGAATATAAGCGGTGATATAAACCCAACATAGTGATTATTGTGGAGCCTCGAATCAGTGGGGCAACCGCGCAAAACGTGATTAATGAGATGGGATTCGATAAGCAGATAATAGTTGATGCTTCGGGATTCTCAGGGGGTATTTGGCTTCTGTGGAATGAGGCGGATTTCGCTATTAACAGGGTTGATAGCTACAGCCAATACATCCATGTACGTGTGAATATGTCAGGGAGACCAGAGAATCAGTGGAATCTCACGGCTGTGTATGCAAATCCGGCACCTATCCAACGTCGTCATCTTTGGGAGGCACTGAGACGGATCGTCGAGGAGCAAGAGCTTCCGTGGTTAACTGTTGGTGACTTTAATTCGATCCTCCACCCATCAGAAAAATTGGGGGGAGCTCCGTTTGATGCTAGCCGGATTCGGGATTTTCAGGACTGTGTGAATGATGCGGGGCTAGTGGATTTGGGTTTCAATGGGCCCTCGTATACTTGGTTCAGAAATGGGGTACGCGAAAGGCTTGATCGAGCCCTATCGAACAACAGTTGGACGACGTCCTGTCCGGAAACTTCTGTGCGCCACTTACCCAGAATAAAATCCGACCACCGACCGCTCCTGGTGACTACGAACCCCTCTACACAACCAGGAGGGCCTTGACCTTTTCGGTTTCTAGCGGCTTGGCTAACGCACGATGATTTCAAGAACATGCTCGAGGCAGCGTGGGCCAAGGGGGACTCCTTCCTCCAGTCAGCCGAAGCTTTTGCTAGTGACGCAACACAGTGGAATGCACATGTGTTCGGCCATATCTTGAGAAGGAAAGAAGCGCTCTTGAAACGAATAGAGAGGCTGGAGTTCAGGGACGGTGTTTCGTCTTTGTCCGCTCAGTTGGAGAGTGCAAGAGAAGAGCTTGAGATGGTTTTGTTTCAAGAGGAGTTACTTTGGTGTCAGAAGTCTCGCCTAGAGTGGATCTCGTCCGGTGACAAAAATACGTCCTATTTCCACTCTAGGACCCTGGCGCGTAGAAAGAGAAACTGCATAGTAACCTTGCAGAACCCGGCAGGGGACTGGGTGGACGATGAGTCGGAACTCCAGCAACTAGCCAGGTCGTTCTTCGAATGGTTGTATACAGATGAGAACGAGACTGCTATCCCTTTTCCTCGAGATTTTCCTGTCTTGGAGACCAGGGAATGGCAGGATCTTGCGAGGCAACCGACTCCGGAAGATTTTCTTCAGGCAATCCGATCGATGGGAGCGTTGAAATCTCCAGGCAAGGATGGCTTGAACCCGCTTTTCTTCCAGCGGTGTAGGGAGACGATTGGCTCTTCGGTAACAGACCTTCTTAAGAGGTGTTGGGACCAGCCGAGCCGCATTCGAGATATTAATGCCACCGTCCTGGTATTGATCCCTAAGGTGACGACTCCAACTGCGATCAAGCAGTTCCGCCCCATCAGTCTATGCAATGTGGCATACAAATTCTGACGAAGACCATTGCGGAGAAGCTGAAACCTTTGATGCCTCAGTTCGTCCATGAGACCCAGACAAGTTTCGTTCCAGGCAGGCACATAACGGACAACATCTGCATTCTACAGGAAGTGGTGCATTCTATGCGGGCGAAGAAGGGAAGGAAGGGTTGGATGGTGCTCAAGGTTGACCTGGCAAAGGCGTACGACCAGATCCGCTGGGAGTTTGTGCGAGATACCCTGGAGGCGGCAGGGGCCCCTGCGAAGCTGATTGAGGTGACTATGGCCTGTATCACATCAGCCACCATGCAAATTCAATGGAACGGGGGTCTTACCGATCCGTTCATCCTCGAGAGGTCTTAGACAGGGATGCCCTCTTTCTCCCTATCTTTTTACACTTTGCATGGAACGTTTGAGTCATCTTATTAACGATTCTGTTAGGGATGGGAATTGGCAACCTATCAAGTTGACCAGTGACGGGCCAGCCCTTTCACACTTGTTTTTTGCAGATGACTTAATCTTGTTTGGGGAAGCGTCGACGGAGCAATCTCAGGCCATCCTCCAGTGCTTCGAGCGGTTTGGGGCAGCCTCGGGGCAGCGAGTGAGCAAGCCGAAATCTCGAATCTTCTTCTCAAGCAACGTGACGTCGGACAGGAGAGCTGCCCTGAGCGCCGAACTAGAAATTCCGCAAACATCGAACCTCGGCCGATATTTGGGAGTACCGGTCATTCATGATCGGGTGTCCAAGGCAACTTATATTGAGCTGATAGACAGGATTGACAGGAGGCTTGCAGGGTGGAAGGCAGAGATGATGAGCTTGGCAGCGCGCATTACACTCGCGCAGTCGGTTCTCTCTTCGCTTCCTTCGTACACAATGCAGACATCCTTTCTCCCAGTCAGTGTCCGCGAGTATATCGACAAAAAGGTTAGAGCCTTCATCTGGGGGGAGCACGGAGGGAGGAAGAAAGACCCACCTGGTGGATTGGGACACGCTCTGCAGGCCGAAGGATGAGGGAGGTCTGGGTATGCGATCGGCTACCAGGACTAACGAGGCTTATATGATGAAGATAGCCTGGAGAATCCTAACTAAACCAAACGAGCTGTGGGCACGAGTTATATCTCATAAGTACATGCGTTTGACCGAGGACGGATGGATACCGCGCAGGACAGGGAGAGTCTCCAACTTATGGCGGGGGGTCTTGCGAGTGTGGCATAAGATGGAGGAGGCGTCGGTGTGGAACGTCCGCAATGGACGCACAGCCAGGTTCTGGATGGACCGTTGGCTAAACGACGGAGAGCCGCTGATTTCCTACTCCCAAGTCATTCCGGAGTCGGCGAGGGACATCCCCGTGCGGATTTTGTCCTCAATGGTGAGTGGAATCGTGAATATATTGACCATGTCTTACCAGCTGTTGTGGCTTCGCAGGTTTACCTCCATCCGGTCCCGATGGAAGAAGAGGAGGACGTGCGCTGCTGGCGATTCACCCCAGATGGACGGTTCTCCTTCAAAACTGCCTATGAGATGACGGGGGAGGAAGAACAGGGCCACCTACACCGACATCCCAAGTGGCGTACTACCTGGCGGATCCCGGCGATGCAGAGGATGAGAACTTTCATGTGGCTGGCCAATCACAATCGGCTACTTACAAATGCGGCACGGAAGAGGAGACAGCTCACGGGGAACGACGATTGTAAGACATGCGGAGGAGGCCCGGAAACCACGATACATGTTCTCCGGGATTGCCCATACGCAAGGGAAGTCTGGTCAGGGTTGCTGCACGCCGAACCAGACCAAGATTTTTTTGAACCTAGCCCCGAACGCTGGATCTTCCACTATACTTCAGGCCGTGGTCAATCTATCGACAACACGCTTTTCACGTGCATGTGCTGGTTACTGTGGAAAAATCGGAATAATTTTTGCTTTCAGGGTAAGCTGGACACCTGGGCTCACATTCAGGCTAGCTCGATGCGGATTCGGCAACAAATTATCACCGCCGCGGAGAAAGAACGAGAGGTGATCGGGGTTGGGGGGCTCCGATCGCCTACGATGATTCAATGGCAACCACCGCCTCAGGGGTGGGCGAGCTTAAACACCGACGGGTCAGTGATACTTGCACCAGCAAGCAAGGCGGCTGGAGGCGTCGTCAGGAGGGACGATGGCCGATTCATCACTGGTTTCTCCATGAACCTTGGGGGGGGGGGGGGGGTTCTATCACGAGCGCCGAGCTAGCAGGGATTGTGCACGGGTTACAACTTACCTGAGAGGCAGGAATTAGGAAGGTCATTCTACAGACGGACTCTACAACGGCTTTATCACTCATAGAGACAGCGTCTCCTTCACACTCACACTTCACAGCTGTGGCGGAAATCCGACGTTGGCTAAGTCGTGATTGGCAGGTTCAGATCCACCATGTCTTCAGAGAGGCGAACGTGGTAGCAGACCACCTACTAACTCGGGACACAGTTTATCGGTGGGGCTTCATCGAGTTACAGCACCTGATAGTTCCCTAGCGTACTGGCAGTATCATGATTATTTGGGGATTCAAACTCTTCGTTTTGTTCCTGTATAAAGGTTGGGACGCCCTTTAAGCGTCCCGCGTTTCTAAAAAAAATAAGAAAAATACATACCCATTAAATATTTTTTTTTTAATCATAGTCAGATGAAATAGTAGATAGATATGATTACAAAGAGTAAAATAAACGTCAGTCGATACTAATCGAACTGGCGATGAAAGAGCCCTTTATGCCACAAAATGGGTAGCTCTGTTAGTTCCCTAGGAAAATAGCGAAAAAACACTAAAATCCATAAAAAGGATATGGCTTCACTCTGTCAAGACCAAACCGTTAAGGTGATCGAACCACGTGTATTTTGCCCAAGCTTAAACATCCATTATGTCAATCCACAAGGCAAAGAAACGACTTCTCATTCTTCCTTCCTTCTTTGACCAAGGAGTTCCATGCCAGATAAACATGCTGACATGTCCACCTGCAGAAAAAACAAAGAAAAAGGAAGCCACAAGCAAAAATCTCAAGAAGCCCAAGCTTAAACAATTAAGAAGTAATAACTTCACAAAGGAGGTACTAGAAGACCCAAATAAAGCAGGACAGGCGGCGGGTTTGGGCAGCTGGCGGGCGTTCCATCCCACAGCCCACAACTCTGCTTCGGATAAGGATGAAGGGGACCTGGACAGGATCGGACACGTGGCGGGCGCCTCGCATGCACGTGGTGCCCTCGCTGGCAAGAAGCTATCTCTGGTTTGGTGTCAGCGACAACCCACCGGAAAGACCGAATTCAGGTGCGATGGAAAGCGGTGGCTGGTGGCCTCTTCGAAGCCATCGCCGGCGGCGGGGAGAAACGCTCTGCTCCCGGAAAACGAACAAGGCTATTTAGCCATAGGGAATCCGGGCAGCGGGCAGGCAAGTGTCGAAAGAGCTCTAGGCAGAGCCAACTAGCGGTGCTGAGCGACGGAGAAAAAGATCGGCATCTCCGGCTAGGAAATTAGCCACTCCCTCACTGCCTCCACCGCACGCAGAGGCGACGATGGCCGAAGAAGCTGAGTTGAAGCTCCTGCAGGCAGAAAGCCAAACACAAAAAACAAAAAAATAGCAAAGGCACTACTAAATGAACAGGAATTAAAATCAAAGCCCCCAAATGAACGCCACAACGCTAGCAGCGGCAAAAGAGCCGATATATCCACAAGAGAACACGCAAGAGGACTAATCCTCTTAGCAAATCAAGCAAAACGAAATGGGGAGGAAAACATCACCGATGCGAATCTTTTTGTGTTACGAAATGGGGAGGAAAACACTACTAAGGGGTCGTTTGCTTGTGGGATTTGGGTGATGGATTTGGAACCCAAATCCCAAGCATCATGGAGTTGACACAAATCCTTTGTTTGTTGAGGGACACAAATCCGTGGGGTCCACGGATTTGGACCCATTTTTTAGATCCAAATCCGTGGACCCCACGGATTTGTAAATCCCACATTTCATTTGGGATTTGACAATGGAAGGAAAAAATGTGAGACAAATCCATCACAAATCCATGATAAAAAATCAACTAAACAAACAATGTACTCTTCCAAATCCATGATGCAATAAATCCATCATAAATCCAAAGGTTTTTGAAACTCAAAACCTTCATTTTCAAATCCAACAAGCAAACGAGCCCTAAGTTTCTTTTGAATCTCTGGATGTAATGTAACCATTAAATAAAATTTGGCAGAAAGGTTATTGATGATCAATAACCAATCAGTTACTGGACTAGATCCGCATTGGACGGTAGGTCCGGCAAGACACCTGACACAAGAGCCGACCCCACCAATTAATTGTTTATTAGTTTAACTCCACCTGCTGCTTTTCTCATCCTAAACTTGATTAATAAGGATCATACGTGGCATTATTAATTCGTATTATCATTATGAAATATTAATAATTGGACCGGCCCCCCAAAAGTAGAAGATAAGGGGAAAAGACAACGGGGCCCAGAATTCCAAACTAGGGTATTGGTGACTATGAAAAAGCATTCGTACATTTTCGAATTTAGGGCACTTGGGAAAAGGCATTGTCCTAACCGAGAAATAGGTCCTTGCTCTTAGGGATGGCAATGGGTCCGGGCGGGGTGGGTTTTGTCAAACCCAAACTCATTGGTTTATCCGTAAAAAAAAAATTGGGGTAAAACCGGCTGAGTTTGAAAAACTCAAACCCAACTCAACCCGCTAGGCAGGGTGCTCAATTAGGCGCTAGGCAGTGGAGGATCACCTTGACTTGGCCATAGGCGTTATAAAAGGCGCTGGTAGCGCTTAGTAGGTAGGAATAACACTTAGTTTGCGCCTAGTGGAGAGAAGGCGTGCCTGAGCGTTCTTGGGCGAGCTTAGGCGTTTAAACCCAATACTCTTCGTTTTGTCCTAGAAAATCAGAAACTTGCCTCTTGCCCTAGAAAATCAGAAACACGGGAAGTAACATTTGCTGCCGCCTGCCGCCCTAGCTCTCGCCCCATTTGCTGCTCTCTGCCGCCGCAGGAGAAAGTCATCGATCACTCTTCTCGCCTTCACACCGCTCCGCTGCTATAGTGGGAAATAAAGTCGAAACTCGTCAATTGCTGCTCCTTCCTTCTCCTCGGTACGTAGCACAAGCTTCTTGCCTTTATAAGCACATATTAGCAGATGATTGGTCACTATTTGCTTGTTATTTGTTATGTTAAGTGTTTACTGTTAAGAACTAGGCATTGCTAATTTTATATGCACTTGGATTATATGAATTATTCCATAAATGAGGAAATATTTGAGAATTTTTCCATTTATGCTTTGAACGCCTAGGCGCGCCTAGGCTACGCCTAATCGGGCAAGGCGCAAGTCAGGAGCTGAGCGCCTGCCTTACGCCTAGCGCCTTTTAGAACCTTGCCGCTAGTTATCCGCAGGTTCATGGGAACTCGTGGATTTTTGTGGTAAAAAATTTACAATAACAAATTTCTTTCAAAATAAGAATCTAACGTCAATTTTCTCATAAAAATTATCAATACAAAAAAGCACTAATCTAGAGCATACAAGCAAACCGTAAATTATCAATACAAATTGTTCAAAATGAAAGATAAACATCTACAAACAACATGATTAATTGAAAGCTCCTTCCTCCTTGTCAACTAAGCTTCTTCACTCTCCACTCAATAATATCAACTTCATTGTACACAATTAGTAAGAATAAATTAGACATGTCTCCACAAACATAAAGAAGATTAGTTGTTTAAAGAAGATATATTGCTTAGAATATTAAATAATCCGGAAAATTAATTATATGGGTATGGGCGGGTACCCATGGGGCGGGTTTACCTAAACCCAAACCCAACCCAACCCGGTCAATAGTGTAGCGGGTTTAAACCCGAACCCGGCCCAAAACCCGTCAACACGGATTTTACTCGCGTTGACCGGATTGGATCGGGTGGGTACCCGTGGCCCGTGGGTTCGGATTTTGTTGCCATCCTTACTTGCTCTTCTGACATCCTAGCTAGTTCATGGGTTCCTTCATTTTCTATTTTCCTTTTTAAGTAATTAATAATTAGCTTAGTTGCTAATTACTTTAGTTTTTGTAAGTCAATAATTAGTTGAGCTAAATCCACATTTGTAAGTCAGTAATTATTTAGAGATGATCACATGTTAATCATGTTATAGTTAGGTGCTCCTTAATTCGAACTTTGGACCTTTAATTTCAAGATCAATGGTAATACCAATAAACCAAGTTCTTCTTCGCGTTAGTGGGGTGTTCATGCCAGTTCACGTGAGCCCCACGAAGTTCATACAAACCAAATAAATTCTCATAACTACACCTTGGGAGTACATGAATTTTTCAAACACCTTTATATATATATATGTACTTGCCAAAACTACCCTTTAACGTAACGGGCTATCATACTCGACCTGTTTATGCCCAAACAACTCCAAACTATGATCACTTCCAACTTTTCTAAAAGTCCATACCATTTACATCCCACCAAGCTGCTCAATTCACTGGGAAAGGAAACAATGGAAAAAAAGGGTTGGAAAAAGAACAAAGGGAGGGAGTGGAATTTTGGTGCCTTTCTAGGGAAGCTTCATCTTCTCAGCAGCTTTGAGAGCACATGGCCCTCTGTAGAAAACTGATAAAGAAGCCAAGAAGAAAGGTGAAAAGGGAAGGAGCAACTAGCAACTGCTCTTCATATAAAAGCTTGAATGGCCTCAATGGGCCCATTCTAATGTTGAATGGGCTTGGGCTCTTTTGCCAAGTTGGGCTAGATCCAGAAGCTGCAACTGATCTCCCAATTTGAGTTACATCTCTCACCAGATTCATACTTACTTTGCTCATAAACAAGCAATGTAACAAACTTGATAAGAAAACAACAAAAGAGAATCAAAAGGGCTACACATACATAACCCTAAAACAAAGAAACCCTACCACAGTGCTGCTGCTGCTGACTGAGATGAGACTGACCACCTTCGACCATCACACTGATAACTTGCAACACAAGCCAACTCTTTACACTAGTCATCCTTCCGGCAAATTGCTGCCCGAGGCGAAAACCAAAAAAAAAAAAAAAAAAAAAAACAAGCAAAGAAGAAAGACCATCTTCACTCTGGCGATCTCAAACACCCGCCGGGAAGAAGAAACCTGAACCTCTCAGCATTCTCTATCAAAAACCCAGGAAGATGAACCCCAGAAGCAGAATGCGGAATCGAACCCATCTTCTTAATCAGCTCCTTGAATGTATACTCTTCTGGCAGCATATCAAACAAGTCATCCCCTTTACATATCAGCTTCTGAATCCTGTCACGGTTCAGAAAATCTGGTTTCCTAACCCGGTCAGCATGGCTGTAAGCCGTCATCTTGAACACAAACTCCTCCAGCCTCCTGAAACAGAAGCTGCAGTGCCATCCAGCATCCGAGAGAATGACATCCGATTGCCTCGAGTGCCTGTACCTCGTCCATGGCCCGTAAATCTGGACACTTGACCTCCAATGACTATAATCCACAGGGAACTCGAACGAGTATAGATAATTTCTCAACTCGAGATGTAGAATAGGAGGCATACCATCGCACCATTGCAGCAATTTCACAGTATGAGGGCTGGGGATCTCGTCGGTATCCGACATTATCACCAAATCTCCATTCACCACCCCTGCACTCCGTAGCAACCCATTCATGTAGGCCCGCTGCTCTGACTCGAGCACAAACGGGTCCTCCTGCGAACCGGGTTCAGCAGTGCGACCAGAGAACACGCCGTGGACGATCTTATCCCCAGCAAACTCGAACCTGTCCCGGTTCGACAAGAAGAAGAGCGGCTTAGGTCGGCCTGTGAATGTGGTGTTCGACTCGAGAATGACGAATTTGGTGACGAGAGATTGGAGCTCGCGGTATCGGATCTCGAGGAGGTCGAGCTCGTTGTTGAAGATGACGCCGTCGAAGACCCTGCGCGGTGTAGACCGAATGGTCCAACCATGGAGGGTGCAGAGGTGGTCCATGGGGACATTCTCAGCGTAGTAGTGAGGGATTCTTTGGAAGGGTGGAGGCGGCTTGTCCCAGAGCGGCCGGAATAGGTAGGTTATCGTCTGGAAATGAGTGATGATCGTGATCACAGAGATTGGCAAGAGTATCAAGAAGATCATGAACACGAGCTTCCGCGGCAATAATCTTCTTGTGGTTGTCCGAGTGGAGGGTCGAGGTGCCATGGTTTGAAGGCGAAGGTGGAGTCAATAACATGTTAAGTCCCACAATCGGGCTGACATGAAAATAGTGCCCCCACCCACCAAATGTTTTCCACACCTGTAGAAGACACAAAGCCAGTTAAAGACCAACGTAAGCATCAAGAAGGCGACACACAAGAAGATTTTTGGACCACTTGAGGGTTCGGCGTCAATGAAAATGATGGACTAAATTCTGCCTTAACTGCATAAAAGAACAGCAGAGGGCACAAAGGAAATTGTACAAAGCTGTGAAGATTAGCAAGAGGAAGCCAAGGTGCAGCATATCAGTTTCATAAACATAGTCCTTAACCCACGATTAGCAAGAAGCAAAGCTTAAATCTATTATCAAGAAGTTAGAGGACTGAATATCTGATGAATGCCAGGAAGCTGCCAAAGCCTATTTGGGAAACAACAGAAAACCCTCCATTTCTGGAATAAAACAAGAACCAGAAACCATGGATTTTAGATCGAGCAGAAGCAAGAGAGAGAAGTCGAAATCCGCCACTTCGTTGTATTCATCACTATTTAACAGAGAATGAATGCTCAAAAACAAATCGAAGGGCATTTTTAATTCGGTATAAACTAGTACTTAGTTGACCAAGAACAAAAGAACCAGGGAAATTGACAGCCCCAGAACCATATAATATTCCCAGACCCTACCTAATCCCTTCATACGGAAGGCACCTGAAAATTGCATCAGAAGACCACCTAGCAAATATATAAGACCAAACAACATTCTATCTTCCTGCCATGGTCTCCACTCCACACAAACTATAAACGGAAGGGCAAAATCTAAGATTCTTGAACATGCTAAAACCCTAACAAAATCTCCAAACCATTTATACGGGAAGAACCCACAAAATTTTCATAAAAACCAAACATAAAATCCGATTTTTTTTCAAAACTCAGATTAAACAGAGAATCCAAGCTGAACCAAACATGTTAAACAGCTGAATGCTGTGTTTTACTAAATAAAAAAGCAATCTTTCTCAAAGTTCTTCGCACAAGGAACATTTCCGGTGAGAACCCAGATAAACCCCCACCCCATTCGATTCAATTCTGCAGAAAACCCTTTCAATCGTTAGCGACAACAAAGCCAAAAAGGAACGCCATACACCCAGAAAGTAGGCATTCATTCGACCATCATTGAAAAGGGGATCACAAGCCCGTCGGCATTACAGCAATGGCGAACACGGATTGGTCGAAAGAATAGTTAAAACGATAAACGGTGAAGCGAATTGAGATTCGAAGGTTTACCCAGAATGCAGAAACCCAGAAGCGGCCGCAGGATATGAAAAGCCAAGGGAAATAGTAAAGGATAACAATCGAAGAGGGAAACGGGCAGGGGGAAAAGAGAGGTAAAAAAGAAACTCCCGCCAATTGGATTTCAGAGTTCATATAATTTTCCGATCAAACGATTCCTTCCCCCATTTTTTCTGCCCGTCGGCGGGGGATCTATGGACTATGGAGAGTACTTGGTTCCAGAGTTGGGAAAATATAGGAAAGAGATAATCAGTGGATTTTTTTTTTTTTTGGTCGGGATTTTTTTTGGGGTTCTGTAGCGCGGCGAAGGAAGGAAGGAATGTGTGTTGGAGGAGAAAAGATCCGGTACGGGCATGTGGCGATTGGTTTCATTCATTCATTCCACTAACCGCCACAAAATGAGAGGTGTAATTTAGTTTCTTTCTCTAACCGTTTTTCTCCCATTTAATATTTCCCCCTCTTCATAGGAACGTCTATAAATATATTTTTTTTCGTAGGGATCGGTTCAGTTTCTTGATATTGTCTTTCGGTAACATCGACTCTAAATTCAGGATTAGCGTTAGGACGATCTTAGAAAAATGATACGTAAAATTCTTTCGTTGTTTTGCGTGTAAAGTATTGAATTTTGTATCATGATTTAGTGGGAGCTTGTAAAATTTCTTTGTTGGGGGTATATCTTTAGGGAGACAAAAGTTATTTCTATTGTACTAGTGTTCTTGTATCAAGTAGTTTGCTATGTATGCCAAGTGGTCAAAGTATTGAATTCATCGGAATGAGGTTTTAGGTCTGATTTGTCGTCCGTCCAAACTCCCAACTTACATTCAAAACATCCATTCGACATCAATTTTAAACTTCTCTTGTTGAAAAAAATAGGACATCTCAATTTTTTTTTTGTTTTGGTTTAATTCGTTTACTATGTTGATTGAAAAAGAGAGTAATATGTTTGAATCGCATAATTCAACAATTACAACTTTTAGATGAATGTGGCATCAGACCAACTCGATATCTTTCCCTATGAATTCTTACATCCTTCCAATTTTCTTGTAATTCGACACTATTTTTTCATAATTTTTTATGAGCGTGTCAACATAAGAGGGAAAGAGAAAGAAAGTTACTTATTATAGACCTCCAGACTCAGAATCCAACGGCCGAACCTCTCGACCAAACCAACATTGTGATCATATGCCACTAATTTTGAAACAAAACTATTCGCACACAAAAAAAGAAGAAACACAACTTTGTGAAGTTCTAATGGATCATCAAACAATTTCCTTGGATTCCACCGGCTTTAGGGTCGGGTCCCATAGACGGCCTGCCCCCTTGATTAAGATGCTTGACAAACCATGCAATTTAAACGTTGATAACTTCTTTAAAACTGGTTTAGTATAATACAAAAAATACAGTGCCACCAAAACCCAGTCCTCTCGTCTCGAGGACTTCACCCCTCTGTCTCTCGAATCGAGAGTTCCTAAGGATTCTTTATATAAAATCCTTATTCCTGTGCCGAATATGCTTGAAAATAAACACTAATGGGGTGGGAATGCGGTTGCTGTTTTGCGGTTAAACCGCTAACCGCATCGAAACTGCGCGATTAGTGGTTAATTGCAAACCGAAAAAATAGGGTATTTTGGGTCGCGGTTGGCTATATTGCATGTTTTGCGGTTTGCGGGTTAACCGCAACCGCAAGCGAACAACAAATAACCGCATTTTAACCGATTACTAACGTGGTTATCTATGATTAACCGCGGTTAGTGCGGTTAACCGTGACATAGTGGCACAACCATAGACCAAAATGTCACCGCAAGCGAACAACAAATAACCGCATTTTAACCGATTACTAACGTGGTTATCTATGATTAACCGCGATTAGTATGGTTAACCGTGACATAATGGCACAACCATAGACCAAAATGTCCTTAAATCATAAGAATGGTTAGTAACACGGTTAACCGCAGCTAACTGGTAACCGCACTTTATGGTTAGTGGTTAACCGCAAATCGTTTGCGGTTGACGTAAATGGGTACATTTCGATTGTGGTTAAGCGCAAATTTTGGTGCGGTTAACCGCTTAACCGCACCGATTCTCAGCCCTTACGAAAGAGCAGACTTGATGCCGTTTGGTAGTAGTGCTAGGATTGGCAGTGTGGGCTTTTGTCGAGTCTTGTGAGATGGGCTTCAGGCCTGGTCAGTTTGGGTTGGTCCTTGACATTTTGTGGCTTCCTTTTGCACTTTCATTTCCTAATCCACCTAGTTTGAGTTCTACTCTGCACTTCATTTCCTACTTCCTAGTGAGGATCACTTCGCCATCTTCATTCCAAATTTGACTCGTTTAATATTCTTTGTCTTTGTTTGAGGGGAAGTGTTGCGATTATTTTATGTTACTTGGTTGATAAGTAAATGTGTATTTTGAGTAGCCATTGTCCTAGTTGCTTTTGAATTTTTCCGTGTCTTGTCCTAGGTGGATATGGATACTCGAATGTGTCATTACGTTTTCACCGATATCGTTCTTTGTATAAGGCTTAGTTATGGTGTTTGTCGCAAGCAAGCTAATATCAAAGTCGAATAATAAAATCGTCAGTCATGAACTCTTTCGAGCTCACCCTGAATTAGTTTCATTCATTCTAAACGAAGTTACCACATAAAATTTCATATCATGTGTTCTTCGATTTTCCGTGTTAATGGAATTCTTCACACCCACCCAAATAAACAGAGTTGTAATGCTACAAATGGAGACTAAGAATGAGAACAAACACATATTCTTTTCTATAAAGGTGATGGAGTTTTATTAAAAACAAAACCAAACCGAGAAGACACAAAAACAAAAAACAAAAAATAAGTCAACCACCGATCACAAAGACTGAACGGCGGCCGAGTACAAGAAAGGAAGGACGGACAACAAACATAGGAAGAAACAGAGACCATCCATAAGGACAACACACATAGAATGCAGAGGAAAGTACAAGAAAACAGAGGAAAAACAAAATAGAACGATCAATTTAGAAAGCAAACAACTGCGAGTAGCCAACAACTATTCCTCCTGAGCAAAAATCAAGCCTCCAAAACCATAGGAGTGACGAGAAGAGCAGTCATCATATCCTTGGTGACGGTCTCGGAGAAGGTATAGCTATCGAAATCCTTGTACAGAACTTCCATCACCTTCGCGAGCCCCACGAGCATCGACATAACCTCGTTCGAGACGAAACCAGGCTGGTTGAAGGTCTCCTTGTTGATTTCTTTCCAGTCATGCTCCACAATTTTGTTCAATGCAACAACCGCTTCGTCTCTTGGCACATCGTATTGCTTCATGTAGCACTCAACCACCGAAGCGACGTGGCCTCTTTTCTGTTCAAACTATAAAACAAAAAAGATTATAAATCACTCGTCGATGTGCATTTATTTTTATAGAAGCTAAAAAATTATATATACATACCTCGTGAGATACGATGTCATCCATAATACGACAGTGATCAGAGATGGCAACCAAAATCTTCGGTTCCGAGAACAACCAATCGAACGCCTCCTTTGGTGCCTTCTCGCCCATACCGCAGAGAGCTGAGCATGCTAAAGAAGGGTAAGCACAAGAGTAAACACCAACCCTCCTGTATTCCTCTACCGTTGGCACTTTCCCTTGAGCAAACCATCTTGCTTCGGCAAGGTAAGCTCTCACTTGATTCTTGTGCTGCAACAGATCGAATCGACGAATAAATGAGTCCAACACCTTAACCAACGATCTTGCGATCGAGAATTCACATGTTTTCACTTAAATTACCGCTTCCTTTGCGTATTCGAGACAGTAGGGTCTTCCTTCTTTGGTTGTGATTGCGTCTACTTCATCCAACACATCGATTATGGCATCGTAACATGTCCTCATGTAGTCAGGAAGATCCTTCATGCTGGTGTCCCATCTGTTAATTAATCAGTCACACTCTAAATCACAAGACTGGAGACATAGATGGCTAATTGATTTAGAAGAAAATTGACCGATTGAGAAAAATGTATATATGTTACCTCTCGATAGCAGATGTGAACAACTCGAGTTCTTCGATTGTACCGTGCACATCATACATGTCGTCGATCACCGACACGAGCATGGTGAGCTTGGTTACAATGTACCTAGAGAGGGTGAACTTGGGTTCCCACATGGCTCCCACGGCCCAGAAGTAGATCTCGATCAACCTGTCTCGAGCAAAAGGTAGTTTCGTGACGAAGTCCAGGTCGATCCACCACCTGATTAATCAGCCAGTTAAATTAGGATTTCGCATCCACGAATCAGAATCGTCGATTATTACTGAAGGGTATGTGTAGCCAGGAGACAATAATAATCATACTTGGTGAGGGATCTAAGCTCTTGTTGGTATAAGTGTTGCAGATGATTCCAACTCAACTTGGCAAGCTTGAGTAGGGTTTGATTGTGGCCTTTCTCTTGCTCGTATGCCCAGATGAAGAAGAGCTGTTCGTGCTTTTCGACGCCTTTACGCAAGGGCCTTTTCAACATATGAGCAATCCTTTTGGACAGCAAATCATCATACCGATCATCACCACCATCTGCCATGGTGTACTTGGTAAGGTGACCTTCTGCGAATTCCATGGCTTCTTCCAATATCGTCTCTCCAGGCATCTGGAGATACGCAGCTTCGTACAGGCTCATCATACCTTGAACGTCGTTCTCCAGTTTTTCATCAAACCTTCCTTCTTCGTTCTTGAATCGGTTGAATATGTCTACATATCATACAACATTTTCTCAACAACTCGCACTACAATTAAGACTTCCAATAGTGACGAAATTTACCAACAAAAGCTGGAATTTGTCGCTAGTGGTTACTTTTACTGACAAAAATTTATTCTCATCAGTAATGTTTCGTCAACTACGTGAGCATTTCTGACAAATATTAACTTCGTCGGTAAAAACAAAAATCTTCGTCGGTCAGCTCATTAATTATTTGGAGGGAAATTTTCGTGCAACTATTTTTTTCCAACGACTAACATATTTTCATCAGTAATGTTTCGTCAGTTAGTTGGGTTTTTGTGACCAAACATATACCCAATCGGTAAAGATATGAATTGTTGTTGCTAAATTTATTATTATTATTTCTTTTTGGTGTGAAAATCTATTATTTTTTTACCAACCCTATTGATAAATTTTTCCCCCCCTCATATACCTAAAAAAACCATAAAATCAGTTTATCCGGAGGTAGACTGCAACTATAATGAAAAAGTTCAACTATATGTCTAGAAGTTCAATATTAGCGGAGTGAAGTTGAACACCAAAGCAGGCAGGAGCAAAGAAACAGTTAACAATTTCGATAAAATTATGTTTTGATGATATAGCCAGTCATGTTTTCTCAACTAGATCGAGTGGTTATTAGAGACTAAATGGTCTGTTCGTTAATTAACGTGTTATCAAAGTGTTAGACCGAAACGTCAAAGTTTTGAATTCTTATTATAACAAGCCCTAGTATGAACTCATATATACAAACTCTTTCCCAACAACTTAATACGTATTTTCATACCACTAGACACGTTGTAGCGATGTTGTCTGAGCAGTCTGAATCGAAGTGCAGTTGTGAAGAGCTGGTCCTCATCATCATATGGAGACAGACGACGATTCATCATCCCATTGTAAACCTGCCGGAGCTGCTCGTCAATCTCGGCCTCAAAATGGTACCCAATCCCCAGCCGCTCCACCACGTCGATCAGGTGCAGCTGCTTCTCCGACAGTTTCTCCGTCGTCGTCGGCGCCGGAGCTGACATCATCGCCTTCACCTCTCCCTTCAGCGCTTCTATCCCCGCGATCCACCCATTCACCGTCTGCATGCATGCATGTATACCAAAACGTTATACAAGTTAGGTAACTAATTTTCGTATCAGTGTTAGGATTATTATTATAAGTGCGAGTCGGTCATTACACTCTATATAAACCTTGACGACTTCAATAATAATAATAATAATAATAATACAATAGTTTTCACCGAATTCTAATTTACGAACATAGTAGTAGTACATGCATGCGTATTTACCTCTCGGTCACTGAAGACGCGGGCGAGAAAGAAGTCTCCCCACACAGTTGGGTGGAACTCTGCCGTCCGCCGCTCGTTGGCGCTAGGGTTGGAGCTCTTGATGGCCATTTCTTGATCGTTTTTGTGATAGTTTGAAGTAGTTGCAGGTAAGAATATATTGGAGGCTGTGGCGATACTTCGGCTTCTGCAATCGGCCATTTATATATATAGGGCTAGAAACCATATTTGTGACATGTGATTTTTAATGAACGTAACTGACTCGGTCCTCTAGAAGCGCTAGTTAGTCGCAAAGTTGCCACAGAAACAAAGCTGAGTGGGTTAATTAGATTATTAATTAAGTTGCTTTTAGCAGCCGTGATTATCTTGGCTTGCTTTGGCTGCCTTCGGGTAGGAGTAGAATGATACTAGTCAAGCCAGCAGATGTGACTTTTTTTTTTTTTTTTATCTCTCACAGATCTAGCTGGGAACATTGCATTTACCCAAACCCAAGGAATGCATCAGTCAGTCCACTTAATTAATTAGTAACTTTTATTATGTCACGTTGAACCCGCCACAAAGAGTTTGTCAATCAGTAAGCTTATCTAGAACTTGATTCATATCTCTATGACCACAATGGTAACATTTGATTTAACCACAACATATGATGAGAGAGACTGTGTAAAATTCAAATTCGTGAATTGGTTTTCATTTGAAAGAATGTATGAAAATATTTAGTCTGAAACCGGTATAATTAATTAAACAAGGTAAAACTCAGATTGTATCAAATACTCGATGATATATGATACAATATGAATATGAAAATATGGGTAATGGGTGTATATATATATATTTTCCCCCTACTATCCAACCCGAATCCACCGATTATAGATTCATATTTATATTTTTCTATAAAGAGTTATTCTCTGCCTCAAAATATTCAGCGTTTGAAAAAACATATATAACATCCCAATGAATTCTTCTTCTTTCTATTATTTTTCTTAAGATTTGTGATTTATAATTTGTAACCTTTACAGTTGTATAATGTGAATATACACAAATAATAACGCATTAGATGAGATGGTAAAGAAAATAACAATATCCATGAATAACTGAAACTCAAATAAATATGAGCATAATTTTGATTTACTATTTGAATATTGTACAAGTATGTGTATGTACATGGGCGTTGGGCCGTGCGTGGGCCGGCACGGCACGGGCACGCTTCGGGCCCATTTATTTCGTGCCGTGCTTGGCACGGCCCGTCAGTTTTCGTGTCGTGCCATGCAAGCCCATTTGTCAACTTTGCTAGGCCCGGCCCAGGCCCGGGCACGGTTCGAATCGTGCCGTGCCTATTCGTGCTCGTGTCATGTTCGTATTCGTGTTTAATGAAAAGAACGAAAACAAAAGAGAGAATGAAAAAGAATGTGAAAATTGGACGGGGGAAGATAGTATTAACCGATAATGTTTGAGAAAAGTAACAAATGAGAGGGAAAAAGAATGAGGGGGAAAAAGAAAATTCAAAATATTTCGAGTGTGATTTGTCTTTGTTTAATTCTTTGTCTATTTTTACTTATGTTAGTATTTACGTATATATCTTTATGACACTTCTAACAACAACAAATAATTATTTTTCTGCTTGTGTTTTGTAATATTTGAACCTATAATTATTTTTATATTTATTTTCTATCAAATAAATATTATTTTCGTGCTATGTCTGTTCTTATACTCAATAAAGTCTCGAAAATATTAGGCCCGACACGACCCACTTATATACCGTGTCGTGCCCGTGCTCGTGCCCATGAAATTTAGGCCCGGCACGGCCCATAAATTATTCGTGCTCGTGCCGGGCTGGCCCATTTATTTCGTGCCCGTACTAGTGCCGTGTCGTGCTAGCCCGTGGGCGGCACGGCCCGTTGCCCACGTACATATGTGTATCGAGAAAAACTAAGAAGCTCGGGCTTGATAACTTCTGAATGGGCTTCAAGCCTAGTCATTCTTTTGGTTGGTCCTTATTTGTGGTTCCTCCTTTTCATTTTCCTTCATTGGGTTTCCGTTTCTTAGCCCAACTTACCAAGTAAACCTCACTACTCTCATGGACTTGACATTTCATCATGGATCCAATATATGAAGAGCAAGGTTGTCAAACCGATTTAAGTCATTGAGCAGATCAAGCAAGGGGTTTAAGGTTTAATGGTCTGATCGAAATTCGGCCGGTTTGAGCCGTTTTAGACGTTTTCTAAATATATATACAAATAAGGTAGTAATTAAAGATTTAATGATAAAATAAAATTTATCTTACATATATTTATTAAAAACTTATTTTCAACAAAATAAATATAACTAACCTCCATGATCCACCCACCATTTCCCTTCCTTCTTCGTTCCTCTTCCTTTCTTCCCCCTCTCTTCTTCTCCCTCTTTAGGGGTCAGACCGGAGGGCTTTCTGGAGGCCGTTTTGAAGCCCGACTCGGGTCGGACCGGATCCAACCGGGAGTTTGATAGGGGTTTAACAACCTTGAAGAGTGAACTATAAGTAAGGAGGAAGCAAACACAAGCCGTCATCTGTTTTCTTTTTGTCGCATTGGATGATAGAGGAGTTTGATTTTGTTTTGTTTTGTTTTTTTGACAAAAAGATAATTTTGTATTGATTAAAAAAGAGATAAGACATTATAATGTGGTATATAACTAGGAAAGAAAATTAAAAGGGCGACTTGTAGTTGGGTACAAAGAAAGGGTTTTTCTAGCCACCAAGTGGGCCACCTTATTGCTATTCGGACCTACAAATCGTACATTAAGACCATTATGATTTGCCAGCAAACAACAAACTTCCTCGAGAATTGCTCAAGAGAGATTATCTTGCCATTGTAAAATTTGTAGATATTTGTACTATTATGGTTTTAAGAGTGCTCTAATGTAAAAAAAAAATATAGTGGAAGGAAACTCTACTATCATATACACAACCTAATTCAAAGTACCAACGAAATCTTTTTTTGTGAAAACACGACACCCATTAATCGCTTCTCATAATCAAGGTTCATGAGGTTGGTAGAGCAACAAGAGGTGCTACTATTCTGGTTTTAGAGCGATTTAATGTAAAAAAAAAATAGTGGAAGGAAACTCTACTATCATATACATGACCTAACTCGAAGTATCAATGGAATCGCTTTTGTGAAAACACGAGACCCATTAATCACTTCTCATAATTAAGGTTCGTCAGTTTGGTAGAGCAACAAGAGGTGCTCTGACTTCGATGCTGCTTTTTCTTTTTCCTTCCGACTGATCTCAATTCTCCACGTACGAAAACGTTTACAAGAGAAATATCTTCAAATACGTGAACTTGCATTCAGATTCAAAAACCTCGTTAACAGAGGCGGATTTATGTGACTTGTGACTTTTTCTTGTTACCCAATGGGTAGTTGGACTAGAAAAAGGGTTAGATGGTTTTCATTCCCCTACTTTGGTTATAATAGATGTAGAAATTATAAAATCAAGTATCACAAGTTCATAATAACATACAAATTAGATGGGCTATCCATGCTTCAGTTGTTGCGGTTATATTATGTAGTTGGCTCTATCTGAACTGGAAGATTTCGATGGAAGTGGATCGTTTCTGCTGTGTTGGTTAACTATCTGTAGACAGATCTATCTCTTCAAATGCCAATGTTTGGACTCCCTTGGGTCATATGAGACACATTGCAGCTGGCCTGTAAAGTTTGTATGCAGACAAATATATCAGCTATGCAGACAATGTATCAGCATATGTTGGCTAGGGGTTTGCCATCTAATAACTTGTTTTATTTTGGTAAAGGGGAATTCTTAGACAGATTGGCATAGTAGTAATATATTTCCGAGTCACTGCTAATTGAGTAATTACCATGGGTAATGCTTCATAGCAGTTTACTTGATAAGAACTAGTCCGAGTTGAATTTGGTTCTCGAAACTGTTAACTCAAAATGCTTACGCAAAATAACTATCGTAGCTTAATGTACACTCAAGATTTTCTTTTGATGTCATAATTTGTAATGAAGTTCTAACAGGTCACAAGACATTCTCTGTTTAATTAATCTTGTTCCTACTCAGCCTGGTTGTTCTACTACTGATTTCTTTCCTCCATCAAGGAAAGTCTCCAGTTGTGTTTGGTGCAATAATATTAATTGCACCTACAAGTTTTGATTGTTTAACCAAATGGTTCTGGATGATGAGGGAACCTTTGTGAATTCTAAGGTAGGTCGACATGATCGCCGGATCAACCAATTGTTATCCGGATGGGCCTTAAGATGTTGTCTGTATTAAGCTGGAAATGCTGTTTTTGAACATTTTACTGAAGTTTATGAAATTGATATGTTTATTCAATTTCTGGTGAGCTATAATTGCAAGGACTCAGATTTTTGTTTTTTGTTTTATGCTGTTTGATTATGAGGTGTTCGTTCCACTATTTCATGTTAGCTGACTGATTTTGAAAATTGATTTGCGGAATATGCAAGACCAAGAGCACCTCCTTCACCACCCAGTAGTAGCTAGCATGGGGCCTGGTAATGGTGGTTTTGGCTCCACCTATAGGAACAGCGCAAGCTATGGTTTTAATTTGGCAGTAATGTGAACCCTGGTTACGGGAATAACGTTGCAAGTGCTGGCTACGGCAGAAACGTGAACCCTACTGTCTGCTTATGGGAGCAATCCTAGTTCAGCATATGGGAACGATGCAGATCCAGGCTCTTCATATGGGAGTCAGACTACTTATGGAAACAATCCAAGTTCAGGCTTTTCATATGGGATCGGATTCACACTACTTATGGGAACAATGCGAATCCAGGCTATTCATACCAGTCTGTAAGCAAACCAGGCGCTGCTGCTTCATATGAGAGTCAGACTTCTTATGGGCACAATGCAAATCCAGGCTCTTCATATGGGAGTCAGACTAGCTACTTCCTACGGGAACAATGCAAATCCAGGCTCTTCTTACGAGTCTGGAAGCTACGCAGGCCCTTTGTACAGGAGTCGGACAACTCCATATGGAAACAATGCTCATGCTCATGGAAACATAAGCTCTGGGTTTGGTGGCCCTGGATACGTTAACACCACAAGTCCTGGGTACGTGAACAACGAAGGCACTGCAACTTCTGGCAGCGCAAACCCTTCATATCGAGATAATACCAAAGGCTCAGCTTATGGCAATGGCGGTGAACCTGCTGCACAGGGTAACATCACAGGCTTTACTCATCTTCAGTGAAGCAAAAGGCTCATCTATGAATGATATGAAGTTTGCAGTCAACAAATCACATTGTGGACTTCTGCAATGCTGCTGCTGCTGCTGCTAAGTTGTTCACCGTTGGTTGTGTCTACATAGTACATAATTATGAACTCTTCTATCAAACAACAATTGTCCGAAACCAAAAGGCTAATTTGTGAAAACATAGAGCCAGCTTAATACCATACTCATTATTCTGTTAGATGATTAGCCGAACGAAACTTTTTGTATTGAATGAAAACTGATTAACATAAGTACACCAAACTTTGCCCAACTCCAAGGCACAATTCTCGGCACTACTCTACCCATACCCATGAATTTCAGGAACTAATAAACTAACAGACTAATCTTGGCAGCTGCTGTGCAGCTTTCTTAGCTCTCTACTAACCCAAATAACCCTACACGAATAAGGCCCAATTAAACAAGGCCCAACATATTCTTGATACCGTTTTCAAGTATGTATACATACATGTTTTGTAGGAAACCTATTTTTAGGGTTCCAACGATTGTGTTGGGAAATTGGAAATTTGTAGAGATTTAGAGATTTAGAAGAGAATTAGGGATTAGGAACAGAATTGGGGAAGAACGAGAAAGAATGGCCGGCGGCCAGATTAGGGAAAGAACAGAAATTGAGAGGATTTTGGGAGAGAATAGGGTTTAGGGATTTTCTTAATACGCTTCTTATTGATTACTAATGAATCACAAAGTACATATTTATATAGGAAATACCGGAAAACCCTAATAATAAACCTAATTCTATTAAATGACTACTAACCATAATAAGAATTATCCTAATAATAAGCATAATAAATAATAGAGAAACCCTACAGAAATTGGTTTCTAACATCTCCTCCCCCTTCAGACCAACCTTGCCCTCAAGGTTGACCGACTTGATCCACTCTTCCTTTCTTCTCGCGCAATCCGCACGTTGACTCCTCCATTTCTTGCGCTTCCGTTTCTTCCAATCATGTTCTAACTCTTCACTTAGACTTCTTGCACCGACATACTTGTGTTGATCCCACTCTTCAAATCTCACTTCCACGGACCCAAGATTTGCTTCCTTGTCCGAGAAGCCGTCTTTAAGCACCAATCCAGCAAGATCCTCGAACTTAAACAATTCTGCGGCCATCGCCCTCCAGAGACTCAAGGAACTCAAGGATTCGTTCTTGTTCAGGAACCCGTCCTTGAGTACCATCTGCTCAAGACCTTCATACCTTTTTCTTGGGGCGAGCCCATCACTTTGATTTGTTGCTTCTTCCATTAATTTTGTGTCTTGCTTTCTTAAAAGCCCACCAACTGATGTTTCAAACCCATTTTTCCTTCTCTCCATCTCCCTCTTCAAATCATAGCCCACGACGGGCTTAAGCCTTGTCTCTTCTATGGTCGGCCCAAGTTCATACAAAAGAGACCTTAAGAGACAGCCCAGCTTAGGCCCACAACCTACCTGAAAATGCGGCCCATTCCTTCCTTCAGCACAACTTGTATCTTCTGTGCTTGGCTCATAACCAGACCTTGGCCCGGTCGGCTCAATCTCCTTCTTTGGCCCGCTCGGCTGATCCCAGTCAAGCCCACAGCCCGCACCAACTAACCCACCCGGACTGACGGCCCGATCCGAAGAGAGGCCCAAGGGTACTGGGCTTTGATGCGCAGCGTGGATCACGGGGGGTGACCTAGGGTTCGGACGATGGAAAGCGATACCGCCGCCCTCCTTCCTCTGCTCGCTCGTCGTCCACCCCTTCCTCGGCGGCGATGGGCTCCTCTGCCGGCGGAAAAGCCAGCCCCTGCCAGCCCCGACGAGCGGCAACTGCTCCGCGCCGCCGCCTCCCGCCGCGCGGCGCCCTCCTCGCCTCGGCCAGCCTGCCCGAGCGCCGCCACCTTTGCCTTTTCTACCCCGTTGGCCAGCGCCGCAAACGACTCCAACTCCTCTTCCGGCAGCGCACCATCCGCCTGACAAGGCGGCGGCGAGTTCGAGACCCCGACTCTCGTCGACTGTCGCACCAGCTCGTCCACCGACGCGAGGAAGGAAGAGTCATCACCGCCACATTCCTCCTTCTTCTTCGCTCCCTTCTCCGATGAGCCGCCACCACCTTCTTTCTTCTTTGGCGGCGCCCTAGGGTTGGAATGAAAAGCGATGCCACCACCTTCCTTCGCCAGCAGCTCCGCTTCTTCCTCCGACGTCGCCTGCTCGATCGAGAAGAGAGACGCACCGCTGCCCTCCGCCTTGAGCTTCGTCCCGTCCATCGGCGGCGGCTTCTTCTCTTCGGTGGTCGTCGCCAAGGCTGGAGCTACCGTCGATTGCGGCGCTAAAGGAGCTCTTCGCACTGCCGGCGAAGAAACCCAACGAGCCTGCTCTGTTGCGCCTTGTCGGACGATGTCGATGCAGTAGTCCGGCGGCTTCCACTCCCACGAACAGGCCTCACTCGCTCCTTTCCTTTTTGGTGACGAATCCTCCTTCCAGCGAACAAGAGACAGTACTGGTTGTCGTCTTGTCCCCGGATGCGCCTTCGTTGGGTACCGCCAGTCCGCCTCTTGGGCCGTGGCTGACCTCCTCTCCGACCCCTCAGTTCGGGTTTCTTCCTTAGAGGCGTTGGTCCTCTCACCTTCTTCTTCACTCACGATCGCGTGTGAGACAACCTGCACAACCGGCGGTTGCTCTTCTCATGTGGAAGCATCCCCGGTCGGCAGCTCCTCGGAGCTCCAACGACGGCCGATGCGCCGAGCCCGTTCTCGCAGTTCCGCCCATGACAGGTCCGAGAGCCTTGAAGAGCTCATCGTCGAACCAGTTGTAGAATTCGTCCCCGGTTGAGAGTTGTGAAAAAACTCAATTCTCGAACCCGGGCTCTGATACCAGATGTAGGAAACCTATTTTTAGGGTTCCAACGATTGTGTTGGGAAATTGGGAATTGGTAGAGATTTAGAGATTTAGAAGAGAATTAGGGATTAGGAACAAAATTGGGGAAGAACGAGAAAGAATGGCCGGCGGCCAGATTAGGGAAAGAACAGAAATTGAGAGGATTTTGGGAGAGAATAGGGTTTAGGGATTTTCTTAATACGCTTCTTATTGATTACTAATGAATCACAAAGTACATATTTATATAGGAAATACCGGAAAACCCTAATAATAAACCTAATTCTATTAAATGACTACTAACCATAATAAGAATTATCCTAATAATAAGCATAATAAATAATAGAGAAACCCTACAGAAATTGGTTTCTAACATGTTTCACCAAGGGGAATGCATTGTGGTTCTCTTTAGCACCCCACAAGAAATTTCTATTTAACTTGTCAAGGTGATAACATGTCGATGATGGGAGCCAAGCTGATTGCATAGTGTGGACCGGCGTAGATGTCATAGTTGTATTGATGAGTGTGTCTCTCCCCGCCAAACTAAGCATTTTGGACTTCCAACCTGCAAGACGTGATTGGATACGTTCAACCAACTGAAAGTATGTTGCTTACGATGCTCTTCCATGTAACACTGGAACTCCAAGATATTTTCCGCCTAACAAGACTTAACAACATTGCACTTCTTGGAAAATTGGTATGGTTTCTCCTCACCCATCAAAACAAGTTGTGGGTGCAAATCATGCTTGCTAAATATGGTCAATTAGCTTCTACCTCTTCAACTTCTGCTTCTCCTATTTGGAAAAGTATAACCAAGGCATACAAGTCTCTTCGAGAAGGATTCCGTTGGCGAATCGGAAATGGACGTAAAGTCAACCTTCTGAATGATTCTTGGATCCCATCTGGCCAGCTCTTAAATCAATTTTCAACCACAACTCTGACCAACTTCGAGGATCTACAGGTTTCCAACTTCATTATCTCCCCGGGTATTTGGAACGTTGATCTCCTCCGTGCAATGTTTTCTATCCCTGTTATCGAGGAAATTAAACAGGTTCCTCTTCCATTGATGGGAGATCTCGAGGACCAAATTATATGGCGTCACTCAAGTAATGGAAGATATTCACCGAAAACAGCATATTGGGCATCTTTTACACCGGCTGAAACTTTTCCAACTTCAACAACGACAAGTTGGCTTTGGGTTTGGAGGCTGCCTGGGCCACGACGAGTTGCCTCATTTATCTGGTTATTAATTCATAATAGCATTCCTTCAATGGCCTTTCTCAAGTATCGCCACCTTCCGGTGGATCCAATTTGCCCGAGATGCTGCATTGAACAGGAATCTGCTCTACATGCCATACGTGACTGCTATTATGCCAAAGCAAGGTGGTTAAAAATAATTCCCCCAAATCACTCTTCCTTTTTTGATTTGGGGTTGCAGGAGTGGCTACACACCACTTTAGTGCAACATGGAGATGACATAACACAGGTTTTCTCTCTCAAATGTTGGTGTATGTCTATTATATGGCATATTTGGAAAGAACGGAATGCCCTGGTGCATTCTCAAGAGTCATGGTCCAAAGAGAAATTTTGGCAGGCTGTGATTGGATTGGTCTCGGAGATAAATATGTCCATCCCACCAGTCAACGCAACTGCTACAACCGTTAGAAGAAGTAGTTGGCAGCCTCCTCCGGATGGATGGGTGAAATTGAATGTAGACGGTAGCGTGAAAGGCGATCCCCCATCCTCAGCTATTGGGGGAGTAGCTCGTGATCCAACAAGTAATTGGATAGCTGGTTTCTCCACACACGTTGGACTTTGTTCTGTGTTAGAAGCAGAACTTAAAGCTCTCAGAGACGGCCTCTCCCTTATCTGGATATTGAGTTACCTCAAAGTGTTGGTGCAATCGGATTCGGCAACAACCGTCAAACTCATTCTCTCTGAGAAAGAGTTGTTTCATCCTCTTGGAATGATCATTGCAGACTGCCAGACTATGCTTCAAAAGTCTTGGGAAATAGAACTATCACACACACTAAGAGAGAAGCTAACATGGTTGTTGATGCATTGGCAGAACTTGGACATGATTGTAGGTCAAGAGAACGACTTTGGCCAACTCCTCCAAGTGTCATCTTACAACTGGTGGATTTAGATGGAAGAGGGCATCTATACTCCCGCTCCTAGCTTGTATCATTTCTAGTTTGTGCAATTTAATTTTCCAGTGTACCAAAAAAAAAAATGTATACATACATGTAGCATGTTGCTGTTTTAGTTCTTCCCCTTCTGCATATTGAGGACAACCCAGATCAATTCAAGGACAGAAGATGACCTTATAGTCAGTCCCAGAAGGGCACGTAAAAGTGCTGGTACGGTCATCTTTAGGGTAACTATAAGCATCAATCAGAGTACCTGTCTTTGAAAAACCTCGAAAGATTTGTAAGATCACAGTTCCCTGAATTGCAGCAGAACTCCTCCTCTTCAGTTCCTGAATTTCAACAAATTACATTCCACTCGATTTTGTAACTGGTACCGATTTAATTCACTCAAATGATAACTCCCAAATCATTAAATCCCATCCTAATTACTGTCAAGAACCAGTTGCTCCCAATAACTCGAGTTGTTGGGAGAAGGTTTTGCTGGCTCTTACATCACTCTCTAACACACCCACTCAAACGAAAGCCAACCCACGGGTTTGAACTTTGCACAGGCCCACCATACCATGTGCTTGAAAGACAACGGTTAATATTGGGGGTCGTGGAGATTCGAACACATGACCTTTCGGTTCTTGACATGGTATCAGAGCCTTCTGTGACCGAGAGGTCTTGTGTTCGATTCCCGGTGACCCCATTTATTAAGCACATGGTATTCTTGTCTTCAGACCTGTGCAAACTTCAAGCCTTGTGAGTGGCTTTCGTTTGAGGGGGCGTGTTAGTGTTGTGGTATATGATCCACGATTGAACCTCTCCCAACAACTCGAGTTCTTGGGATCAACTGGTTCTTGACAATTACAACACTATAAAATCCCATCCCACTACCCAGGCCCATTCAAGAGTGCTTAAATGCAATCGAGCCCAAAACTGATTTTAGTGAACAGTAATACTGCTTTAGTTATATATATATTAATTGTTGGGATGAATAGCTTTGAAAAGCTATAAATGAAATTCCTAATTAATTATCCAGTATTTTCCTATAATACATAATTAAGATGGATAATTAATAAAAGGAATATTATGGAGATAATTAGGAATAATTATCTTAATAGACTATATTTTAATTATGGGAGTAATTATCCCCCTAATTAAAATATGACTTATTCCCAAAGGAAGAGGGAATATTCTGGGTTTTCTGCTCCTATAAATAGGAGACGCCCCAGACCCTCTAAACACACCTCAGAGAGCAGAAACACGAGATAGAGAGTGAGTTCATAGAGCTCCGGTTTTCGCACAAAACCGATGAGCAACAAAATAAGAATGGCTGTTTTATCCTGGAGGCGACCGGCTGATAGTCTGCCGTGCGCAACGAAGGCAGTGCCGCGAACGTCTTAAAGAGAGCGACCTAGTCCGCGACTCAGCCAGATCGGTAACCCTAAATTTATTGTTCGATCTCTAACAATTTTAAGACGTTCGGTTGCTGTCATATGTACCGAACATGATACCGATTCTGGCTTGAGCGAGTTGCATCGCCATACCGAGCTTGTTGGCGGTCGTTGGCACTGAGATTGACCAGCAGCCTTGAGAGTGTCTTCGATAAAAGAGTGACGACGGGTCGAGCTGAACTTCGTCCTGGCCGCTGCGTCCCGGAAAGTAGAAGAGGATATTAGAATTAAAGCCACATGGTCGAACTATTCTTGGAATCACGCGACGCTCCAAGGGAAGTCTGGTTAATAAGGTGTTCGAATGGTGGGTGGAGGTTCAATTGAATAACACATCTAACCTAGTTGGCGGACACAGCAGCAAGGAGAACAAAGGAGCCAGGATTTGTATGTGTTCCACCTCTTCGCCTGAGGTTGACGGAGGCAATTCTAATTGCTTTGTCTATAAGAATCATGGGCTTTGGAAGGGATTTTCACTGGGAAGAACGTCTATTCGATGGAGCAATGGTTTTTGAGAAGAAGGAATTATTATTATGCAATTAAGCGGCGATCGAAGGCAAATCGGAGTTGACATCCTTCACGGCAACGCAGCGCCCTGGTGTAGGGTACCGGCCAATAAAATATTAATAAAAAATAGGTCACTACCGCCGTGCCTCCATGCCTAATTTCCGCCACATAACCGAAGCCAAGCCAGGAGAATTTTGAACTGGGCCCGAAATTGAGGATGATCGTCGGGAGGAATTTTGAGTTTCAGCAGTGGGCACGTGGATTTTTTGTACGGGCTCGCCTAAGAATTGGGCTAATCCTAAGGCCTGCATCAGGAGAAGCCTTGTGGACGATGACAACGGTCGCTAGCTCCGCTACTAGGGAAGTTAGTGACAGCCTGACAGACAAATTCGAAAGTCTGGGATGTATTGCTTCGACGGTAGCAATTTCTTTGGAGAAATGCATAGCTTCTGCTGCTGGAGCTCACTTAGAAGCCGATGGAGTTGCTTTGAGGGAGCCCTGCGACTGCGAGTCCAGTGCTACGACGATGACATGGATAGATTGCAATGACTTCTTGAAAAAGAGGTAAGAACTTAAACCTTCTTTCAGAGTCATAAATGAATGACAAACTAGCTAGAAGTTATGTCATACGAAACTATGCATGGAATTGAGAAACATAGTAATGCTAAAAAGAAAGATAGAACTGATGCATGATTATTTTGACATTGAGATGCAGTTTCTCGATGATTAGAGTATAAATGTGAATGCATGCCGCAGAATAGAGTAATTTTGTCTAAATGTGTGCATTGAAGAATATATGGGAATAGAATGGGTTTATTGCCCATAATAACGATATTGTAAGAAGTACTATTATTAGTACTACACGAACCACTTAGGCTGCTCTGAAACATTAAAGTTTCAAGAATGAGAGCAAGCCGAACCAGATCCATACCAAATAGAATGGTACCCTTTGTGGTAACCATAAGATTGTAACCCAATCCTCTAAGAATGACGTTATGTTTCTCTGTTAAATTTGTGAGAAACTAGGTCATAAGACACGAAAGTGTAAGAAAAAGTTTAACCTAGTGTTAACTTGACTAAAGAAGAGGATTTGGTAATAATATTCACTGAGGTGATGACAGAGGTTAGCCTTAATGGTAACTCTGAAGAATGGTGGTTGGATAGGACCGCTTCAAGATATGTGTGTGATAAACGAGCTAAGCTCAATCATACATTGACGCGTATTGAAAGAGAAAGTGTTGTTGGGCAAGACCCTCACCACTATTGTTGATGGTTCTAGAAAAGTGGAAGAGAACTCTGCCTCTAGAAAGTCATTGACTATCCTAGATGTAAGGAATGGTTAAGTAGATAAGATAAATTCTTCCAAGTGTGTCTGTGTGAAGAATTAGAATATCTTATATCGCATTCCCATATTATTATTATTGGATGCTTGAGAAAAATATGAATTTTCTATATCCAATCTAAATGACCCATAAATATGTGATTAGAGAATCAGAATATATAGATCTGATTTATGTGGGTAAACTTGATGGAAAAGACAATAAACAATTTATTGCTCTTTAGAGTGCTCTGATTGTCTGACTAGTTATTTGAAATGGTTTGAAATGCCTAATTGCATTATGATTGCACTGATTATTCGATATGTGGCATGCATGTGGTAGCGTTAGAAAATCAGTGTAGCATGATAACTAGAAGAGCATATGAGTGTGTTTTATGTTGTTAACAATAAAAACACATAGTTCCTATGAAACGAAATACTCATGTTGTTGTGAAATCCATTAATGCTAAGAAACTTCCATTTTAAATCAAGAAATAGTGGGAGTAGTGTCCTGCCTACTATTAGAAATAATGGAACTAGTGGGGGTAATAAATCTGAGTTTAAACTCAGAAGAAACAAATGAACCATAAATCACGAAAGGATTTTGGTTATGAATTTGTTATTTACACCCTAAGAAAGAGAGATCCTACAAGTCTGCTAGAAGTTCGAACTTCCAGAATTGTGGGAGAATCCATTATTAACGAAATGGAATTATTGGAGTCTAGTAAGACTTAAAATCTTGTAGAGTTACCTCTTGGTTGAAAAGCCTTGGGTAATATATCGATAGAATCGAACAAGATTTGGCATCTTTGAGAATTACCTCTTGGCAATGAAGTCATGGGTAATAAATGGATTCTTAAAAAGAAAAGTGAAACCTATTGGTTTAGCTTATGAGTATAAGGATCGCCTAATAGCTAAGGCTTTAAGCGAAAAGGAAAAATTGTAAATTTTCTTGTTATCTATTCACTATATGTAGAATAACATCCATGTATGTTCTGATTGCTAGTGTTGTGCGTCAGATGGATTGTTTAACATGTTTCTTTGAATGGTGATTTAGATAGAGAAATCTACATGGGACAACCTATAGGGTTGTTATTCCTGAACATGCTTAGGGAGTCTATAGTTAGACAAATCATTGTAAGATTTGAAATAGACTCTAAGACGATGGCATGGATAAACTGGTTCTCTCTCATGGTTTTAAAAGTGAAAGTGACAAGTGCATTTAGTACAAATTTGAGAATGACACTTGCATTATGAACGACACGTCGATCTTTGGTACAAAGAATCGTGATGTCGATATGAAAAAAACCAAGTTTGAGAATTTTGAATGTTCTCGATGAAGCTTGTGTAAGCTAGAGATCCATGTAACTATGACAATGAATAGATTTCCTCTAGATCAGTTTAACTACATAGTTAAGATCTAGAAGAAATACAAGCAGTATGCCTGCATAAATGGTTGATGATGCTAGTGTAAATATTAAAGAACACTGGAAACAGTGTGAGAAACTGAGAAAGTTAGAATATACTAGCATCGACAGTCTGCGTGAGGCAGCTGGTAAACATGAGACCCGGCATAGTGGGGGTACTTGGCAGGCTTACTGATTGTCCTAGTATGAAGCATTGAAATGCTATTGAAAGGGGTCATGAGACACCTTAAAAGAACAGAAAAACCTTGGTATTTGTTATCAAAGGGTTTGCTGTATTGGTAGGGTATAGTGATGCGGATTAGAATACCCTATAGAGGACTCCAAGACAACAAGAGGATGTGTTTTAACCATCGATAGAGGAGCTATGTCTTGGAAGTCTAAGAAGTAAACGATCCTGGCTCAATCAACTAAGAAATCGGAAATGATAGAACTAGCAATGGCTAGTAAAGAGGAAAGTTGATTGAGAGGGTTCACTACTAGAGATTCCCTTATGGGAAAGACCGATCCCTCCGGTAGTTGATTAATTGTGATAGCACCGCAGCTATTGCAAAAGAAGGGAACCGGTTCTAGAACGAAAAGAGACGACAAATTCGTCGTAAGCACAGTACTGTAAGAGAACTCCTAACGATAGGAGCAATGAGGGTGGATCATGTAAGGTCCTAACAGAATCTAGCTGATCCTTTGACGAAAGGATTATCTAGAGAGAAAGTCCAAAATACCGCCAAGGGTATGTGACTTATGCCTACCGAACCACGAACTACAAGTGATGGTAACCCGACCCAATAGACTGGAGATCCCAAGAAATGGGTTCAATGGGTAATAACAAGTCATGAGTAGTATGCGAAAAGTTCATGCATAGTGAAGCATGAATCCCAAAGCAATGGAGGTTGAGTTAACAACTCTTAATGAGATCTATACCCTATGTGGGGTGGAGTACTTTACTTTGGGGGTACTCCTGATAGACTCACCTATGTGAATGTGGGAGTGGGGCCGCTCCCTATGGAACTTTGGAGGCACAAAGTTGCTAGAGCGTTCACTAAACCGGGATAACGTGCATGGCCATAAACGCACGGCCTATGAGAGAATATCACTCAATGAAAAGATCCGGTGTGCTACATTGTCTGAGATAGGGTTCAAGACTACGAGTCACCCTTATGAAATCGGAATTGTAACCACTACGCTAAGGTTCAAATCTTCGCGATACCTTAGCTTATGCCCGATCTTATGGAACTGTTGATGCTCAAGATAGTTTCAAAACTATTCAAGTGGGGGATTGTTGGGATGAATAGCTTTGAAAAGCTATAAATGAAATTCCTAATTAATTATCCAGTATTTTCCTATAATACATAATTAAGATGGATAATTAATAAAAGGAATATTATGGAGATAATTAGGAATAATTATCTTAATAGACTATATTTTAATTATGGGAGTAATTATCCCCCTAATTAAAATATGACTTATTCCCAAAGGAAGAGGGAATATTCTGGGTTTTCTGCTCCTATAAATAGGAGACGCCCCAGACCCTCTAAACACACCTCAGAGAGCAGAAACACGAGATAGAGAGTGAGTTCATAGAGCTCCGGTTTTCGCACAAAACCGATGAGCAACAAAATAAGAATGGATGTTTTATCCTGGAGGCGACCGGCTGATAGTCTGCCGTGCGCAACGAAGGCAGTGCCGCGAACGTCTTAAAGAGAGCGACCTAGTCCGCGACTCAGCCAGATCGGTAACCCTAAATTTATTGTTCGATCTCTAACATTAATTAACATCACATGCATCATGCATGTTACACAAATACAAACAAGTTAAAACACCTTTCAAGAATTCATATGGGAACATATATATAATTAATCAAGTCTTTTTTGTATTGTTGTTTCTGCCTATCTTAGCTAGAAGAGAAAAACAGTAGAGGGAACGAATGTTTTTTTCTCCTTAAAGGAACGGGACAATTTCAAGGAAGCTGCTCTGCATACATCCCTCCATCAACTTCGACTGGAGTGCAAACACTCTATATATGTTACCGTGTTAACTATGCGTATAAGTTTGCGCAATTAATAAATACACTGACCTAGCTAGCTAGCTAGCTAGCTATATTTGTAAATTTAAGGCAACAAGTTACAACCGACTTATTCTTGTGGTTTCTGTAGTTACTGCACATATATACGTTATTGAATAAATGCACTCGACAAAAATATAATATACATCCTTAGAAAAAAAATATATAATTTACATCATATGGATGTTATCAAATACAAACAAAACACATTTGAGAGAATCCAAATGTGGCATTTACCCTTTGTTTTCTCAATTCTCAAGGTGCTGAACCTGAATATATCCTCCATCAACTTGGTCGACTGGAATGCAAACACTGTATATATGGTTAGTGTGTGTTACTATGCTAATGAGTTTGCTCAATTAATAATGATTACACTGACCAACCTAGCTAGCTAGCTAGCTACTAGCTAGTTATTTGTAAAATTAGGGCCTGCCTGCCTCAATACATCGTTTCGTTCACCTACCAATCCCAATTCTGGAAATTAATCCTTCCTTGCTTCCTTCGTCTCTAGCTACATTACTAGGCAGTAGGCAGTAGCTAGCTAGTCACAGGCCATTTGGGTTGGCATTAAATATTGGTTAATTAATTCCATCTTCTCTCAAATGGCAAAATGAATGAGAATTTTCACATGATGAAGCTCGATCTTAATTATGAATCAACGGGAATGGTAATACAGCTGAAAGAGAAGACTAGGTAGCTAAGCTAGCTATAATAAGTGAATCGGTCGGTCCCACTTGTCGTTGACATAATTAATCTGCATGCACCCGTCCCTCCGTCCGTCCTTGTATATAAAACGATGCCATGCCTCCGTCTTGAGCGCCACAAATTACAAGAGCAATGGCTACCACCACCACCCTACTCTTCCCTGCAGCTTTCCTCCTCTTGATCACCATTGGCATTTCTCTCTCCTCCTCCTCCTCAGCCAACCACACATCCTCAAACCCCTCCCAAAAAGAAATCGACGACGAGACGATGACTCCGCTTCCATCCTCCGCCGCCGCGGTGGGCCCTCCCCCATCTCTCTCCCCCTCGTCCACCGCAGCTCCATCTTCAAGCCCGGCGACTACTACGCGCCCACCACCACCAGCAGCAGGAGGCCACCTCGTCCCCGCCGCCGCTCCGCCCCGCACTCGGAACCCACATGCTGGTCCACCGGTACCGCGCTGTCGTCGACATCACCATCAAAGTCTTCCGCCATCGCTCCGGTCATCTACGGCGACATGGCGGATTACTACGTTCAGGCCTCCATCGGCACGCCGCCAAGAGACTTCTGGTTCATCCTGGACACGGCGCTGGCCGTGAGCTTGCTCCAGTGCCTCCCGTGCATCAGCTGCTACAACCAGTCGGTCCCGGTCTTCGACCCAGCGGCTTCTTCCTCCTTCGCCGATCGAGCTCTCCAAGTGCGAAGACGTCTACCTCTCCAAGTGCCGCTCCGAAAAGTGCTGCTTCAGCCACGACTACGGCACCCTCTTCTCCTACGGCAACTACGTCACCGAGACCCTCTCCTTCGGCGTCGCTGGTCGCCCTCGGCTGCGGTCACTACAACGGCAACGTTCGGGAGGCCCGGGCCCGCCGGGTGCCTCGCCCTCGGCGCGAGCCAGTCCTCCCTCGCCTCCCAGCTCAACCTCCAATCCTTCTCCTACTGCCTGGTCTACCGCAACACCAGGGACGGCTCCAGCCTCGAGCTCAACTCCACGTTCCCGACGGACGCGGCGGCCACGGCTGCATTGAGCAGGAGCGACCACTTGTACGACTCGTCCTACTACATCGGGGTCAGCGGGATCAGCGTGGCCGGCCAGTTGCTGCCCATCCCGGCCTCGGATTTCGAGATCACAAGGGACGGGGACGGCGGGGTGTTCTCTAACTGCTATCTGCGGCTGGATATCTACTTGAAGTTCAGGGATGCGTTTGTCAAGGCAGCCCAGCTCGGGCAGTGGGAGGAGATAGATTACTATGACGTCTGCAGGAACATGACTGGCATAGCCACGCTCCCGTCGGTGGCGTTCCACTTCACGACCGGCGGGGTCTGGAACCTTACTACGCAGATTTACATGTATGGTGGAGCTTGACGGCAAGCACCAAGGCATGTTCTGCCTCGCGTTTCGGAGCTCCGAAGACACCATATCCACCATTGGGAGCATCCTGCAACAAGGGACCCGGGTGAGTATCGACTTGGTCGAAAACAAAGTGGGATTTTCGCCGTCCGAGTGTTGATTAATTAATCCATTATTATTAAGTGATGCATGATATATACGAATTAGCCCAAATTATAAAGGGGCCATGCGTTGTAGCTAGGGAAAGTACAAAAATAATCTCCCTGCAGTTAATAAGTAGCTAAGTGATTAAGCTGGTCAGTTGGTCGTGGTGTTGATGATTTATCAAGCTTTTAGTCCTTAATTGGTCGTGGTACGGTGTTGATGATTTATGTACTGCCGGCCCGGGAGGGAAGATCGAGTCACATGTCTTATCTGGTTGGTTCTACTTTCTTGTACATATTAATAATAATAATTAATATTAAAGAAAATGCCTTTGTGGTGTGATAGTGACGTGACGAAATATTATTATACATGTATTTATCTATGTATGCTCCAATGAATTCGATTTACTACGTACCATAATTTAGCCGGGAACATCTTTATTTCCCCCACCAGCGCATCGAAAGCACACGACGGCCATGACTGCTCTGCTAGCTGGGAATTACTAACCCTGCTACAAGAGTGGGCTTTCGGCCCATGAGACGATCGAGCTCATGGGTTTCGTCATAATAATAATAATAATAATAATAATAATAAAGAAATATAAAGGCGAAGAATTATTGTTGCACGGATACTCATATATATATATATATATATATATTATTCTATTAAACTGGACATTAATAACCTGAAAAAAAGACGAGCAAACTGAAGAAAGGGACCAAAAAAAAAAAAAAAAAACACAAATTATTCATGAACAAACCCCGGATCACCAAATGATTAATTAGTACATGAAGTACTAATTAATTCAATACGCAGGGGCGGCGGCGGGTCAGCGGGGGGTCGCCGGGGCAATGTAAACGCTGGACGACACGTGGGTTTAGGGGAAACCACCATATGAGGGTGACGGCGGTGCAGCCCGGTGGCGCTTTTGGAACATCTCCTTCGATGTCATCCTTGACGGCGTGAAGTACCCGTCGGGCGGCACAGGAGGAAAGTAGGACAAATAACAACAAGGACGAGATTAGAAGACCATTAAGTACTGTGCCTCCTTTGGGGATCGACATGTTAATTACCTACGTTGATCTTTATTTCCTTCTGTCTGCTTGTGCGAAAAAACTAAAGAGAGCTAGTCGTGGTTCCAAACCTGTAACCCCTATACTGACATATTTATAGACAGACAGGCATGCAGATCGATTAGATTAGGTAGCTAGGTGTTAATTACCCATATCTGGCCTGGCGGAGGGAATTGGAAGGAAGGAAATTATTTCACCATTTATTAGATTGGATTGGACCTTAATTACATCGATCATAATTATTATTATTATTATTATTATTATTATCAGCAGTATAAACAAATTCCCAATCGGTCGATTATAATATTCCCACTAAACCTCCCCTTTCCTTTCCTGCTCCGAGATATTCCCAATCCCGACGTACGCTCGCCGCTCTTAATTAAATTCCTGAATTGTGTGATCAAATTAATCTAATGGAGTCACTAAATCGAATCTTCGACATCTGTTTTTTTTTTTACAAGCAATAGAAAAATTTCATTAAATATCAAGGTATACACCAATTCCTTGGCACAAAAGTCATTTCCAACCGATGCAACCACGTCCTCACGACCAGTACACACTTAAACTCCACAACCCTATTATACTAACTATGCATCCATATGTGTGTATATAAGAGCGAGTTTTCCCTCCAAATTTAACATCACTTGTACTTACTGCGAAAGGAATAAACAACACAAAGTATCATCTAGAGGTGTCAATTGGGCGGTTCATATTGGTTTCAGTCATGTTTCGGAGGCATAGGGTTGCGGATCAGTCGGATTTTAGCTCATCGGGTTACTAGTAACATTAAAAATACAATTTAAATTGTGCCATAAATGTAATAACCTATAGCACCAATACTATATAGCATTGTTTATCTAAAATAGAGGTTATTCATTAATCTCAACCATTTATAGATCCAAGGAGGCTAGGACACTCCACTGGCCTAGGACTAGGTACTGTCATAAATTGTTCAAAATCCTTAAGAACTGCGGGCTTGATAACTTTTGAATGGGCTTCGAGCCTAGTCATTCTTTTGTGGCTTTCCTTGAATTCCATTTTCCGTCATTGGGTTTTCTAGCCCAACTTACCAAGTAAAACTTAGTACTTTCATGGACCTGACCCTTTTATGTTGATGATTAAAGATAAGATTCTTCATGGACTTAAATCATGCATATTCACCATAATCCTGGACCCCATATATGAAAGAGTGATGTATGAGGCATGGTCCATGAAACTGTACCGTACCAGTGGTTCAACCATGAAATGCTAGTATCGGAGGCTAAACTGATAGGCAATATTTAACGGTCTAACGGTTAAACTATGTTTAAATGACTTTTTCGATACGATATCCGGTACAGTTTCATAGACCATGCTATGAGGAAGGAAACGCACAATATGAGCCCGTCATGCTCTTTTTTGTCACCTTGAATGATAACGGAGTATGACTTCTTTGCTCGATTTCCTTATAGAAAGGTTTCGATGAAATTTATATGAGTGATCTAATGTAAAAAATAAAAGAGGAAGGAAACTCTACAATCCTACATACGGCCTAACAAAATACCAACGGAATCCTTTTGTGATAACATGACACCCATTGATCCTCTCATCATCAAGGTTCACGAGTTAACAGAGTAGCAAGAGGTGCACTAGCTTCGATATTACTTTCTTTCGTTGCCTTCTGACGAATCTCAAATCCCCAAGTACAAAAAAAATCCATGAGATGGATATCTTCAAATACGTGAACTTGTATTCAGATTCAAAAACCTCATTGACAGATGCAGATTTTCGTGACTTGTGAATTCTTTTTTTTTTTGTTACCCAATGGGTAGTAGGACTTAAGAAAAAAAGGGTTAAGGATGGTTTTCATTCCACTACTTGGTTATAATAGAAAAAAGTAATTATAAAATCAAGTATCACAAGTTCATAATAACATACAAATTAGACTCTGTAATATCTATACACGCTTAGTTATGCTACACTACAGATCAGAAAAAAGTACTGTGAGCAAAACTTGGACCAAATCCTGACCCTATCTAATCCTCAATTCAATCAGCTGCTGCCACTGCTGCTGCTCCTCATCAGCCTCAGCCGCTGCACTGACCCAATAAAACTCCTGCAACCACCATACTCTGTTATCATCATTTTTCTGCCACCCAACAGCTTGAAATTTAAGGAGATACCAAACTAGGATATGTGATTTTATGTCATAGAACGGTCGATTTTGCCACTCGCTGACAGGATAACCGTCAAGAAGTGTATCTACTAATTGAGATCGCTTCCCCGTGTGACATTTAACGATATAAACGTCTATTGTTATCATTATATTGTGAGAGGGGGGTTGCAAATCGTGCTATAAATTTGTAGTATCAACGAATGAAATTAAAGGGAAACGAAAAAATCTAATTTTTTTTTATGTTTCGTTATATTTCGAACAATTAACCTAACGATAATATAAGTATGATAGCATCCGTCATATTCTAAATCGAATTTGGCAAATTTCAAGCTCGAAAGTGAAGAAATGGTATAAAAATAAGCTGGTGTGTATTGTGATATTGTCATACCTCCATGAGATGTCGTCAGCCAATAGCCAGTCGCCTTCCGGATCTTGATACGTAAGCTGATACTCGCCGGCGCCGGCGCCGCCGTCCCAGGGATTCTCTTCCGCTACAAGAAACCAAAACAGGGGACAAAAAAAAAAAAGAAGAAAAAAACAGAGTGAGCCAGCCAAATAGTCTCTCTTATTACTGCTGTCACGCTGACGGAGTCAAATTTGTGTCTTTTTTTTTTTGTTTGTTGTTGGGTGCTTACGTAGTCCGAACATTGCGAAGAGTTGCCGTCTAAGGGAAGAGAAGGAATCGTGGAGTGCAAGATCGACCTTCCTTCCGATCCCGACTCCGTCCATCGTCACCTTCACGTACATTGACGGCGTGGGCCCCGCCGCTCCGCATTCCCCGGAACAAGAAGAAGGCCGATTAACGACCATCATCTGGTTCCTCTGTTTCTTGTTCCGCCGGAAGTTAATCGGCGGCCACCCCACAATCCCGTCGCCGCCGTCGCTATCTCCCTCTTCTTCCGCTTCAATTCTGCTTCAAAGACCCAAAATTCAAAAAACCCCTAATCGTCAAAACCAATAATTCGAGAAAACAGGGGAAATTGAAGAAGAAAAAAACAGGGGGAATTGAGGGGGAATCAGTACTTGTTAAGAACGACAGAGCAATTATCGTCGTTTTCCTCGCCGGCGGCCCATTGCAACAAGGGGAGGGTTTTGAGATCAACGGGAGGAAGAGGAAGACGGACGTCCCCGTCGAGCAAACGGCGCCGTTTCCCGGCGCTGGTGTCCGAACACTCTGTTCCTTCGCCGCCTCCGTTGTCGGCGGCGGGAAGCCAGGATTGTACGATCACCTCGTGATTTCCATTATTACTATTACCGAAGACCAAGCTGTTGTCATTGTTGTTGGTGCCGGCGGTGGGAAGAGCGAGACCCAGCTGAAGCTCCATTGACAGTGAATCCGTGAATTGTCCCCTTCTTTTTTGTTTTTTGTTTTGTTCTTCTGGGTTCCCAAGTGGGCAGTACTGGAGTGAAATCGGTGCAGAAAGAAAGGAGGAAGAAAGAATCGGTTTATGAATTGGAAAGGGTGGGGATTTTTGTGGGGAGGAATATAAAGGAACGAGTGGGGAAAAGAAGAAGAAGAAGAAGAAAACAGAGGGGAAGAGGGGACAAGGTGGAGGCAACAGTAGATAGGGTGTCTGCATCATTGCTCCACTTTTCCCCGACCCGTTTCTCTTTCTATCTCTATCTTCTTCTCTCTTTCTCTCGCCCGCGCAACCGCGGGGTGGTTCGGTTTGGTTTCCCCATTGAAGAGGGGAACCGCGGTTTGGAGGAAGAGGAAGGAAGGAAGGAGTCTTTGTTTGTTTTTGTTTTTTTTTTTTTTTTGCCGCCCAAATTATGGCTTTTTTCTTTCTTTTACCGGCGATTCTGCCCCACTCGTGTTGAAGAATGAAGACTCCTGAAGCTACGGTACTGGAAGGAACTACGGTCTTTGTTAATATTTCTATGGGCATCGTGCTAACCACCTAATTAACACTAGGGTTTAATTTGTCTAATTATAGACTTTGAATTTAGAGTGTGTACAAGATATTATGTAGTCAGTTGTAATTGAATTCGTAAATGATTGTCGATGGATGTTAAAGAGACGTATTGGTTGGAAGTTTACAGAGATGGAATATCAAACTTACACATCGTGGTGTGATCGAGTACTGTCGTATAGATAAACCCTTTGAAGTCGATCTGTAATGCGGGTTTCCTGATTGAGTTCTTACATATATGATATGAAACTAATTAACCATTTTCTCTCCAAATTAGTACCAATATATAAGTTGCACATTTTCCATATCTATGAAATCATTCATACTACTTCTTAGCTTGATTCGGTTCACTTCCTTTGCCCATAACTCGATATGTCTTCATCATCGCACATGATTCGCACTGCATCTGCTCATTCCTTTGATCGTACTTACCCATCATATATGCACCACACGACTCCGCTTCTAACAAATAAGTCATTATAAATAGACCAGAAACACCATTTATCCGACTCGAATATATACTAGACCTCTCACAACGAAATGACCTTATGGAAATCACGAATGCCGATCCATGGCAGAAGTGATTGCAACGAAATTAGCGATTCAACAATTTCGAAATATTAAAAAGGTCGCAATCGATAGTGTTTTCGATCTTGTGGGTAGTGGGGACAAGAGCATGAAAACTACATGTACATGTACACAACAATACGGTTCATGAACTTGGAGGGAAATAGTGTACATCACGTTTGTTAATCTATATTGTTATTGTATAAGACTCAGGAGCCCAAGACAATTGTTCCACGAATTAGACTACATAAAATATTACATGTACATGTCACAGCATACAGAATCTAAACACACGATTATTTATATGATCTTTTGCTTCTCTTTTGTCCCCAACCTATAATTAGTTAATTAATTAACTAAGATTAGTTGTTTTAAAGACACCCATTGAACCCGCATACTGAAATCATCGCGCACCCAGGCAAAACTCGAACATTCTACTAAAATGCCGTATTGTACGTGGCGACAAAGACAGAGATATTAAGTATAAATTAATACGGGTCAGACTACTATAGTCCTTGAGCATATCCAAAGCATGGTCCATGAAACCGTACCGGTGGTTCAACCATGAAATACCAGTATCGGAGGTTAAATCGGTAGGCGGTATTTAACGGTTTAACGGTTGAACTACGGTTAAACCACGGTTTTATCATAAAATATCATACCGTTGATTTTTTCGGTACGATATCCGGTACGGTTTCATGGACCATGCTCCAAAGTATTTGTAGTGACTAGTGAGTGTGGTGGTGGAGTTGGGTTGAATCTACCAGAGAGTTGCAGTCTCTCAATTTTGAAATATAGGTAAAATTATATGGGATTTACGAATGAGGGTTTGGTCTAGTGACAATATCACTAGTTTTGAACCTGGAGGTCTCGGGTTTGAATCCCTTAAGTAGTAACTTACTACCATAAAGTAAACCTATATCACCCTTACATAAAAGAATTATGTGTAACTTTGGCACAAATTTAGGAATTAAAATTGTTGGTACGTAAGACTTTAGCCCCCCTCCCCCAATTATGACACTTCAAGTTAGCCCGCCTCATTCGAATTTTTAGATTTGTCATTGGTATTCAGACATCTCTCTCTAGAACATGAATTTCCCCCAATTATGACACTTCCACTTCCTGAAACAGGAATTGTTCGGTAACTAAGACTTCGACCAGGATAAACATACTCTTACTCTGGCAGGTGATATTTTAGTAGGTAAATTAACGCCTCAAATCGCGAAAGAATCATCGTATGCCCCGGAAGATAGATTATTACGAGCTATCCTTGAAATTCAGGTATCTACTTCAAAGGAACGAGATGTATGGCTTCATGAGTCTATGCGTCTATATAGATCCTGTTCATGGATTAACGAAAATGTGCCAAAGCTCTATTTGCCTCTGCCATTCTATGAGTCTCTTTAGCCCTCCTCATTCGAATTTTTGGATCTCTCATTGATATTCAGACATCTCTCTCTAGAACATAAATTCAATCGAGTTTGAAGTATGATACTATACCGTAACATCTATTAGTTAAACTCAATACTCTGATTATATAAACTCAAACGTGAAGCTTAATTTAATAAAAATAATAATCGACGGTACTGATTTGTCGAAATACAACGAAGCAGATCACAGTATAAGATGATCCTCTAGAATATTGTATATTCCGGAAGTGAACCAATCGTTACCATATATTAAGTTATTAACACATAATAATCTATTTTTCAATAAAATTCGCCATTATTAAAAGAAAAAAAGCACACATAATAAACTAAAACAAAAGTCCAAATAGTTTCTCCTCCATAGAAAACATTAAACAATTCGAACTCTCACCAACAACCTGTATATATCATTATTATCTGTATTATAGTTATTATAAATTACAAATAAATTATGTAATATAGCTAGGGTCCAAACAAGAAAACATGTTCCCTCTTTGCCTTGTTTATGTTATGTGGTACGAGGGGGCTTTGCTTAGAAACTCAATATTGCCCATCTTGTCTCCCCCCTTTCCCCTCCACCAGGATGTTAACAACACACGTGTGATAAACTAAGCAAAAAAAAAAAAAAAAAAAAAAAAACAAGAAGAATAATTTAATATCCCTATGTTATGGATATTTAAGAAATTTAAGAAATTTGTGGACTTTAAGAAATTTGTGGCTTCCTTCATTATACCCTTTTATAAATATTTTTGGTGTTTTCTATGTAGGTCAAGTTTGGAGTTCATTTGTGAGTCTCTCTTAATAACTTAAACTAGTGGGACGATAAACTAATTTTTGATATGATATTCAGGTCTTTGATTGAAAGAGACTTTGCATACGAATCCTCACAGCCTTCAGAATTAACATGTGGTTTAAGTGTGGTGCACCGTTGTATGAATTTTCAACTAACCCGATCCGGTCATCAATAAAATAAAAAATGAAGCAAGGTTTGATGGTTTGAACTTGAGTGAAACAACAAATTCATCTTTGTAAACAAGGGTTTGGTCTAGCAGTTCTACTGCTGGTCCTCAATCCAAAGGTTCGAATCCCTTTAGTAGCCTAGCCTGTAACAATAAAAATAAACATATATCAGTATATCATCATTATAAAAAAAATTGAAGGATAATTAAATTGTTCGCAGCTCACTAACTGCAACCTGAAATGTAAACCCAGAGTTATCCTACTCGAGACGAGCCGAAATCACACGTCTGATGTCAAAATCAGTTGATACCATTAACTTGAGTTGTTGGAAGATGAGCAAAAATGGATCTTATTATACCATTTCTCACATGTTTCTTCATACGAAAATCAGTCCATGAAATTGAAGTTTGTACAAACCCCGACATACCATGCATGTGTTTGACCCAACCGTTAATACAGTGGGATAACGTGTATTCAAACACGAGACCTAATTTGTTAAATGCCTTAATTACCATGTCAATATTTTAATTGACCGAATAACTTAAATTGCGAGAAAAAAATCAATGAAGTGAATCTTATATCATTTTCTTACCACGGAGATATAAAGATGTGAGGCGAGAGCCAGCTGTTTGCAGATCGACTGCCAGATAAGCTTGCAGGTAGAATTCAATATACGCCAATGCGCTCATCCCTGTGTTGTCACTAACAAGCATCGTTGAAGAAAAAAAATGGGTTCTACTTCTAGATCGAATCGAAACTGGACACGAGCAGGTCACGTGACCGGCCGGCCGTTTACGCCCACGAGGGAGAGGGACAAGGCGGGCGGTGGGACGGACGGCGACCGGAGAAGCCGCACGGGTCGTCGTCTCTGGACATATGCCGCCCACATTCGGACCGGGAACAAACCCACCAAATCAATCAAAATCTTCGTCCACAATTCTTTTCTTTGGCGTGTACTTTATCCAAAGTGACTCACCACACTACCAAAACATTATAAAAAAAAATTGTTATTAATATCTTATGATGGGATTAATTCATGATATCTATGTTATAGTGTTGGACTTTGCTACGGTGACATGCATGTCACGGTGACATGCACTTTTCGGTCGACCTCATATAGGATCAGGTCGACCTAATCAGTTGTTTCAGTGTACAAACAGTTTCATGGTGCCTACTTTGGAGATTCATATCTTACAATTGGCTAGATGGAAATTGGAGATTAAAGGCTTGTTTTGAAGCTGAAGTGTCCCTCTACACATTAAAGTACTTGGGAGCTCAATAGAAAGTCCAGAAGACCATTTTTGAACCTGACCAAAAGGCTATGCCAAAACTGGGAAACTGCCTGAAAATGGCCAAGTCTGGCAACGTGTTTGTCAAGCCTACTTTGGAGCTCAATTTGACAAGCATGGATGCGAGTCAAGTCCAGGGGCCTTTACCACGTTAAATTACGTATTTTTTTATACAAAGGCAAGGCATTGAATGAAAGATTGAATATATTTAAGGCTTCAAACAAAAGGCTCGAAGTTGCTACGAAGGCTGTTTTTCTAGCAGCTTGCTTGTGCTCGAAGTCTGCCAGAAAAACAGCATTCGTAGCAACTTTGACCCTTTTGTTTGAAGCCTTAAAGATATCCAATCTTTCATCCAATTCCTTGAATTTGTATAAAAACATACCTAATTTAACGTGGTAGAGGCTCCTGGACTCGACTCGCATTCATGCTTCTCGAATTGAGCTAAAAAATAGGCTTCACAAACACGTTTCCAGACTTAGCCATTTCTAGGCAGTTTCCCAGTTTTGGCATAGCCTTTTGATGAGGTTCAAAAATGGTCTTCTAGACTTCTTATCGAGCTCTCAATCACTTCAATATGTAGAGGGACACTCCAGCTTCAAAACAAGTCATTAGTCTTCAATTTCCATCTAGCCAATTGTATGATATGAATATCCAAAGTAGGCACCATGAACTGTTTTTACACTGAAACAACATATTAGGTCGACCGGATCCTATATGAGGTCGACCGAATTCTATGTGAGGTCGACCTAATCCTAACTGAGGTCGACCGGAAAGTGCAAGTCACCGTGACATGCATGTCACCGTAGGCACACCCTATAGTGTTTTATTGTTTTAACACATGTGTACAAATTTTAAATCCATCTTCCTTAATTGTGTCGGATGGACCAGCTAGCAGGATAGGGGGAGACCATGCGAGTCGTATCTTCATAGACATCGCTTGTTTATCAATATAGATTCCGTAGCTATTGATTCCCCTCTGTAACGTCGTCTAGTCCATTTCATATGGGTCATGTGCACGAGCTTGCGATGGTCTTCTATTTGGACACCTAGTGTTTACGTTTGCTTCATTTATCCTTCATACTCGGGCCTTGGAGTATTTGGAATGACTGTAACCATACGGTTTTTTAAAGATCAGAAACGGGCAATTTGATGTATAGAGTAAGTTGCCTATAACTAACTTGGATAATGGGAAGTGACTTTTCCTCTTTAGCGAATAATATATACAAAATTATGACTTTGAATTAAGAGATGTCGATAGATTCTCTAGAATATTTTGAACGTTTGTAGTGTTGAATCTTGTAAAAGAAAGGTCTACTTTTATTATTAAAACGGTAAAGATTACATTGTCTGTATTTACATATTTATACACAACTGTATACTGTATAATAACACATCAATACTGAAATAAACAAACATTACAATTTAATCCCTATACTACTGTTTGAATACAACGGAGTCCTCCAACACCCCCCGCAAGCTGGAGCGTGGATGTCAATCCGGTTCAGCTTGGAGATAAGTCCTGCAAACACAACACTCGACAAAGACTTTGTGAAAATATCAGCAAGCTGATTTTCACTGTTGATAAACAATACCTTAATCAAACCTGACAAGATTCTATCACGAATAAGATGACAATCGATCTCAATATGTTTTGTACGTTCATGGGCCACCGGATTTTCAGCTAAACGAATGGTGGACTGATTATCACAGAATAACACAGTTGGAGAAGAGAAAGAAACACCCAAATCTTGGAAGATATAATGCAACCACTGTACCTCACAGGTGAGATATGCCATGGCTCGGTATTCAGCTTCTGTGGAGGATCGAGAAACAGTGGGTTGTTTCTTTGATCTCCAGTTGATAACCGAATCCCCGAGAAACACACAATACCCCGAACAGAACGCCGAGAATCCGGGCAGCCAGCCCAATCACTGTCTGAAAAACCAGTAAGTTTGATAGAAGAGTTGCTAGGAAAGAAAAGTCCTTGACCTGGGTTATTTTTAATATATCTAAGAACTCTGTGAGCAGCAGTAAGCTGTACATTAGTTGGAGCACTCATGAATTGAGTGAGATGATGCACAGCGTATACTATATCAGGTCGTGTATGGCATAAGTATAATAAACGTCCTACTAATCTACGATAGAGCTCTGGGTTAGAAAGTGGATTACCATCATGCACTGAAAGTTGACTACCATCTACAAGAGGTGTGGCAGCAAGCTTGGCTGCAAGTAAACCTGCATCTTTAAATAAATCAAGGGCATATTTCGTTTGACAGATGGAAAAACCAGCAGAGGTTCTAGCAATCTCTAGTCCTAGAAAATATTTAAGGGGACCTAAGTCCTTGATTTTGAATGCATCATCCAGCTGTGATTTAAGCAGGTTAATAGCATCTAAATCATCACCAGCAAGAATCACATCATCCACATATACTAGGACAGCTAGAAATTTACCCATATTTGACTTAGTAAACAAAGAGTAATCTGCCTTAGACTGTGTGTAACCAGCACAAACAAGAAATTGTGTGATTCTGTGATTCCATTGTCGACTGGCCTGTTTAAGACCATACAGCGACTTATTAAGCTTGCATACTAGATTTTTAGAAGGTAAATGTAAACCGGGAGGAGGTTTCATGTATACTTCTTCAACCAAATCACCGTGTAAAAACGTATTATTAACATCAAGTTGCTGCACATGCCAGTTTTTAATCGAAGCAAGAGCAAGGCACAGACAGTATTAAGTTTTGCTACGGGAGAAAATGTTTCTAAATAATCTATACCTGGGATTTGAGTGTATCCTTTTGCAACTAACCTAGCTTTATACCTTTCTATACTACCATAAGGTTTAAACTTAATACGAAACACCCATTTATTTCCAATAGCATGCTTACCTGGAGGCAGTGGAGTTAGAGTCCAAGTATTGGTATTTGTCAATGCTAGGAGCTCTAAATCAATAGCCTCAACCCACCTTGGATCCTTAGCAGCCTCAGTGTAAGTGGCTGGTTCTGTTGCATTAGTGACAGCCATAATGAAACGCCGATAAGTAGGTGATAACCTGTCATAAGACAACACTTGGGAAATAGGATATTTAGTTTTAGCAGTAGGTCGAATATAATCACTGAGTTTCTTAGGTGGAACCCGAATCCTATCTGAACGCCTAGGGGGCAAGGTGCTGCTAGGCTGTATTTCAGGTGAAGAAGAAGAGGCAGAGGACATAGGAATGTCGGCCGGAATGCAAGCAGAAGTGTTATTGGAAGATGGAACAGAATTGTTAGTGGAAGATGGAATGGAAGAAGGTGCTAAAGAAGGAGGAACAGTACACTCCATAGGCTGAATGTCAAGGAAAGGAAGAACCTGATCAAGAGAGGCTAGGGACAGATTGCTATTTGAGAATGGAAATATGTTTTCATGGAAAGAAACATCCCTAGACTCTAGGATTTTGTGAGAAACCAAACTATACAGCTTGTACCCTTTGGTAGCAAAAGGATAACCAAGGAAAATGCAAGGTTCAGCCCTAGGTGAGAACTTAGGACGATTATGAGCTAATGTAGATGCGTAACATAAACTACCAAAGACTTTTAATAGACTGTAATCTGGTTTCTGATGAAAAAGGAGTTCAAATGGGGGTTTATCATCTAAGATTGGAGTAGGCAGCCGGTTAATAAGATGGACAACATGCAACATAGCATGTCCCCAAAATTTAACCGGGAGAGAAGCTTGCATTAAAAGAGCTCGCGCAACAGCAATAATGTGCTGTTGTTTGCGCTCAACACGGCCATTTTGTTGTGATGTGGCAGTACAGGTGGTTTGATGAATGATTCCTAAGGAATGATAAAATGAAGGCATATGGAATTCAGTACCATTATCTGTCCTAATTGTTTTGACTAGTCTAGAGAATTGGGTTTGAAAATAAGCACAAAAAGACTGAACAAGAGTTCTTGCCTCTGATTTAGCACGCATCAGATAACACCAAGTATTACGAGAATGATCATCAAGTATAGTGAGAAAATAACGGTGACCATCAATAATAGGAACACCATATATGGTCCCCATATGTCAATATGTACTAAATCAAACATATTAGCAGCATAAGAACTACTTGTTTGAAAAGATAAATGACGTTGTTTAGCAACAGGACAGACAGAACAATGCGAACTGTGACACTTATTACTAACACTAAGACCTGGAACTGAACTGTGGCCAAGACGATAATGCCAGAGGTCAATTTGTCTTATAGTTGTGTCAAATATAGCAGATAGAGCAATAGGAAAAGACAGAGATGAAGAATCGCGTCCAGAGTCGACTTGGAGGTAGTACAGCCCGGCAATCTGCTTAGCTATACCAATCCTCTGCCGGGACGGGATATCCTGAATTATGCACGAAGAATGAGAGAAGATCAATTCACATTCATTCTGCTTAGCTAGCTGACTAGCTGATAGCAGATTAAAAGTGAATGAAGGAATCATCAAAACATTGTGAACAATTAACCTAGCAGACAATCTCACAGAACCCTTATGTGTTACACTAATGCGAGTACCATTAGGTAGGGTGACAAACATACCAGTCATAGGTCTATATTCAACAAACATATCTAGTGAACAGGCTACATGATCAGTAGCTCCACTATCAATTATCCAAGTATGCACAGAATCATCGAAGGATTGATAAGACAAAGAGGCACATCAAGACTTACCTGCCGCAGCATGTGCTGCCAGTGCAGCAGGGTGATTCCACACAGGAGCAGAGGGAACCTCATCATCAGTGGATGCTGAGGCTGGTTGATTAGCCACGAGACAGGAAACAGAGCTTGTTGATGCAGATGGAAGACGAGAGGCCTGAGCCAGAAGCTTCTGGTACTGCTCCAAGGTCAGAACGACAGATTCACCAGAAGATGAACCACCAGCAGACGAGTCGTCCTCAGAACCATCAACCAACGCTGCATTGACTTTCCCTTTCCCTTTGTATCCTGGTGGATAACCATGCTTCTTGAAACAGCGATCCACAGTGTGGCCTACACCACCACAGTGTGTACAGACAGGTCTCTGCCTGGCTCCAGCACCTCGACCATGACCTTGAGGAGGGCCAGAAGAACGCCCAGCCATGGCGAGTGGAGTAGAAGACGAACCGGCAGAAGGATTGATCTGGCGTTCATGTTGAATCACCATGGAGAACACTCGAGTAATCGGCGGAAGAGGATCCATGAGCAAGATTTGACTCTTGATCTGAGAGAAGGCATCATTGAGACCTTTGATGAAGCGAATAATCTGATCTGATTGCTGATAGTTGCGAACCACCATGAGCACTCCACAAGAACATCTCGGAGTACACGAACAGACGGGAAACGGCCTAATAGAGACCAGTTCATCCCAGAGAACACGAAACCGAGTGAAGTATTCGCTCACTGTAGCAACGCCTTGTTTGAACGCGAACACCTCGTCCTGGAGATCAGCAATCCGAATCAGACTCGCCTCGCTAAACCGATCTTGAAGATCTTTCCAGACGTCAACTGCAGAGTCAAACCAAAGGATGCTATGAGCGATGTCAGGAGCCAACGACCGGTAGATCCAGCCAAGAACCATCACGTTGCACCTCTCCCAAGCACTGTGAAGCGGATCACCAGGAGACGGCGGAGCAACGGCGGGATCGAACATCGACAACTTGTTCTTCGGCAGAAGTGCGAGACGCATAAATCGCGACCATGCATAGTAGTTGTTCCCGTTGAAGACGACGGTGACGAGAGCCGACGCTGGATTATCTCCAGGATTGAGAAAGTAAGGATGGATGGGATCGAGCAATCCGGCGGGAGGGACGAACGAGAAATTCGCCTGAGACGCCTGAGTCGATTGCGCCGAAGGATTCGCCATCGGAGAGCGGATGAGAATCGAGAGAGCGGAAGCTTCGAAGAGAAAGAACCCTAGAACGAATTTGGAAAAGTAAGAGAGAGAATCAAGATTTTGACTCCTCTGATACCATGTTGAATCTTGTAAAAGAAAGGTCTACTTTTATTATTAAAGCGGTAAAGATTACATTGTCTGTATTTACATATTTATACACAACTGTATACTGTATAATAACACATCAATACTGAAATAAACAAACATTACAATTTAATCCCTATACTACTGTTTGAATACAACGGAGTCCTCCAACATGTAGAGTTAAATTGGAATTAATTTACCAATATTTTCTTTATAGATTTTTGGCTGAACCGAACAAAACACTTGATGAAATCGTATTTTATTTTCCGTGACCACCTTCTCTTCTCTCTTGTAATGTCATGTTCATCCCATTGTAATGCACATCTTGTGTTCTACCTTGTCTAGTATATGTATCATTCGATAAAGAACAGGGAATGCCATATATGGACCTTTTGTACAGACAACAATGATGGTTCATGATCATTGTTCCTCGGGTGTCCTCCATCGATTCATCGGCCGGTGATCGCAATTATAGCTATATATATGTACAATCTTTTCTTTTGCATGGATTTGTATTATTTTTCATCCCCACGTGTTAACATGGTCCCGTTGTTTCGTAATCATATCGCACATCCATCCTCCATCCACCAACTCAATCAAGGCTGTCTTTGGTTCGTGGTTATAGAAATAAGAATCGAACGAACTAAGAATCGGGTTCGGTTTGGCTCGGTCCAAGTGTCAACTCAATTCATTTTTCTTTAGTAGTCATAAAGCTCATGAATCAAAGACCGAACCATACTACTACATTCAATCCAGTATGGTCCGGTCTAAGTATCGATTCAATTCGATACGATTCAGACCAAACTGTTGCACACCACTAGAGTAGTCGTTACTGTGGCTTGCTGCAGGCCTTATTAATAATAACTCTATTTGGGGTTGTGGTTGCTAAACCTTACAGAACTGGTATTCTCATCGTGAAAAACGCCTACCAGAGCTCAAATCAGTTAGAATTTTACTAGTATTGAACAGTCAAATCACGATTTAATCACAAAATATTCTATCATGCACGGACTTATATGGTATAAGTTTTGCTATGGTTTACAATCTTTTGTAGACGGGTTTTAACAGAAAGGCCATGGAACTTCCCTCTAATGTACGTTTCACTCACTTCATTATCTAATGTTGTAACAAGACTCTTTTTTGGCTGGTTTCAAAGTTAACAAATTAAACCACTTTCCCCTAGCCATCACGGCATTCATTTCGATACAGTTAATGTATAGGAGACCAAGTAGTAACTTCTGATAGTTGCATACATAAAGGGATGTCGGTCGTGAAAATCGTGATTGATTGTTGATCCGTAGTCACGTATAGATCACACGTCTAGATATAACTATGGAGACCGTGACTAAGTTTTTTGTGATGTAGTTAGGAATCAATGCATGACAAAGAAAATATGTGACCGTGATGAAAGTTTTCTTGAGTTTGCCGTGCATGGCAGCTGGCCCTATCGTCAGCCAGCGAGCTGAGTCCGAGACAAAGAATTGTTAAACCGCATCGGAAAAGTCAGTAATAGTATATTTTATGTTCACATCGTGATTTGATCATGATTCAATTGTTTACTACCGCTAAAACCGAACAATTTAGCTGCCTTCAATAGACCATTCTCGGTCGGACAACGATACGATAAGATTTTGTAAAAACTGGTCTGAAAGACCGAGATTAGGGTTAGGGGTTTCGGATTTCGAGACAGGGGATTGTTTTTGTGTTTGTGTGTGTGAAATGTGAATGGAGGAGGGTCAGAGGGCAGGAGGGAGTGGGTTGAGGCACGAGGGAGCTGGTTGTGATCCTCGAGTATTGATGGGCCTCCACGTCAGCCACGTCATTATGGGCCTCCTCGTCACTCGTCTCGGGTACCGCGGCCCAATCCCCGCTACCATGATTAAGAGTAACGGAACTTTGGAGCTTGCCTAGGGTTGTTTGTTATTGATTGAGTCAAGAAGGTATCTGCATGGTATCTGCATGTGGTTGTTTTGCGGTTGTTTTGGTTGTTTCCAATAAGATCATCCCCACCTTAAGTGGAGGAAGGTTAGGTAGACGTAGGAAGTAGTTCCTAGGATTAGGCTTTCTTTTGTTCAAACATTTGTTATTTAAGTTTCCCATGAATGAATAAACGGCAGGCAATTTTCCAAGTCAATAGACAAAACTGGTCGATCTAGCCAAGAAAGTAGATCACTGGCTTCTTCCTGCCAAGAAAAGGAGGGTCTCAATCAATACAATTTCAGCCCGTACCAAGTATGTTGTTGGTTTTCTCGGTTTAAATCGTTACCGGATTATGTTACAACCTAAACTTACAACTGGTTTTTCATTGTAACCGAACATATATATGCAATTCGATTTTTGGTTTGACCGATAAACCGACAACCCGACAACCGATTCCCGCCCCACGCTCCTTATCCACAAGTTAGACTTTTTTTTTGTTTACTGTTTAATTAGTTCAACGTATAAGACTATAAGTGATCAAGTCAAACAAATACTAGTAGAATAACTTTGGGAGCCGTATACATTACAAAAAATAGCGATTCTTTGTTTAATGCGAGAGGTCCCCTACTACTGCCATCAATATTCGAAGACTTCATACTTCGTAGGCAAGGTATCACATTAATTAATCACCATAAAGAAATGGTGGTGGATGGTTCTTACCAAAATATAGCAACAGAGGTCCCCCTCTTACTAGACATTATTATTATTTTTCGAATAATTACTATTGTGGCATACCTTACAATCACATAATATATTGGTTTGGATGGTCCACGAGTGCCATATATTGAATGCTAATTATCTATTCTCGTGTCTTGAAAAAATGTTGCCATATATTGACTATGGGCGTGATGACATATTTGGAAATGTTAGTTGCATGGATGACATTCATTATTGTTAAATAGAGAGTTCTAATCTCTATCTCTTATTGTGAGTGGAATCAAGACAATTCGTTTTCCTGATAAATGTGATGATGGATCGACCTAAGACTGACCGGCATGTGTGATATAATTGTTCCATTCTACCAATGCATAAGTCAGATAAGCATCTGACATGAATGAGTTTTTACATAGTTAAGATATTTGACGAACTTACACAAAAGTCTCATTGATGGTGGACCCATATGTTTTTATGGCCTTGCATACGAGTTTTAGGTTTCCAATCTTATCAGTTGTTGACGAATCGTGCTTTCATTAGACACTATTCGTCCGTCGTATAACTTTTTATAATCAAAAGTTCTAAATACTAATAACCCATTATTTATGTGTTTGTGCATGTCATTAGACTTTTTGAAAATTCAGACATGATAATTAAACCTTTAGACCATTGTTTCAAATTTTTTTATTTATGATCATGGATATAAATTTTCTTAAATATTAAAATAAGTTCAAAACAAGAATGCAATTACTACCCATCTTACACTGAATTAAAAAAGTAAAAAACCCCACCTTGCCAACCACGTGTTGGTTGGAATAGTATTGATGATCACTAATTAGGTTTCAAAATTTACTAATTAGGGTTAGGCAGCACACGAGATTGAGAAATATTCTTGTTTCTGGAGTCTTGCTATGGAATGATTATGTAGCTAATATTGGAACCAAGACAAAGGTAAGAAAAACAAAGATTTTTCATAAAGTTAAGGAGATTCGATTTTGAAAGGAAATTTTTATTCTTTTATGATTCATAAATTATAAAAATTAACTGGAGACAGTCTGTATATGAAACACTCCTAGTTGTGGTGAGACAAGAGATTTACCAAGACACAAGTATGTTGGCCTAGGGTTGTGTTGGGGAAAGGTATAGTGCATGTGGTTGAGACTTTTCAATCTCATTGCCACATTTTGAAAGGCCAAAAAATTTACCACCCACTTCCTTCAAATTGACTTCATGCTAAAGGTAATATGAACCAGAAATATTTGAGGAAAAAAATTTTAGACGGGGACATGTCCAAGTTGTTCTCTCTACCTCCATTATTGCACCCCATACATAGCCCATGCTTGCATCTAACTTCAACAACCCCCATCACATTTCTCTAGTAAACAAATTGATTGATTTTTGTAGCATATAAAAATATTTGCCTATGTTTCACTCAAGATCACTATACTTTCACTCTAATGTCAAGTTCGATGTGACTCGACTGCTCTTTCGAATTGGATCATTTGGTCGATGCGAGGTAGTGATTAGGAGGGATGTTGAGCTAGTCATGGTGGAATTGTGCGGTGATGCAATCGACAAGAGGTTTGGTGCTTCAAATATTATTTGCACTTGGTATAGGGTTGAATTATACCTTTTTCTTACATCTATTTTTCTTTTTAAGTCCGGATATGTAAAGAGGAAACAAAACTACAATATATCCCACAAATTACTCCTCACCCGTGAAACAAAAGGCAACTAAAGAAAACTTTAAACTAGACAGAGAGATAATTTTTCTCATCACATCATGGACAATCCAATTGACTTTTCAAAAAAAAAAAAAGGACAATCCAATTGGCATTCCTCACAACCACAGAAGACCACAGAAAACTCTAATTCCATGTATAGTGCAGTCGCCATTTGATGACAATTTCTAAGAGCCGATCCTCCAACAACATCATACTCCGAAACCTTGGACAAGCCGACGGATCACTACTTCTGAATCCGCTTTTGCAATCGCTCCATAATGTTCGAAATTGCGAGTAATCAACAACATACTATCTCGAACCGCTAGAAACTCTAAAAACGTTTGAGTAATTGAATTGCTTTCTTTTACATCATCAAATGGTAATCAATAGGGTTTCCCCTAGAGAGCTAAATGCTATACAAGATGTTCAATCAAATCAAAATGACTGAACCCTTTTTCTTAAAAAGAACAAATCATAGTTTTCCAACAAACGTGGGATTCCATGACATTGGACAATTCACTTTTGTCTCTCAAACCCATACTATACTTTCAATCTAACTTCTCACATTTTCAAATCCATTTCCAAATCGGACCCAAACAGCCCATATGATAATCATCATACCTCTCTACACCACCATCCAACAAAGAACCAACCACAGGATTACCAGATTTGTTGCCAACCCATTTCTGCCAATTACATACCTTACATTTCCATCTTCCCTCAACCTCTGTTTTCTATTCAATAAAATCCCTCTCTCTCTCTCTCTAGGTTTTTTTTTTCAAAGCTAGCTTGTCTCCAACCTTTTATCATGAAATTAGTGAAACACCCCAGCTACGGATTTTCCATATTGTTTGGTCCCCGAAATGGAAAAAGGAAGTTGATAATAAAAGGGACCAACCACCACAGCCTCAAAAGCATGCATGGGCCTTTGCACAACCTTTGGCCATCAAATCTTTCAACGCCATTGAGAGAAACGGTAGGGCAAATCTATGATGGAAATTTACCAAAAACAAAATAATAATAAAAAATGTACTGTATAATATATTTTTCTAATCGTCTATATAAGGCCAAGGTCACGATAAAAACCCTAGTGGCAACAAAACTCGCGTGATATGATTCATGTGAGAGGTGGTAAAATTCGTATTTTATAGGTTTTGCGGTTTTGAATTTGTTACCCTAACATTTCTCATTATACAATGAGTTAGTTCCTTACATGGTAGAGAATTTGTGGACTGCCAAAAGAGCGATATGGTAATTGATAATTGCCAAGCCAACAAGATTTATTTGAAGTCGATGGGAGTTAGTTCTTGGCATCATAGAAAATTTTTGGATGGTCGAAAGATCGATATGACACTTGGTAACTATCAAACCAACGAGATTATTGAAGGTATTCAAGTCATCTAAGCGAGATCTCGAGTTCTAATCTACATACCCTCCATTCGATGTCTCCTAAAATTACCCTTTTACAGGTTTTTAAAGGTTGAGTGGTTGATATAGCCTTACTTCAAACCTTAAGTCGGATTAGTCGGATTTCCGTTCCAATCGACCTAAATTAAAGAGAATGATGCCATAAAGATTTATTTTTTAAACATCTTTCAACCTTTCCAAACATCAAAAAACATACATCTATTAATGTAAACAAGTGGCATTAATGGCGCCCGTCTGTGGGTGAGGATGGACCAGGGGGAAGATGGAAGACGGAAGAGATAGATCAGATGATATACAGATGGGAACAGGCAGAGCAATGTGCCCAGAGGAATTAATGGGTCTACAACCCTAGTTTGGGGGCATTGTTTTGGGCCAATGAGCTGCAATATATGGAACGAGCAAAACCTGGACCATTTTCAATCTTTTCTGTCAGATCTGGTCTCTCTTCTCCACTCTGCAATAGCCCAAAACTTCAACTCTCTCTCTCTCTCTCTCTCTGGCCTTCAATTGTCTTGTGAGAGAGACGCCCATAACTCTCCTGGTGGCTCTTTTGCAGGGGAAAGATCGATCGGCCGTTTTAAATCTTGGTTTAATACACTTGTATATCCAAAAGTATCTTGGTTTAATACACTTGTATATCCAAAAGTATCACGTTTGTGCCAATTATATCCAAAAATCCGGAAATACCACTTATATCCAACTCCGTCACATTCTTTGACGGTGTTAACGTTAAGTCTGACTGGACAAACGGTGGTGCTTACGTGGCGAACGCTTATTTCCCAATTCCTCTTTACTTATCCACGTGTATTGCTAATTAATTTTGTTTAAAAAATTAAACAAAAAAAATTTCAATTGCCCCCATCTGACCTCACCCTCGACTCGACCTAACTTTCTACCCTTCTCATTTTTTCCATCGACGAACCCCTAACCCTTCGCGGGCGACGAAGGCGACGGATTTTGACAAAGGCGACGGAGGAAGACGAAGGCGACGGCGGAAGACGAAGGCAGCTACCCCCCTAATCCGTCGTATCCCCTGATTTTCCTTCATCCTTCGTCGATCTACCCTTCTCGCCCCCTTCCTCGACGAAGACCAACACCGATTTCGGTGGCTTAAACAACTTGCGACGACCTTAGGCTGGCTCCTCTCACCCTTCCTTTCCGCTGGAAACCCTAATCGGGACGTCGCCTGGAAACGCGAGGAGAGAATTCGAAGAAACCCTAATCGCACAGAAAAGGGGGATTTCTGAGCAACCTCGTCTGTAGCCACAGGTGAGTCGTCGACTGAATTCAAATGCAGAGACGAGAATCAACAAAGAAGTTAATCACCTACGACAAATGGAAAGCTGGGTCTGCAAATCGCTTTTGTCGTGAATCTGGGTCGCCAATCGCCAATCGCCAAATCCGCCAGAATCGCAGGAATCGCCAAATCGCCAGAATCCACGAATCCGAAATCTTCACTTGGCGGGAGGATCTTCAATCCAAGGGAGTATATACTGTTGGCGGGAGGATCTTCAATCACGTGGAGGAGGCTCAGTCGGCAGGAGGAGATTTTGTCGCCGCCAGGGTGCGAACCCTAAAAACGAAAGGAGAAAGGTGGACTGAACATCATCGTTGTTCGTAGTCAGTGGAAATATGTGGGATTGGGTTTTTTTTTAAAAAAATAATTATTATTTTTTACTTCATTCTTACGTGGCACTTTTGGCGTAGTTGGCGCTTATGTGTTTGCATAGTTGGCGTACAATCAGCTTGCCGTCAGCTATGTTGACGGAGTTATTAACGCCGTCAAAGTATTTAACCGAAGTGGATAGATTTGGCAAAGAACAACTTTAAAACATGGATATAAGTGGTATTTTCGGATTTTTGGATATTATTGGCACAACCGTGATACTTTTGGATATACAAGTGTATTAAACCTTAAATCTTTACCGTTTCCTTGTTGTAGAAAATGCGGGATGTCAATTTCGACCTGACCTCTTTTCGACGAGTAATACTCGCTCCGTAAGCGGGGTGACCCTTTTGTAGGGGAAAGATCGATCGGTCGACTAAATTCAGCCTACAATATAATCGTCTTAAATCTTCACTGTTTCCTCGATGTAGAAAATGCGGAAGATTTTTTTTTAATAAATGATGAAATACGATATATCAATTTCGACCTGATCCATTTTACCTGACTTGTTTTGGACGAATAATACTCGATCACTCCGTAGGTGGGGTAGGTGGGTATGGGTAGTCTCTTCGACTTGACCCGCCTCCAATTTTTACCTGTTCTTATCTAAATCACTTTAATTTTACTCAAATTATTACTTACATTCTTGAATAATTTAACTACTTACATTCATCATATTATAGTTAGTTTCATACAATTTTCATAACAAAATGAATAGTTCTAAACTCTTAATGGTTTATATTTAAATTACATGCCCCATATGGATCGACCGGTTGCGATTCTCACTTCATGATGAATTGCTGAATTTGGACTCAATTTGCGACACGACGAGTATGAGTATCGAGATACCCGCTCGAACCTGCCTATTGTATTCTTGGAAATGAATATTGAAGGGGGTATCTATAGCCCATCGTTATAGATTATAGACTAGACTACACGTAACTCCGACTCTGTGTCTTGACATGATGATATCTACTTTGAGGAAGGGAACAAAGAGCTTTCAAGTTGAGCATTACGTACGTTGATTAGGTGTTATAGCTTGCTTTATATATAGATAGATATCTCGTGGTTTTGCCGGTTGGGTTTCCCCCGCCATTGATGATGGATCCGCAGTACTTCCGTTATTTCCTGTCTGCAAGCTCACTCACTTACCAGCTTAGTTGGCTAATGGCTATCAACTAACATAGTGCACACTTCGTGTGTCCATCTCCTGCTTCTCCATGAGTTGGCAGAAGGCCAGAAAAGAGCACGTTAACTGTCTTTCTGTTTTCTGGTTTTCCACTCTTTTTCGACGCGAAGAATTATAATAGGCTTCACAAGCAAAGATTATCAAAATGGGGATGTAGCTCAAATGGTAGAGCGCCCGCTTTGCATGCGGGAGGTACAGGGTTCGATCCCCTGCATCTCCAGTTTTAAATTTTTTGTTTTTTTTGGGGACTGGCTGGTGGCCCATTAAGACAGAATGTACGGGGCGGAGTGAGTTGCTGGTTATAGTTTGTTAAAGTATACTCGGGCTATAGCATAAGCCCAACAAGCTTAAATGGAGAGCTGGGCCGCCCAATTACCCATCCTCATCAACTAAGCTGTATAGTCAGTAGGGATTCAGAGAAATTGTCTAGGAAAGGTGACGGTATAATTGTAACCTTCGATAAAAAATCATCAGTAGGACTAGGGATTCAGAGAAATTGTCTAGGAAAGGTGACGGTATAATTGTAACCTTCGATAAAAAATCATCATTTTAGTATATAATCACTTTAGAAAATACTAGTTTTTTACCCGCCCGTTGGGCGGTATATTTTGTTTGGTTGTTTTATAATTCGTTATAGTATTTTAATTGTTATTATTATTTATGTTTGCTAAGGTAATATACATGGAATTGTAAATCCCACTTACCTTATTTCAGGTATTATTTCATACTTGTATACCTTTTGTTTATTTATGAACATTTTAATTTTATTAACTGAGCTCTTTGTAGACGGTTCTTTATTGATTTAGAATTTTTTTATCGAACTCGCCCTTTAAGATTATAAACATAAGAGATTATTCATTCTTTAGCACAGAATTGTGATAAAGAAGTTAAAAAACTTACGGCCACAAAAGAAGAAGTTAGAATAAGAAAATATGCTTCAATTAATTTAAAAAAATAAGCGAAGAGCTTTTTATTTTCTCTCCCTTCTCATATGTCGGTATATGATAATAGAAAATATTCCGATCTAAATCCAATGAATATCGTGTATTATCACTTATACATACAATTTTGGAATAATGAGGAAACACATTAGCATCCACGTCCATCAATCTTCCACGTACTTGTTTAATTACCTTGAAATGTTCTAGCAAAACCAACCACAAACAAAACTATCAGCTGTCACTAACTTATTAAAGCAATATTTTCAGCAAATTAAACTGCAAATAATTAAACACAATTTATATTTTGTAGAGAGCTACATATCTCCTGTAGAAAAGAGTTGTGCTTTATTACCTAATAACAACATAGACAAATAATGAAAAGAGCAGTCTTCAGTACAACTCATTTTATCATTCAAATTCCTCTTTTGTGAACTGAATATATGCATCAATCCAAATAGTAGTTTGTAAGAAAACAATCATGTCAAAATCAATCTTTAGTTAGGGATTCAATGCAGAAAAATTCACCTTAATGAAACAAACAAATGTCACCGCAAACATGTAGAAATTAAAAAAAAATATTGAAATAGACAACCGAGAAACCACCATTATCATTTTCTTTCTTCTTCGCGACCTTTATAAAACCCCAATTATGTTCTCTTCTACTTATAACCCCTTTGCTACCTACTAATTACTAACCAGATCATCATTGTATGGCTAGCTAGTAGTAGCATGTCAATCATGAACATAAAATATAATAAACAATCATCACAACTCTACTTTCCATTTCAACATTCAAGAAATCGGGTTGCAATAGGCATTCAAGAAAAACGATCAATTATTCAACCAAAGGAGGTATCAGGTATGCCCTAAGTCCAACCAATTAACCCTTCTAATTATATTTTATATACATGAAAGTATATGGCGACCCTTCTCAGTAAAAAACAAAGAAGAAATATATTCACTCATCGAGAGTGGAAAAATTTACCATCTAGCAGTCATAATTTGGAAGAAATTAAGAAAAGAATGGGGAAAAGAGTATAACTCGGCCAGTCAACCGCAGTCCGCAAACAATAACATATCGCTGAGAAAGTGAGACCAGTTGCCAGCTTCAAATCAAGGAGGAAGAGGGAGCAGTCGACAACCCTCGGCTTGGTTCACCTCATCTTCACAATGATCAGATTAACTTTTTTCGTCAACAGGCAAAAATATGTGACAACTGCTCAAAATTTTGTCATCTTATCGTTGTCTCGTGTAACTCCTGCCTCCTGTTCTCATACAAAGAAAAAAAATCGTATGCATTACCATTTCCTTCTCTATAAATTATGAGAATACAAATATTAGAAATCTCAAAAAAATTTAGCAACTAATAAGAGAGCTTTGTTTATTTTTATGGTGGTTGACATACTTTCTTGATTTCTTATTTTCAATGTTAGATTTTATTTCTAGAGAGATAATCAAAATGGGGAAAGGGATAAAAATAAATTAAAAGTTTGCATTAATAATTAATATGTTTTCATTTAATCAAAATGAATAAGAAGGTTTTAAAAAAATAACAATTATTGCTCTGTCAAGTTTATATTCAGACATTTTGCTATATAATCTATACTTGTTTTATTTGATAGGTATATACATAAGAAAGAAGTGAATGTTTGATAGCAAAAAATATATAGTCATATCGTTCATTTCTCAAAGTCGATTGATTGTCAAACACTTATTTTCTCTTAGACCATCGTTTATATTTTGTATTGAAAAATATTAATATTTATGTGTGTGCTTGTTTTTTTCTTCATCAAAATGTAACTTATTATTAAGTTTTAGTAAAAAAGAGTATAAAATTTACTTAATCATATTTAATAAATTTGGGTTAAACAAATACAATATATGCCACTCTCTGTTTCCATCTTTATAGTTTGTTTAATAAAAGAAAATTATTACTTAAATGTGTTTTTTTTTTGTTTAAATGTTTCCTAAAAATTAACTTATTTTAATTTTAGTAAGAATGAGTAGAATTATTAAAAGAAGAGAGAGACAACTTCATAAATAGATCAATAAATAGTTTTTTGTTTGTAAAAAAATTGTCCACCTTGGCAACTTGTGCATTCACCGAGTACTTATGTGGTAAGAAATTATTTTTGAATAGCCATAATATTAAGGATAGATAGAAGCTATATCGTCAGTAATTCTATCAAACACAACCATCTATTAATGCCTTCTTACAATCATAAGTGCAACAACACCGTGCTATCTACAACTGACCAATACAGGCTCGTTGCATTTCTATCGAAAGGTTACTACAATCAACTGTTACCGTTCCTAGAAAAAGGGTACAAAATAAGTGATCTCTAGCTCAATCCGATCGATGACTTTATTCCAATAATCATCACCCGAGGGGGTAAAATCGTTGATCCTAAGAGAATTGAAATAAATGATTATGAGTGCTATTGTAAGATGGTCATATCTATTACCAAACACATTACATATCCAAATTAAATGAAATTTTCATCAAAGGAAAACTGGAAATGGGTATGAAAATGAAAAGAGAATAAAGGGGAAAGGGAATCTAAACCTGGAACTGGAAGGCACAGGAGAGGAGAGGAGTATGACATTGATTGCCAGCCTGAAAAGTTGGTCCTACTTCTGCTCCCTTCTTGAAATAATTGCCAAAAGAAGGAGAGAGTAGGGCAGACCACATAAAGAACTGGATCTTTTAACATGGCATGTAACACATTACTAGTACTATATTGATGATGCATTAATCGAAATCGATATGTTATCTATAATTTTCACATATTTCTCGAAATATTAATCTCAAATGCATGAGTTTAAATCCAAATCCAACTGCTTAGTTCGATGGCCAGTTTGTATGGATAAGAAGAGATCGTAGGTGTTGTACACAATGCAATATGTATATAGCAGAAGCAACACACTTACCCTGTTTTCAACTTCCTAACACCAAACCAAATTGGATTAATTCAAAATCTGGGCAAGAATTATTTGTTTGGCTTTGTGGCACTGTAGGAAATCTCAGTATACACAGTGCTCCAGGAAAAATGAAAGAAACAAAAGAATGTGGCATGGTTTTGGGGGCATCCATGCAGCTTTAGTTTTCTGTGTGGGGATTCATGGCATAAAGCAAATCCACTATCTAATCTATCTATCTGCCACATCTGAAGCTGAACCATGCCTGACCTACAAATTGCATAAAATTTACAAAAGAAATGTCATTTCTACATGCATCTCATCTAGTACTGCTACATATATGACCATGGGATTTGTCATTTTGCTCTTGTTTTCTCCCCTTTTGCTTCCAATCAATCTGCTGCTGCTGGCTGGCTGGTGCATGCAGGAGGGCTGGATTAGTGCAGAAAGTGGTTGTTTTGGCTGTATATAGTCAGGGAGAGGGAAGTAATGGAATGGAATGGATTGATCTATCTACCCTTCTCTTATGAACAGCTTCCTTGCAGTACTACTACTACTACTACTGCTGTAGGCAACCTGCAGAAACACCAAATTGGTTGGGAAAGAGATGGGAGGACAGGAGAATCTGGTGGTTAGCTAGTTCCCCCAGTTTTCATATGGAACAAAGGTTGATGATGGTTGGAACTTGTCGATGGCGCAAGTAGTGCGATCTCAGTCGTGTTTTTCAAGAGAGTGAGAGTGATCTTGTAACGAAATATCTTGAATCGCATCTCTTTGGTTGTCATATATATTGTTGAGTAATTGGCATACTGGATGAGACCATTAACTCACAGAAAGACTTGCGTCATATCATCGCTCCTTGATTTAAGTAAGCCTAACTAAGAACATGTATGACTATGACATATATGAGTTTTGAGAGAATAACCTTCTAGTAAAAAATCTGGACTCGCATTCGTTCGATTGTCATATTGTTCATTAACTCGTAGTCGGGATGACACTCACAAAAAACTGGCATCATATCATCGTCGAATATGATAGATGAAGCCTCACAAAAAATGGGTGTCATATCATCGTCGAATATATGATAGAGAATAAAAACCTATCCCTAATAAGTTGCCCCCACGCAGGATCGAACTACGGACCTTCAGTTTACAAGACTGACGCTCTACCACTGAGCTATAGGGGCACTATTCATGTAAGATGATTTGAGATTATCTACTAAAAAAACAATAATATGTGCACAATTATATTCAGCAAGGTAAAAATTATTCATGTAAGATTGAGGCATTGAGCCCCGCAGTTAATATAACTCCTCCACCATGATGATTACTCAATGATTAACCAAGAACCAGAACTTATGAATCCAATTCAATTTGGAAATGTATATTACTGTAAGTGATTCCATGGTGGGCTAGAGCTATTGTGTAACATGAAAAGGCTGCTGCTTTACACATTGTTGTCATAATGGGAATCACTCATTGTATCTGTCCGATTGGGAAATCCACTGTTCATAAAGCCAACCAATTAGCCCAAAGAACCTTTTGGTCTCTTCTCTTTGTAATCAGCATGTTGTTGAGAGGCCTCTTGTTATCACCCTTCACATGCACTTATAGTACTTGCAATTTACATTTTTTTTTTTTTGACAAAAACAGTTACATCCTGGAATACAGCCAGGTCCGGAAATCAAAAGAACGACTCATAGCCGGGTACAAAGAGAGGGCCTTCCTAGCCACCAAATGGGCTACCCTATTGTTACGCCGACCTACAAATCTAACACTAAAACCAGGGTTACCGCCAAAAACTGAATGAGTTCCTCCAACACCGCTCCAAACCGACTATCGCGAGCATCCGCCTGATTAATTTTATCAATGATAACTTTCGCATCCCCTTCAAAGGCTACATCCGCAAAACCGAGCGACTGACACCACAGCACAGCTTCGCGAAGCGTCACCAACTCTACAACGAAGGGATCGTCAAAACACGGGAACTGAACCCCCATTGCCATTAACCAATTTTATTATATGACAAATAAAGAACAACTACGTATTAAATAACGTATCTATGTTGTTGAGTGTATGGGCAGACCGTAAATAAAATGATAGGGTATGTTGGAACTACAAACATCTTTAGTTGTATCTTTAATTTTACAGAAATTAATTACATCAACATTAAAACAAAGAACCTGCCCGGCTGAATGGTGAAGCAAGTGGCACTAGTCTAATAGGTGAGTGGTTCAAAACTCTAATGAGCAATGAGTAATGACCCACATTCCTGAATTTTTTCTGCCCATCCAAGGGGGCTGCAGCCACCCCCCATCTGCCTGAACAGCTCCGCCACTGCCTCTAATCAGACCAAATCGACGCTTGGAACACATTAACCATACTGAATATAAAGCACTTTGGTCCCTGATCCTCATGAATTGAAGAAAAACTGACCGAATTGTCATTTGAACCGGACCGAATGCATTGTTGGTCTAATCATTAACCATAAAATGTCTTTCACTATTGAACCGCGATTCTCATGAGTTTGGTCCGGTCCTGCACACCCCTAAACATCGTCATCATCATAAGTTCATAACCTGAGATATAGCTTCATTGCAATGAAATGCTGTTATATCATTAGGTTAAGTTTCAGAAAACGGAGAATCTTTCATCTTTGCATGGTTTCGCCGTTATCAGTATACGACGACCACATGCAGTCTCCACCGCGCTACTGTACATACATACTGTCGGAAAACCGCATACAGGAAGGAATATGGCAGTAACCCCACGATGAAGCTTTGCTGGGTTGGCAGAGACAAAGGGCCATTCTCTTTTGCTCTTGCCACGAGGAGGAAAGGAAAGCTAACCTCGATGGAGAAAAAGCAGCCATGGTGGCTCCAAGTCCCCAGCGCCTGTCCTTATCAATCTTTCAGTCTCCCCTTTGTGGTTTGCTGCACGTACGTGTTCGTGGTTTGCTGCACTGGCACTGACTGCAAACAGTGGCGTTTTTCGAACCACAACAGTTCCACACCTTTCTTCCCATTTTTCCAACTCATCAATATCTTACCCTTACTTCATTTCGTACTTCATACCACCTCCCGCCTATAAGAAACCTTTTCGCCTGGTTCTTTGCCATAATTAGGGTCGGAGAAAGCAGAGGAAAAGGACTTGAGGGAGAAACAGAGAGAGATGGTTGTGGAGGTAAAACAAGGTGGTGGTGAGAAGAAAGGGCAGGCCAAAAAGAGAGGGTTGTGGAAGCCAGAGGAAGACCTCGTCCTCCGAAACTACGTCGAGGCTCACGGAGAAGGCAACTGGGCTACCGTCTCTGCCAAGTCGGGGCTGAAGCGAGGCGGGAAGAGCTGCAGGCTGAGGTGGAAGAACTACCTGCGGCCGAACATCAAGCGCGGGGAGATGTCGGAGCAGGAGCAGGACCTCATCGTCAGGATGCACAAGCTCGTCGGGAACCGGTAAGGAATCGAAGCGTTTCACTGCACAAATCGATTCGCGTTCTGATTGCGCTTGGCAATGGCAGGTGGTCGCTGATTGCTGGGAGGCTACCGGGGCGGACAGACAACGAGGTGAAGAACTACTGGAACACCCATATGAACAAGGCTCTTGGTCGCGGTGGCAGCAGCAAGAAGAGATCGAACGCCAAGAAATTACCTCGCAGCAACGGTCCCATGGCGATCAATCCTGCAGTAGTGAGCATTGGAGAACAGAGCAACCAAGCTGTTATGGCTGCTGCGGCAGATGCTACGAATGCTTGGATTGAAGCTGCACAGAACATGAACTACTACATTGACACGCCGGTGCCAGCAGCAGCCAACGACATGGCGTTCGTTTCAGATATGGAGCCTTTCATGGCGTACTTCGATCCCTTCCTCTTCTCCCAGACTCTGGAATTCGGCGGAGAGGCACCCTTTGCCATCAACCAAGCATTCATCTAAGAGTAAAGCTGAGAGAATAGTGTGTGTTTCAGTAATGGGGTTCAAAAGGACGAAACCTGGGTTCTCAACTAGTCGAAACAAGTCACCGAAAGCGCCTGAGCTTGTTTTAGTTAGTTGAGAAGTCACTAGTGTTCACAGCCCCAATTTCGAACAACTTTCTACTCGGCCATTTTCGGGCAAATGATGTAATCACAAAGGGGATTAAATAAAATGAAAGCTTATGAGTATGATTACATTATGTACATTGCTCTGTGAAAATACCAGCAAGTATACAAAATTATGGATTTAGAGATTCAACTTCCACAGGAAACACAGGGAAGCAAAACATGATTCTCTGTTTGCATTGGATTACAGAACCTCGTCCTCTAGGGAATAAAGCAAGCTATTCTCGTTCTCGATGGGCAGCGAGGGGGGAGTACCTGGTGGGATGGAAGCGGCACCATTCTCGCCAGCATATATGCAGAGAGCCTCGGCGTCCCTGAGAAAGGGATCCAGTTCAATATGGCCACTCAGCTCGTTGATGAACTTCAACAGTGTGTCGAAATCCATATGCTCCCCCATGATTTTGCCGCGATACCGCTTCAGGATTGCGACGCACAGGTATAAGTGGAGATGCTCGGAGAGATGGTGTGTCCATAGCACCTCCCATAGGGACATTGTTTGCTCGTACTCAAACTCCCTGGGAAACAAGGAGATATGGTGTCAGTGAAAACAATGCATATAAGACTCCGACAAAAAAACACAACCTGTGAAAAACTCACCTCTTGAACTGGATCAGAATCCAGCGGAAGCAGAAGAAGTAATTCAAGCAATCATTTTGCTGGAAGTAGTTGTGCAATGGGGGGTCCAATAATTCTACCAACTGCAACAGGAATTTTAAAAATTAGTATTTGTCACTGGCTTCTTGGCTCGAAGTCGGACGAGTCAAACGAACGAAATTGGTTCAAAGGAGAGGAAGAGAAACACCTTAGAGAGAGCAAACAGTTGAGCATGCATGCCACTTTGGTCACGGTTGAAATTTGGCCCAAGCCGTTCCATCAATTCAACAAAGCACCAAAATGATTCTGATTCATCCTCCGTCACATACAAAATTGGAGACAGTAGATCACTCATGCCCTGGAGAAAAAAGGAAGACCGTTTCAGGGACACTACTGAAATTGAATAACCTTGGAACATCTGCCGCCAGGGGAGAATATTAAAAGTGATCAAAGAAATGAAGAAAAGAAGGTATAGACGGCTAATGAATTGCAAGAGGAAGAAATGCAATACCTGACAGTAGCCAAGATCAAAGTTATAGAATGAATACGTCAATAAAATATCGCGTAGCGTTTTCACATTCGGGTTGCTATCTCCGTCGTAGAAGGGTAGTGATCTATCAGTCCTCACCTTGAAGATGAAAATAACTCCATTAGACAAAATCATTTAAACCGGAATTTATAGCAATCCACCCAGTCTAGAGTCATGCATACCACATCTTTGTCTATAAGTCCTTTCCGTTCCCTAAATTTAGTAAATCTCTTGGCTTGTTCAGGGGAGATACTCTGCAGATGGAAAGAAACACACTGTTATACATAAAGAAAAGGAGAATTTTGGTTGCTTGGACAATACTGTTCACCCTAACTCGGAAACTGCAACCATAGCTATCCAGAGAGAGCAATCAAAAGATGCTTGCATGCCATAACATTGTCCGAACAGATCAACATAGATTAAATATGCAGGTCAGGAGGCAAGAACACCAATCTCTCTTTTCTGTATCCTCTCTGAAGTAATTAACAGACAAGGGCAAGAGAAAAAACATAATAATGCCCAGCCCTTAGTAGAGATGTCACACCAGTCACCAAGGGAAGTGTAGAACCCTCCTATAGTCTAGGCCATAGCTTTTAGGATGGAAACCAAGTAGAAACAAAAGTAGCTAATCAAAACTAACCTGCCACTGTTGCTTTATTGTCATATACTCAGTCCTCTTAGACGACTTGAGATACTCCCTCTCAGCATAAGTTGAGTCATAATCATGATATCCCAGTAAAAATGCCCAAACCTGAAGTCATTATTAGGAAGATCAATTGAAGCCTGTAGTCCATCATTATCTCAGTAACAGAAACGAATTGCAAACATGTCAAAAGGAATAGGAATTTCACCATTATAAAATAAAAATAAAAAAACATGTCAAAAGGAATAGACCTCTTTCCGTATTGCGTGCTCCACTCCTCCATAAAATATCCTCTTTCTTAAATCTTTTGAATCAGTGATTCGCCCTTCTGAGTCTAAGAAAGTGGCCCACTGCAAATGCAGCCAAACATGAGGAAAAATAAACATAACTTACATACACTTTTATCCTTAAATGAATATATGTAAAGCTCGATTTTAACAGTGATCCTCATCATGGAAAGGCCAACTGATAATAGTAACAAATCCAGGGACTGTGGCATAAGCACACAGCTGTAAGGCCTATGTGATCGATACAATGGTAGACTATGTAAACGGGAAGATAAGATAATGGCTACAAACGACGATGCAAGACTAGTATGGGCTAATTAACTATTCTGTGATATCATGTCTTATAACAGTGTTCCAGAATCAGTGTCCAATCCAAGACGACGGAATATATACCAATTAACACCACAAAAAGAGTGGAGATGTCAACAATTGATTGAACAGTAAATGCCCTTAACAAATCAGACTCCACAAAGTTGCTAAACCAGAAGGGACAGAAGCACAAAGTAGATAAAAACTGAACAAGAAAACGTGAGCAATAATTCGTTCCAATGGCATTTACCTCCATTGACCCTAAAGGAGACTGTCGCGGCTTCCCCCAAACAAGTGCCAGCTTATCAAACTGCGAAATAGGTTGGAGAGAATACATTTAACCAATACGCTAGAATGGAAAAAGCTGCTTTGTCTCATTAGCAAAACAGAAAATAAAGAACGGACAGCTGCAGGAGAGATGACAAGCGATAAAATACGATGAGTTTTATGCACTAATGCAAGTATAATACGAGCGTATATTCCTGAAACAATAGTGCACAGATTTTTGCAACTGTGTTTTCTCAACACAATGTCAAATAAAATCAGGTTTCTGAAGAATTCTAAAAGAATCAGAGGACGGTGGGGCATAAAAGACAAAAGATTACCTCTAGAGGATCTGAAGGTACATGAATTTCTTCAGGGACCTTCTTTTCTGGTTCTTCCTGGTAAGGGGCATCAGGCCGAGGGCGAGAAATGCCATAACTTTTTGTCTCGAGAGCACTAAAACCGTTGCTATTTTCACGGAATAGTTGTGTTGTTGTGTCTCGAGCAAATTTGGTCACGAGAGAGAACTTTTCGAGAACATGAATAGAAAGATCACGGCCGGGATCATGAGCTTTCTGCCTATTCCTTGAGATGCTTTGAGAAAGAACTTCACTAGTTTTACCGCCATCTGTGAAGGCTGTCAAATGACTACCCGAAGCAGGTGTACTTGGTGCACTTCCAATGGAAACAGCCCCTGGCATCTCCAAGGAGGACAATGTTCTCTGTAATGGGAGTGGGGGAACCGTGAATCGTAGGACTAAAAGATAAAGGAAACACTCAAGAACTCTATCATCAAAAAGACCAAAGGCACATTTCCACACCAACAAAAACAGGTAATGGAAACGTGAAACAACTAACTTTAAATGAACTCATCAAAACAACAAAGCAACATTTGCAGCTATTCGCTGCTAAAGAAATACACCACAATTCACAACAGATATTCAGACTATGGCCACTATTTTTTATGAATAACGATATAATAAATCAGTAGGTAGAGACCTGCAGAGGATTCTGAAAATCATTCACAAGGAATACATTTGCATCTTCCAACGACCTGAAAACAAAATGAACACACAACAGAATCAAGAATAAGTCATTTATAATTACTGATTTGCTCGCGATGGTAAATATTGATTACTGATATGGTTGCGATGGTAAGTAAATCAATCCTCCCCCCAAATTGACAGTAACATTCATATGGTTGCGATGGTTAGACAACGGTCATATTTATTTCCTACATGATGAAGAAACTTCTGTAGTTTGGAGCCGAAAAATTAGAGTATGCATATAGTTCATAACAACAGAAATTTCCGAAGTGTCGGAATGCATCACAGGTCTTTTTAGCGCATCAACATTTTACCTAACACCAATTGCATAAAAGCAAGAAGTAGTTCCATTGTATCAATAACAGACCTGACAATCAAAACATGTTGCTTCAATGTAGTGAAGAACTCCTTCACTCCTCCATTGTAGAAGTAAAGAGGAGGGAATGCAAGTCCTGCACAACATGAAAACAGAATTACAAACTATTGCTTCGTTACACCTTAAACCCCACAAGGACCGAATAACAAGTGCAGCAGTTCAACATTAAACTCACTAAACAGACATAAACCGTTAAACTACAAATCAACAATTCTACAACAGGAATAAACTGGCACATGACTCTATTAGGCATAAATCTTCAAATCGACAATCTCCAATAACTAGAGAAGCACAAATCAAACTGAGTCTTTTCTAGAAAGCACTTGTATCTCCTACCTGAAGACATAACAATAATTATGTACTGCCACCCAAGAGTTGGTGTATGTCGACGAATTGAGCGCACGTCCGAGAAAGGCACAGCCCTGAGTGTGTAAAGGTTCCTATCTACAGAAGTAAGCCGAACAAAAATTACACATCAGCAGCACAAGGGTGTGATTCATGAATTGAACTCAGAAGACATGCTAGTTAAACCTTTCTCAGAAAGCCTGGCATTGGAGCTTTGCCCTTTGTAAGGTATCCATGTCTGTCATCCAAACAAAAACAGAAACAGCTTTATAATCACGCAGTCAACAGAAGTACAAGCAAAACCTCATGAATCACAAACTTCCACACAAAAAAAAAGGGTTTTGTTACCATAAACACTGAATGGCCTTGCTTAGCCAGCTTCAACCTTCCACTGATCCTCTCGGAAGCGAACTGCGTCGGGTGAATCGCGACATTATCCTTGGAATAGATCAGTTCAGCACCTTCCGTCTCGCTGGAAAGGCTCCTATTCCCGCTCTCGCTTCTCGTCAGCATGACGCTCGCTGATGCCTATCACCAAATCCAAGTCAAACCAAGCGAATAAAAAACCTAAACAAGTACCAATTGGAGTTCAACCAATCTCTTAAAAACGACTAGCCGTGCTCTATACTCTAGTGCTCCCAATTCATAGCTCCGATCGAATTCGCAGGAAGATTTTCAATTTGAAAGGACAATTGAACAGAGACGGACAGGTGATGGAGATGGGATTCAGGGGCTTACTTGCTCGATCGAGGCAGCGTAATCGGCGTCGTCGGACAAATCGTGGAGGTCGGTCTCGTGCATGGCTAGGGATTTGGAGGGAAATGAGTCGTTAAGAGGAATTGGGATTTTGCTTAGGGAAGAAGGAAAAGGGATTGGCGGGGAAGAAGAAGAGAGGGAGTAGTTTCTGGACGAATGGGAAAGAGGAAGAAAGAAGGAACGGGGACTTTCAGGTTGGCCCGCGTATTGACGTGATTGGGACGTGGTGGAGACGCAGATTCCGGGTTTGGTCGGTACCAAGTTTCGGGTTACATATATGGTTGTAAAACCGGTTTGCGTCGGTTTAACAAGTGAAATGGTACTATTGGTAGTATAACCAAATTTGTGCCGTTCATGATGGTTTCCAAATACGTATAAATGTGAAAATCTATTAACAACAAAGATCAAACGAATTAAATCATATATAAAACAATATTTGAAGACAATTTACTTATAATTCATATTCATATTTAAATAAAATACGACTTTCAATTAAAATAACAAATACTCATATTTAAATACAGTGGTATCGTCTGCTTGTGGAATTTGGGTGGTGAATTTGATACTCAAATCTCAAGCATCTTATATTTTACCCAAAACATTGTTTGTTAACGTATAAAAATCCATGGACCTCATGTACTTGCAAATACCACATTTCATTTTGGTATTTGATTTTGGAAGGTAAAAGTTTGGGACTCATGGTACAAAAAACCTCCAAATCCACGATAAAAAAACTTTAAACAAATAATGATTTCTTTAAAATACATAATGCAACAAGTCTATTGTAAATCCAAAGGTTTCTAAAACTCAAACCCTTCATTTTCAAATCCAACAAACAAACGATGCCAACATTTAACGTCAATATTTAAGCAATAGTGATGACAATTTGAACCCGGCCAACGGGTATTAACCGACCTGACCCACGATTGGGCATGTATTACCCGATCCGCAATATCGTGAGGCGGGACATGGGTATCTACTTCGGACCCGCCCTGCCTGGTTATAGGCTCATTTTATCTCAAATTTTTATATTATCTATACATATTTCTCCTCTTTTGACTTTTCTTCAACAAATTAGAGTCAATCTTTCAACTTGTTATGCTCAAATATCCATTATATTATCGTTAATTTTCATTCATAAAGTGTTTCTCCTTCGTTTTAATCGTAAGGAGTAAAATTTTCGTGTATTTTTTTAAATAACATGTAAGAGTGGGTCAACCCGCCCCGCCCCGTACCCGATCGGGATTTACCGGCCCCGACCCGTAGTAGCGCGGACGGAGTATTGGTATTGAGGTACACGCCCCTCCCCATTACCATCACTATTAAGCAGTGATACTTGAATCCAATAAATTATATCAATATTCAACTTTTACTCACAACATAAATAATAAATTAATTTTATTATTTATTAAACTCACTAAAATGACGTCATTTTGTCTAGAGGTCATAAATTGATCATGCCAATCATGCCAGTAATATTCATGTCGGTTTCATGATCGTCATTTTATTATTCATGCCAGTAATTTTCATGCCAATCATGCCAGAAATTTTATTATTTATTAAACTCACTAAAATGACGTCATTTTGTCTAGAGGTCATAAATTGATCATGCCAATCATGCCAGTAATATTCATGTCGGTTTCATGATCGAAACCGATTGAAATAGGTTCAACCCGTCAATATCCCACCGACGTGACAACCATACTTGCCTCCTGTCGGATGTGGTTTGGATAGAAAGTGGTTCGGTTTGGTTTGCTCAATTAGATTAGAAGTATGTTGACCGTAAGAAGAAATTCTAGTCGAACTAGGAATTTGGAACGGAACATTTTTTATATGATATTGTCTTCATAGTTGTTTTAGAATGGTTTTTTGTTATTCTAGTTCTAGGCATGAAAGGGGTATTAGTGCACAATAAAAAAGCATTAGTAATAAACTAATAATAATCATATCTAAAAATGGAACATATATCAGAGCATTCGTTAACTTCAAGGCTACCTAACATCCCTTATTGATGCGTTAGGATCGAGAACCCAAAATGACATTTATCGACGGGTTTACAATGAGATATCAGTTTCCATTGAATGAGGTGCAAACTCAAGTGGTCGTATAGTTTGAACAAACTGACAGTGAATTCTATTAAAGATGATTAACGTGGGCCAAAGGTCACATAGCCTGGTGGTAAGGGAGGCGGATTGGTGACCGTGAGGTCTCATGTTCGATCCTCACCGTCATCATGGTGTTCCCGGAGGCATCCCGCTATCATCCGGACCGCCGATGGAGGTCCCGGGGTTTAGCCCGACTACGGCAACACCAAAGGTGGTGAACGTGGAGGATGAGACCTTGAAAATGAGAAGGAAACAAGTAGAGTGATAAAGATAACACCAAATAGAAAAAAGGCAAGCTTTATGGACGGAGAGTCATAATCAAGTCATCGCAAGTTATTTCCGAATAGGGTTTAATTTAATTGATTTGAACTATCTCCCGTGTCTCGTTCCCTCGCTCTCTTTCCCTCAATTTGCAATGGGAAAAAAAGTATGTAATAAAGAAAAAAAGCTTATTGAGAATAAGTCTCACCACCTTGCATCTTCAAGCCACCTCGTATACCTAATCTCTTGCTAATTTCCATTCTCCTTCCTCTCTCTCTCTCACGCATTTCAATTGAAAAATGGAAAATATATATTTCGAGAGCATAAAATTGAGAAAACTGGTAAAGAAGTTAGTAGCATAATTAGAAAATTTCTATCTTGTCGGTCTATTCAAAAAACGTTTACAATTACTACCAATTGCTCTTGCGATCCATTATATCATTATTAAATTGCAAGATTCAAAACCCAATTAACAAAAGCAAGATGGAGTAGATTTATAAATATTTTTAGAAATTTTATGGTGAAAAAAAAATTTAAAGAATCAAACATTTTATGAAAACAAATCTTCTATCTATAATAAAATATATAAAGGACTTTGAGATTTTGACCTCCTCCACGTAAGCGCTTCTGAAAATCTAACCTATCCACGTCAGCCTAAAACCGTTGTGCCCAAAGTTGCCTCTGATTCTCTCTCCATCATCCGTCTGTTTAAAAATCCGTCTTTTTCCACCGTACGCCTCCACGTTTTCCTCTCACCGACTGTTGTTCTTCCCAAATCTGCAAAACTTTTCATCTCCACCGGTACCAGCAGCGAAAATATGTGGAACCTGAAACTACTGCCTTCGCTGCAATGAATCACCGTCAATGTCAATGTCAATGTCAATGTCAATGATACCCACTTGACCGATGCGATTTCATCTGACAGTCAATTCCTTCGATTTCAACCATACTCTGTCTTGATTAATCCGAAGATTTGATAGTTTGGAGGGGAATCGTATTGGATTCGGCACATCTGCGTGACTTGAAAAGAGGCAACCGGTTGGCATATCTACGGGGAATCGTACTGGATTCCCTCTTCAATCTCAGTGGTTGCGTTGTATGGGTGTTACGGTCTCTGCTAATAGTCGGTTTGACGGTTTGTCATATGAATTTCCCTTTTCCATCTTTTTTTATTTATGCTCTTCGTCCAATTGGCCGGACAGAATCCTCCCTCACAAATGCATAGCTCCGATTTCAAATTGCAAGTCATTAGGTTTATTCTGAATTATGTGGCCGCTGAAAATTCTCTTCATTTTAATGTTAGTCCTTCAATTCGAATAAAACTCTTGGGATATTGTCTTATTTCTGAATGTTTGCAGGATAGTGTTCGGATTTTGATTATTCCAATTTGTTGCGGTTTCATTTTTGGTGTTGAGAATTTGTGGGATGGGTTTTCTTCTTGCCGTGATGTTTTCGTATAACATGGAGATTCTGGGTTCCTTTTTTATTTTGTTGCTTCTCTTTTTCGGGTTCGCTTCTCCTACTTCATTGCTGCTCCATATTCGTTGCTCACAATCCCGGATAAAACAAGACTGTATTGACTGCATTGTGAAGCAGAAGTCAGAACCCTTCCCTCTAGCAATTAACTGAAGTATTCCGAGAAAGAGATCAAGTTATTGTCTATTTGCTTCCCTTCTTCTTTGATACAATGGTTTACATGGAATATTTTTAAAGAGGTTGCAGAGCATAGCAATGGGGAATAAATATAAGTTCTAATAGAATATTGGTTCCTTAGAAACTATTTTTAAGTACAGAACGATACATCAAATATAACTTGAGAATATGCATGGAAGCCATTGTAATGGCTAATTACATACTGCTACTTTTTAGCAAGAATACCAAAAGAAGAGGAAATTGTTACCGACTTATTAGATTTCAAGGGGATAAACTCCATGTTCAGTTGCCAATTTACAGTTTGCAGGTTAGAAATTACTTGAAATTCCGGGTAAAACCGCAACAACTGAACTACTTCAGAAAAGAAAGCAATGAATGATCCAAAGAAAAATCTTTATTCATGCTGCATAAATTATGCATGAAATTATGTTCAATGCATGAAATTTGTTTGGCATGAAGAAAACAGCACAATAGGTACCAGGAAACCCCAACCTACAACGAACCCTTCCAACGCCACAACAAAATAAAACTAACCAGTGGACTAACACCAGATACTCTAAAATGGGCAAGACATTAACACAACCTTTTGCACGTGACACCTTGAATTAGAAGAAGCGCAAGCGTACTTTGATTCAACCTGATCCAAGATGATACTATCATCACTTGCCATGATAGGCTATGATGCCACTAACAACCAAACATCTCCAATTGATGCTATGTTTATGTTTTACATATATCAACTTTACGTATATTTTCATGTAAATGAATACAACTGCTTTCATGAATACAACTACACACCACAATGCACGATAAAATATTAGTCATTTGACCCGGCCAAAGGCCGGGCATATAACTAGTCCGTGATAAACAAGGAAATGGAAGTGCCCCCCGGAAAAAGGCCAAACATGATTTACGTGAACCTTTTCTCAAATTTGGACCCAGTTCGGCAGCCCAAACAATCCAGTGGGCCAACATTCTTGGGGCCCAGCATCACCCGCTCGTCGCCACGTGTACTCATTTTAGGGTTTTGGCGGTTCTGGCCAATTGCCCGCCCGAATAAACGCACGACTCTCTGTGTCTGAACTCTCTTTTACTTTTCCCCTCCTACTGAAAAAAGCCGTTGCCACCTCTCTGCCCTCTCATTGCGCGCCCACTACAACTTTCACCGAACCAGAAACCCAACCCGCGGAGGACCGGAGCATGGATTCGAACGAGAAGCTGCCTTTCTTCTTCCGGTCGACGACCTCCGCCGCCGAGCGCAAGCAGCACATTGGCGACTCCGCGGCCATGAGCCGGAAAGGAGTCGTCGCCGCAACTTCTTACATGGCCACTGCAGGTTTTCATTTTCTTCCTCCGCTTTTCCGATCTCGCGATGTTATAGCTTTGGATTCTCTCTCTTTCCCGTGAAATTTTTCGCGGAAAATCGGGCGCCGGTAATTTTTATTGTTGATTGGGGAAGTGTCCGTACGTAGCTTATTATTTTGAAAATTTTCGTTTTCGTTTTCAATTTCATGGAGTGGTGGTTAGGTTTCTTTGATTTCGATTCAATGATTCTGTTAGGAAGCAAAGATCATTAGACGAGAAATTGTGAATTTCCGGTGGTTATTCGATTTCAGAGTTCAGATTAGCGGCAATGGTGTTGATGGAAATTAGGAGACGCCATGTGTGGAGATTTTGGTGTTTGACAATGAATAGGGGAAGGAAAGGAACAACACGGTGGTGCTGTGGAAAAAGCTTATTTGGATTGGGAGTATTTTATTGGTCAGCGGAAAGCACTGATTTAAAATAATTGAGGGCAATGAGATAATGCGGTAGGCCTAAAAGGTTACAAGAGGAATATACATCTTTGCTTTGTGGCCAGTATTCTCTTTTATGGTATGGGCACACTTGATCATAGAGTCATTCCACGTGATTCAACTAGTGGTTGATGAATTTGACTATCTAGCTCAATGGATCGGTCGATCGATTTGTTAATTCGTGTGGGACCCGAGAAAAATGAGTGATTGTGGTGCGTTCGAGTTCGTGTTTCCCAGTTGTTCGATAGAAATGTTCGCGATTGAGGAAGCCAAGCTGGATTGCTGGTTAAGTAGTTAATCCTCCAATAGATGGTCATAACCTTGAACAGTTAGCATTCTGTGCCAATCTAGTGTTTCGTACTACCTTTTGTCTCTGAGTCAGGATTATACCTATCTATGGTGGAAGCTGCAGCAAGTTCTCCCCACCTTCTTTGAACCTTTATGCAATTATGCTTGGGATCAAAAGGGTGAGAGGCCGAGAATCATGCTTCTGTTATGTTTGTGAATGTCTAATGTCTTCAAGTTCTTCCCCGCCACTGTCCACTGGATTTCAAATGGTCTACATTTTGTTAATCTATGACCTGCAGAACTGTTTCGTAGCTGCTTATAATGCTCCCTGGGGGGAATCAATTAACCAACTTTGGTTACTTGTTCTGTACAAAGCAAATAGTGAAGCAATGTTTTGTTCCGCATGGTGCAGTTCTCCTTTTTATGTTCAACAAAGCAGCTCTTTCTACCTACGGCTTCCCTTATGCAAACGTGATCACCCTTTTTCAGGTATAACATTTTGCAACACGGTTTATTGTCAGTACATCAAGTATTCATGAATGTGGAAGTTCACCAATTACATGGAATTTGGGCCATTGTTCATTGTGTGGGTAATCCAGTTTTGTCTTGCTATCTTCCTCCTGTACGTTTATTTCAGATGATATGCTCGTGCATTTTTCTCTATGCAATGAAGTACTGGAAGGTTATTTCTTTTACCGCTACTGAAGTGTCAAGCTCGACTGTTAACCCTGCAGCCTTTGTACCCCTGAAGACGTTGGCTCACACTACTCCTCTAGCATTTTCCTACTTGCTTTACATGGTACTTAAATTTGATTGAAAATGTAAGCTCGCTTAGTTTCCTTTTCCATAGCTTGGAATCATCCTTGTGATTTCCTCTAACTCTTCTTCTTTTCTGTTCTGGTATAAGCTGGTTACCATGGAATCTGTGCGTGGCATCAACGTACCTATGTATACCACCCTCAGAAGGACAACAGTGGCCTTCACAATGGTAGTGGAGTATCTTCTGACAGGGAAGAAACATTCTTTGCCTGTTCTTGGCAGGTGTGCAAATCCTTTAGCTTTTTTTTTTTTTTTTTAATGTTTTATGAGGCGGTTTCATCATTATCATATGTGTTTGCTCTAAAACCCGTCATATGTGGCATTCAATCACATGTTAGACCTTTCAATTCTCTGCCTCATTTGGTAGCGTAAAATGGGCTCTTAGCTTAGAGTTTTAGGAATTTGCTAATACCTTTTTCAATTAACAAGAGCAAGGATTTCGCCAGTGTGGGGATAATCATACTTGGAGCATTCGTTGCTGGAGCTCGTGACTTGTCATTTGATGCCTACAGCTATTGCGTCGTCTTCGTTGCAAATATCTGCACAGCAATCTATCTTGCTTCTATTGCTCGGATCGGTACATAGTAGTTTTTGCCTTCTCTCCTCACCTTCACTTCTACCATTCCGCTAATTCGAACCCCCCTCTTTTCTTTCAGGAAAATCTAGTGGCCTCAATAGCTTTGGCCTCATGTGGTGCAATGGTGAGAACTGAGAAAAATAATGATCAGCATACCAATGTCTTTTTCTTTCCCTTCATGCGTAATGTGGATTGCCCTGCTGTTCTGTAGGAGTTATATGTTTGCCAGCATTGCTAGTCTGGACATCAGTGAGCGGAGATTTGGGATCACTAAGGAGCTTTCCCTATCTATTATTTCCAGGATTTCAGGTCCTTCCTTGCCTGCTGTCTTAGACTCTATTCTCCTCTGTCTAATGTCTTTGCAGTTTTGAACTTTGCATACTGGAAAAATTGTGTCGTTAGTTTTGTGGTTGTGCTGTTCTTTCTGCAGGCGGTGATGTTGCTTTCCTGTATCCTGGCTTTCCTGATTAACTACTTCGTGTTCTTGAACACAGCAGTTAATTCGGCAGTGACACAATCAATCTGCGGAAATTTGAAGGTACAGTGCTGCCCCTTAGTGACAGAACACATAAAGCCATAGAAACGTCAAACGTCTTCTGTAGTAATAACTGTTTCGTTAGTTTCAAAATCCATATCTAGGGTATGATGAATGTTCTGATAACCACATTGTTATTAGGCCAGCTCGTTACATTTCATAGCTATTACGCGGTAAACTGTTCGAGTTTGGTTAAAAATAGGTTGGCTGAACTAGACGGTAGAACATCGAAGGTTGAGTTATGATGAATTACGGGTTATATAGCTCGATTTATATGAGTTGTGGTAATTACTGTTTGACAGGATCTTTTCACTATCGGACTGGGATGGATGTTGTTCGGCGGCCTTCCCTTTGATTTGGTAAAAAACCATTAACCACCTCCACCCTCCCCATCTGTACATTTTTTTTTACCTTTACCATATGATGATATTTACGCATGAAATCCGATGCCATATCTGAAAACAGTGGATACATTTTGCAGATGAATATCTTGGGACAGTTTATGGGTTTCCTTGGATCGTGTTTGTACGCCTACTGTAAACTCCAGGGTAAATAACGCACCGCTGCCCCTGAAGATTTACTGCAGAGGTAAAATTATCTCAAACTAGATGGGTGAAATATGAAAGGTTTCTTACAAACTGTTTGTGTAATTTTTTGTGGAGCTTAAAACTGTAGAGAGTGAAGTGTAACGAAGAAACAGGACTTGTTGAGGCTGCTCCTTAATTTATTAAATTATTTAAGCTAATACTGTTGGCACTGAAGATCAAAAGTGTATAGAACTACAGGTTTAGATTTTGGCGGGAAATGAGCTCTGGTAAGCTTTCTAGTTTCTGGTCTACGTGGTGGATGGGCTCATTAGTTATTTACCAGCTTCCAGATCTGGGCTTGGCCCTGAGTTAAACACGGGGCGGAGTTAAACACGGGGCGGAGTTGGGCCTGTGATGGACTTAAATAGTGCCACTGGGCTTCAAAGTTAAAATACTGCACAATTCACCGCAGCTCTTGGATATATTTTTTTTTTTTGACGTAACACCTCTTGGATTAATCCAATGATTAAAATTAAATGTTACTTTTTACTTTTTATTTTTCTTAATTGGCTTGTATCATTCTCATTTCAATTTCAAATTTTTTTTTTTGCAGAGGTAATAAAGTATATTAATTATGATCCACAAAAAGAAATCCATTTTTATATATTTTGAGAATAAATATGCAATAGAAATACTATTGACACAAATATTGAGTTGTGGAATTTTACAATGCTATGTAGCTTTGGTGCTATAGGTTTTTTCTTTTATGGCACAACTTGAAGTTGTACCTTTAACGTTATGGTACAACTTCATATTGTACCTATACTCTTTTGTCAAATTGTTTTATGGTACAACTTGAACTTGTACTTTCATTTGATGGTACAAGTTTAAGTTATAAAGTTGTACCATAACATAAGAGCACAAATTCCTTTATGGTACAACCTGAACTTATACATCTAACGTTATGGTACAACTTTAAGTTGTACATTAAAGCACCAATACTTTATAGCATAGTAGAAGTGCTTTTGAATTTTCGGGTCAAACGGCTTGTCATGCATAGAAAAAAAAAAACAAGTCCATTCTCGTGCATTTTTAGGGCAATACTATTGTTATTGTATCATTTTTTCCATTGTAATTAGCCCAATGTTCTCTCAATTGAATCACAACTATACAATAGCATTTGACTAATTCGTCGAATACGACTTCCAGTGGATTTCACGATCTAAGTTGTAACATACGGGTTTCTACTCAAACTTTTGGGGTTGCCACAAAAACTTGAGATTCGAGTGGTGTGAAATGTGAAACCATGGCATGCATCTCTCTGTCTACCGCGTTTAAATTTCATCATAAAATTTCACGTACGTACGACTTTTCGTCAGGTTGGTGGGAGTGGAAGGTTCTTGAGTAGAGCTGCTAGTGCTAGCTATGTAGCTTAGGTAACCGCATCATTTCCCCTGTTCCAAGAAGGGAACACCGGAATGCCTTTTTTCTCGTATCCGCTTGTCGCCATGGGAAACATGTCCCCGATAACTCCTACTTACGATCGAGAGATGTCTCAAAATATGTCATAGTGGTGGAGACGAATCTGCCTGTATTTACGGGCAACGTAGAACCAAGCGAAACAAAGAGTAGGTACGTAGGTAGTTACAAAGAGAGAGAGAGAGAGGAAATAGAAAGTACTACTGAAGCCAGCCGAAACTGGAGTTCGTGGAGAAAGAGTCAGAGTCAGAGTCTGAGAGAGGAAATCAAGCGGGAGGAAGAGAGGGGTTTCGGGTTTCCTGTCTGCTGCATGCAGAAACTGACAAAAGGGTGTTATTAGGGTTTTGCTTTTTGCCATGCATCATTGGGGGACAAGACAATACTTAATGTACGTGTATAATTGTGTTTCAGTTTCGTTTTCTCGAATCTTGACCCTTATTTTCCTGCTGAAAACTCCATGAGAAGATCGGCAGAGACTCACCAAATTATGCATGCAAGTTGGGAAACTCTTTCTAGCTCCCTTTCTTTCCTTTCGAACGCCTTATTCTGTTTCCAAAATGAAAATGACCCATACGAGTAGTGATGGCAATGGGGCGGCCGGGGCGGCGGGTACCTCAATTCTCATGTCCTGCCCCACGTAATTTCGGGTCGGGGTGGGTCGATCCACTCTTACATGTTGTTCGGAAAAAAACACGTAAATTTTACCTTTTTACTATAAAACAAAGGAAAAAACACTTTATGAATGAGAAATGGTGATAATAGAATGGGTAATTGAGTCTATAATAAGTTGAAAGATCGACTCTAACTAGTTGAAAAAAGTCAAAATAGGAGAAATATGTATAGATATTGTAAGAAATTGAGATGAAATGAATTTAAAACAGGGCGGGACGGGACAAGGAGAATAAGAAAGTAGATACTCATGTCTGATGTCCCATCTCACGCTACTGCGGGTCGGTAATATCCGTCTCATCGCAGATCAAGTCGGATAATACCCGCGAAATGGGTTGAAATTGCCATCACTACATATGAGTAAAATGTGACGGATGTTATCATCCAACTCTATACATGAACCAACTCTCAGTTGAGTCAAATTTCAAACGCCATTGTAGATATCGAGGAGAGGGGGGACACAGGAAAGCAGCAAACAAATTGATGAGAATTCCATTGATGTGATGAAAGGAAAGGTGGGAAGGTTTGGAAAAGCATGTTTGCTTTCGTGATTAAAGAGAAGAAGGTCGAATGCAGGAACCAAGAAAAGGGAAGATCGGAGAGACCGACATGAATGACCGTATGTCATCCATGAAACCCTAAAAGGAATATTTCAAAATCAAATACTAATTCATTAAATTCGTAAATTCTATACTACTGCCCTTAGCGAACTTTTGGGTACCGTATGTTACATCTGAAATGATTTCGTGCAATTTTGAATGTATTTCGAAGAATGATTGTGTCGTCTCCTTAAACGATAGAATTTGACTATGATGCTTAACTTTCTCTTGGTGCATGTAAGAATGTGTTTATATCGTTCAGCTCGTGTGTATTCTGACTATTGACATCTTTTACATGCTTAAGGGTAATTGTCTACAAAATTATCATCAAATGCGCAATAACTAATCGCAAACTGTTTTATTCAACAATGTAAGCACGCAGTATATATTGTCATAAACCAACCCGCGGTATCAATAATTCGAATTGTTGGGTAAAGAATTAGGTTATACATAGAATGATCAATAGTTTTAAGAATCCTCGACCAACTCCAACTCATCTTTTTTGACCGCGAGAAAAGGCCATTAATACTGATCATTCTATCTTTAGAACACTGTTCATTCTAAACCCCTTCTCTCTGCATTCATGCGGGACACACTTTGAACTTTGAAGTATGTAGTTTTCTATTTTTTTCCCCCCCACTCTGCATGCTTATGAAAAGGGGAATGTGTAAAAGGAAGAAGAACACTACACAGATCGATCATTTTCATCACACAAACAGATAAAGGAAACGCAGGCCATCGATCTGTCGGCTTTGTGAGCAAGTAAAGGCAGGCAGAACCCCAGTTCGGCCTGATGAGCAGTGAGCAATAATCAATGGCGATGGGGGCAGCCCAAAAAGCCAGAATTGAGGAAGTTTTTAGCTTTTGACCTGAGCCCCATGGGTCTATAGCCATTTCTCGAGGAGGAAGAAGAAGAAAGCAGCTGGAAGAGTGGAGAGATTAATTAATTTAACAGAAAATTAAAGGGATGAGTTAGCTAGAGTGAAGAAAGGTTCCTAGGATCTGATGAGGAGGGAAAGAAAGGTGAGAAAATGGGTTTAGGTTAGGAGGAGGCGTGAGGGAATCTGGTAAGTGGGGGCACGCCAACTTATCGCCATAAAATCATGAGTGGTGCTCTTGAAGAGACACAAAATAATGGACCATAATTACTATTATTGGAGCTTTTTTATATAACCTTAATTCTATTTTTTTTTTATAAAGGATGTGATTCATTACTCTCAAATGGTTTTTTTTTTTTTATAATCAGAGATTATCGAATGTTGACATGTTACCAAAGGTAAGATAGTCTAATGGTAAGCTGCCGCGACAGTGAATGTTTGAGAGTTGCAGATCCTAGGTTCGAATTCAAGCGAGGCTCGTTGGTGTTTTCGGAGGTATAAGGTTGCTCGCACGAAGTCCCGTTGGCGTCGAATTGAATGCAGGTGGCCCCCAGATTTAGTAGAACTCGTTGTCGCAAAATGGCACGTGGGGCTGATGTTCCTGTGTAATAAAAAAAAATGTTGACATGAAGTTCGAATCCAACTTAATTGGATGTTATCGTTGTATTTGGTGACGTAGTTAGGATTTTATATAAATAGAGTATGATCAGGTCAGGAGAAGGGATACGTCCACCAATTAATGATTGGTATAGTGAATAATGCGAGGAACTTTGATGGTGGGTTTCGATGGAAGGATGAGTTTTATCGAGGTTATCGAATGAGTCTTGATGCGTTTTACTCGATAAAATGATAATTAGAAAATAGAGTTCATATGAGTCATAACTCGTAACTAAGTTTCATGGGCTCACTGGCTAGGGTTTCACTCAACGACAGGTTTTACTACACACTCGAGTATGAAGATTCATCTGCGAACTCCAATCCTATAAGTTGGATTTACGTCTAAAGTGGCGTATAAAATAGTGATAAAGGATTCTTTTGATATCAAGAAAAATGTTTCCATATGACCAAATGTGTGGCGGGGAAAGTAGAGTTGAAAGGAAGGGAGGGAATAATCAATGAGAGTGAGTGATTGAGTGAAACCCTAGCTAGGTAGTGAGCCCATGAAATGGGAAGGGCAAAAAGCGATTGAAGAAAAAGAGAGATAGTTGGAGTATGGAGAAAGGAAAGAGCAGTCGTAGAAGAAGAAGAAAGGAAGAAAGAAAGAGAGCAAAAACCAAGAAGATTGTCCCCTAGAGGAGGCCCAAGGCAGGGCTCCTTTGGCGCCGGTGTCTCCGCTTTGTTTGCCCTCTCTTTTTCCCCCATTAATTATGGCTTCTCGTTTTTTTGCTTATATTAACAAACACACAAACAAATTAACTAGCAAAAGGGGGGGAAAAGAATCTGGCTTTTTGTTGTACCTACTAAGTACTAGTGGTATGACATTAGTCCTGACAATTTTGCTCCATATGTTTTATCTGACTTATTTGACCTATTTGTTTGAGGTGAGTAACATTTGTTTTGTAGACAGGACGATCATGAGTACTCTCAACGATCTCACCGCCCCGCATTATCCTATTTTTTACCCATTTTTGTTCAAATTGTGAAGTTCTAAAAAGATGATAATCTCAATTAGGCTACTTAAGATTTTACTTCTTGATTTTTAATAAAAGGATTTGTATGAATCGACCTGTTCCAACGGAACTATCAACGAACCAACCTGAATCAAATTTGTCATAGACATTGCCATTCCTATATAACATAGCCGCTTTCAAATTTATTCTTCTTTTTCTTTTCAGAAATCTTCTTCTTCGGTAAGGCACAACGGAAGAATAAACAAACCCTAATTTTAATTGATTAAGCTTTCGCTGACATTCTGCACTCCTGTTCCCAATATTCCCCACCCACTCTGCTGTATCTCTCTCTTCCTGCTTTTGACCGTGTGGATAGACTAGAAAATTGGTATATATGTATATAGTTCTCCTCTACTAGTTCCTTGCAAAAAAAGGTTTTTATCAAGCAAAGCATGTTGACATTTTGATTTCTCTTCTCTTTAGCAAATGAAATGAATAAAAAAAAATATTCCGAAATTTTGAAATAAATGTGGTATATGAAAATTGTTGCAAGGCTGGAGGATGTTTCAGTTTTTTTTATGATATTATTCTATGAATTTCAGATTACTTGTTTTGCATTTCACGGTTGCGAGTGCATATATGATGGTATCATGAACAATTGTCACAATATGCACTTAGCCGTCAAAATCGCAAAATGTAAACCCGCTTACACATTAGGATCATAATCAAATTTCAATGTTTTATAAGATTTGATTATCTACGTTTTGTAGTTTAATGGTATGAATAGATGTATATTATTCCCATTTTATATAAGTGGGATTGAAGTAGTGGTAATAACTGTTTATAGATGAGGTTGACTTGATTTTGAATTCAAAGCCATGAGTTGTAGTTTAGTGGTATACATGAGTTTCATTTTTCTCCAATTTTTTCCCTTTTCTGTATCTAGTGTATCTAGTTCTCGTTGTGTTCGTAATCCTTTATATTTTCTTGTGTCGAGCTTTCTATTTCTTGTTCTCCGAGCTATGTTTTGTATACTTTTATTTCTTTCGCTTAATTTTTTTCAATACTATAGCTCGCTCTTATAAAAAAAATGTATGTAGAGTGTCTTCAACTCCTTACGAATAATTGGCACAACATTATTAGTAGTCCAAAAGACAAACTCATATATACGTGGAATGTCCATGGCAAGCGTGTTCTCGCACTCTTTTATCATATGGCAAGTTGCTTAAACAATTTAAAGTGAAGGAATTAAATTAATTAAGAAGAATCTAAGTATATGGAGCGTGCCGACTTGATATTATTATATAATTAAGGATTTCAGTAATCATCATGATGAGGTGCATCAGCATCATATATTTAAGTATGTAGACATTTAAAACATTTTGAATTAGTACTACTCCTCCCTTTATTTCTCCATTCAAAGGTTGTCCTGTCATGGAGGAGGACACTAATTATACTAATCAATTATACATGTAAAGCCAACTATCCTATTCCCTCCTTGACCATGCTCTCTTTTTCCTTTTTCCAAACATTTAAACCACTAATGATCATGATATATAAAATTAGCTAGGCAGGATAACAATTTCGATCTAACCACTGCAGTCTTATCAAAATTCAACTCATTTCTTACGGATATTGTCGAACCCTTCAAGCAATGTGCATTAAATGCGTTTTGGGTTTCTTTGATCACGTATTAAGATAGGTCAACCTGTATTCATAAAGATTTTATCCAACTTTACTCATACTTAACCACAAAAAGTAAAAACATATACTTTATAGAGATACCTACCATGTCCTCCTATTCATTGTTACTCCTAGATTCAACTATGGAAAAGGTGGTTTTCTAAGAAATATGTAATAGGAGGAAAGAAGGAACAACCATTAATTAGAGCAAAGTGAGAAAAAAGGGAAAGAAATAAGGAAAGGGGAGCAGAATGAAGGAAAAGGGGGCCAGGCGGTTGGGTTGTTGTTTTTGGGTTTGGTGTATGATTAATATAATTTTTCTTTGATTTTCTTCCCCACTTCCTTGGTCTACATTTCTTTATTATTTTTCTTTTTCAAGCGTGGCATGGAGCTTTGAATTCTATTTTTTTTCCTTCTTCAATTGAGTAGAAACTAAGCATGAAATAGAATATATATGTATTTATGTATATTGTAATAGGGTAAATTTGAGAGATTTACAAGGAGGTACATTATAAAATAACAAAGAATGAATGACGGTAATTGTAAATGATCAAAATAATTCTAATTTACTAATTTAATTATATCATGACATGCAAAACATCGGACGGTATTTGGAGTCGGATAGTAAATAATAACGTCCACGTAAGATAACACTAATATGCAGTTGGATGCAGATAAATAACTTTTATTGTTTGGTTACTAAAGTGAGAAGTTTTGTTTTCATGATAATTAATAATGTAATTATAATTTTGCCGATAGTTAAAAGTTTGAGTTCTCGTAGATTTTTTTTTTTACTTCTTCTTACTGAATTTTTTCTTCTTCTTCTAGAGTCTTGATTTCCTTTCTATGAAATGCAAATTTTTATTTTGGGTCTACTTAAATATTATTCCAAAATTTGAAAAAAAATTGTTATTTTATCTCATCAAGGAAAGGATATCATTTGATACTATTTGTTCAACTACTTCTAATTCTACATGATTTGGGGTTTGTTTACATATATAAAAAAACTAGCAAGAAACCCTACCACCAAGAAACGAAAGAGAAACTACTAATCAAATCATTCCACGCACTCGCCACCTTCTTCTTCTTCTTCTTCTTCAAACCCACATCCCAAGGAAGGATCACTCATTTCATTTGCCCACCGCCTCTATACATATATTTCTCCCCCTCCGGCCCATTTCCCTTCATCCATTGCCACCACCGCCTTCTCTCCGGCCACCCGCCGGCAGCCTTCACCCTTTCTCCACCACTCTTTTCTATCCATCTCATATACATGTTTGGTTGCTGTTACATCGATTGGGTGGGAGGGTTTCATTCGATTTTGCAGTATAGTACTGTTTTATTATCGTTTTCCATAGCTATATATAGCCACTGATCAGCAAAACCCTAATCACCTTTGGTTTATAGGGTTTTCCCGTTATGGATGGCTCAAGTTGGCATATAGTTTTGTAAAACTTCATCTCTACATCTTTCTACTTGTGTTTTGGCTGATATCCTCGTGTTCAGTTCTCATCGTAGAAAGGTTGATGATAAACGCATATCGGTTTCGCGATAGAATGTGATGATATTGATTTCAAATTTTGTTATTTTCATTGATCTATTTTTAGTTCGATAATAACAGAAATTATGGTTCATATACATCTGCTTTGATCAATGAAAGGGTCCGGACCATCGTAAAGTCAAAAAAAGTTCTTCAAACTTTCATATTCTTCTTTTGGTCAAATATGAATGTACCACTATTTCATCATTTTTGGATTTGGAAAATTTAGGAAAAGGTGGTGGTGGTCTTTTGATTTGAATTGACCAAGTTCATGGAATTGTTATTACTTGTTTGGCATTTTTGAATTATGGGAATAATATGATTATGATGATTTTGTTAGCTAGGAAGATCTCTCTCCCACCCACTTGACCCAATTAGACTATATATCCCCACACAAAATTATCATACACATAATAATCACCAAACAAACAAACACCAACTCATTAGTCACCTTCTCACCCACCCACCTCTTCCATTACCCATCTACTCCACCAAATTCATATCATCAATCCATCCATCTCTTTCTTTCTTTCTTTCTCATTGGGACCATGCATATGTATACATAATTAGTTTTGGACTGCACTTTTGATGAATGATTAGCTTGTTTGGTAACATTGTACGTACCAATTAGCTGCAGTGATCCCTCCACTTGACCGATCATGGTAATTAATTGATGCTGTGCTTTTTTTCGGAAGCACGAAGAAAGGCGATATTGGTGGGGTTCAATCCGAAGGCCGGATTTTTGTACGAAGATTATTGGAAGGAAAGCTGATGATGAGCATAGTGATGATTGTTATATTACAGTAAAATACGATCTCAGATTGAGCCGCGCCAATATCACTTTTCTGGTCTCTTGTTCCTGCTCTATATATATACATGGCATCAATGGATGCATGATGATGATCAGCTTTTCCTCCATCCAAAACCTTTGAATCCCATTATGTGCTGTTTTAGCTACATTTCATTAGTTTCAATACGTTAGAAGGGTTTCCATCTGAATCCTTCATTGCATGCTATAGCTGGCTAGGGTCGGGTCGTGTATGTGCATTTGTTTATCTCGATTTATGCGTGTCATCTCTGCACAGCAGAGCGACCATGCTTATTTTCTCTGTATCATTTCAGTTTTTTTGAAGGATGTCTCCCCCCAATCGGAGGGACTCTTGCTGGTATGCTTTCTTATCGAGTTATTATCACGAGAGGTGTTGCGATCGACTTGGGCTCGTATGTTCATCAGAAACTGGTATACTACTCTATCTATCTATCTAGCTAGCTACTCCCATTGTGCTGGATGCAACATTATGAATACAATTAGCATCCCTAGGAAAACGAGTTTGTTTTTTGCTGCTTCTTCTTAATGACAGGATTTCAATGCGGAGAGTGTGTTGTCCACAGGATTGGACAGTTGTTATTAGGTCATTGACCCCCGAGGCTATCGAGGTGCAAAGCGTTGAGCATCATGTTTTTTTTTCCCCAACTCACTCAGATTTCCGGCTTCGCCACTGAATTTACCTTCTTTGGAGTAGCAGAATCTTCGAGGCAAGCAGATCATGGTGCAACCGGAGCAATCTGGTGCAGTACTGATCAGTGGTATAGTACATCTTTATTGAGATCCAGCAGTATATCAACTGGATGAAGGCCAACGACCACTTGATCATCAACTGCAACAAAGACCGACCTGATCTTGATGATCATCTTCACTAAAATTGGTGTTGGTGTGCCTAAATTCTTCATGGTTTTGTTGGCTGACTGTGTTTGGTAGCTAGGATCATAGCTAGGTCATACTCATGAGTACATAAGAACTGTAACCAACCTTTTTTGTAAATATCTCATCCAGTTTTGTGAGTTGCCAACAGTTGTTATTGTTACTAAGTGGTATATGATCGATAATTGAATACCTCCAAATGATTTGACTTGTTGTAACCGTATCTGGTTCTTTGACATAAAGTTATAGCTTTTGTAATTCAGAGGATCTTCTACCGTTCCAAATTTGACTATCCCATTTAATTATTAACCGGTGCAAACTTCAAACCCATCGGGACAATATAACCTACACGCATCATCATCATCAACTTTCTTAATATCCAATTTGATGGCAAACCTTGCTACCAAATGATCAGTGTAGAGGTCATGATCAGAACCGGCCTAATTAAGCCCAGGAAAGCAATAAGATTCCCCTTCAAGCTCAGGTGGGCAGGCGAGGAAATCTCCATATCATTGCATGGCATAATAATTAAGCTGCATGCTAGCTAGATGTAGCAAAATCCCTCCATCGGTCATTTTCAGCATCTGATCATGAACGATCGAGTAGTTTTGCCGAAGCAGAGAGAATGCTAATTCACTCATGGTGTTCTTGGGAATAAAGGTACTCTTGTGGGGCAAAAAAATAAAATAAAAAGGAATTATTGCAGAGCCTAAGATAAGAAGATTCCAGCTATATGGGGACATGCAGCATATAATGTACCATCTAGCTAGGGTTTCCAATGGACAAATCTGTTGGTCAGAAAAAGTTATCTCCAATGTTCTTGCTCTAGAAAATGTAGTATAATTGTGTTATTTCTATCCTCTTTGTGACAATCTTGAATTCGAGATGAAAACGGTTCAAATCTTGAGTTCAACATTACCTATAATAGTATTTTTCTTATGTTAATGATCGTGGTTAATTTGTATGATATAATCTTCATTTGCTTTACAAGTTAAAGGTCGGTTGTACTTCAACCTGTAGTTACATGTAGGTCTGAAACTGAGCCAGACCCACCTCTGACCTTGTATTTTGTTCAGTCCTGTCTCGCCCGATTTTGGGCGCTCAATTTCTAAAACGGACTCACCTCGCTCCTATTTTTCCCTCTATCCTGTGCTACCCTCTCGGGCTAGACGGGTCAAATCAATGAACAAAATGATTTTTTTAATTATATTTTGATAGCCAACTTATTTTCTTACAATTTAGTACCTCACTTTTTTACAAAAATATGCAAAAAATTTGGTGGTAAAATTACATTTTAGTTCCTCTATGTTTTTTCCTTGCATTATAGTACATGAAATTTTAAGACTTCACAAACATGTCCTACCTGTTTGGTATGAGGAATGAGCAAAAAGAAAGGATTTTTTTAAGCAATGTTATCATGCCCGGTAATTTCAAATCATTAGTTGCTATGGTCATAGGGCCAAAAAGTTGTCTGACTCGATCCTTTCAGAGCCAAAACATAACCCGACCCTAACCTAATCCTGTAGACAGACTAACTCAGCCCGACTCTCAAGATCGACTCAAGTCGGATCAATGGGTATCTATGATCAGACTTGCAGCCCTAATTACAAGGATACAAATTACATATGTTTTCATCATCTCTCTTAGTTACACCACCAAGCAAATTGTCAAGCAAATCAAACTGCAAGTATGCCTTGAATCCTGGCTCAAGACCCCAAAACAAAAACAACAATCAAATTTTCACCAAATCAACCCAACCCAATCAATCACTTACATCTCTGCTCCTTGCCAGAAGCATTCAAGGGAGAGCCCCTAACCATCATCAAGCTCTTCGACGAGCCATTAACATTACTAATCAACCGATGACCATGATGATGAAGCCCTTCATTAGACTTCTTCTTTGTTCTCCTCCCCTGTTGTGACAACCTAGTATGGTGGTAAGACAGGATGGCAAGGTCGCCTAGGTCGAGCAAAGGAGTGAGCATCTTCACCACCTCATCCATGGTGGGTCTCGACTTCGGGTCTCGGCCCAGGCAATTGTGGGCTAGCTGAGAGACCTTTTGGACCGCCTTGATCGAGTAGTTGAGCTCGAGGCGAGGATCCACTAGTTGGTAGAGCTTCCTCTTGTCTGCTAAGTAGGGTCTTGCCCAAGCCACTAGGTTTTGCTCTCCACTCGGTCGTTTCTTGTCCATGGATCTCCTCCCTGTTAGGATCTCCAGAAGGACTACTCCGAAACTGTACACGTCGCTCTTCGATGTCAAGTGGCCTGTCATGACGTACTCTGGAGCAGCGTAGCCGTAAGTCCCCACAACTCGAGTCGAGACGTGAGTCTTGTCTCCTTGGGGACCTGCTTTGGCCAGGCCGAAATCCGATAGCTTTGCATTGTACTCCTGAAATCAAGAGGAAACAAAAATGTTGAAGTTGTTGGATCACACTTCACATACCTTCAATCTTTCTATTGGAAAGAATATTATTGCACGAAATGAGATATGACTATCAAGGACTAGTTGATCTCACTAGTTATTTGGAGAGGTTCAATTATGCATCTTTTACCATGTACTAACATGTTTTCTCAAACGAAAGCTAACTCATATTGGCTTAAAGTTTGGACATGCATAAATACCATGTGCTTATCAAAGAGGATCGTCGGAATTCGAACAAAAGACATCTCGATCATAAAAAGTTATGACACCATGTCATAGATCAACTGGTCCCTATAATCTGAAGTATAGCTAGATGTTCGATTATAAATCTTATATCATTTACTAACACCGATGAGGACACTATGCATATATACATCACTCAGCCTCCTAAGGGATACCCCATTGATGAAACCTAAAAAAGCATATTGCAGGTAGGTAGACAGCAATCAGACATACTGAATCAAGCAGAATGTTGGAGGTCTTGAAGTCTCTGTAGATGACTGGTTCAGGGCCTCCATGGAGGAAAGCCAATCCTTTCGCTGCTCCAAGTGCAATCTTGATCCTCTTAACCCATGGCAAAGGTATTGTCCCTTCAAAGGCAAGACAGAATTATGACACCACCATCAGCTTTCCTCTGCTTCACATGGTTAACAAACCAAAGTTTCTAAACAAGAAATCCTGACAGAAACTAACTTCTGAAGAGATGATTCTCAAGGCTCCCTCTTGTCATGAACTCATAAACAAGCAGCCTCTGGTCATCTTCAATGCAATACCCAATCAGCTTCACCAAATTTTGGTGGTGCAGCTGCCCTAGAAAATCCACTTCAGCCTGCATAAAAATAAAGTCATAATCAAGAACAGAGGAGTGTACGGTGGCGAATAGGATTCTTCATTCTTTAACTGACCACCCATTCTCTGTGTCCTTGAAGGCCGTCAGGCTTCAAGCTCTTGACCGCCACCGTGATTCCGGACCCTGGTTTCGCCGGACCAGTACCGTTCTCCTCTATCCAGCCTTTGAACACGTACCCGAACCCGCCTTCGCCTAGAATGCTGTCCGGCCTGAAATTCCCCGTCGCCGATTTCAGCTCCTGGAAGGTGAACTGCAGCAGCGGCCGGGGAGGCTTCCCCTCATCCGGCGGCGGATCGGGATTGTCAGAGGAGAGTTTTGCTTCGTTCGGCGCGCAGAGCTCTCGGTTGCTGGCGTTCAAGTACCTCGTCTCTGTAGCTGCAGCTTAAGGAAAAACAGAGTGTTTTTACAGTCACAAAAGAAGGAAGAAAAAAGGAAGTCGCTTTACTCTAATTTGATCCGAAATTCTCCGTTTTCCGAACAATCGATCAAAACCCAATTCAAAAATCATCTCTGTGAATGAAATGAAGCTCTACTAAGGGACACGGTGATTTACTGTAATGGAAAGGAAAAACAGAGAGAGACAGAGCTCAACGAGGAAACAGAGGAATTAACTTCTCTTACCAGCATCGTAAACAAGGCTAGTGCGAGGGATGGCGTTGGCAGAGTCTCTGGCAGCAGAGGATGAGCAAGCAGCGGTTTTAACTCCTCGTTTTAGAACAGACCAACAACCACACTTGTTCGCCATAGCTCCAAAACCAAGCTTCTCCAGATAATTCCCTTCTCCTTATCTTGGGGTTTCACCATGATTGCATTGGGTCAGATTGGTAACTGGGGCTGAGATTGCTCATTTTGCCCCCTCTTTTATTCTAAGATAGGTCGAACTAGGAAACAGAGAGGCTTTGAAGTTTGAGAGAACAGAGTGTTGTCTTTTTGGAGAGGGTGCTAGTGGTGGTATTGGTGCTTGCTGCTGTTGGGGATTGCAGGCATTATGATGATCATCACCCTCATCATCGCATGGTGAACAAAAAGAGCTTTTTTTCCCGGTTCACTTTCCCTCCACCTTTCTCTGTGGGGGATATGGAATTGCCTTTGCCCCCTATCTCTTCCTTTCTCTGCTTTTCCCTCCCTTTGTTCCCCTGTTTTGCTTGTGCAGAATTACCCAAAGTAGTCTACAATAAGAACATCTAGCTAGGTTGGCCATGGAAAATTCATCTTGATCATGGTATCTAATTCTCTCGTATACCGTCTCCTTTTGAGGACAACCGATAAAATTTACTCGTATGTAATGTTGTTAGATTTGTGGTTGCCCAAAATGAATCCCGCATTTCATAACTGTGCTTCAGTATAATGTTTCGTCGTTCTTAATTGGTCATGGAGCACATAAAGGATTTTGTAGCACGAGAGAGTTGACCCCTCCTAATGATAAGGCGATATCCCTAGGTTCCGTAGGTGTTTTGATGTATTGAGCAGAGGATAATTCGATTTGGGTCAGACCCAGAAAAAAAGGTCTCATTTTGCTCGAGAAACAAGCTTACCAAAACAAAGAAGGTCTCTTTTCATGTGAATATATATGAAGTTTTGAGTGCTTCTTTGAAACTCTTTGAAATCCCAAAGATGTACTCGTATTTACTATGAGTAAAAAATTTACAGTTAATGATTGCTTGTTTGTAACTAACCGTGCAGGTTAGAGTTACTCTTAGATTGTTCTGAAACACAATAATTAAGCAACTAAACAAACAAAAAAGGAGGGGGAAAAAGAGAGGAGCATATGGAGTCATGATTATTAAAATTAGTTTTTAGTATCAAACAATCTTTCTCTTGTCCAACAATATAATTGTCTTCTTATCACTTGGTCACTAAAGAGACCTTAACTCCCTCCCTCTCTCTATAACATAAGTATCTTTTTCCACATACAAAAAGGGTTTCCTTTTCTTTAAAAAATTTTGCGCCTAAAGTACTTTTCTCCTAAATTGAGGGCCCAAATTGAGTACTATTGTGAAAATATAGATAATTCTATGGTGTGGTTTTACATTATTGTTTGGTCAATATCCCATACGAGTAAAGATAGTCAAAGAGCATATTTGAGTGCAATATTAGCATCGCCACCACTCAATCTCTAGTCTCTACCTCTCCTCTTTGAGGAATGGGAGGCTTTTTTTTGGATATATTCCCAAGTTAGTGGGAAAAATGGGATAGCTATGAAAATATAAATTTTAGGGCAATGTCTATTTTTTATCCAAATCTTTTTCGGATTCTTTTTTATTAGCCAAATCTATCAAAATACTAAGAATTAACCAAATGTTAACTTTCAGTTAGCAATTTTGTTAGTAATATTGACTTGGCAACATGATACTGATTTGGAAAAGACACATGAAGGTCAACATTACAAAATTTTAGTATTTTAACTAAGAAAAGAGTTACAAAATTAATAACGATAACGTAAAAATGGCTAATATTTTGATTCATTACGAAAGATTTGGATAATTAATAGCATTTTAATAGGTTTGGATAAAATAAAAGAATCTGAAAAAGGTTTGGATAAAAAATAGACATTACCCTAAATTTTATGTATGGTTGGTTGTATGGGTTTTGTGTGTTATTTGGTACACATAATGTATAAAATCAATTGCTAAATGATTAGTCATACCACTTTTTAGTTTAAGATAGAAATTAGGATTCTAAAGTCCCAACACGTTACGACCAAAGGTTCGTAGATAGCGATTTGGACCCCACGTGATGCCGAGTCCGGTGACCATTGAGTTCAACAAAGTTTAGTAAATAATGTATGGTTACATGGGCATTTAATCTTGAAGCTTAGACAAGTGAGCCCCTGATGTCTACTCTTGGTTGCTTGAGCGAATGAGCATTTGATGTGTGATAATTGGTCTAGTGAATGTCTATCTTGCACGCTTGTGTTAATTATGGGTATCATGTTGTAAATAGCCATTCGGATTAGGGTTGTAATTACAACCTATTTATATCGTTGTAATCTGTACTCTCAATTTAACGAAATAAGAAAACCAAACCTGAGAGGGAGATCCTCTCCGTGGACTAGTATCATACTGACGATACCACGTTAAAAAAATTCTTGTGTTCTTTCGATTCTGCTTGATTATTTGACATGGTATCAGAGCCTGTCGATTGAAGCTCTTCATCCGGTTTTCCACCCTCTTGGGTCTGTTGTTCGATCACATCCGGCTATTAGGGTTGTTGTCGCAGCTCACTGGTGATCTTTTGTTGCTGTTGGTTCTTTTATGGCCAGCGCCTCTTTTGGCCTTCACGTCGCTGCTGGTATTCCTTCTCCCTGATCGACGCATCTCCGGCTTCCTTTTTTGCGTCCCTGCTGGTCCTTTTATTTGAGTTGCTCCTGGTCCTTTTATTTGAGCTGCTGCTGGTCATTTTATTTGGCGGCTGCTTGTCTTTCTGTGGCTGCTTGTCTTTCTGTTTAATTGTTCGACGCGTACGTCATGGCCTCTTTTGGGTTGCTGCTATTCTTGGTTCTGCTGTCGTCATGGATTCCTCTAAGCTAGATGCTGCCACTGTCAAGTTTGATGGAACAAACTTCTCCCTATGGGAATTCCAGTTCCGTACTATGATCGAAGGTAAACGTTTACTTTCTATCCTGAACGGTAAATATGCTAAGCCTGCTGCTGACACTTCTGACAAGGATAGGGACGATTGGGCACCAGCTAATGCACAGGTCACTCATTGGCTTTTGGCCTCGGCAGACACCGCTACGGTGTTGGGTCTTCGTCGGTTTGACTCGGCCCATGATATGTGGGTACATATTTGTTCCATGAACTCCCAATATGATGCTTCCCGTCAGTTTGAGCTGGAAACTCAGCTCGCTACCCTTGCTCAAGGTGATCTCGACATCCGTAGTTATTACAAGAAGGCTCTAAAAGTTTGGACGGAATATGATTTGCTCATGGCTTCCCTCACTCCCACTGCCATCTCGGTGGACATGGTCAAGGAGAGAAATCGCTCTCGGCTTATGCATTTTCTCATGCGCCTGCGTCCAGAATTTGAGGCGGTAAGGGCTTCACTCCTTCATCGAAATGTGGCTACCATTGATGCTGTGTTTGGAGAGCTCGTGCGTGAAGAGACCCGCCTGAAAAGTCAGGATAGTCTTGACCACTCCAACCCTGGTTTTGAGTTTTCTTTTGCCGTGCATAAATCTGGTTCCTCTCGTCCTAAGTTCCAGCAAGGTGCTTCGGGTGAAATCAAGTGTCACTACTGTCAAGAACCCGGTCATATTCAGCCCTTGTGTCCGAAGAGAAACTTTTGTAACTAGTGTAAGCAGAAGGGACATATTATCTCTAAGTGTCCTGCGAAGAAGGGGTCCTGGGCGTCGTGGAGATAGGTCTGGTGGTGGTGCACCTGCTCGGGCGTCTGGCCCTAGTTATGCAGTTCGTCCAACCTCACCCAGCTCTGGCGATTCGCTTCATTGGGGGAGTGGTACTTCTCTGTCATCCGATATGGTTCGTCGATTGGTTCAAGAAGCTCTTCATGAGGCTCTACCTGCCGCGTTAAGTTCAGCCTTTGCCACAGGAGCTGCGTCAGTAAACGTTCTAGTTGGCTTCTTGACTCTGCTGCTTTTAATCATATGACAAACTCGCCCACTCATTTTTCTGAAATCAAGCCTACAACACCATTGAATTTACAAGTAGCTAATGGTGCGAGCATCCCTGTTCATGGTTCTGGTACTGCAGTTACTCCTGGAGTGATTCTTCCTAATACATTTTATGTTCCGAAGTTGGTCCCTAATCTTGTCTCGGTGGGTCAGTTAGCTGATGAAGGGTGTGAAGTCACCTTTAATTCAGATGGGTGTGTTGTGCAGGATCAGATGACAGGGAAGGTGATAGGGACGAGAAGTAAGCAAGGTCGGATTTTTGTGTTGAACCAGTACCAGAAGCAAACTCCTGGGGGGCTGCCGCAAGGTTCAGAACAAGGCGAGAGACATTATGTTTTGAGTAGTAGTCAGTCTTGTAATGGTTTGCTAGGATGTTCAGTAAAGCCATTGGATTTTTCAGTTAAGGCTTCAGTTTGGGATTTATGGCATTGTCGGTTGGGTCATCCTCATACTGCTCAGTTATATAGTATGCTTCGGAATAATTTATTACCAGATCGTATGGATTCTTCGGTTTCTATGACACCGTCTACATGTGTTAGTTGCATAGAAGCCAAGACTTCTCAATCCTCCTTCACTTCTAGTACTACGATCTATGAATCTACTTTTGACTTGGTGCATACAGATTTATGGGGCCCATCCCCTGTCATTTCTCGTATGGGTTATCGCTACTTTGCTCTTTTCATAGACCATGCAACACGATATACTTGGGTTTATTTCCTTCGTCAGAAGTCAGAACTTATTACTTTTGCTCAGAAATTTGTTCGTATGATTCAGACCCAGTTCAAGACTACTGTAAAGGTTATTAGATCTGATCCGGGAGGTGAATTTAGTACGAATAAGTTAACTGACTTCTACAAGGTGTAGGGCATTGTATCTCAGCAGTCATGTCCAGGTGTCTCTCAGCAGAATGGACTTGTGGAAAGGAAGCATAGACATGTTCTCGAGCTCACTAGGGCACTGCTTTTTCACTCTCGTATTCCACGCGGTTTATGGGTCGAAGCGGTTAAAACTGTAGTTTATTTAATAAACCGCCAGCCTTCCTTGACGATCGGAAATCATTGCCCATACTATATGTTGTATCACAAACAGCCTGATTACTCTTTGCTGCGAGTTTTTGGATGCGTATGCTTCGTTCTTCTCCCAAAGAAGGAGCGGAGTAAGCTTGATCCAAAGACTGTGAGATGTGTTTTTGTCGGATATAGTGATCAACATAAGGGCTACCTATGCTATGGTACAGTTGCTCGTCGCATGTGTATATCGTGTCACGTGATTTTCTTAGAGCAAGTCATGCATTATCCAGTTGACAAGCTCTCTGGTGAGAACTCCCTTGAATTCCTAGCTAGTCTGCCACCATTTGAGAATGTGCTAGCTCAAGTTCCTGTGGGTCATAATCCTCATGAGGATTCATCTAATGGCTCACCGTATAATTCCCCTCCTGGCACTCCTTCTATCCATTTGCAGCATAATTCTACTTCCACTGAGAAATCATCCTCGCATCACTCCACTAGTGCCTTCACCGAGTCATCATCATCCTCACCCCAGCCGTCCTCTTCGGCAGCACAGTCAGCATCATCATCCTCGGCCCAATGGCCTTCTTTGTCGGCACATTCATCATCACACTCAGATGCGTCGAGTTTGGAATCCTCAACAGCCACGTCCCATGATCACATAGAATTATCACCACCTCCCTTGCCTATTCTCCTACGCTCCCAACGGGCACACATGTCCAACCTCCAAGCAAGCTATTGGATTATGATTATGTGGGTTTCTCTACAAAATCTATTCTTGTTCCTAAGAATATAGAGAAGCAAAAGGAGTTCCGATTTGGGATGCGGCGATGGATGATGAGTTTGACGCTTTGGAAGCAAATCACACTTGGGACTTAGTTCCTCGGCGTCCTGAGATGTCTGTCATTGGTAGTCGCTGGGTCTATGCTCTAAAAATGAAGCCCGATGGTGCAATTGAGCGCTGTAAAGCGCGGGTAGTGGCACAAGGTTTTCGACAGGAATTTGGGATAGACTATGATGAAACATTCGCTCCGGTGGCAAAAATGCAGACAGTTAGGAGTGTTCTTGCTGTCGCAGCTAGTAAGTCATGGTCTCTTCATCAACTAGATGTGAAAATGCCTTTCAGCACGGGGATTTAACGGAAGTAGTCTACATGGAATGTCCTCCTGGGTATGCTAAGGGTAGTAAAGATCTGGTCTGCAAGCTCAATCGATCATTATATGGATTGAAGCAAGCTCCACGGGCATGGTTTGAAAAATTTCATTCTACCATTCTGCAGGCAGGTTTCACTCAGAGTCACACTGACCCATCCTTGCTCACACGACAGACCATATATGGCATTACAGTTCTGTTAATTTATGTTGATGACATGATTGTGACAGGCGATGATAGTGACACTATCTGAGCAGTTTTGGAATCACGCTTTCATTGACCCCGGGAATGGTGCTGATGTCTCGTTTTGGTTTGATAGATGGCTGCCGAATCTCACCCTTGCTGAGAGCTTTCCTCGGATAGCTGCAGCGGTCTCCAACTCGGAAGCTAGGATCAATGACGTCGTGAAACTCACAGGTGACATCGTTTCTTTTGACTTAAACATCTCTTTTGATCTTCGTAGGGGGGCTGAACAGGAGAGGATCAATTTACTTTCTCTACTTGGTTCCATTGATTTTATCAGTAGTGCTAATAGCCCTTGCAGACTGGTGTGGTCCCCAAATTCAGAAGAAGGATACTCGGTGAACTCTATGTACAGAACTCTCAGCAAGCTTAAATGCCCGGGCGTTCCTGATTTCCCCTCGGCATCGGTTTGGAGGAAGATGATACCGGCAAAGATTTGCTTTTTCATTTGGACTGTGGCTCACGGAAAGATTCTAACGATGGACAGGCTGCAGAATCATGGTTGGAGTCTTGCCAATCGGTGCGAACTGTGCTACAGCGACGCGGAATCTGCAGATCACCTTTTCACTTCTTGTAGCTTCACTCGACAGGTGTGGAGCTTGATCATGAGATGCTGCAACAATATTATTTTCAGGTTTAGTGGGAATATCGCTCCCACCATCAAGGATTGGAAGAGAGAGGTTCCTGAATGTTTGGACGGATGGTTCTATTATTGCGCGCTTCATGCTGTCTCTTGGTTCATATGGCTGGAACGCAACCAAAGAATTTTTAACAACACTTCCAAAGATCCTAGTCAGATAGCCAGGAAAGTCTTGAAGAATGTTACTAGCTAGATTGTTGCGAAAGGAAAAATTGATCGCGCTGCTGCAGCTTCTTGGCTTCGCTGGCGACTGCACCTGACCCAGTAGTGTTGTGCTTCTTGGCTGCTTTTTGCCTTCTTTATTTTTGAGTTTCATTGTTTCTCGTCGGGCGGGCTGTAGCTTTTGCCTCGTTTTGGCTCCAGTTCGGGTCCGCTCTGTTTTTGTGTTTGTGCTGGGTGTGTTTCTTTTCGACAGCCGGCGCTGGGTACCTATGGCTGGTCGAGCGTTGGTCCAGGTCTTCTTTCGTTTTTTGGGCACTCCTTGTGCCTGTGCTTTGGTCTGGTCCTGTACTCTTCTTTTGCTTTCCTTCCGGTAATAAAATTTCACCTTCATCAAAAAGATAGTGACACTATCCGTGAGCTAATCAGCCATCTTCATACCGTTTTTAACCTGAAAGAGTTGGGTTCTGTATCTTATTTCCTCATATTAGAAGTTCAGCAGTCCTCTTCCGGCATTCTAGTGTGTCAGAAGAAGTACATTTCTGACTTATTGGTGATGACTCAATATGCATATTGCAAGCTGTGTACAAGTCCTATGGAGCAGAATCCGAAATTGAGTTGATCTAGTGGGGAACTTCTAGAGGATCAATCTTTCTATCATAGTGTAGTCGGTAGTCTTATCTACTTGACCCATACTCGCCCTGATATTTCCTATTCAGTCCAGGTTCTGAGTCAGTTTGTGGGGGTGGCACGAACTCAACATCTTGATGTGGTTCACCGTCTTCTTAGGTATCTTCAACATACTAAGGAGGTTGGTCTATTCTTTCCCTCAGGAGGGGAGGCAGTGATTGAAGCATTTGCGGATGCGGATTATGCAGGTTGTCTAGATACTCGAAGGTCTACATCGGGCTGGTGTATACGTTTTGGCAGAGCTTTCGTTTCCTGGCGGTGCAGGAAACAGGACTGAGTATCTAAATCATCGACAGAAGCAGAGTACAGATCTATGTCTGAAGTTAGTTCCGAGATGGTTTGGTTGCAGCGTTTGTTTTTGGAGCTATGCGTAGCATGCAAAATGCCTATGCAACTTTATGAAGATAATACAAGCGCAATCCAGATAGCGATTAATCCAGTTCTGCATGATCGTACGAAGCACATCGAGGTGCATGTGCACTATATTCGTCAGTTGGTTGCAGAAGGAACAATACAGATTAGCTATCTGAATACAGAAGACCATACTGCAGATATTCTTACAAAGGCAGTGTCTTCTAATCGACATTGGTACCTATCAGGCAAATTGATGTTGCGTACCCAACATCAATTTGAGGGAGGGTGTTAATTATGGGTATCATGTTGTAAATAGCTATGATTAACGTAAAATGATTAAATCAGTACGAGAAGTTTAGACGTAAGAGTAAATCAAGCCAAAGAATTAGCTATGGAATATTAAAGATTGTGGTGTGTGTATTAGGGGGTCTGGTGGTAAGCTCCTATGTTACAAGTTTGACCCTACCTTCATTAGGGGATGAGAGGCACTAGTGAGAAGTCACCTCACCACAACCATCAAAGTAAAATATGGAAATTTTATGAAGCTTTTTAAGTGAAAAAGATAATGATAATTATAAAAATGTAATTAAGATCCTATTCTTATCTCTTGTGGTTTTCTTTCTGGATTTCTGTAGAATTCCCCTTTTTTCTATTTTCAGCACTGTGCATGCTTTGCAACTTGGAGAGTAAAAGAGAGATACCGATTCTTCCCCAGTACGTATGGCGGGCCATTTCTTTGGGCCCCCACAACACACTCAGCCCATGCATATGGAGGGAAAAAAGCAAAGCAGGGCCCACTTGCAAAATATCTTTAAAGCTTGGGGAATTTTAGTTCTTAGTCACTCACTTATGAGTTATGATGATCATAAGTTAAATTGGATTAGTGGTGAATGTTGATATGGTTGGATTCTTTTCTATGTGTACAAATATTGGATCGATGAAGTGATATACAAAGATGTGATTGTGGATCCAGTTCAATAACTCGTAACATATTACAAAACATGACAATCCAATAATGTGAGCACGTATTGATTGTCCGCATATATTAGTAATGAGTTTCTCTATATAATCAAGCACGGATTGCTACGTTACCCCTTGTTCTCTTCTTTGTTACCTGGTAGGGTTGACCACATATACATCGTATTGTTAAGAAATGAGAGCTTTGGTTTCTTTGATGTAAACAGCACAAGAACAAGAAAGGGAGCCGTCACCATGGAGATATATTCTCGAAGAGTTGGAGATCACCATTAACATAGATTGGGTTTGGAAATTGTTTACCCTTTTTCTGGCAGGGGCGGAGCCAGTGCAGTGGCCGGGGGGGCCATGCCGCCATGGCCCCCCCGAGAATTTCAGGGACACGAATAATATAATGTAGTGGTATGAGTAAGACACAAATCTTGTTATAGTCTAGTGGTTGAAGCTGTCATCTGCATTCAGGCAGTCAGCAGTTCGAGTTCTATGGCCGACTATGTTTTAATAATTTTATCCTTTATTGATGTTTTCTACCTTTTGTACACATTTCACTACCTATAATTTCAGTTTTCCACTTTAGTTCCACTTTGGACTAAATTTAGACAAATGTTTTATTTTCTTTATTGTTATTTAATTGAACGAGATGTCACATATATGATATTTTGAGTGATGTGATAATTTCAAAGATGTTGTGTACATTTAAACTAATAAATTATATATGATATTTTCTTATAGTATTCTTTTGCTTGAAAAAAAAAAATTCGGCCCCCCCGGACTTGAATTCCTGGCTTCGCCCCTGTTTTCTGGTGCTTGAGGGGTTTGAGCAAAGTTTGTGGTGGAAGAAATAGATAGCAAAATTGATGGGTAAGAAAATCGAATTCTTATATGTGGAAATTAAATGGGAGTTCCTTTTTATATATTCATAAGGTAGTGGGAAGATTGAGTGTACTATGAAAGGTCATTTTTATGTATGGTTGCACAAGTTATGTATATGTATGAAGGGGGAAAGCAAAGCAAAGCAAAGCCAAGGCAGAAGAAAAACATCATTAAAGCTTTCTGGTTAGATATTCATTATGGTAATTATAATTTAATTTCAATTAACGTACATTGGTATTTTTGGATATTTTCGTACATACTCGATTTTTGGATTGATGCTGCATCATGGTTCACAAACGTGCAACCGTGGATCCAATCCAATAACTCAAAACATATTACAAAACAGAACAATCCAACGATGTCAGCACATGCTGATGGTCAGCATATATATAATAATAAGATTCCCCATATAACCAATCACCAATGACATTACCTTTTTTCTATATGAACCAATCTTTGCTTCCTTGCTACTAAACAATAAATAGGCAACAGTTTCAGGAGAAGGAATCAGAGCTCCAAAAGAGCAAACTCCACAAAGAATCATCGTCTTCGTTGAGAAATCAGAGCTTTGGTTTTCGTTGATGTACAACGGAGAACTTTGCAAAGTTATCTGGCTCTCAGAGGCCCAACAATAACCAGGGTCTACAGAGCCCACATATCACTATCTCCAGCGAGCCCACTCCATTGCTCGTTTAGCAAATCAACCATTCGGCCCGGCCCACCAGAATTGTAGACAAAATCCGCTGCCGCTCGAGTCTCGACGACTTTTGTCATATTCCTTACGTGTACTTTACAGCTGTACCGGAAACCCGCGCCTTTGCAGTTTGCACCAATCGCCGCCTGCCACGGCACGGCACCGTTTCGCCTCGGCGGTGGATTTTCCGAAACTTATTCGAATCACCGGGCGATTGGCTCAATAGAGAGAGAAACAGACGACCAGAAAAGAATAGATTTTTACGTTTTAGATAGAAAGAAAACGAAAACGAAAAGATGCAACCTTTTTCCTTTTCCTTTCACGGCAGCCAAACACCCAATTCCCAGAAACAAAAACCCTAATCCGAGGCTCCCCTTTTGACCTCCCCGTTCGATCGAATCGGTTAAATTATTGTTCATCGCGAGATAGGTAGTTTGTGATTTGCGTGAAATCGTTGTTCTGTTTGTTGGGAAGAAATTAGGGATTTTTTGGTGGTGTTGGGATTAGATTGGTCGGTGCTGTATGATCGGGACGAAGGGATTGGAGGTAAGATTAGACTAGAAGGGGAAAAGGGGCCAAGAGCGAGAGAGAGAGAGAGAGAGATAGGAAGAAGAAAGAAGAGAGGTTTCGATCAGAAACTATGTCTGCCATAGTGTGCGGGAAGAGATCCTTCTTTGAAGAGTTGAATGTGACAAGCCCGCCTGTTACCAAGAGAATCCGTTGTTCTTCGTCTTCCCCCGTTCGTTTCTCACCTCCGAGACCCAGCCCAGCCAGCAGCTTCTCCACCCCACCGCGCGCCTCTTCTTCTGCGCATTTGGTCGAACAGCTCGCCGCTATTTTCCCTGAGATGGACAAGGAGGTAACTTTTTTCCATTTTTTCCTGTAATTGGGTGGCTGGATTCAATGTTGATTGTTGGGATGTGTAGCGTTTCAATTTTGGGGCGTAGGTGATATCAAACTTCTGATGTGTTTTTCGATGTTTTGGTAGCTCCTTGAGAGAGCACTTGCAGAATGTGGGGAGGATTTGGATTCAGCCATAAGGAGCTTGAATGAGCTTCGATTAGGATCGGCTGATAAGAATTTGGATTCTGATGGTGGGAAGGGTGATGGACTCCTTGATGCTAATGGCAATGTCCAAGGTATGCTTATTTTCGGACTTTTGTAAGTGGTCGGGAAATATCATTTTGGCTTAATTGGATTCTGACCTATAGTTTACATGTGCACGTTGCTGTGGTTCTGCACAGCTCTTTGCTAGAGGATAAGGTCATGAAAGGCGATTGCTTTTGTTTCAGTTTTATGCATATTTGGTAGTAATGTGAATGTGTTGAATCTGAACCAATTCATGCATTTCTCTCGTGGGGTGTTTCTTTCTATTTGGTTTTCCTAACTAGTTCATTTGCTTTACTTGCAAGTGTTTGTCACTCTCCCTAGTATGTGAAGGAATTGAAGATGCAAACTGTCGTGTTTTGGTCTGTGTTCTATGGAGAAGCTTCATTGTTGTCTTAAACTTCATATTTGATGATTTTATTAGTGCTCTTCAGCAGTTGCAAAATGCATTTGTTTTTCTTGTGTTTTGCTTATATTTTGCTTCTGGTTCACAGCAGCTACTGTTTTCTCATCAAATTATATTTGTTGGATTCCATTATATGGCACTGGCTTTCACGAGATAAGGCGTGTTTGTTCATATATAGACATATAAACCATACGCATGATACATTAACAGATGCATATTGCTACATATGCATTATATAGACATTTGTGATGCTTGATTTACGAGTCTGATGATTTTCTATTGACCAACTTCATTGCAGGCGTTGGACCAACCAATTCAGAGGTTCCAGCAGCTGAGGATCCTTCAGTCCCAACACATATTCAAATGGATGGTGTAGAGTGGGTTGAGCTGTTTGTTAGAGAAATGACTAGTGCCACCAACATGGATGATGCCAAAGCACGCGCATCAAGAGCTCTGGAAGCTCTTGAGAAATCAATCTATGCCCGTGCAGGTGCAGAAGCAGTGAAAAACTTTCAACTGGTTAGTTGCTTTGGCAGTTCATCCCTCCAACTTTCTCTCTTGTAGTACTGTCCTCTAGTTACCATATTCACAACAAACCATTATAGCTCAAATCCCTTTCTTAGTTCTCTGATAAGTCGTGATTCGCACTTGGTTTCTTAGGAAAATCTAAAGCTGAAGGAACAAGTCCAGTTACTCATACACGAGAACACTATCCTCAAGCGAGCTGTATCAATTCAACATGAGCGGCAGAAGGAGTTCGAGGACAGGAACCAGGAAATGCAGCATTTGAAGCAGCTGGTGGCTCAATATCAGGACCAATTGAGAACCTTGGAGGTTTGTGGAAACCCTTCTGTTTAAGCTAACTCCAAACCAGTTCTAGTTCAACAGTATCCAAAACTGTTTTTTTTTTAATTCCCCTTTCCACATGGGTTGTAATTCTCTGCCAGGTGAACAACTATGCATTGACGATGCACCTCAAGCAGGCTCAGCAAAGCAGCTCGATCCCCGGGCGGTTCCATCCCGATGTCTTCTAATTTGATTATACATACAACTTGCTGAAGCAGATATTTATCGAAATAGACGATCCGCCCCTCATGCACTGCGAGTATGTTTTATATTTTGGTGTTTGGCATGCATAGATTTCAGTTCTTCCTTTGATTCTTTCCTAAAAGGTTGGCCAAGATTGAACTTGGATAGCCTATATCATTTATCAAGCGTCTGGGATGTGTGCTTGGGGTGTAGTTCATTCCTGTCTGTACTTTGTTTTAAAATGTTGTTCAAGCGTGTGAATCTTATACACTTCAGACAGTTTAATTTCTTATCTGAATAATAGCAGAATGAACCCTCGTCGGTTTGTTTTACTTAAGGATTTAGGTTTGCATTATAAGTTGACTATACCCGGATCTGTGCTTCGAACCGGATTACCTAACTGTTAACCACTTGGACCAGTGTCCATGTGAGAGCTCTCTGGGAATACAACTTCTCCCCTGGCTTGCTAGTTGCTAGGGTGTCCTATCTGCTCCACAGGCCACAGCTAGTTGTTGGTGCTCATGCATTGATTCTTTCGGTTTTAGATTGTTACAGCACTTGGGGCGGGGAGGGGCAGGTACCTCAATGTTCTTCCTGCCAAGCTGCCCTGCCCTCCACCAAGTATGGAATATACGGGTAACATTCGTGGGAGTATGGGCAGGGTGGATTGATTTATTCTTACATATTATGTAAAATTTTATCTTTTACGATAAATCGAAAAGAAAATATTTATCGATGGAAAATAGTGATAATAGGATGAGTAATTGAGTCTATCTAGTTGAGAGATAAAATCTAACTAGTTTAAGAAAAGTTAAAATATGATAAATATGAATATATACCGTAAGAAATTGACACAGAATCGGCCATAGTGCGGCAGGGCAGGACGGGTCGGAAGTAGATACTAATGCTCTATCCCAAACTACTGCGGGTCGGGTAATACTTGCTCCATCACAAATCAGGTCGGGTAATACTTAGTGGGACAGGTCCAAATTGCCATCGTAGCCTTCCCCATCCATATGTGTCACAATCCAATAGACTTATGTGTCACAAATCACAATCCAATAGACTTCATGTAAGAATTTTTTAAGAATTCATATGTTTTAAATTTGAAAATCCACATTCTTGGAAATACGTAGTCGTTTGTTTCGTGGATGATTTGTTACCCAATACATTTTATCAAAAGAGTTAGTATTGACTCCATGTTCCCTTGCAAATTATGGTGGTGCCAAATACGGGAATCCATGGATTTGAAAATCCTAGTGTGGAGGTAGGATTTGAGATAAAGTCACAACGAGATGTGATTCATATATCTCTATACAAATTCATATTAAAGATAACAAGGTGATTGTTCCATACATATAAATCTAAACTATTACAGCGAAGGTAGTCAACCATTTCACCGATTGGAAAGGTATCCCCCGTCCCCAAGGATCGTCCCTACCTAGTCCCCTCCATCCCGTTTTAATCTTGATCCACCGCCTGGTTTCTTCCAATTATTAAATGTGATGGAGCTTTTGCCTCGGAATCACAATTGGCGGCTTATGGAGTTGTCGCTCGTGACGGCCATGGACAAGTGATTGGTGGAAAGGCCGGTACTTTTTTTTGTTCAACTTCGATGGTGGCGGAAGCTAAAGCCTTATTGACTGCACTCCAAATTGTTGATTCTTCAGGAATATCTACAATTGTTTACTCTGACTGCCAAGGTCTCACTTATGCCCTCCTTCGACAAGGGGCTACCTGGCCATGGCATGTCAGAGTTTGGCTTCATTGTATGCGACATATCCTTTTCTCAAATGATGGAATCAAGGTTTGCTTTACTCCAATAAGCAACAACAAAAGCGCAAATTGGGTGGCCAGAGAATCAGCGAGAGGAACTCTTCCTGCTCAATGGATCCATATTCTTGATCTAATCTCACTTCTTCTATAATAGGCTCAGCTTGTAGCAACATCGATTATGAATGAAATGCATCTAATTGTCAAAAAAATCCAACAAGCAAAGAGCAATTTTTCCAAATGTGTAGTGGTCTTAATTGATCTCCAATCCACCGTTTTTCAAACCCAACAAACAAACAATCCTTAATCTAGTGGACTTTGTAGTTCATCGCTATGTAAGATTCGCCACCTATTATCAAATTTCATGCAGACAAGAATACACGAAAAATTTGTAATAAATTTGATAGGCATAGTAGTTGGTAACGCTTGAACACTCATCCCCCAAGTCTACCTCGATACAAATCGCTAAAAATTAATTTTTGTAATCCTCCTCATTCAGATTTCCGGCTTCTCGTTTTTCTTGTATCCAAACCCAATAATAAAACTAAAATACTTGTAGAGTGGGGTGACCTTGGAAAGGGGCAGCGACATGTGTGTTAGGAGTGGAGGGTTAATCTAATTCCAAAAAGATTCTCCCTCCCCACTACTTAACGAGTGGACTTATGGGTGAGCGAAGTTAGTTGCAAACGCGTAAACTTATTACAAAACGTTGATGCTTTACTTGTAAGCCAACTTATCCCATTCAGAATATGGGCAGGAATAGGATTACAAAGGGACAAATTCGATTGGAAGTTTGGGAACTTTTCTCTTAGGGTAGGCGCAACGCAAACCTCCTCTTTGCGGTCACTAAAGATATTCGTTAGGCACTACTTCATTGTGGACTTTACCAGTGTAATTCTTGTGCATGCTTCGGAATCTATCTTTCTGAGTCTCTGACCTTGACAAAAAGAGGTACAAAGAATCATACATTGAGGACTAAAATTGATATATTGATGATTCTTTTCTTAGTTTTTCCCCCCGAATTAGGCCCTTAATTTGACCCGCATGGTGGATTGTGTTGGGACAAAATGTGTTATGCGTTCATACTTTACTGAGCTACCGAGTCTTCTGAATTGTTAGTTTTTGGTCGACGATCCTCCTGCCTTGTTGTTCGGGTGAGATAGATGAACCACTGAATTGGGTTTGCACTTAACTATCGCAATTGATCATAGCGACCCAATATTGAATGTATTGGGTTGATCCAGTTAAGCGTCCTCACTTGTTGAGGTGCAATCTTCTTATTTGATTTCAAATATAAGAGCTTCCGAATTCAATGACACTGGTTCAATAGAAAAGGAAGACATCGATTTCAAAATCATTTTGAAGTGGATGCAATTTGGCTTGCTTTTAATTTCTTATATCTTCCAGCGGATTCAATATTAATTTCAGTTATACTCTAATTGGACAAGATCGCCAGCGTAAACAAAGACATCCTTGTTATCAAGTTTTGTTATTTGTACAATATGAAGAGGAAGAAGAAGGAAGATGAAATGAGGCAAAAACATCAAAAACACTAAACTCCATTTCCTAAGTTTCACTACCAAATCCTACTTTCTCCATCCATCCATTGAAAAAACTTCTAAAAATAAAATGAACAAAAAACAAACATATAATAATTCTACTCATCCCTAATTTTGTAGCTTGTAGAACACACAACAGTCCAACTCCTCCCTCTTGACCTTCAATTTCTTCCCCCCTCACAACGGCTCTCCGAGACTTTTTAGTCTCCCCCACGAAGAAATTGAAAAAAACCAGAATCCGCCACCGCCGACGACGAGAGAACGAATCAAATCAAAAGAAGCTAATCAATTCAATCGGATCAGAATCAGAACACCGGAAGAAGCTTACCGCCGCCGTTCCTCATCATCGTCTTGAACTCATCGAAATTCACCATCCCGTCCCCGTCCACATCGACTCTCCGAATCATCTCCTTGCAGGCCTCCATCCGCTTCCCTTCCTTCAACCCCAGCGACGACAGCACCGACCCCAGCTCCTCCACCGTGATCAGCCCGTCGTTATCCCTGTCGAATACCTCGAACGCCTCTCTCAATTCATCTCCAACTCCGCCGTTGATTTCCTCCGCCTCCAGATCTGACGCCCTCGCTTCCGCCTCTCCTCCTCCGGCGGCCGCCATGTTGCGGCAGAGGATCTTGAACTCCTCGAAGTCGATCAGCCCGTCGCCGTTGGAGTCGACCTTCACCACCATCTCCTCCACCTCCGTCTCCGTCACGAAGATCCGGATGTTCTTCAGCGACTCCTTCAGCTCCTGCTTCGTGATGAACCCGTCGCCGTTCTTGTCGAACGTCGCGAACACGCTCGTCATCTCCTCGTCCGCGTTTTCCTCCGATCTCGCATCCTTCATGACCGGATCAGCCTTAGGCTTCTCCTCGTTGATCGACTGCGGCGGTGGTGGAGGAGGAAGGGGGACGGATTTGAGCTGGAGGAAGAGGGACTGGATCCAGGCGCGGAGCTTCTTGGAAGGGAAGTGAGCTTTGAGGTTGAAGATTCCGGCGAGGAAGAGGAGTAGCAGCAAGAGAGCGGCGGCGATCATGTTTTCCGGCTGGGATTTTGGCTCGCTCCGGGAAAAGTGGAAGCAGAGAGCAGAAAACAGAGAGGGAGAGAGAGAAGAGGGGAGAAAGGAGTTGTTTGTTTGTCCGTTGGGGGCAGAAGGGAGAAGAAAAGGTGTGAAGTGGGGAATAATAACGCGGTATTTGGTATCGTGGGCCTGCGGCCCAACAACAACAACATTTGGGTATTATATATATTCGCTCGCGACGCAGGCAAAAACGCGTGAACCGAAATTAACTGCAGCCGAAGTTTGTGATCTCTTTATTATTGTGGAGGAAAAGATTTGACCTTTTTGGACCTAATAAAGCACTTTGTTCTACGGTCTTCTTCTACTAATGACACATCCGACAATGTATGGTATGGAACGTTAGGTAACCTAGCAAAGCACGGCAAGTAAAAGGAGGGTGATTAGCGATTAAGTTCCTTCAAACTAGAGCCGGTAAATGGTGTGGTTTGGTACAGACCATATCAAATATACTTTTTAACGATTTATATTAGGGGTGGGCATTGGGTGGGTCGGGTGGATTTTGGCCATAAAATGTACCCACCCGCGCTTAAACGGATTGATAATTTTTAACCCACCACCCATCCACATTTAGTCTCGGGTTGGGTCGGGCGGATGGTGGATGATGCGGGTGGGTTTGTGGGTTCACCCACATCACAATGTATATAATATAAAGGAGTCAACTTGACATGATAATAGGTGAAGAGAATCATCGAGGGTAACCAGAAGTTGAAATAGGGCGAAAATGTCGAATTAGTTCTTAAATTGGATAGAAATTCTATTATGAAGAGTTTTCTACAGATTGAGACGATTATTAGGTGCAAGGAACTAAGGAAAATAATTCCACAAAGGAAAGAGTGTGGATTGATGGTCGAGCGCGAGACCAATGCTTCTTCGATTCTCAGATTGAGGACCTGCAAACCCTAATCGACGATTTTGCTCGAACAAGTGAAGAATGAGTTTGGTCGAGAATGGATTTTTCTTAGTTTAGATAAAACGACAATGTACTTCGTATAGTAAACAGAAATAAACGAGATATGGGCTGTTGATTTAACTTAGACAGTTCTGGGCTTTGGCCCAAGGTTTTTGTTTCTAACCAATTGACAGTAGGCCTGCTTTGTCAAAAGCAGCCCACGGTTTTACCTTCTTCTTCCTTCGTGTGGTGAGAACTCCCTGAAGCAAAGCTTCCTTGTACCTGGGCAGCCGCTGCAACAACAGAGTAGCAGGGTAAGCAGAAAACAGAAAATACACACACACACTGCACAGACCTTTTTACGTGGTATCCGATATTGGGAGAAGAAGAATCCCAATATCGACTAATCCACGGTAGGAATCTCTCCTCTTGAGGATTCCTACGTAACTACTAGAACTCTGTTCTGGTTCCTGTTTTTACACACTCAAAGTTTGATTAGAACAGCTCTCTGCCTATCAATCAAACGTTCCTACTGAAGAACAATCTCCCTGATCACCCTCAGTACTAACAGTATTCTCCCCGATTAGCTTCGCTGATGTTTTTCACTCAAAAAGCTATTTCACTCAGTAACCTAGTACTCTGCTTTTTGATCTCTATGAAAAACCCCTTAGCCTTCAGTTTTGGTTGTCTCGTGCCTTTTATTTGCATCTCTTCAAGCTAGCCGTTGCAGAACATTGATTTTGATTTCCCACGAATCTGCTCCAGCTTTCCATTCTTGAGACCTTCCATTTCAGTCTTGGTTGATTGATTCTTTCCCATTTGACGAGCTTCACTCAACATGCTCCCCCTAAGCTTGTCAATGGCTCTTCCTGCTGTATGTGATTTTTCCTGCACACACTCATCAAACAATTGGTGCAGCCTGTTCTATGTATGGTGCAAACATTCATGACAGGGAAGGCTTCTTTTATTGAACTTATTGAAATTCATCCAACATCACATCAACCAACAAGCAATAGAGAGACTGCATACTTAACAAAACTACGACTGACTTAACAATTGATTTATCATCATACTAGTATCCTAATTAGACACCTGAAGCTCCCCCTAAGTAAAGTCATTTGCTTCCTAGAAGCGATAGCCAGGAGGTGACTCATAGTCTGAGATCTCCTCATCAGAACTGGAGTCAGATGAGATTGGATCAAAATCATCCGGAGCAGGCTTTGCCTCATCAAAATCCATGAGCTCCAGTCGCTCTTTGCAGACCAACAGATTTGTAGTATTTCCAGTGCCAGCTTCTTTTCGACGCCTGACTTCCTTGTCTATGGCTGAGGCTGCAGCCTGAGTTAAGGCTGGAAGCAGCTTGTCAGATAGAGGATCAGGACAGGAGAACGCTGAACAGCAGGTTATTTCTCCCCCTGAGCCAGTGACGAGCTTACGACGGCCCACATCAGCATCCAGGCGAACAAGGACATGGTTTGGGCGCAAGTCGTCATGGACATTGCAAACAGTCACTTTGTCCCGGAGATCTATGCCAAGGCGGTGCAGGTAACGAGTGATGAGGGGCCCGAAGGGCAGAGCACCATTGTAGCCTCCACCGCCAAACTTGAGAATGTGAGCAAACATTAGAGATGCATAGCTGATGGGTTTACGCGCACGGGCATTGCTCAGAATCCAGAGATCATCCGAGTGAAGGAGGCCAGCACTATCAACATCTCTGGGAAGGAAACAACGAGTGATGAAGAAGTGAAGGATCTTGAGATCATCGGGGAGACAACCAGCAGAAAGCCGAGTTGGGAAGGCTTTGCCAATATCCCTGGTTAGGAGATCAAGTGCAGCAAGGAAATCGAACCCATGATCAACAAAGTCACTTTCATAACTTGCATGGATCCCTGAGTGAGGAAGAGAGAGAACCGATGCAAGCAAGTCAGGAGTGACTGAAATTTCATGGTCATAAACCATGGTTGTGAAGGAAGTGGGTTCAGGACCACGATCACGACGAATATTCACATAGAATAATCGCACAGCTTCGGGACAGTGGAGAAAACGTTGGTCCTCAGTCAACGATTCCCACCCCAATCCAGCAATGAGGGAGGGAATATCCATGTCGTACTTGTTGAAGGCCGAAGGATGGATGGTGAATGAAGGGTAGATAGGTCTATCCCGAAAACATCGAAGATACCTCGAGTAAACAATGGCATTGCGAAAGCCTTGGTTTTTGAAAACCACGACAGGTCGGAGCTGGGCGTTGTTGAAGGCCATTTTGTTACAGGGAAATATTTTGGGAGAGGTTTGGAAGAGTGAGATCGAACCCTAGTGATGCTCTGGATAAATAGGGGGGGAAAAAGAATGAATGAGGTAAGTGAATCATCCACGTTAATGTGCCAGCAAGGAACTGCTAATTAACCGTGATTGAGAGAGAGTGAGAGTTTCTGTGGAAAGAATTGATAGGGAATCGAGGAGTCACAGAATCCTAAGAGATTTCACCTATTTCTTCTAGGGTAAACATTCCTAGCTCACGGCGTATAGGCAGAAATTTGTCAACAGGCAATGGTTTAGTGAAGATATCTACCCACTGAGAATCAGTCCCTACGAATTCTAAGTGAATTTTGTCTTCTTGGACTAGATCTCGAATAAAGTGATAACGGACCTCTATATGCTTTGTCCGAGAATGTTGAATTGGATTCTTGGACATGTTGATGGCGCTTGTGTTATCACACAGAATGGGAAGGGATCCTAATGAAAGACCATAATCCTCTAGTTGGTATTTCATCCAAAGGGCTTGAGTGCAACAAAGGCCAGCAGCAATATACTCAGCTTCTGCTGTGGATAAAGCTACTGAACTCTGTTTCTTGCTAAACCAAGAGACTAGAGATGATCCTAAGAAATGACAGGCACCAGAAGTGCTTTTTCTGTCGATGATGCACCCTGCATAATCTGAATCACTGTAGCTAATCAAGCTTAAGCTTGAGGAGCTAGAGTACCAGAGCCCTAGAGTAGAAGTACCAACCAGATAACGAAAAATTCGTTTAATGGCTGAGAGATGACTATCCTTAGGATTGCTCTGAAATCGAGCACATACACAGACACTATACATAATATCTGGGCGGCTAGCAGTGAGATATAAGAGTGAACCAATCATTCCTCGAAACCTTTTACAATCAACTGAGTTACCAGTTTCATCTTGTGAGAGTTTGACATTTGATCCCATGGGTGTGGTGGCAGGTTTTAAATTTCCTAGCTCAAATCGTTTTAACATATTTTGCAAGTATTTGGTTTGACTTAGGAAGATTCCCTGACTAGTTTGCTTGACTTGTAAGCCAAGAAAATAAGTTAGTTCTCCCATAAGACTCATTTCAAAGGCTGTTTTCATATCATTCTCAAATTCTGAACATAATTTTTGACTGGTGGAGCCAAATATTATGTCATCAACGTAAACTTGAACTAGGAGGGTGTGGTCATCTTCATTTTTAATAAATAAGGTTTTATCAACCTGACCACGATGAAAACCTTTTTCAATCAAGAAGTTACTAAGTTTTTCATACCAGGCTCTAGGAGCCTGCTTAAGACCATACAGTGCCTTATTAAGTTTAAAGACATGATCTGGAAACTCAGAATTTTCAAAACCAGGGGGTTGAGAAACATATACTTCTTCCTTTATTTCCCCATTTAAGAAAGCACTTTTAACGTCCATCTGGTATAATTTGAAACCTCGAGAAGCTGCATATGCACATAACAGTCGAATGGCTTCTAATCTAGCCACAGGGGCAAAGGTTTCGTCAAAATCTATCCCTTCTTCCTGACAGTAGCCTTGAGCTACTAATCTAGCTTTGTTTCTTATTATAAAGCCCAATTCATCAGTTTTATTGCGAAAAACCCATTTTGTTCCAATAATTATCCTATCCTTAGGCCTAGGGACTAAGTCCCACACATGAGTTCTAGCAAACTGATTCATTTCATCATGCATTGCTGCAGACCAGTATTCGTCTTTTATAGCTTCTTCAATAGTCTTAGGTTCAAACTGAGCTACAAATGCAGTATGATCAGTGTGAGATTTGGATCGAGTGACCATACCTCTACTGAGTCCACCAATCATAAGGGATGGAGGGTGACGACGCATAATATGTGGTGGAGCTTGAAGGTTATGTGGTGAAGCCTGAGAAGGGGAATGATCCTTTTCAGCTTCATCATCCTCATCCACTGGGGACACAGCTTCTGTTTCTCGAGCATCTTGAGTCTTTTGACTTGTATATCCTGCTCCTAACCCCAGATCATCATCTTCATCAATACTATCTGTACACTTGCCACAAGCCTCATCAAATATCACGTGAACGGACTCCTCAACCTTGAGGGTCCGTTTGTTAAAAATTCGATAAGCTCTACTGTTCACAGCATACCCTAGAAATATTGACTCATCTGATTTTGAGTCAAACTTCCCTAAGTGATCTTTTGTGTTCAAGGCAAAGCACTTGCATCCAAAAGGATGGAAGTAACTTAGATTTGGTTTTCTATCCTTCCAAATTTCATAGGGTGTCTTGTTAATTTTAGATCTTATGAGAGCTCTATTTGTTACATAACATGCTGTGTTAATGGCTTCTCCCCAGAACTGTTTAGGAGTTCCATAGTCATTTAACATGGTCCTAGCAATGTCAATCAAGGTTCTGTTCTTTCTTTCCACCACACCGTTCTGTTGAGGGGTTCTAGGTGCAGAAAAGTTATGTGTAATTCCCCTTTTATTACAAAACAATTCAAATTTTTCAGAAATGAACTCACCCCCGTGATCACTTCTTATACTACCTACTCTTAACTGTTTTTCATTTTCAACTCGTTTGACAAAATCCTTGAAATTTTGGTAAGCTTCATCCTTTGTGGTTAGAAATAATACCCAGGTAAACCTTGAGTAATCATCCACAATCACAAAGGCATAATATTTACCACCTAGGCTCATCACATTGCTCGGTCCAAAAAGATCCAAATGAAGTAATTCTAGGGGTCTGACTGTAGAGATTACTGTCTTGGTTTTGAAAGAACTTCTGCTGTGTTTACCCTTTGCACAGGCATCACAGAAGAAATCCTTTTTACTTTGAAGCTTTGGAATTCCCCTGACAATGTCTAAGTTTACTAATCTTGACAAAATGCCAATGCTTACATGCCCTAGTCTCCTATGCCACTCAAATTGATCATCCTTGTTGACTGAAACTAGACAGGTTTCATTAAATGCAGACTTATCTTCAAGATCTATTGAAAACAGTTTTCCTTTACGTTTTCCTGTTAAAATCCGTTTATGAGTTTCTGTATTTTCAACAAAGCATTGGTTCTTTTCAAAAACAACTCTATTTTCATCTCCACACAATTGACCGATAGATAAAAGGTTATGTTTGAGGTCTTTGACCAGCAATACATTACTGATTGAAGGAGATGTTCCTACAATTCCTTTACCTAGAATTTCAGTGCAAAAGTTGTCACCAAAATAGACTTTTCCTTTGTTTTCAAGAGTTAGTTTAGAAAAAAGATTTTTATTACCCGTCATGTGATGTGAGCACCCACTATCTAGAATCCAAACGCTGCCTTCCATGCTCACTTGGAGACAGGTCTGCAAGAATGCATATACAATCATTTAGTTTTAGGTAACCAAACTAGTTTAGTTACTTTTCTGATATGAGATGAATTCACTAAATGTTGATTGTATTCTAGATTTTCATGCCAAGACTGTTTCATTCTGTTTTCCTTGTTTATTCTTCTTCTGCAGTTAGCAATGTAGTGCCCAGATTTGTGACAATAAAAACATTCGTGTTGTTTGTGTGCTTCTGATCTTTTCACATTGTCAGTTTTTACCTTAGTTTTAGTTCTTATCTTTTCTGACTCAGTTCTTGCAATCTTTATCTGTTCTCTTAGCTTACAATCATCTTGCAATAGTTCTTGAACTCTATTTTCAAGACTCAGTTTTTCACGCATTAGCTTTTCAAATTCGATTTGCAGCTTATCATGATTTACTTTGATAGACAGATACTTATTTTTTACATTCACACACTCATTCTGAATGTCCCTAATTGTCTCATCTAATAATTCATCACAGTCACTTTCAGAGTCAGAGTAGTAAGTTGTTACCTGAGAGTTCTCTTCTTCGCAGTCATCCATTGCCATGTAAGCACTATACTTGTGACTCGCATCATCCTCTTCTTCTTCTTCCTCACTGCAGCTCCAGGTGGCTGCAAACGCCCTTTCTTTCTTTGCCAGTGGGCACTCGGCTTTGATGTGCCCTGGTTTGCCGCATCTGAAACATCCAGATTGAGTCTGGGTTCTTTCATTGCTTCCTCCTTCTCTCCGACTTCTGAATCCTTGTCGTCCTCCTCTGTTATTTTCTTTTTCATTTTCTCTGTCTCTTGATCTGTTTGAGAATCCTCCTCTTTTCTTGTCTCTTCTGATCTTGAGCAACTTGGCAACGTGCTTGCTTAGCATTGCAAGCTCATCATCCTCCATTTCGTCCAAGCACTCCAGATCATCTTCTTGAGTTGTGGCCTTGAATGCTATGCTCTTCTTTTCTTTTCTTGGCTCTTCCAGATCTTCTTTCTTCAGCTTATCCTCATGTGTGATGAGAGATCCAATTAACTCATCCAGGCTTAACCTGGTGAGATCTTTCGATTCTTCAATCGCGGTGACCTTAGGTGTCCATTTCTTGGGCAAGGCCCAAAGTACCTTTCGTACCAGATCTGCACTAGCGTATTCCACCTCCAGGTTTCTCAAGCTGTTGACAATCATCGTGAAGCGATCATTCATCTCTTTAATCGATTCATCTGGCTTCATGATAAACGATTCGAACTCCTGCTTGAGACTGTTAATCCTTGAGACTTTGACATGCGAGGTTCCCTCATGCGCGATCTGCAACTTATCCCAAATTTCCTTTGCGGATTTACATCCAGTCACTCTGTGGTACTCTTCTGGTCCCAGTGCACAGTACATCAGATTCGTCGCCTTCGAGTTAAGCTGAAAATTTCTCTTGTCGGTCTCCGTCCAGTTACCACGAGCCTCCTTCACTTCCAAAGGTCCATCTAGAACAATGTTCCAGAGATCCGGATCAGTTGATCCTATGAAGAGCTCCATGCGATTTCTCCAGTACCCGTAGTGTACGCCTTCGAACCTGGGAGGTCGAGTTTGCGAGAATCCATCTGCCATGAAGATTCCATTGGCTGATCCCGAGCTCATTGTCTCCGAAGACGGTTGCGCCTTGTATTCCGGAGCCGGGCTCTGATACCACGTGTGGATTGGTGGTCGAGCGCGAGACCAATGCTTCTTCGATTCTCAGATTGAGGACCTGCAAACCCTAATCGACGATTTTGCTCGAACAAGTGAAGAATGAGTTTGGTCGAGAATGGATTTTTCTTAGTTTAGATAAAACGACAATGTACTTCGTATAGTAAACAGAAATAAACGAGATATGGGCTGTTGATTTAACTTAGACAGTTCTGGGCTTTGGCCCAAGGTTTTTGTTTCTAACCAATTGACAGTAGGCCTGCTTTGTCAAAAGCAGCCCACGGTTTTACCTTCTTCTTCCTTCGTGTGGTGAGAACTCCCTGAAGCAAAGCTTCCTTGTACCTGGGCAGCCGCTGCAACAACAGAGTAGCAGGGTAAGCAGAAAACAGAAAATACACACACACACTGCACAGACCTTTTTACGTGGTATCCGATATTGGGAGAAGAAGAATCCCAATATCGACTAATCCACGGTAGGAATCTCTCCTCTTGAGGATTCCTACGTAACTACTAGAACTCTGTTCTGGTTCCTGTTTTTACACACTCAAAGTTTGATTAGAACAGCTCTCTGCCTATCAATCAAACGTTCCTACTGAAGAACAATCTCCCTGATCACCCTCAGTACTAACAGCTATTCTCCCCGATTAGCTTCGCTGATGTTTTTCACTCAAAAAGCTATTTCACTCAGTAACCTAGTACTCTGCTTTTTGATCTCTATGAAAAACCCCTTAGCCTTCAGTTTTGGTTGTCTCGTGCCTTTTATTTGCATCTCTTCAAGCTAGCCGTTGCAGAACATTGATTTTGATTTCCCACGAATCTGCTCCAGCTTTCCATTCTTGAGACCTTCCATTTCAGTCTTGGTTGATTGATTCTTTCCCATTTGACGAGCTTCACTCAACAAAGAGCGGTGATCTAGGCACAATAATTAGAGGAAAAAGTAAAGGGAAGAAGAGGGGATCTCTATTTGGAATGTTGGCTTTGAGGTTCAAACTCCAGGAGCAGTCCGAGTTTATATCTAATGTCTCCACTCTTCTCTCTCTAGCGCCAACGACTTTGATTTTTTTGCTGTTGGGTTGAGCGGGTCACCCGCGCACTCACCCACAACCCACCCACCACCCAGCGGATGGCTTCCAGCGCAACCCGTCACCCACCCACTTAACGAAATTCGGGTCAAATGCGGATGGGTCGGCCCAAACCCGCGGATGATCCGCCCGCATGCCCAGCCCTAATTTATATTAAGGAGTTGGAACACAAATTATACATTATACTAAATACTATGCCTCAAAATGAGATTCAGATTAGGACAGGCTATTTCGTCCGGGCTTTTTGGTTTTACCCGAAACTGGACCGAAACCGGATTGGGATCGGATAGCAAACAATTCAATCCAATCTTCGGGCCTAGATTTGAGGTAAAAAAATCATTTGGAACCGGACTGAACACCGGATAAGAGAGCCCAACACCCAAAATTTAACCTCCTCACCCTTTCAAGCCTTATGCCACTCAAATCCCCCCCCCCCCGAACCCCCACAAGTTCAATCTAAAATCAAGACCAAATTGGGACCGGACTGGTTCAAGAACGGACTGTATCCAACCCAATCTTTGGTCCTTATATTCTCGAAAAAACCGAACTGGGACCGCATCAATACGGGCCAATTTAACCGGATCATACCGTATAGCGACCCCTAATTCAGACCATACAAATCATGTTAAGCAGAAAAAAACTAAACAATTTATTTGGTCCACTACCCCAAAAACCTAACCTAAACCTAAAAACCTAAATTTCAATGTGAATACATAATTTTGATACTCTAAATTCAAGTAAATAACAAATACACAAAGTTATGGCAACACAATTTTCACTTTAAAGCCAATAAACATTAAAATAATGTCAAAATGAAGATCTTATCGATGTAAACGCTAACCGACTAACCGATATCACCCTTGCAACCATGTAAATACAAAATTAATTGCATAGATTATGTCATTCAAGACTCAAGCTATTGTGTTGTTCTGGTCAGAAATAAGATAAAAGGACACCAATGTTTTTTTATTCAATTATTTAATTAATAAATGTATCAACTAATTAACCATTAGTTTGACCATATAAAATATGACAGTCCTCTCTCCCGTCATTACTAAAGGTTGTTGTAACATAATATACGGTTGTCTAAAAAAGCATAATACACTATCAATACTAAGAGTGTAAGCTTCGACTCTATCGCTACTTCTTATTCAATTTTATTTTGTCACCGTAAAAATGGAAAGATACTACTAAAATTATGTGACTAGAATTATGCACTATCATAATCGAATCAATAACTATCGTAATACGCATACGAGTTTCGAATTCAATTTCAGTTCGACTGAAAAATGGACTGTGTTGCAGCCGGCTAGGTTTCCTCCGTGATATGAGATCTAGTAATTACAAATCTATTCATCTCTTGATGGTGAAGTGAGAGGTGGGGTTTAGATTAAATTAAGTAACTAATCCTGTCATTATCATAATCGGCATTTGCCTGCCCCTGCCGTAATCAAAATGGCCGGTTAAGGGTTGTCATCGTGAGGTGGAAACTCTCTACTTTTTTTCCCTCCATTTGTCAAACGGACGGCCAACTAGCTGGACAAAGGGAACAAGAGGAAAAATGCAGAACCCTGATCCGCCGGCAGTGGCTGCATTACTTGGCGTTTCTTCGGCCGACTGCTTATTAAACAATTACTTACCATTATATATTGTATTCTTTTTTTTTTCCTTTTTTTTTTTTTTTTGAGATTCTATATTGTATTCTACGCGTTCGCTTGCAATTATTGGCTATATATTCGCACAAGTGTGAGATATCCTGTAATTCGATAAAAAAAAAAAATAATCTTGTAAGATACCCTTTGGATTGGCTAATCTTGTGTTCAGAGTTGTTTGAATTACAATTTTTTTTTTTAATCTTGCCGTTGGAGTATTCGTTAATTTAAGTTTGTGTAACGCAGGGCAGTGTAAGTGGGACTTGGTTGGAGATGGAAAAGAAATATGATGTACAATCATGTAGTATATTACGATCGGATATGAAAGTTTAATGATGCTAAATTAGAATGAGTGAATGAAATATTAATTAAGCATGAAGTCAGAGACACACAACTTGTTTTCTCCTCCTTTGTAGACTAGGGTAGGAAAAGAGGGCTAGATCTGGTTTTGAGCAGTGTTTGTGAAATCGTACTGTACCGACGGTTGGACCTGAAAAATCATTGTTAATCTACAATATCAACACAAAATGCCTTACAGATTACATAAGTTTGTGTAACGTAGTGTAGTGTAAGTGCGATGTGGGACTTGGTTGGAAGAGGAAAAGAGATATAATATGCAGTCGTGTAGTATATTACGATCAGAGTTGAAAGTTTAATGATCCTAAAGTAGAGTAAGTGAATGAATATTACTCAGTATGTTAGATATTAGAGATGTACAAGAACGAAGTCAAGCAACTTGTTTTCCACCTCCTCCGTAGATTGGGGTAGGAAAAGACTAAAGAGGGCTATATGATTTGGTTTTGAGCCGTGTTTGTGAAATCGTATTGTATAAGATAATTCGACTTGAAAAATCACTGTCAATCCACAATATCAACATAAAAATACCTTACTGTTAATTTATCTGGTTCAACTTTCGATATGATTTTACAATCCTGGGTTTTGAGCCCTTCCCATAATAGTTCATATGGAATATGGATATTGTGTGGCAGGGTGGGATCCATGACTACATAGACAAGACCCAATCTTCGTTCCTTGATTGGTGTCCACTTTAGAGAAAAGGTCTTCGAATGAAGATTTGGAACATAGAAGCCAAACCCACTTGGGAGTCACCTTAATCAACTATGATTCATGTCTCTATCAATTCCAAGTAAAGATGATTAGTTCAAGACATTGTGGATATTTTCTAATTCCAGATTATTGGGATATTTGGAAGAAAATTTAAAAGAAGAAAAAGAGCCCGTTCTTTTATATGATTAAGTACATCCTTTTCTTTGTGTAAAAGCTTGATTTCGATTTTTTGTGTTATTATTGGAGTAACACAATGATTGAGAGACGAAACACAATACATAATTGATTCCACTCTCCCACCCACCTTGTCCTTCATTTTTATTTCTTAAAATGAATGACAGAAAATGAAGCAATAATGTTACCAACGCACTAATGCCCACAACAATCTCTCTTTTGTTCATTTTGGTTTTTCCATCATTTCATCAAGTGACAATAGGCTCCATTAATGTTAAAAACCGGGTGCAAATTCAGTCGATGTTAGAAGTTGCTCGACTATAAGGAAATGAACGAAGTTGCGCGACTAATGTCGAATAAGTCTTCAGAACAAAGGAGGTTAGGTGCTTGAGATCATAATTGCTTACAGCACCGCCAGGGCGCCGCACCGCTTACCACTTACCACCACCTTGTATAGTTGGTGAAAGAGCTTGACTAAAAGGAGAGTGAAACAATTTAGCACATAATCAAGATATTAATACTTAAATTATCATACATAAAATAATTAAAGAAAAGACGTATTTGAAATGTCTATAACGGGAGACAACAAAAAGTCACAAACATATCGTGATGGACAATTATTAGGCACCATATCGAATTGACTCGATCTCTACAACGTGTCGGGGATTTGGAATTTGAGTTTTTCATTGGCACCGAAGGAAATGGTTGGATGATAGTATCAGCTGCAGGGACGGAGCCAGCCTAGAGGAAGGAGGGGCCATGACCCCTCCTAAAATTTTGGATTTGTATTAATGTAGACGTGGCTAGATAAATTCAATATCCTTAACTAGCTATGGTTGAAGAGTAGTGGAGTGAATCTTTTAATTTTACAAAGAAAGGGTTAGGGTTCGATTCCCACCTTTCCTTCATTTTCCATGTACTTTCATTTTTCAACATACCAAAGTCCAATATTTCATATTTTTATGCATTTTTACGTCAAAATATAGGGGGAATTTCATGCAATTTGAAGCTATGTTATGTCTATGTCCATTTTTTAAGGCAAATTTCACGCTTTCTCATGTGATTTCAAGTTTTGTAATGTCCATTTTCAGTTTATTTCACATTTTAATATGAATTTTTAAGTGAAATTTTATCGTGTTTTTATTTCGTTCTTACGGTTATGATATATTCGAAGTTTCAATTACAAACTGTAAAAAATAATATGTTACATGATAAAATACTTCAAACGAGATATATGTATATATAATGATGTTTAGATTGCACATAATTATATGCATTTTTTTGTATAAAAATCTTGCATATATTTTGAATGTAATATTTGTATCAAAACCAAATTTCGTTGGCCCCTCCTATCATAAAATCCTGGCTCCGTCCCTGATCGTCTGGCAATGGCAACAACAAAATGGAGTACAAACGAGAAACCAAACTTGTAGACAACTCGTATATAATGTGCCCAACAAGGAAGAGCCTTTCGATTTTAATTTTGTCGTTCTTTGCATGTGATTCCATAACAAAATGTTACCACGTTCATTCAATATCTTCTGGTGTTCAACGTTAAATTTGACACGTTCTCACAATAATGTTGTGACTTATGAGTTGTGAGCACCATAGCGATGTTGTTTGGAAATTTTGGTTGCTAAGTGCAAACAAACCTACTAGAGTCCAGAACACAAACGGACTGGACCAAATGCGAGAAGCGGGGCTCCCGTGTTGGAGCTGAAATTGGTATGTGGCCTTTACGGCCCATGTTTCTTTCACCACTACTTTTCTAGCTGAAGCCCATAGTTCGCTTCGCTCAGACGTGCACTTTGCTGAATATTGAGGTCTGGGCTCTGGAGGTCCATGATTGTGAAGTGATCTCTGGACTCAGGCCCTTTATCTCCTTGTCCACGAAAACCTAGCAGACAGGCTGTCTGAGCTATCAACTTACTTTAGCCAGGGCCCGATCAATTTGAGTTGAGATCGCAACCGGTCGGGTCATAATAGGTTATGGGTCAGTACTGTTTGGGTTACATATATGAGTCAATTTATAGTGCCCGTTGTCGTTGAGATTCAAACACAGTGAATTTGATAAACCGAGTCGGTTATGTGAATCTAAAACCGATTCATATTGATAAATAAATATGTTGACAACATGATCATGTACACTTAGTATATTACAACCAGTGCTTGTCATGTTATTGCGGATCTCACGTTAATTCGAAAAGTTAAAAACAAAATGTACCACACATGTGTAATGTACCTCCTATTAAGCTACTATCATAAAGTTGTTCTCAAAAAGAAAAGAAAATTGTGAAAATAGGACGGACACAAAATCGTACAAACTAATGAAACGTCTCAGGTCACTTTCTAACACTTATTCTTGTTGTAGGTTGCTGATAAGGACTAATGTACCACCCCTCCAAAAGTTGGGTCCAGCTCTTCCCCATCATGTTTCTGATTTATATTTCCATTTCTCCAAATGGTCTCAAGGGTAATTGTAGGTTGATATGAATATTACCATCCTGGCATTATAAGTACGTCAACCTCCTGAGATTATCAATAAGTCGAATTATTAGAATAGGTTCAAGATAAGATTTTAGATTATATGCGTACAAACCTTCTAGTCCAAAAGGTTGCACATTAATTTAACATTTGTACATGAATGTCATAATCACGCATGCAAATCCACGGCTAATATTGGATGTTCATTGAAATTCAAATATAAAACCTCCCAATCAAAGACTAAAAAAACCATGTTTACAATCAGTTCATCCGATTACCAACATTGATTAATCATTAACTTTCGACAAATGAGATCATACTCCTTTAACACATAATGAAACAACGAGACAAGTACCCTGCCATTCAATAATTTTAAAAAAATATTGATAATCAACTTAATCGTAAACAAGACGATCAGCTACCACGCAACACATTTTTTTGTACTTAATTTCAAAATAGTGACCACCAAATTGTGAAGGGGTAGAATAGAAATCCTCTTCTCAGTTCTCACCCAAAAAAAAAAAAAATTACAAATCCTCTCCAGTGTGGATCGGGCCCAGAAGCTAATTCACCGGATGCAAGACAAACCCGTATGCATTGGGGGCCCATTAGCTTTACTACCTTTAATTCCTTATCATTTCTCCTTACAATGGGCCACTCTCCCCACTCATCAAAAGGCATCGGCCCATCGTCCCCTTCCTCACCTTTCCCTCACATACCTCGTTGCACTTCTTTTGTCTTCTTGTGCGCAAGAAATTGTACATTTTTACTCATGGTGTTATCACCTCCTTTCTCCATATCTTTTTGTTGAAATTCGGAATGGCAATTGGATCCGAACATCGTAATCAGTAAGAGCGTGTTTACAGAGGTTGGGAACCATCGAATCAGGCACGAACGAGATGCATGACACCTTATTCGACAACTTCCGACTCTATGACACATTCTCTTAAAATGACTGTGAGCATCGTAACCGGATTGTTTTCTAACAACTTGCTAGTTTTTTGGGTCTGTTCATGGTCACCATGAATTCTAACTACCAATTCAAATAAGCCCAAAACTAGTCGGATATGGGAGAGATGGAGATTGGAGAGGAGTGGAGTGGCCGTTTTGGAAATGGACAGTGAAGAGAGGGGGAAAAACAGGCTGTTAAACGGGGCCCAAATTGAAAGTGACGGCGGAACGGAGGTGTAGACAACGGATTGGTTACGAAACATGGTGGCCCTTTTGTTCAATGTTTTTCTCCACTCCGTCCCGTTCCCCACGAGCCTTTACTCTGATTGGATGCTCGTAGCCACTACCCACTAGCACATTTTCTTGTCCTCTTACACACTTCACTGAAATAAATATTCCCACATTGGTCCCTCTTGATTCCTTACTTTTTCAGTTTTTCCCCCTACCTTTTCCATTTATGTTTTCATCCGCGGTTTCGGCTAAACCAATTTGTACGTAAAATTGATTACCGCAGTTCAAACTAATGAGCTTATTTGAAATTTACCAGAATGATAGGACGAAAGTCGCCAAAACACAACGAGGAAGCAAGCAACCGATCAAATTTCGGAGACATCAAGACTCCAAATGCTTTTTTTTTTTTGGTGTGTGTATCAGACATGTCTAGCTGACACCGCCACTGTGATCCCGATGGGATGGGATCCTTGACATGTCTCGTGCATGATTTTTTTTCACTCGACGGAAAAATGAACTTTGAGTCCACGAAATCCGTCTGAGAAATTTTGTGAGCGGTAATGGGGTCGAAATGTTTTGAATGATGAAATTGAGGTAGTGGGTTTCTCGAAGTTTAATAATTGAGGTAGTGGGGGTGAAAATTTGACCAGCTGAGTACAATACACAGATACCGTACAAAAGGAGAAAGAAGAATGGCAGAAGAAAGGAGGAGAGAATCAGATCAGAACAGGTGCAGGGAAGTCGCTCGTGCAACTTGACTTGTCACAAATCAAGGCCCATTCCGTTCTTCCTAATGTGAAGTGAAGGGCGGTGATTGGTGGGTGGGACCCGCAGCCCGCTTGCCCATCAATCAATCAGAGTGCAGGAGCAGCATTATTACGATGATAACAAAACCATCCAATCATTTCCTTCTTTTCTATTTTTTCATTTTCTTTTCCCGCCCTCTTGATATTTTGTCTTCTATCTGCCTCATCAAGTCTGAATCAATCTATCCAAACCCAGATCCCCAATTCCCTCACTCACACGCTTGGCTTGGGTTTCTGAACTTTTGATGAAATCCACAGATCCCTCATCTCCTATCCACCACAACCCCAACACTCTCACTATGTTTCCGACACTATGTTCATGAAGGAAGGGAGGAAAAGGAGGGGAGGGTAGGAAAATTTTGAGGGGAGGTTAAGTTTGGAAGGGAGGGAAATTAGAGGGAATTGGAAAGAAAATGTTGTTTAATGGAGGAAAGTGAAAGGGAAAGTGGGAGAGAAAAAGTAGATTGGGAATTGTGATATGTATTATATTTTATTGATAATAGAATAGTTAAATAATTTAATTATGTGTTTATACTATTTACATTAATTATGTAATGTGGATCAAATTTGTTCTTCTTTGTTAATTTTGTTAACTACAACAAATCAAAAGTTGGTTATTTGAATGAAATTTGTCAACCTATTACTAAAATTTTGTTAACTATTTTATTGAGTAATAACATAGCAACTAAATATATAAACATACAACAAATTACAGATACATAAATTGTAAGAGGAGCGTTATGTAATGTGGATCAAATTTGTTCTCCTTTTTGTTAACTTTTTTTATTATGAATAATGTTAATACCAAACGCTTCTACGTAGAATCATGCTTTTGACCGCATTGAATTGTCATTATCTTAGTTATGAGGATTAATACCGATTATTAAAAAAATAGATAACAAATTTTACTTATTCTTATCCTTATCTATAACCCACGAACCATCTCCTTCTCATTTTTTATTATGCTTCATTTTCTCATTTTAACTAAACACAATAAATATCTTAGAAGCCCTTTTTAATTAATCTGGCTTTGGGTTTATGAAATGAAAAAAAAGGATTTACATAATCTGGTTTGGGGGAGTAACGGAACACACTAGGAAGAGAGAGAGTGAAGGTGATTAATTAATTTCAATTTTGAGAGAGAATGGAGTTGTGGTTGATGTGATGAAAAAGAAAGGGAAAAAAAGGCTGCTTCACTTTCCGCCCAAATTGGAGGGTAGGGAGGAACAGTATTCTTTCCTTCCTCTTTCCTTTCCACACTTTCTTTCCTTCCTTCGCAAACAGGGTGAAGTGCCTCGAAATTGACATTTTCCTTTGCTACTTTTCCGTTCCTTCCTTTTCTTCCCTTCCTGAACATAGTGCGAAGGAAGGGAGGAAAAGGAGGGGAGGTGAAGGAAAATTAGAAGGGGAGGGGAGATTTGGAGGTGAAGGAAATTGAAAGGAAAATGTTGTTTTATGGAGGAAAGTGAAAGGAAAGTATGTGTTGGAAAGTGTGATGAATATGTTATTTTATTGGTTATATAATAGTAAAATAATTTGATTGTATGTTAATATTTTACTTATAATACAAAATGAGAGTTTTAAACACACAAAATACACCGTAAGTTTGTAGTTTGCGATTTATGTCGTTTGTGTCTATAAACTAATGACACATCTAATAATTATAAAATATTTTAAAATTAATATTTTACAAATAAATATGCAAATTACTTATTCAATTAATAAATGCCTTGATCTTTCCAATTAAACGACCAAATACTACCCTAATTTCCCCTACCAATCTCAATTAAATTGTCACCAAATTTACTCCATCCTATTAATCTAACCACCTGCTTTCTCTCCACTCAATTAAAAAATGACCCCATAAACCCGTTACTCTTTCCTACTCCCTAGTCCCTTCACCATGGCGCTCCCTTTTCTCCCACCCTTTCTTCTTCCTCTCCCTCTCTCGGCCTACAAAACGATTTGGGTTAACCCAATCCAAAAAGTAGAGCATCGATTCAGGTAAGATCAAGGCATGCATGTATATTTTCTTTTATTTTCTGTATTTGTCTTGATTTTAATTGAGTTTAATTGTTTTGAGGTCCTGATTACATCGATGAAAGGAGATGACAAGAGACGACCGTCGACATCCTCGCCGACGAACGACGGTGGGGCAATAGAGTAGCTTCAACTGAGAGATGTTTTTCTGGGTTCGTTTTTATTCTTTTTTTCACTTTCAATTGGTTTCCAATTATTTTCTTCCTTTTGTAGGTGATGAATTTTCTGGGTTTTGTGGAAACAAGAACGAAGAAGAAAGGGGAAAAAGAACAAAGAAGAAAGATAAAAGAGAGATGATACAAACAAAATAATAAAGAAACTAAGTCCACTCAATGTTTTCCCTCCGATTTGGAGGGAAGGGTGAAACAGTGTTTTTTCTTGCCCCTTTTCTTTCCTCTCGCACTGTTCTTCTCTTCGCAAACGGAGGAAAAGGTTTGGGAATTCCAACTTTCCTTCCCCTTTTTCCCTTCCCCTCCTTTTCCACTCTTCAAGAACAGAGGGTATGTGTTCACGAAGGAAGGGAGGAAAATGGAGAGAAAGGAAAATGAAAGGGGAAGGAAAACAAGTATTTAATGGACTTAAATATTAAAAAAGAAAGACAAAAGAAAGAACCATGTATGTGTCCCTCTCCTTTCTCTCCAAATTGGAGGGGAGGGTTCAACAATACAAAAGGTGGAAAGTTTTCCCTCTTTCCATACTTTCCTTCCTTAAAAACAATGGAAAACTTATTAAGAATCCCACTTTCTTTCTTCACTTTCCCTTCCCCTCCATTTCCTTCCTTAGTGAACAGAGTGCAAAAGTTTGGTTAATTACGAAAAACGGTCACTAATCTTTTGGGTCACCGACAAGGTGCGTCGTTCAACGAATCTGAAATTGATGTCACAAATACGTCTTCACTGGTTAAGTTTCTTGTCTACATTGTCCATACCAGAGTGACCCAACATCGCCTGAGTTAAATTAATACAACCTCATATTTAGCTAGTCGTTAAAAGGATATTACGGTCGTGCATATCAATAATCAATAAGAAACGTGAAAGTATTATTCGCAATTTCAATCACAATTACAAGACCACGTGATAATTAACAAACTAAGTACATTGTTGATTCTCTGTATCTTTCTTTTTTCTTTTGCACATCGAACTTGTCTTAAATTTGAATCTCGCCTACTAGCAAGAAAGAGGTCATGTCGGGTTTGAAGTACCAGCCAACCAGGTCTAGACGTGTTGTAACTTATCACGATCGGTCAGATTATCAGGTGGACGATCAGCTCGGTGACAATTAAACAAAACACCTCGTGTATATAGTTTTGACAAGCGGTTCACTTGAGTCTCAGTTTGCAATCGTAGTGCTACAGGGATATCGAATACTTTCAATTAAAAAACGAGTTCATATTAGGTGGATCAAATTTACGTGATTGGATCGACATATGCCACCTCATATCGCGAACATCAAAAGTGGTTGCACCAACAACAACAACAAAAACAAGAGTGAAGAAGACACATTGCACATTGCATTCCATCTCATATAATAGTCCCATTTGAAAGAGATGGAGAGGGGAGGGAACAGAAAGAAAGGACGCATGAAGCCTCTCTCTGCCATTGTAGAGCCCTCAATTCGTTGGTACAAAAACAGTACGCAGGATGGAGAAGGAATGCTACAATTCAATGACATCAAGTGGCAGTCTGAGAAACAAAGTGTACCAAAACTTGAGCAGCAAAACAAAACACAACAGAGGATGGGGACGTCAATGCATTGGCATGGCTTGGTATGGTTGGGAGAGCTGCTGTCAGAAACCTTTGATGTTTCATTCATCATATGCCCCCTGTTTTGCGGAACTTGTACTTTTTTCTACCACTGGTTAACTTGTAATTCCTCGAACAGAATAATGTTACACCACATCTCTTACTCAACCAGCCTTCATTTACACAAGGACGAAGTTGGTGATGGATAGGACGTTTGAATGAGCTGATCGATAGAAACCTCGACGGTTCGTGAGGTTGATTGTTTCGGTAACGGAGGGTAAGTATCGTGACGGTAAATGTTATAACTATGTTGAAAGATATGTGGACTGTGGTGGATCGCTTTTGCGTCGAACCAACATCGACCTTATGAGGCATACGAGATTTGCATCAGAAGCAAGAACTGAGAACAGAGTTGAAGATGGAGCTGGTCAGTTTTAAGGTCAAGGTTGCTCTCAAGCAGTGGATATTTGTAGAAATTAAATGTTTTGGCTTATTTTATCATTTCAATCTTATAAACTATTTAATTATAGTTCGATGGCGTTTCGAAATTTCATGATTTATTAGTAATGTGGGTATTAACTAGCCATAAACATCGTCTAAGAAAACTATAGGTCTTTTACATTATGTAATAATTTAAAAAATTAAATCAAAATACAAGTACAGAAGAATTACCTCCAATTTCCAAACCCTAGTCTATCCTCTTTCCCAGATCCTCCTTCGGCTCACTCTCTAAAGACCGCGAAACATTCTGTCTTTTCCCTTTGCTCGTCCTCCAATTCTCCCTAAATTCTACGCTTAATAATTTTAGGGTTAGGGAATGGTGCGGTCTGTTCCAGATCAGACTATACAAGCTATCAACAAAAAAACTATACCATTTTATCCCTCTAACAGTCAAATAAAAGTTCTAAAAAAGCAACAAATCACTAGATGAAATCGAAAAAAGGTCCAAACCGAGAAGTTGGAACATAAACCATGAACCAGACCAAATACTACACGGTCCAGACCAGACCACACATGTGGGGTCTGGTCCGGTACTGTCTGTACCATGTGACCCAAGCTTAGCGAAAATTGAACATTTTTTGTTTAATTCACCTGCGTAGTCATAACTTTCACGATTTTGACAAATATAACCACCTTTTGAAAAATACACAAAAATAGCCATTTCGTTAATAACTTTAACGGTACAGTGAGATATATTGACTGGATTAACGTTTTCTAATGACCTGACAACTTTTCGTCAAAAACAATTACAGGTGGAAATGTTCCCTTTTTATTAAATTAATTAATTACATAAATAAATAAAAATAAAACAAAGAAAAATGAGCTGAAACTATCCGCCCCCAGTCCCCCACTTTACTCTTCATCCCGTTCGTTCGCTGATTCATCTCCCCCGAAGATTGTCTCTCTTCATCTTCTCCGATTACTAAGCGCCGCCACCTCTGTCGTCATTGAGTTACTAGGATCGGCTGCCAGCGCCATTGTCAAACCCCTAGCAATGAGAGAACGACCCATCTTCGCTTACCAGAGTTATCAGCGATAGATCTGGGGCGTCGTCGAGAAAGAGCAGATTGCTCCTTTGTCCCTCCGATTACAATCGCGCTAGAGCTGGTTTTGGGATTTGGTACAACGAGGGGGGAAAGAGGGAGAGCTCTGAGGTTCCCCAAATTTGCTGATTCCCCACCTTACTTCCCTCTTCTTCGTTCACTCCAACCAGTCAACGAACCCAACCACTTCATCAGACCATCATTCCCTTTCCTCCATCGATCAAAGCCTTCATTCACTCCAGATCTCCCTTTGTCAATCACATCCATCCCACTTTAGGCTGCACCGTCGTTGGAAGCAGAAGAAAGGATGACGTCCGACGGAACGGTGGCAGTGGCGACAGCGGTAGAGGGAGAACAATAGGAGGAGAGAGCGGCGCCCAAGATCTGACCCTGATTTCGGCTGCTAGAGCTCATTCCCTCCAGATGGGAACCCTGTATTTCTCACAAAACCCTCTCCATGGAAAACAAAAAAAATCCCCAAATTTGAAACCCTCCCTCGTACATCATCCGTCAATCCTCCTCCACCGCCGCTCCTTTCGATCTACCGCCTCTCCTCCTTACCTCTGTTTGCGCTATTCTCCTCCTACCCAACTCTCATCTCCATCGCAGCGGTAACCAAAAATCTGTTTTGAGAACCGCCATTGAAGGGGCAGAGCTCTGAGCTCTGGTTTTGCGAGATCTGGAAAGTTGGAGCAGTCGGAGGAGACAAAACTTCCTCGCGGCAGCTATATTGGTGGGTGTGGCGACGAGGCTGTGTTTTGATGTTTTCATCTTCACTCTGGTCGATAATGGAGATGGTGGGTGTGGCAGGAAAATTGGATTTTGGAAACCTAGATTCGATCTTCGTTGATTTTTACACCATGAGTGTTTTATGAAAATTAGATTATTTTGGGTTAATACAATATATTAGCCACAACTATTATGAAGCGGGAAATTATAGCCACAACTATGAAAATTCAAATTATTAGCCATAACTATTGTTGCAGGTCAAGATATGGCTAACTGTCTGTTACTGTTATTGAATTTTTGACGGAGAAGGTCACGTCATCGGCCACGACAGCGGCCACGTAGGAATGCTTTTAGTTTATAACATCAAAACATCAAAGTTTAGTCAGTATTACTAACGAAATTGTTAACAAATAGTTAATGTTTGGCTAATAATTTGAATTTCAATAGTTGTGGCTATCATTTCCCGCTTCATAATAGTTGTGGCTAATATATTGTATTTACCCGATTATTTATTTTAATTCAAAATCTGACGTGGCAGTCAGGTGGCATGACTTGGTATGTTGGACTTGATGTGGGAGTTAAGGTGACATCCACATCAGCATCTTGTTAATGGTGTTAAAGTTTATAACGAAAATAATTAATTTTTTCAAACAAATTTCTATAATGTGGCTACAATTGTGTATTTTTTTGAAAAGTGGCTATAATTGTCAAAATCGTTAAAGTTATGACTATGCAGGTGAATTAAACCAACATTTTTTTTAGTCAACCACAAAAAAAAAAGAACCAATAACCGAGAAAAATAATAGTTTTCCCCTAAAACATAAATTAAAACACACATACATAATTTTGATACGATAAATCCAAGTAAATAACTAGGTTACAAAGTTAGACCAACCCAATTTGCAACATAACTTGATAAATGTTAACATAATTTCATATGGAGACACCATTGTCTCTACTCTATGCATGATTGGGGTTTATGAATGAAAGCCTCGATAATATTCGCAAAACTAAAATTGAGACTCGGGTCTCATTGAAGAGTTGGGAGAGTGGTCAAGTGAGCTCCTAACATGAATTGGGAAGTGGGCTGGGTTCACGGTTTGGTCCGGTAAACAGCAACTAGAACAGACCAATAAATCAATACAGACCATGGACCGGACCAGATCAGACCAAATCATTCTTAACGGTCTACAGTCTGGACCAAACTATGCGGTTCGGTTTGATCTACGGTTTATCAAACGGTCTGTTCTATTTTCCCAGTCCTACTTAATATACCAAAACGGTTAATTGGTTCCATAAGTTCATTTTGGTCCTCCAATTGTACATCCATTCCAAATTGAACCATTTAAGAGTATTTCGCAACAAATTTTGGGGCGGTCGTCGTACAAACTACAAAACGAAACTGTACCCGCTCTCCAAATACCTCTGTTCATACGATGGGTACATTTCCAAAACGCTCCAATACTGGTTGTCAATCATGCGTGTAGTATAAGAGAAAAAAAAAACTTCTGAAGCCACTGTCGTCCTGTTTGTGTGGGGATCGAAACTCAGTAGTACTGCAGCCCAGCCAGTAAAGAAGAAAGGCCACAGCGGTGGCGCCAGACGATGCTTGCTGCTGCGGCTGCCGACGGAAACAGAGTAAAGGGCAACAAAGTGGTTTGCCAGGAAACAGAGTCACTCACTCACATGACATATGTTCCCAAACTCTTTCTGATGAATGCAACAGCAAAAGCGAGAGGGAATACAAGGAAAACGACGACTTCATGGCAGCAAGTCATTAGAAAAGATGGAAAAAGGGCGGTGAATTATATGTTACCGGCGGTGACAACTGCGATTTGACAACGGTGAATTAAGATGGGTAATTGATCTTTGGTGAAGTTAGGTTGAAATCATGAAATGTTATTGACGAATGCAAAATTACATGTAAAATTCTTAAAAAATTTATAAATAGAATAGTCGGTGAGGTCTTAACCCCTCTCGTCAGTTACCACGATTCTAATTACCACGATTCATTTTAGCCTTCCCTTATTCAGATTCCTAGCACTGTCATTGAACTTCTCTTAGTAATTCGAGTTGTTAAATCTAACTCGGTCTTGATATGGTATCAACGCATTCTGTGATCGAAATGTCTTCCGAGTAGGGATGGCAAAAATATCCGTAGCCGTGGATATCCGTCCGAATCCAACCTAATCAGGTAGGGTAAAACCCGAACCCGAATATCGCGGGTAATGGATGGACATGGTTTTCTCACTATCCAACCCGAACCCGCCCGATTATACGCATGCAAATGTATTTTGTCTAGAAATAATCAATATTTTTCTCTAACATATTTTATATTTAGCTTATAAATATAATATTTTTATGAAATTTTGTTGTTTTAGTTAATTTTCTTCACTCTAGTGAATTATTGTCGTACATTTCATCTTACGTAACGTAAGAATATGCGTGAATATTAACATATTGGTTGGAGTTATAAAGAGAAACTATTACCCATGGATAACCGTGGATACTCGAAACCCGAACGGATATGGGCATGGTTTGAATTTTCTACCCATTTCTTATGTGGGTATGGGTAAAACTCCAACTACTTTGGCTGGGGTAACGGATATACACTATCCGTCCCCGACCCGATCTATTGCCATCCCTACTTCCGAGTGACTTTCATTTGATGAGAGGTGTTTGTATGTGGTATAAGATCTATTATTCAACATCTTCCAACATTTCGAATTATGGTGACCAATAGAGTTGAAGTGGATCTTGACAGTTGGATGGATGTCGTTTTGAAGAAAGAGAGTTTGAGGAAGGGGGCTTATCATCAGATGGGGGTGTGGGCGGGGTGGGCCTGGGCCTTTTGAAATGGGGCCAATCGAGTTGGCGGGGGCCCGCCCATGAGCCTGGTTTTTATGGGCGCCGGTGGGGCGGGCAGTGAGATGGAAAAGCCGAAAAGTTTGGCCGCATTGGTGGACGGACGGACGGACGAAAGAAGGATGTGATTGGTGGAATCGGTAACTGTCCATTTGTCGTTGAGAATCCCTCCTACAGCTACAAAATCACAAGTGATTTGTAGGTTGTGAACTATAGATTTCGGTTTGGACAATTAACTGCAATCTTTAACAACTTTGGTTCCAACTTTTATCGGTGGTCCGTGCTTTCGATTATACTATGATTGATAGTTTCTGTCATATTATATAAAAAATGATTGAAATTCGATTTAGCTGCATATTGATTTGCATAAGGGTGCGTTTGGATACAATGATTTGGATTTGGTATTTGTGATTTGGATTTCCAAATACCAAATCATGTGTTTGGATATTAATTACATTTGGTATTTGGATTTGTGTCAAATTCATGGGGTGATTTCCAAATACATGTCTAGTGTATTTTTTGTCAACTTCAAATACATTTCAACAACTAGTGATTTGAAATACCTCCTAACAAAAGAATGGACCTATTTGTAAAATATGAAAAGTTTAGGTACTATAGTGTGAGGCAAAACTTATAAAGGTACCAAAATGTAAATTTACCAACAAAATTTTAGGACCTTTTTGTAAAATTTTAAAAGTTTAGGTACTAAATTGTAAGAAAAAATAATTTTGGGTACCAAACTGTAATTTACCAAAATTTGTAGTAAGTGACCAGAAAATTAAAAATTGAAATTGAAAATCATAAAATACAAAATACAAACAAATTACAAATGAGTATCCAAACAATGAATTTGAATTACATGTATTTCAAATGCTAATATTTCGAATACATCCATTTCAAATGCTAATATTTCAAATACCTTACATTTAAAATCCACTTATCCAAACGCACCCTAAGAGATATTGCATTGCACTTGCACTTGCAGGCTAGGCCACTTGCGTTGCACTCTCACTACAACCACAACATATCAACGCACACAACAATAACTTAAAACCGATGGTGAAACAAAAAATTATCGAGAATAACACATACGTAAAAAGTATACAAATCAGACTATGTGTCTTGAATCATCCTTTACCGTCGTAGTTGAGCTAATTTCAATTAACTGTCCATCCTTCCAAATTGTTAGTTGAATACAATTCCAACCGAGTACAACCACATCAAAAACCATTACTACCAAATGTAAAATGTTATTTTTTCCATCAAGTCCAGCTAAAATTCAAGGTGTAGTAGACTAGTAGTACTGTAGTAGATGCAAGAAACGGTTTAAATTGTGTGGATTGGGCCCGATATTAAGGGAGGAAAAGGGGCCCACAAACCCAACATCATCTCCCCCCATTCATTCTGGAGGCCCACTTGCCACTAAACATTACAGCATATCATCATGTGATCATAATATCTTTATGTTATCCCTCTTCCCTCCCCGATTTCCCCAAATTATTATAGGAGCGATAAAGTGAATTACCCTTTTTTTTTTTTTTTTTTGTGATAAGTAGTATTGTATTGTAAATTTGCAATGCATAAAAAAAAAATCAGTTCTTATGCAAACATGATAGTGTGCCCCCACCCCCAAGCAACATGCAAATATATCCCAACATGTTAGCTTCATGTATAGCTTATCAATCCCATATATTGAATATTAGAACGTATATTAATTTGGAAACAAAAATTCTTACTTGGTAATAGTAGGGTACACTTATAAGCTCATTGCTTCACCCCCTTTCACCATACATCTAATGGTTGCTATATTCTGGAATATCCATCTTTCTCATTTCTTTCACCAGACCAGAGTCATATAAAAATGAGTAAAAAATACTAATGATAATACGACATAAAAGACCTTGATTAAATCACGTGAAAAGATAACTCATTTGTCTTAGCCTGGTGTGCAAGCGTTAATTCCAACATATTACTCGATCTTATCTCGTATTACCTCAAACCATCCTATTTAATATTCAATCTGTCTCCTTTCCATGTAGGTGGTTGGGTAAAGGGTACGCGTGACCCCTTTTTATCGTTAACTTGTGTGAATTAACATAGTGATCTTGACGATTTGAATGAAAAACTTGATGATGATGGACACAAAACGATTGTATTTTTAGTTATCCCGACTTACTTATACGCAGTTATCAAAAACCAAAGTTTAATGATCGAGCTCCAAATTCAGTGCCTGTTTTTCCCCTCTGTAATTTACCATTTTACTCCCTCTCCTTTTATTCTTTTACCATTGTGGTACACTATTTTGGCGATCCAAGTACCACTAAAAAGTTCATGTTGTATCATCGTTGTCTTGGGGTCTAAAGCGATCACCAGCCATTGTTATCAAAATAAAAAGGAGGAAGCTTTTTGGAATAAAGGACACACGAAGTGATTTCACAGAAGGCCACCAGAGGTACATACATGCATGTAAAAGCTGTAACTAGGTAACAATAGGACATGTTCTAAGGGCACCCCTGCCAGCCAACCTTGCAAATAAATACCCTTAATATATATTTTTGGTATTTTTTTATTATGTTACAATTAATCATGTCCATGTTGTACATATAACATAAAAAAAATATGTTTGCACACTATTATTATAATTACATGATTAGTAAGGAAAACAACATATGGGATTGGGGGACCATAAACAAACCCATACCTTTGTTTTTTTTTTCTCTCCCTACCAAATCATGAAAAAATATATTACAATGGCAAGAGATCTTTGCTATCATGCACATGCCACCATGTGATGGGGATGGGAATGCCCTTCATGGTGTCCCTTGGTAATTGTTTGTTACTCTAGAGTTTGATTTAACGATACTATTTACGGTTTTTATACGCGAATTACAGTCATCGAATTCGAAGCTGAAATCTTGCTTTTACAAATGAATGTAATTTTTTGTTTTAGTAAGTCGAAAACTTGTCAAACATACAGCAGTCAAAACACCCGTGTAATCTGGCTAGGTACATGTGCAGGAATTTTGTGGGACTCCATTTCAAATCCCAAGCCTCTCAAGTTCCAACCTCTTTTTCTTCACATCAAAGTCAAAGTTTAACGTATGCACGAATGTATATGGTGATATAACTAAATAAACACTTTAAAGCTAGCATTATTTTAGAGTGGTGGTACTCCTAGCTCTTGTACTATATCGGTTTAAAATTCTAGGGATATTATAGAAACGTTATTATTTTGTGGTTTGTTCATGTTTAGTAATATATCTATAACAAATTTTCTATCGTAATCGGTCACATAGACATGCATGATGTGCGAGTCATGCAAAATATTTCTGAACTCTATAACAACCATACATGCATGATCATGAACAAATTTTAGTAAAGGAATTAACTAATCATGATCAATAATTATCCTATACACTTAACAAACATAATAGTAAGAAACTCTATTTTAAATAAAATAATTCGATATTTATCTTCTGAGCAACCCACATCGCACTCACCCGTCACCACACTAGTAGAAAGGTAGGAAATATTTTTCCTTTTCAAATTTTGTATCTTTTGTTGTAACTCAGACAGTAAAAATGTTTTTCTTTTTTGAAAAAAAAAAGTGGGAAACTTCTGCCAAAATAGAAAAGTCAAAAATTGGGGAAAGGTAAGGAAAGGAAGTGGAAGTTAACCCTACAAAACTTCTCACCTCCCCACTTCTTCTTCCCTCTCTATAAAGCTGCTTACAAAGATTACTCAAGGTATAGAGTGGTCCAATATGGGATTTTTTTTCTTCCTTCTGCTTATAAGGATGGGCATATGCTAGAAGACCCTTTCAGCATCCTACCTCCTCCTTCTCCCTTTCCACCTCTCTTTCTCCATCTCCAGCTCTCTCTTTCAATTTCTCTTCTCCTTTACCTCCCAACAGAGGAAAACCCAAGTGAAAGATCTCTTCTTTTTTACTATGTCGAGGGAAGGGAAGCCCGTGCCATGCTATTCCACAGCTTTCTTGAACTTTCCTCTGCTATAAACTCTCAATTCCCACTAACAATGGAGCATGATTTCCATGGCCGGAGAGCTCAAGAAAGCTGTGGGAGAACATGTCACTCTCAGGGCTTAGAAAATTACTCCCAAGGGACAACCAGGAAGCTACCCAAACTGCCATGGTAAAAAAAAAAACTATACTTTACTATACTCCTCAGCTTTTCACCTTTTTTACCGTGGGGGGTGAGAAAAGGTTTCACCTTTCAGTGTTTGTTCACTGATTCGAGATGTGGGTTGTCTTTGTTCTTGGGTTTCTGGATGTGGGTTCGATTCATCTTTCATGAATTCTGCTTCATTTTTGCAAGGAATTGAGTGATGAAATGGGGAGTTGTGGTTAGTTTTGGTGACTATTGTGTCATTTTTTTTTAACCAAGAAGAATCCAATATGCAGAAATCAGAGATCTATAGCTTGCTGCTGCAGCCATGCAGCAGTAGTAGGCTGTAGCAGAAATTGAGGTAAGTTTCCTTTGGATCAACAACTAACTAGAACTCTGATGGCTCAATCAAAACAGTGAAAGAAAAAGCAAAGGGCCACACAACAGTGTGCTTATTTATTTTTTTAATATTTTCCTTCATTCTATTTTTTCAAAATAGGAAACCTAACAAAAAGATTGGATTTTTAAATAATGGGTAGTGGTTATTATTTGCCATATGAAATTGAATCATTGTGGGGGTGGGATTTTTTGGCAGAGAAGATTCCCAAACTTTCCTTTTTATGTGTCAATGATGATAGTTCTTCCTGTTGGGAGCATTGAAGAAGAGATGATCTTCTCTTCTCCTCTTCTACCCTTACCCTTCTTCTTCTTCTTCCTCCTACATTTCAGTGGATAAATAAACAAATGGGTAAAATTTTTTAACCTTCTTATTAAATGACATCATTTTTTAACCACTCTTTGCTTTCTCTGCCAAGCTTTCTGACATCACTCCCTTGCTGTTTTTTTTAACCTTCCCATCCCTCTCATTCTCTGTCACCAATTCTGTGCTTCTTTTTATCTTTATTTTCCTATTTAATTTCTAGGCTTGCTGTAGGCAGTCCTTTTGTTGGGATCTCCACAGTGGTAGTTGAGGATGCATGCATCAGGAAATAAATAAAACTAAATAAATAGATACACCAACATACCATATACTTGGATATTTGTTCTTCTTGAAAATTTGAATGAATTATGTTTAGGTTTATGGTTTGAGTTGATTATGTTGAGTAGTAAGTAAGTGTCATTATATTATTATTATGAGCAAGTTTTCTTTAAGTAAGCATAGGGAATACTACCTTTTAATTCTAGACTTTAGAGTCAGAAAGACTGACTAAATTCAACTTTACCTGTCGTAATTTTGAATCTCAACTCAATTATATTTATATGACACGAAACCAATTGGGTTAATTTTCCTTAGCTGTACATTACTCTATAGCTAGCAGCTGCCAGCAGCCATCTCAATTATGAATTCCCCTTTTCCCAGCAGCTACCTCTCTAGTCATTATTTTTTCCCCTTTATAATTTATTTCTAGTCTACCTGTAATTTTGGTTGCATATATGGAATAGTTTGCTGCAGAAAATCTCGATAATGTTTGGGTATATTTATATGTAACACCTTTCTAGCTAGCTTGTTTTTAATTTCCTCCACTGATTTCCTACCTTGTGTCCACAAAATACACTGAATTGTTTGTTCTTTTCCTCCTCTCTCCAAACTTTATTATTATTGAAATAATTTTTTTTTCTTCCAAAAAATGAAACATTTGATTCTTCTGCAGAACAGCAACCAGCCACATAGTGCCAAATTGTGTTCAGCTACATATATATATGTATACAATCCATTAAGGCCCAATCCTTAGCCTGCTGCAGAGATCAGAATAATTAGGTGATTCCAGCCAATGGAAGTAATTAAATTCCTAATTTTTCCACCACATAATTCATTTTTTTGTGGCCCCTTTTTTGTGCACAAAAATGTGCAATGGAGCTGAAACCTTGAGGGTGGCAGGTGTCCAAGTCAAGCAATTTTCAAAACCCACTTTGCAAAATTTTGTTTTGTCTGCAATGTAATAACTTATTATTGCAGGGCAGAAGATAGGGTTAGTTTGCCAATTAAGGGTATGGTGTCCTTTTTGGTTTGAATGAGGGGTTTAGTGGGTCATAATTGAAGCAGTGAGGGAAAGCTTTGTTAAGGGGAATCTTTTGCTAATACTGGTAATGAACTGTGGGGAGGAAAAGAAAAGGGCTTATCTCTTGTATTAGTGTTATCAGTACCAGATTTGTGAAATGTGAGCTATACAATTGCTTAGCTATGGCTTAGCTAGCAGGTTGCATAATAGACCAGACAGAGGAGGATGGGCACATCTAGTGGACCTAGTGAAATTATATAAACCAAGAGAGAAACCTAATTGAATGATACTTGTTTAATGCAACATGTTGATTATCGTGGTTCGAGGTTGGGTATGTTGATACTGTTTCTTGTATGTGGCTGATTGTCGTTTCTTGCTGGTGACTATCTTCTATATACGCGCTAAGAAATCGTGTGCATTTGAATGATTGTGAACCATTGGCGACTCACGGTGGAGAATCATCCAGGTCTCTTTCTTACTTTGCACAAATTAGACTCGCAACTAGGCTCACCGAAGCAGCTCGAACACGAGCCTGTAACCTCGTATGTACGAAGTATTTTATCTAGGCTGATCGAGCTGAAGTTCTTTGAGCGCAAAAGAAAGAGACGCGTCTGGTGGTCCTACCCTCTGATAGTTCATCAGATGTTTCAGTAAGAAAGTTGTTGCATGCACGGGAGACCACTCGATTCAAATATATAAAACCTTTCGTAGTCGTTCCACCACACCTCTATGTCGATTGTTGACTTTGTAACGAAATTCTTGCGAGTTGTCGATCAAAGCCAAATCCATGGCTTTTAATTTCTACACATACAAAACAAACATTACATGAGATCAAGGCGCGAGAGTTAACTGGTAGTACTATATGGGCAAATGGCTTTAGTACGTACTTGTTGGTGGAGGGTAGGAAAGGTACCTGGGAAAAGAGGAATTGGCAGCTGATGAAAGGGAAATGGCTGTCGCCGTGAGAGATCGATGGCCCCTGAAAAAGCAGTAAATTCATAGGTTGCCCACTTTTCCATTGGTGGTGGCCGGTGGGGTGAAAGTGAAAGACAAATTCTGAAAGTCCCACGTCGCTTTTGTATGTAATGGAAAATGGTTATGAATGAAATACTAGCAGTTACTTTAACCTCCCAGTTATGAATGGAGCTGCTCTCATATTCGTTCATTATCAATGCGATCTCATGCAACTAGCTATATGTGTTAGCATCGTGTTTTCCTTAGCAAGTTGGGATACCCCCAAGGATTTCATGCACAAAAGGGTATATTTTATCTCCGAGAATAAGGTCAATCCATTAGCTGGATGTAAACAAGGATTTGGTCTATCGATTTTGTTGCTGATTTTCAACTTGGGGATTCCTGATTCGAATTCTTAAAGTAGTATAACGAACTATTAAATTAAATTGATATGAACCTCGTAAAATTGTAATTCTACTAGTCCTTTTTGAGCACTTAACACTAGAAACATATGTGATTCTACCAAACACAACCGACTGATATCATATCATGTTGTTATGATATGAAATCTTTATATAAGTCATTGATGGGCCGGGAAGTTATGGAGTCCCTAATTTGAAATATGAGTTTGTGCATTTCTTTTTACCTTTTTATTTTCCTGCTATTTTTATCCTTTTCATCTCCATAGTTTTTTTGGATGTTTCCGTTTAGAGCTTGGATTTTGGAGAAAGTGCGTATATAAACCTTTTCTCCTTTTCTCTAATTTTACTTTCCTCGATATAGTGAACTAATCTCTTCGGATCGTGAACTAACAAACACACAACATGTTAGTGAATCACAATGATGTTATCATTGTTATGTGTTGTTTCTTTTTTCTGACATTATTATCGATTGCTTGCTCCTTTACAACATACCAAGTGACCAATCCTTTAACTTACTGCCAATTCTTAAACCCTAACTTACTGCCAAGTCTGGTTGCTTCTCATCATCATGTGCCTACCCATATATTCGATCGGGACCAAAATCTTGTACAACTAACTTTCACAAGATAATGTGGCTAGCTATGATGACCCCGTTGCACATATAACCACTATAAGCTCGAATCGTTTTCACAGCCCATTTATGAGAAAGCAAAGCATAGGACAATCCATGTGATCGATCTCTCAACATATGCTTTGCAAGCTAGCTCTCTCATATGCTCTAGTCTTTGAGGTCCCCCTAGCTTGGCTTCTTTCCCCCATTTTTTCCCTTTTGCAAAAAACATGATGTGAGAGTGCAGCACAGGAACAAGAACAACAAGAAGAAGAAATGGAAATTTTGTTGACCATGAAATGAATGTAGGAAATGTACAAAACAGAAATGAAAAATGTGCAATAATGGATGGTGAAAGGAGAAAAGCTAGAGAGAGAGAGAGAGAGAGATCGAAGAGGGAATATTTCTCATGCCCATATCGCTGATTGCTACATGGGCTTAGGGGACATGCACTATAGTTTCGTCTGGTTCTTGGGGTGGATCTTGATATGGCAAAAGCAGCAATGAGGGGACAGAAAGGAAATTTGGAGGCATTGTGGAGTTCATTGGGCTCTTTGGCAGTAGAGAGGCTATATAGCCAATATATTATGATGGTTTGCTTGTATTGAAGCTCCATTTATATCCATATATTTGAACATGGAGTGGAGACCATATTTGTAGTACATGTTTGTTATCAGAAGTTTACTTACTTTACGCTCATGGGTGGGAGGGAAAAACACTCACCAAAAGCTAGTGACCATACAATTCAAATCAAAGGGTTAGGGTTAGTGCCTAGCTATACCTACCAAAATAGTAGGGCTTGCTTGTCATCCTATGATAAAAGAGAGGTTTTGTCAAAGCAAAGGGTAAGGTATAAACCCTGACCATGATGTCTGGTTTTCTGGCTAAACAACATCGATAGGTGATTATATCCTGGCGTACGAACTTGATGGATATGCGACTTTGTCATCTTAATGAATGATGTTGACAGGTGATTCGGTGCAAATTAACGATTTAGTAGCTACATACGATTTCCAGTTTTCATATGTTTGTTGTAATAGATAGCTATATTTTGCTAACAATTCATGCTTAACATAATTTCTGTCGAAAGGTATGTTTCTAGAACTCTATTAATACAAGAAATTGAGAAATATCTCATATTCGAGTCGACCGTTCCATCAAGATTCCCGCGAAGATGCCATCTACCCCAAGAGTAAGCTAGCTAGCTAGAAGGGAGATAAGGCTAGAGGTGATAGTATGGAAAGGAGCAAATGGGAGGGTTCTTATGTATTGTTTTATTCAAGTGATGTGCACTTTTCCACCGATCGATCTTTACTTCCTCTTCCTCCCACATTCACAAAGCACAAGGAGAAAACAAAAGAACACTTCTTTTGTCAAACAATGCAGACAAACTCATTGGAATGCTTTCTTTTCTCCATTTGGATATTATCAAGAGAGGAACAAGCAAGCAAACAAACAACTGTAACTTTGCTAGACAAAATATTAAAGAAGATAAATTTTATATGGTTTCTCTAATCCCAATTTGTTGTCCTTTAAGCACACAACATTAGTGGAGAAATAAAGGAGAGGTCAAAATAATAATGATAGATAATCAAACCCCACTCTAAAGTGAAAGTTAGTAATCAAACAAAACAAAACACAACCCATAAAGCAAAATGCTTTCCCTATGTAAGATCTAAAGAAAAATCAATCAATCAATGATTAAATATTTTGATCGCGAGATCATCGACCAGGATCGATCCAGAATCATTTCAATCACATATAGTTGTCCAACACGCGCACATCAACCAACTTTCATTGTTTATATATTAGTTGGCAAACACTGATAAATCAAATTAAAAAGCATCTAGATTGGATTAGGTGTGGAAAGTTAAACCACAAAAATTTGTTGAGGGAAATGACCTGTGTGACAACAGAGGCCAGTGTGGGTGCCCATAAAAGTATACAAATGAATTGATTAAGGGAGGTGGCCAAAGCTAGCCTAGCTAGGTGGCCATATGTGTATTAATTAAAAGGAAAAGACTCCAAACTAGGGATGGCAAAAATATCCGTAATCGTGGATATCCGCCCGAATCCGACCTAGTCGGGTAGGGTAAAACCCGAATCTGAAGGACATTTAGTGGGTATGGGTAAAACCCGAACCCAAATATTGCGGGCAATGGGTGGGCATGGGTTTCTCACTATCCTACCCGAACCCGCCCGATTATACACGTGCATATGTATTTTGTCTAGAAATAATCATTATTTTTCTCTAACTATTTTATATTTAGCATATAAATATAACATTTTCATGAAATTGTGTTGTTTTAGTTAATTTTCTTCATTCTAGTGAATTCTTGTCGTACTTTTTCTCTTACTTAATATAAGAATACGTGTAAATGTTAACATATTGGTTGGAGTAATGAAGAGAAATTAATATCCATGGATAACCGTGGATACCCGAAACCCGAACGGGTATGGGCATGGTTTTGATTTTCTACCCGTTTCACATGTGGATATGGGTATGAGTAAAACCCGAAGTACTTTGGGTAGGGTAACGGATATGCACTATCCGCCCCCGACCCGACCCATTGCCATCCCTACTCCAAACAGACTGCAGCTGTGCTTGCTGGCTTCTACCTTAACATTCCAGCTAATCAAGTTGACAGCCATAAACCCTAGTACATTTTGCTTTTTACCCTAGTAGACATTATTAGTTTCATAGCCTGCCAGCCGGTGGCCGGAGGGCAAGAACATCTGGCCGGCGATGCACAACACAACATGTATATACTGCAATCCAAACTCAGATTGGTGATGATCAAACTCAAAAGTTTTTGAGAATCCTTATGTAGAAACATCTTGATCTGATTCAGAAACATGTCAGCCCTAACAAAGACAAAAGCCAATACTTTTCTTCTTGCTTGCTTCTTTATAGGGTGATCCACAAAGGGATTCTTCTTCCTTTCAACTTGGGTTTGTGTCTTCACCCTCAGATTGGACATTGCAAAATCCAAAGCCCCACAATTAACCAAAAACTAGATAGTTGATAGTCCCCAAAAAGAAACCCTAGCTCTGAATTTTGCTTCCTTGTATTATTATCATCTAAACTCACACACACACAAAAAAAAAAAGATAAATAGCGAAAATGGGTTGAGGGAGGAAATGAATTATCTTACAATTTAGATGGGTTACCATCACATTTTGTAATGGTGGAGTACATAATAATAAGCACGTTAAGAATTTGAAAACCAAGAACAGTCAGAATTCGAACTCCAAACTTTAGGATTGAAAACCGCTTCACTCATCATTAGGTAGAATTCGCGTAAACTTCGTACCTATAGGATGTGTCCATTTCAAATCTCTATACATAACCTAACCATGGTTGGGTTAGATTAATGAGAGAGGGGGGAGGGAGGGTATAAATTCCATGACTGAGAATGGCAAACTCTTGTGGTCCAAAAGCTTGGTAGAACACAACCCATAGCTTGCCCACAAACAACTCATCGAAACACCATATGCAATACAATCCAAACAGAAAAAGAAAGGAGTTAGGAAAAGAAAATCGAACATATAGCCATCTGCCAAACAACAAAAACAGACACCATGTAGATGGGACATATAATTAGATGGGCACCATATAGATCACTTATATATTACAATAATATCATCATCATCATCATATTATTACTCATCCACATACATCTCGAATGGAATCTTTTCATAATACACAAACAAACAAACAACTCAAAAGCTTTATAATTAAACAATGGAATTCATGACCACAATCGACCGACCGACAGGTAACAGAAATGGCCCGATCGAAGCTGTGCCATTATGTAAAAGGGAGCCGGGAATAGAAGAAGAAGAAGAATGTAGGCACCAAATATGCTTACAAAGCATTATTCACAGCTCATCCCTCCAATTAATCTATACACACATTTCTGTTTTGGGTTCTTCTTCGTGGGTGGAAGTACAAATGGGAAGGACAGTTTTTTTTTGAAGGCAGGAAAAGCACCACTACCATCTTACCTAAAGGGTACAATATAGATATAGACTCATGACTCATATATGCCTATAGACAGACACTTCATAACAACCAAAAGGATCAACTACTTGTTGTTGTCACGCGGCTTTCTGTTTGCATGAGGGAACAACATAAAAAAAAAGTTGGTTAGTGTGTCACGCGCCATTGATTCACATGAAGAAGGCAGCGGCGGATCCAGAACATGATAGAGCACTGGACCACATTTAAAAAAATGACGGAGAGGACTGAGCCGTAACGCAACGAACACTAAAACGAATACCAAAATTCAAAATTTTACAAGTGCTATACTAACTCTCGACGAGGGAGGGCTGGGCCGTGGCCCGGGGGCGGCCCCCTAAATCCACCACTGGCCGGAGGAAGGTCGAAGGGTAATATTCTAGTTAAGAGAACGGAGTTGTTAGTAAAGGCTTAGTCTCCCTCTCCAATTACCACAATTCAAATTCGGCCTTCGTTCAGATTTTCGTCTCCGCCACTGCTTTAGGGCAGATCTACCGAACTAGAGAGAGACCCGGGTTCGAAATCCTGCGGGTATCCTGCGGGTATTCCATCCTTTTTGCGCCGCCGTATCGCCTACAACAACGTAACAACAACAAAAAAGGTGGAATCTTGACGAAAATAAGAGTGAAAAAGAGATGGGTCGTTGAGATCTGGAGACAAGAATACCGAATTATGAGACAGATTCCTCCTAAGAGTAATTCTGATAGCGCAATCAAGATTCCGTCGACTAGCTAGCCCTGATTGTATCTTCCCACAGCTTTATTGAACCGCCAGCCGCCATGAAGGGCGATGCAGTTCAAGAAAGCTGTGGAAGGAGACAAACAGATGGCTATATATATATGTATGTATTCGCTAAACAACCTGAAAAAAGAAAACGTACGAAAACCTTGTTTTTGGCTCTGACTGTATCTTCCCACAGCTTTATTGAACCGCAAACTGATCGGGTGACTCCATGCACAAGCAAGAAAGCTGCAGTTCAAGAAAGCTGTGGAAGAATACAACCAGAAGCCATGCATCTAAGGATCGATGAACACAGAGCAGGAAGAAGAAGAAGAAGAAGATGAAGAAGAAGAAGATGAAGAAGAAGAAGGGAAGGGTGGAAAAGAGGGGGAGGAGACGAGAGATATTTATAGGCTGGAATACTGAAGAGAAAGGGTTTTGTTTTTTCTATTTATTTAAAGATATGCATTATTTATTTATTTTTTATTTTTTTTTGCTTGCCATGGCCACCAATCCCAAGAAGAATATTGGAAGGAGGGCTTTAAGAACCCTACCTTCCTTTGTTCCCTAACTTACCATTAAATAAATAAAAATTTTATTATGTATATTGCTGAACCACGTACGTAGAGGGTTTTCTTTTCTGTTATTTTTAATTTATTTTTAATGCTAATATTTTAATGGGGGTATGGGGGGATTCCAAATCTCGTGTCTAGCCCTAGATAGCAGCAGCCGTTACAGTGGCGAGTTCGTGAAGGTTTTGCGCCGTTGAGATCGGAATTAGGTTGGATCGGACGGTGGAGCTTGCTGGCGTGGGTCCCGCTTCAGATCTGACCAGTGTGGGGTGGAAGGAAATTGTGGAAGTTAGGTCCACGCGCCTCTCTCGCGATTCAAACTAACGTGGAGAATTGATGGGTACTTGTTTCAGTTAAGAGATGGACTTGGGTTTTTTTTTTTTTTTTTTTACGAATTGTTTGGGACTTTGGGACGGTTGAGGTATTGAATCGGTAAGGCTAATTATCAAAGGTAAGATAGTTTAGCGGTAAAGTTGTCGCGATAGTGAAGATTTGGGAGTTGTAGATTCCAGGTTCGAATTAAAGCGAGGCTCATTGATGTTACCGGAGGTACAAGGCTGCTGGGGGCGAAGCCCCATTGGATGACCCCAGGTTTAGTATTGTCAAATTAAAAATGAGATTGGAAAACAATAGCCTTGAACTAAACAAGATGGATGCATGGTCTTTGTGAACTAAAGATTAGACTACGTGTTGTTGTGGCGTGCTAAGTGCAATGCATAGAGATTGAAACTCGAAAGAACTACAAGTAAGCAGCGCACCAGCGCAGAAAGTTCTGCTGTGTAGTGCTGGCGGCTCGTGTTAAGATACCAAAACTATTCATTTCTTACTTATTCACTTTTTTTTTTCTCGTTTAGCATGATAAGTGCCAATAGATGATTTTATAGGTTAATCTGTCATTGTTTTTCCAATTATATTTATGCGACATATGGAGGATGGTGTAAAATATTCTTACTAAATGGTATATATGGTGTTTCCCACTAAATTATACTTTTTAGACGACCCATCCATTGCAGCAAGTCAATGATTTTTGTTTTGTTTATGGACCTATGACCATTGTTTTGTTTAATCTAATTAAGTACTAGAGGGTTTAGTTGTATTCCAAGGGGAATATTACTCAATACATGGATCATAATTTCATGTACTTAATAAACCCAAGATGTTGGCCTAGTGATAATGCACATCTACCACACTCTAAGTTGAGTTTTGGACCCAACAATGAACGAATTTTTTTAATACTTAATAAAATTGGAAGATCATTACATTAGTCTTAACTTGATGGGCCAATGCCAACATAGTTGTAATCTTGAAGGTCTTGAATCATTCGAAAAATGTCTTATATTCGAATCTTGTAGTTCCCCACCAAGCTCTCCTTCAAGACTATAAACGAACGTTATGAAAATCCATCTTTGGTAGCTACCCCTACAACTCAGAATATTGATATCAAATGGGTCTTGATATGCACATTATCAAAACTAAAGGGTTTTGGCATAGCATGGCGAGCGTATGCAATCTTAACATCTCATGACTTGGCTTTTATACGAGGAGGCAGACGTGTAAAGAACAACATACGATTAAATCTTTAACCTCTCCCAACAACATTTACTATTGAGATCAACCGATTCTTCATGTTTTCAAGACACCCCTTACCTTTTCAAATCATCAAAATAAAAGAAAACCCAATTCATCATCCTCTGTCGAAATAGTATTAACTGCCCATTTAGTGACTAAAATAGCTCTTTCATCGACAAATCAATTAGTATTGACTGCCACGTTTCGTTGCTTTTTGTTCTCTATCTATTTGTTACCACTATCTATGAAGAAAGAAAAACAACTCCAAGGAAAAGCCAGCTCAAACACAATGCACTTGTTACTTCATGTATCCTCCTAAGTCCTAACCATTAGATTAAACAATAATTAATCTCCTCCTAAGTGGAAGCATTCAAAAGAGACTATTAAACAGCTCACGAATGGGGAGTGCGAGTAGGGGAAGGTGTAATTAGCTAGAGGGGGGTTGATTAGAAGAGTAAAGATAGGATTAGAGCGAGGGAGTGGGGTCTTGATTGTGATTAATCAATGTAATTAAGGAGAGGATTAATTAAGAGAGAGAGGGGATGGGTGTGGGCATGGAAGGTGATCGATCGATAGGGATTTGGTGTAAAATTCACATGGAGGCATGTGAAGAAAGGAGCCCACAAACACACAAACACACAAAGGAAAAGGGAAGAACGTGGTTGTGCTTAGAAGTGTTGTGTTTGTTTCACAGTACAGTACTCCCTCCGTTTTTCCCGGGACGGAGGTCTCTTTGTCGGCTTCGCCTTTCCTTCTGCCCCTCCCCTTCCCTTTTTAATTTCTTCCAATTCTTTTAATTTTTTTTTATAATAACTTAATAAGGCATTGTCTAAGTCAGGATTTCGTTTAATGTGGGTGTAAACTATTAAAAATGTCACTCTTCATATACCAAATAGGTATTCATGATTTCGCTCATTGTTCGCTTTCGAATTATGTTCATTATCGAGAATCGTTTAATATTAATAACTCAAGTTGTCGATGAGATGTTCCATATAATGGATCTCATACCATTTATTAAAACGTGCTCAACAAATGGGCTTGGAGGTTACATAAATTTGAATACCTGCCACGTGCTTAGCAAATGGCGGTCATCGTGATTCGAACACAACACATCTCGATCGGTCAATCATTTTCAATTAAACTGGCCATGATTTTCATTCTTGATTAACTATTATACCTAATCTATCCATTTTCGTCATGATGAGACACCCTATTATATATGCTTCCTCGTCCCTGCTGGTTGATTTAAAGTTTTTTATTTATTTATCATTTAGTTATGGTTTGATGAAAGTTTATCTGTTGTTGATATTGAATAAGTACACCTTTAATTTTGAGTTGTCAAAGTTGATTATATGCACCACACCATTGTCGTTTGGAAGTTGCGATTGTTAAATAGATGTATTGTTGAGAATGCATGTATAATATTATACATGTATTGTCGAATTTGATGCATTGTAGAATACAACGTTTGGTATGTGTGATTGTGTATGTCGCATCAACTAAAAGCTGAGACAAAACAATCTCAACTCAACTATCTCAACAATCACAACTAAAAGTTGAGATATAACAATCACTCAAAATGAGTGATAGTTTCTGTCACATCACAGAAATAATCCATGTATTGTTTCTGTTAAAAAAACAAAAAAACGATGCATTGTAAACAATACATGCATAATGACAATCTCAACAAAACTATCGCAACTTTCAAACGACCCCTTTGTAAATCAGAAGCTAGTGTTTTTTCACATTGGAAAAGAAAAACAAGCTAATAAAATGAAGCTAGATATCAACAAACAATGTTCATTTATTCCCTTACTCCTAACCTATCACTAGTTATAAGCTCTACCTTTCTCCTATGCATGTATAGTTGACAAATAAACATTTGAAAATTTGTACTACACTAAATATTAAATGAAGAAACTATTTAACAATAATATACCAAGTTATATATTAATAAGTGTGTGATGGCAGATTGGGGAAATGGGAAGAAGGAAACAAGAGGAAGAAGAAGCAATAAGAAAGAAGGTTGTTGCATGGGAGACGACGATCGAAAGGCTGTCCATGTTTTTCTTGTTTCCCTGTATATATACGGTCTTTATTAAACCTCTCGACTTTGTCTCGAAAACATGGGCCGTTTGTCCACCCTAGCTAGCTAGCTAGCTAGCTAGCTCGGTGATCGGATTCAGGCCTTTAATTTGTTTATTTCTTCTATACATTGGTTTCAACAGCAAGTGGGGATTCTCAAACTTAGAAGGTCCAACAAAGCTTGCTAACTCCCACTCCAACAAAGTGTGTCTTCTTCTTTCCTCCGACATTCAATTTCGATTTTGGAAGCTATTGTACGTACGTTTTTATTTTTGAGCTTGATCACTATACAAGAATAACAATATCGATCATATTCATTTTACTCGATTCGTTCGAATTGTTTTGGGACGGATAATACCAGTTCTATTGATGGGGTGAAGCGGATACTTATGAGCATTCTTTTCTACTTGATCTGTCTAACCTGTCTTATTCTCAACCAATTTTTCTTAAATTACATATAATTTTACTCTTATTACAGAGGAATTTGTTTTATTACCTCGTACTTTAGTTAGTAAAATTGTAAATGGGCGATAACCTCAATTTCTCGAATAATTTAACTACATTTATCATGTTAAAGTTTGTTTCTTGATTTTTGTTAACAAAATTGAATAATTGTAATGTTTTCATATGTATTAAATTACTTACTCATATAACTGGACATGTCCCGACAAACTTCGCTGGATAAATCACCCAAAATTGCCAGGGAATAAGTGTGGTGTCGAGATACTCGTCCCGATCTTCCCCATTGTCATACCTACTACTCACTCTAAATTTGACTTAGTCCTCAACCTGAGTTATATGACTGAGTATCTAAACAATTTAACCTAGTAATTTTCACGGATAAAACTATTTGTGGTCATCAATATTTTTCTCCAAAATGCATAGTAGGTTAGTAGAGGTATATGTTAAATTTTATTGATACCGATCAAATAATATGGATCGACCGGTCAATCTAATTTATCAACTAGACTCGATGTAAATTTTAGACCAGATCATCATAGACATATCCTAGTGGTAATACCACCAGACTTGAACTTGGAGGTTCCAGGTTCGAATCCCTTCAGTAGTACCTAATCACAAAAAATAACCTATATCACCCTTATCTAAAAAAAATTGCCCATATCTGCCCTACGAGCTTTACAATGTTTATGCACTTTGCTTCAACCAAGAAAATTTTAGTTGGTTGAGTGCATTTTTGTAAAACTTGGCCCTTCATTTATATATTATTATCCACATTAAACTAGCATATATGTAGAACCTAAGCACTAAAAACAAAGTTGATTAGGCAATATCTAGCTAGTAAATTGCTAATGATGCTTATTTTAATGTTTAGTTAATTAGAACGTGTTAGGTGGCCACCCGTCAGGCAAACTTAACTCAACCCGGGGGTTGCAAAAAAAAAAAAAAATGGACGCGCTAGGTGCTCTCTCCTCTCTCCTCAGGCACTGGTTAACATTCTTTCTCCACCTTTGTCAAGCGGCCGGCGAAATCCTTCGATATTCCGCGGTGGTGATTTTCAAGTTGGCCCTGACCAATCAAGAGAAACGATGGCGATGGGCGCCTTTCCGCAAGCAGATGAAGGGAACGCGACAAAGAAGTCCGGTGATGTTACCGAGCAAAGTATGGCCAAAGCCTGTACTAGTTTTTCATCCCCCTCGGGGGGAGGCCAGTCCGGGCAGGATTGGGAAGAGAAAGGGTAGGCAATCGACCTGCCCAGAAATCGTCCTGGAACCCCTGCAGCCCAAACGAGTACGCAAATCCTTGCGGGTACTGTGGCGGTTTTACTTGCCGTCGCCGGAGGAGGCTGATCTGGATTCACAGGATGTTCAAAATGTTGGGAATCAAAACAAAGAGAGCAAGGCTGCTGGGGATAAGCTGGATCTAAATCCGGATGACCCTTGCTTAGAGCTTAGATCCCGAAATGGGGCGAGCTCGGATCTCAGACCCCGTACTGAGGCGAGATCGACATGGATGTGTGGTGGTATCTCGGCGCAAATTCTTTGTGACCGACGATTAGAGCTTAGACCCCGAAATGGGGCGAGTTCGGATCTCAGACCCCGCGGTGAGGCGAGATCGACATGGATGAGTGGTGGTATCGCGGCGCAAGTTTTTTGTGACCGAAGACGGCCGCCATTGATGCGGCGGAAGCTAGGCGATTCCCGGCCGACCCTCTGCCCGAAACATTCGCGGCCAGGACTAACGACCGGCAATCGAAGTTTTAGTGGATTTGCGCTTTCCTCGGCAAGGAATAACGGCTGTGGGGATAATGAGATCCGCTGTATCTTTATGCGGTTAAGGATATCTCCTAACCGGCTTTTAAATTTGAATTTAAGGAGTTCCCCTCTCCAGATAGAATTCCCGTTACAGTGGGGCTTGTTAGCACCCCCTGCCTACTTAAGGCGACCGGCAACTCCTACTCCTATTCCTCACCATTTTCGACAAGACGGGTGGGTGCATAGCAGTGGCGCCCAGCTTTCTACAAGGGAAAAATATTCTGGTAGGTGGCTCTTCCTGTGCTCGGATATTCTTCTAAGTTTATGGGATGATGTTAACCCGCTTAGAAATATCCACTTTAAATTCTCGTGCTACCCATGGAATCCAGTGGGTCATGATTCAGATGTGATTTTTCTTGAGAACCTGTCCTCTCCTCCTATGTTGCAGATGAGTTCGATGGCGCATATCTCCAGGGACCAGGTTGTGGAATTCACACTGACAGAGATCCAAGCCAATCGGGCTAGCAAATCGAGAATGCTGCTGGGCCGGGTTTTCTCGGAGGATCGGTTGACACTAACAGAACTCCGGGAGGCGACCAATAACCCCTGGCAAGGCCAAGGAAGAATCAGAGTGCGGGAGGCGGCCCACGGGTTGTATGAATTCGTTCTCCCGACTGAAGCAGCGAAGAACTGGGTACTCCAACGTACCCCATGGGTGATCAAGGATAGAATCCTTCATCTGCGTGCATGGACGCCGAATATTTCTGCTCGTACTGTCGAAGAAATGGCGATTGCGCCATTTCGTGTCCAAATGTGGGATGTGCAGGAAGAATGCTGCACCCAACAGTTTGGACGAAAGGTGGCGAATTCCACCATTGGCAGGGTTCTCGAATCTGGCATCTTCTCCTGTACGGAATCGGCTAGCACCTTCATCAAGGTTAAGGCCCTCATCGATTTTTCCAAGCCGCTCCGGTCCCAAATTTGGGCATCGAATGAAGAAACGGGTTCGTTTTGGATCCGATTCAAGTATGAACACCTCCCCAGCTTCTGCTACAACTGTGGTCGGGTGGGACACTTTCGTCAGAAGTGTACGTTTGATCCGCCATCACGAAAGGAGCGCTTTGGTCCTCACATGATGACCAAGAAAATGGGAAGGAAAATTTTCGATGCGGAGGAACCTGACCAACGATTTCCTGGTCATCACAACTCGGTTTGGATCAACTCTACTGCTAGAAACAAACAGGATCCAGAAAAGCGCATGGATAATCGGGAGGACGGCGTGGCGCGGAGAGCTCCTGTCCCGAATAAGAAGATGGTGGTTGACAGCAGCCCCTTGTGGATGGGGTCGTCCGACAACCCGTTTGCTGCGACTGAGCCAGATGCTCCTCGCGGTAAACCGGGGAGAAGTCCTCTCCGTTTCCCGGTGCAAAAGGCCCCCAAGATCCCCATTGGCAAGGCTGCTCGTCGGGGAAGGGGCCAGGCGGTGCCGGTGGGTAGCCCTATGGAAATTGATGTCCGCCAGGAAGTGATCTCGGCGCCGCGTCGACGAGGTCGCCAGGGCAAGCCAGGCCGTGATGCAAAAGAGGCGGATCCGACGATTGGGCTGAAGGCTGGGGGGACGAAGGCGACATCGCGCGGGGGTGTTCCTGCTTTCGAGCAATCTCCTCGGCCGGAAGCTCAAGGAATGACTCGTCGCCGGCGTCTTCTCATCGAAGAGGAATCGGAGGACGAATTCTCTGTCCAACCGATTTCGTTGAATGGGCAGGGGGGAAAGCGAAATCCTCCCCTCCAGGCTGAGCCACGCAAGGCTCGAGTGCTGAAAGGAAAGGAGACTGTTGGGCCTGCTCGCCCGGGCCCTAAAAGAGGCAATGTGTCGGCCCAATCGACCCAGGCTTTGAAGCCAGAAGCCAGCTCCATAAGAAAAATAGAGAAGGCCTGCTCGGGCAAATGCTTGCGCAGGCCCAAGGGAGAGACCTGGATTGCCGATCAGACCCACGGCGGATCCTTGGTTGATGACCCGGCCCAAGATGGAAATGGGGCAGAGCAAGCTGAGGTGGGCCGGCCGCCTTCTCCTAGAACCGCTCCCTTGGCTGATCCGCTAGGCTCCGAGGACACCCTCACGGACGATGAAGAAGAGGCCCAAGCTTTTGAGATCCGGCGTCGGATCCCGTCGGCTTCTGGGGTGCTGAAGAGGTTGGTGAAGTCGGCCCGGGTCAGCCAAGTTGTGAAGGCTTTTGAACGTGGTTTGGCAATGGTGGAGAAAGAGGATGATGGCGGCATGGGTCAATCCCAAGTTTGTATAGAGGCGGCAGTAATGGACTCAGAAGCCAATATGGGTCTCCCACTCAATGAGTATGGAACCAATCTCACAGAGATAGGGGCTGGTGCTAAAAAACGTCAGTTTGATGATATGGAAGGGGAGAGGGAGGAAAACCCAACTCCCAAAAAACAGTTTGTTGAAGAAAAAGATGATTTGGATAAGGTGGAGGAAGCCAGCCTGGAGTGGCCCCAACCAGTTAAATGAAACTTCTCGCCTGGAATGTGAGAGGAATTGGGCCGTCCCTCACATTCCAAACTGCTTTGGGTTTAGTGCATTCGAATAAACCGGATCTTGTGTTCTTCTCGGAAACACGATCGAGCCGGAAAGTAGTAGCTCGCCGTATGCGGGGTTTGGGTTTTCAGAATTCTCATTGTTTTTTTGTTGATGCGGTTGATGCATCGGGAGGGTTAGTTGTAGCTTGGTCCCCCGGGGTTGATGCCTCGGTGTTTTTCCATTCCAACTTTTGTATTTGCACTCAGATTAATGAAGTTAATCTTTCTTATGTTGTGGTTTCGGTTTACATTAGTTGTGATTTGGCAACGAGGGGGATGCAATTGGCCCACTTACAAGAGATTTGTAATGAGATCATGCTTCCCTATGTTGTCATAGGTGATTTTAATGCTACCCTTCATGAGGGTGAGAAAGATGGGGGGAATGCTTGGAATGCTTCTCAATCTCTTAGCCTTCGTGAGTTTGTCCAGGACTTGGGTCTCCATGATCCAGGTTATCAGGGTGACCAGTTCACGTGGACAAACAAGCGAATGGGGGCTGCGTGTATTCGTGAGAGACTGGATAGGGCGCTGTGCTCCCAGTTTTGGATTGATACTTTTCCTGAGACCCTGGTTAAACACTTCACGGATCAGGGTTCTGATCATCGCGCCCTGCTCCTCTCTTATAAGCCATACGCTCGTAATTCCAGACCTCTCTTCCGCTTTGACGCTCGCTGGGCGGATAATCCGGAGGTCAGGGCCATGGTCCAGTATGTATGGCAGGAGAATATCCAAGGTACCCCTATGTTTCGTCTATGGGAGCGCCTAAAAAAGCTGAGACATCTTCTCTATGACTGGAGCAGGGCAGGAACCACGAATTCCCTCCGGAATATTAGAACTATTCAAGGGGAAATTGAGCGTCTCAGAGCAATTTTCCCAACTGACTGGGATTCGATTCGTACCCTGGAAATGGAGCTATCGCGCCAATGGGAGGCGGAGGAAATCTATTGGCAGCAGAAATCCAGGGTCCGATGGCTCCAGAAAGGAGATAAGAATTCGTCGTACTTTCATACGGTGACGCGTACTCGGCGTAAACGGAATTTTGTGACGGGGCTACATAACGCAGGAGGTGAGTGGGTGACGGAGGAAAAAGAAAAGGCTTCCATTGCCACAGAATTTTATCAGAATTTATTTACCTCGGAGACTATGATCCCAGATGTGTCGGAGAGGGTGGCGGCTTTACCGATCCCCCGCAGCGTCACACCTGAGATGAATACTAGTCTAACGGCCGAAGTTTTGCCAAGTGAGGTTCGGAAAACAGTTTTCAGGATGGGGTCGACTCAAGCTCCTGGATCTGATGGCTTCACGGGCAAGTTTTTTAAGGCCTTCTGGGATATTGTTGGTGAATCAGTGGTTGAGGCTGTTTGCTCGTTTTTTGCAACGAGTAGGCTTCTCAAAAGTTTTAATCATACCTGGCTAACATTGATTCCCAAGGTAGATAATGTGGAACATATGAAGCAATTACGCCCGATTAGCTTATGCCAATTTGTTTACAAGATTATTACCAAGATTATGGCTGAGCGGCTCTCCTCCCTCTTACCGCATATCATCTCCGATGGTCAGAATGCGTTTATACGTGAGCGGCAGATAATAGATAATATCCTCATTGGGCATGAGCTGATGCATTATCTCAAAATCAAAACACGGGGGAAGAAGGGGTACATGGCTCTGAAGGTTGATATGGAAAAGGCCTATGATAGAGTCGAATGGCCGTTTCTTCTGGCAGTGTTGGATAAGATGGGATTTAGCTCGGTCTGGCAGGGTTGGATTCACGAGTGTCTCCGATCTGCCTCTTTCTCGGTTCTAATGAATGGCACCCCTTCTGGTTATTTCACTCCTTCCCGGGGTCTGCGGCAGGGAGATCCTCTTTCCCCTCTCTTATTTGTGCTCTGCACTGAGGGATTTGCGGCTCTTCTTCGTAAAGCAGTCTCGGAGAAACGTTTGGCAGGGGTGAAGGTGGCTCCGCGTGCTCCTAGGATTTCCCATCTTTTCTTGGCGGATGATTCTTACTTATTCCTGCGAGGATCATTGCAAGAATGTGAAAACCTGATTGAGGTGTTGAATGACTATGAGGAACTTAGTGGCCAGCGTGTGAATCTGGAGAAATCGGCGGTCTGCTTTAGTAAGAATATTATGCAGCCGGATCAAGAATTTTTGGCCACGGTTTTGGGGGTTGGAGCGGTAGGAGTCCACGATAAATATTTGGGATTGCCGACGTTAATTGCACGATCAAAAATGGCAACCTTCCGCTACCTAGAAGAGAAACTGCTAAAACGGCTCCAGGGATGGAAGCAAAGGACGCTTTCTTGGGCAGCCAAAGAGACTCTAATCAAGTCCATTGCTCTGGCTCTGCCCTTGCACGTGATGTCCTGTTTCAAATTGCCTCTTTCCCTGTGTCGACTACTGGATAAACATGTTGCCAGGTTCTGGTGGGGCGCAGAGGAGGGTAACTCAAAGGTGCGCTGGGTGTCCTGGCGGAATATGTGTAGAAGTAAACATGAGGGGGGGATGGGATTCCGCCGATTTGAGCACTTTAACCAAGCTCTTTTAGCAAAAATTGGTTGGCGCATCCTGGCTGAACCCCAGTCCCTTCTAGCCCAAGTTTACAATGGCAAATATTTCCCCAATGGAACTTTTCTTCAAGCTAAACCTCGGTCTCGGCCGTCGTGGGGTTGGCAAAGCATTTTGTTTGGGCGCCAGTTGTTGGAGGAAGGCCTGCGTTGGCAGATTGGGAATGGTAAATCTGCCTCCCTCCTTCATTCCAAATGGATACCGCGTTGTCAGATGGAATCCCTGTGCTATAACCCGCAGATTTTGCCCGGGGAGGGTGACCCGAGAGTGGCTGAGGTCATTAGCCCAGGGGAAGGGAGGTGGAATGAATCTAAGTTGCATCAATGGTTTGACCCGGGGTACCTGTAAAGCAATTAAGGAGATCCCTCTGCCTTGTCAGAATGTGGAGGATAGATTGATCTGGCATGATACAAAGGACGGGGTTTTCACTGTTAAGTCAGCTTATCACCTTGCAGTGTCCCTGGATAGGAGGAGGGGTAAATGGCAGATGATGGCAAGTTGGATGGATAAGGGGAGTTGGATCCGGGTATGGGATGCTAATATCCCTCCTAAGTTGAAGGTTTTTCTCTGGCAGATCTTTAACAGGGCCCTCCCAACCGCTGAGGCACTAATAGAAAGGAAGATCCCGGTCCATCCGCGTTGTCCGGTGTGTTGGACTAGTTCGGAGACATTGGAACATTTGTTTCTCTATTGCCCGATCGCGCGTGCGCTTTGGGACTATACGGGATTGGAATACTTGGGGGAAGGGTTGCCTAGGAGTACTTTTCCACTTTTCCTTAAGAAGTTACTTGCTTTGGTCCATGACCCCCCGCGTTTCATGGCAGTGGTGGCTGTCCTTTGGAGGATCTGGCGTTCTCGAAATTGGGTGGTCTTTGAGGGTAAGCAGTTTGCTATCCCTGCTTTATTGCGCCAGTTTCATCAGCAATTTGAGGAATGGATGAGGTTGCCGCCTGATGGCGTTATGCATGGTTTTCCATCTTCGGAGTCATCGCAGATGCCTCCAGTGGATGCTGGTAGGTTTGTGTGTATGTGGGATGGCGCCATTAGAAGTGGTTCTCACTCGGCTGGTGGGATGGTTATATTGACTCCCTCTCGCGAGGTCCTTTTGGTTAAAGGGGTCCATATTCCGGTAATTGATAGCCCCATGGTGGTGGAGTTACTAGTGCTTCGTGCGGCGATTCTCTGGTGTCTGGTGCTCGGATTTACGAACGTTGTGTTTGAGGGTGATGCCAAGGTGATTATTGATAAAATCAATCAGGGAGATACAAGAGATTCTCAGGCAGGGGCGGTTCTTGAAGAGGTAGTAAGATATTTTATGTCCCGGGCCGAGTTTGCTGTTCGGTTTGTAGGTCGGTGTAACAATAGGGTAGCCCATTCGGTGGCTAGAAAGGCCCTTTCTTTGTCCCCGGCTATGAGCTCTGTCTTTGATTATCAGACCTGGCTGTTTTCCAGGGTGTAATTCTTTTTGGGCCTGATTCAATATATATATCTATCTTTTGTCAAAAAAAAAAAAAAAAAAAGAACGTGTTAGGTTCTAACCGAAGCCAATACTAAAACCATTCTGACTTTCATCCTCCTTGGTAAAATCCACTGAAAACTCAAAAAATAGTTTGTACTCGCAAATTAAGCTAATCATTTTAACATATTCAATGTTCACAGATTTTTTTTTGTTTCATGTCGCTTTTGTAGGTTTTGATTTTCGTAGGTGGTTTTTATTCTCCCTTTCGAGTTTTGAACAAAATATAATATAAAAGGAAAATGCATAGGTATGGGTTGGTGAATTAGTTGGTGGGTTATTGTAATTAGGTGGCAATCAGTTGTCTATGTATGTGATTATGCCTTCTTTTAACGCAAACCCCACAAATATGCATTTGATATGGTTTTTTGTTTTCTCTTATTATCTAGCCTTTCATTTGAAAATCGAAATGGATCCATAAGCACGTACTTAAATTTTCACTTTTTATATATTTAAAAAATCTATTTCCATACCAAATCAAGGACAAAATGGGTTTGTATATAAAAGAATAATGAATAGTGCTAATACAAAGTGTCACGAGCTATTTAATATAACATTTATGTCCTTAATTATTTTTCTGTTAGGGTTGACCAAGTTTGACCTTCAATATATAACAGAAAATTTAGTCAGTGTCTACGTGGCATCTGATATGGAATTTTAAATATTAATTTTTATTTATATTTTCATCTAAATTGATTAAAATAAGACACATAAAAAATTAAAAGTTACGAAAGTCCCCAAATTGTCTTAATCGCTACATCGATTGCGCTCCTCCTTAGTCAACATCAAGTTAACCACCATCCGGTCAACCATTATCTATAACGGTTAACGAAATATATCGTCAAGACATAAATGCCACACAACTATCATATGTCGGGGCATAAATAAAATATTAAATAGTTCGGGATACAAATAACACTTTCTTAATAGTTGGATTTTTCTAGTGGTATTAGCCTAATGAATAAGATCCATATAGCATGCATGGTGAGGCTAACAAGTTATATGTGGCTGCCTCGAGTACAAAACGAAGTGGAACAAGAGGTGGGCTCATCGACCCATCATCAGTGGCTAATCTTGTTGGCCCAAACCCACTGGGGACGGGCCCATACTCCATTAATACATTGTCGTTCTGCTGTACCGGTATAGGTCCGTTGTTTTAATAAGTTAGATGGTATCGTTGCTGTCAATTATCATCCTAAGGGCCCTTTGGTCCTTATTCCTTACTATAAGCCGCCGCCCCTCCCCATATTTGCTTGTACCCACATGCCTTATATAAAAGGCAAAATACATTTGTATAGCCATAACTTTCACACTTTTGACAAATATAGCCATTACTATTCGAAAACCACAAACAGCCTAAAATTGGATGGTATGTGAAAAATCTAGCCATTTTTGTAAGAAACTTTAACTGTGTTAGAAACTCCGTCAGTTAGGTTAACGTTAGGCTGACTAAGATGCCAAATCATCGCACACGTCAGCGACCAGTCAGCATATCATTGCCACATCATTTTAAATTTTTAAAATAATTAATTTTAAAATAAAAAATAAAAACTTCACTAAAATTTTCCCTACCCCTTCCACTTTCCCTCGTCGCCGCCCCTCAAGCCTACAAACCTTCATCGATCTCCCCGATTCACCCATCCCTGCCGACGCCGCAGATACCACGAGCTCCGCCAACAACAATTGAATCCCAATCCAAAGACCCCTAACCACCACTAACAATGGCGGCAACACCTCCTGGCCACTGCTTCTTCTCAATTCAAGCTCGGCGGCTCTCTAGGAAACGGGAAGAGAAATCGATTGACTATCGATTCATCGCCAACTCTGCGAGACCCTTCCCCTTCCTCCCTTTGCTTCGTCATCGTCACGGCCGGAGATTCTTTGCCTCTGTCGACGGCGGTTTCCTTTCCTTCCATCTCTCCCCGTCTGAAACTTCTCCTTCGACGCTCTCTCGTCGCCAGCGGTAGCAAACTGTGGCCAAGGTGAAGTTGGGCGGCGGCAAGCCAAGGATTAAGAAGATCGAGAGCCCTAGTAAACAATTGGCTGATTCGAAGAACAAATCCATTTCAACTTCGGTGCGCATCTCGAATTTCCCACCTTTTTTCTCTATCTCCGTTCAGCTATAGCGACAACCAAAAATGCTGGAGTGAAGAAAGTCTTCTCCTTGGCTGGCTAGAAATATGACCCCCCTGAAGAGGTTCTGACTTCCGAGGAGTTCTATAGCCTTCGCCACCGCCATCCTCATCATCGCTTGCGTCAAACACCGTCGTCCTCAATTGTCGGCGTTCTTTTCTTCTCGTCATTTTCAGAAAGGGAGAAAGGAGAGAGAGAGAGAGAGAGCAGATCGGCGCTAGTTGGGGAAGAACAGGGGGTTTTTTTCCGTTGGTTTTCCAGAAAGAATAAGAGAGAATGAGGGAGATAAGGTTTGTGCGGCTAGGGTGTTTAGGGTTTTTTTTTTGGTAATATGGGTTTTCTTCTTTTATATTTTACTAAATAATTTTTTTTTGTTTTTTTGTTAATCCACGTGTCTGACGAGAAATTGCCAGCTCAGCATTTCCGTCTGTACAGTCAGATTGTTAAGTAACACCGTTAAAGAGATGGACGGAAGTGGCTATTTGTGGTTTTCGAATAGTAATGGCTATATTTGTCAAAAGTGTGAAAGTTGTGGCTATACAGATGTATTTTGTCTATATAAAATGCCATCCACTTCATAAAACTGGCCCGCTCACATGGTTCTTACAAAATATAAAGAGGGACGGGGACGAAAATATCTAAACCATGAAACAAAATTATGGACGGACAATGGATCGGGTTGATCTTGCTTCTTCAATGAAGTTTTGAGGTTGTGTTATTTTCCGAGCAATTGCCAATGTATTTAATGGAAAATGCTTAGTCTTGCTGTAGAACTTACTCCGCACTTGTTGAGCATTACTTTTGACGAAACAAAAATGTGTGATACTTGAATCTTTCCTCTGTGAAATTGAAAATGTTTGTTGGGAAGATTTATACTCCGCTCCTAACTTTGTCAAAGGCAGATCTATAACGCACCACATAGAAACATAAAAATCATGACCTAGGTATGAGGATAGTTGGATGTGAATCAGCTGATCTGCAAATCGTTTGCTTCTCTAATGAAAGACTGTAGTTCACCAACTTAAGGAGGACATATGAAGAATTGAAGATATTTGGATGTGAACCAACTGCTGTGCAAATCCTTTGCTTCCCTAATGGAAGGCTGTCAACAGAACTCCCCAACATTGGTACTGCAACTCCTTCTCCATCTTCTACACAATAAATAAAAGCCAAATGAGAAAACTTGAAGCCCCATTTCAAATTTCCTGCATCCAGAGTGAAAGTAGGAAGGGTAGATTCGTCTTCACAATCACTTATCATTTTCTTATTTACAGAAAAAATACACCAGTAATGAGATTTGAACCGTGGTCTCTTCGAACAAAGATAAGAAACATAACCAGTTACAATAAACACATTTGTGTGATTTTTTTCAAATAAAAACATACAGAAGCTTAAATCTGAAAAATATAAGACTTTTCCACCACGGTTAGCAACCGAAATGTCATTGATTCAAATATTGCATATATTGAATTGCACATATTGAATTGCACTCTTGAATGTGTAGAAGCGATGTAGAATTCTTAACATAGACTTAATTGTTATAACTATCATAAAGTAACGATATTTTTAAACACAGAACTTTTGAGTGAATATGGGGCACATGTGTCTTTAAGAGAGGGGTAAATATGAAAAGGTTGAGTGATGTTGATTTGTCGAATGCGGATTGAAAGGATGCAACTAATGTAAACGGGTCCAAATAGTGCCCCGACCCACTAAACGCTCAACCATCGTCGTCTCTCCAAACTTCTCATGAGACTCAACAACCGGCTAACCTCATCTACCTCTATTGTTAAGCAATAGCAATTTTTGGAGGGTAAATATGGAAAGATTGAGTGTTGTTGGTTTGCCCAACGCAAATGGAAAATGTGCTACTAATGTAGACAGGCCCAAATAGTTTCCGACCCACTAAACTCTCAACCACCAGGTTACTTTCGCTACACCTAATATAAGAGTGAAATGGCAAATGTGCTTTCCCCATTACAAAATCCCTGCATCCATAGCAAAAGTAGGAATGGTAGATTCGTCTTCACAGTCATTTATTATTTTCTTATTCACAAAAAAAAAATACATAACTGATCGGATTTGAATTTTGTCTATTTGAGAAAAGACAAGAAACATAACCAGTTACACTAAACAAATTTGTTTAAACTTTTTAAATTAAAAACATACAGGAAGCTTAAATCTGAAAAATCATTGGAATTTTACATCACAGTTAGCTAAGCCACTAACTCTCCCCTGAATATTTTTTTGGTATTTGATACTTCTATTTTCATACTTTGATTATTTTAATTCGAGTTTAACAATTAATTCTATTTCTCTTTATCTTATAAAAGGAGAATAATTTTAAAATCGAAAGCCTAATGTCATTGGTGCAAATATTGCACATCAGACTTAAATAATATAAATACCAAAAAGCAAAAATATTTTTGAACATAGAAGTTTTGAGTGAATATGTGACACGTGTGTCTTTAAGAGAGGGGTAAATATGGAAAGGTTAAGTGATGTTGGTTTGTCGAATGCGGATTGAAAAGCTGCAACTAATGTAAATAGGTCTAAATGGTGTCCGACCTACGTACTGAACGATCAACCATCGTCGTCTCTCCAAACCTTCCCATCGGACTCGACAACCGCCTAACCTCCTCCACATATATTGTTAAGCAAAGCGATTTTCGGAGGGGTATATATGGAAAGATTGAGTGTTCTTGCTTGGAGAGCTGACTGGTGGGTTATTTAGTTTCTTTGACAGTAATGTGTGATCTCTTAACATCAGTTCATTTGGTTTATCTTCTAGGTTGACTTTTGAGTTTATTAAAGATAAACAGTGTCCCGGGCTCCCATCCTATTAAAGGCTCAACCATCACCGTCTCTCCAAACCTTCCCATCGGACTCGACAACCTCCTATGCTCCTCCACCTATATTGTTACACAAAGCAATTTTCGGAGGGATATATATGTAAAGCTTGAGTGTTCTTGCTTGGAGAGCTGACTGATGGGTTATTTAGTTTCTTTGATAGTAATGTTTGATCTCTTAACAGCTGTTCATTTGTTTGATCTTCTAGGTTGACTTTTTAGTTGATTAAAGATAAATAACTATACTTTTTGTTTCTTTTGTGATGATGCTCCTTTTCAGTATCATCATTTTTCTGATTTGAAATGTTTTGGTGGTTAGTTTCCAGTAAACAAAGACTGTTCTGATTAGTGTTAACATAGGGAATAGCTTCAATCATACCACTTTTACACAAAATTTATATGTAAGAGCTGAGATCATTGCCGAATTGAACTATTCAAGCTATAATGCTGATCTTCAACATATAAAACATAGTTTATTTTGAGTGAAACAACCTCATGATTGTAGATAAGTTTTTACAATATGATGTTTTGTGATAGTGTTTACTTCCTTCCCCCATTTCAAATTTCCTGCTCCATGAGCGTTTGTAGGAAGAGTATAATAGGGAGTGTCAATTTTTTTCTCTTTCCTCTGTGGAACGAGCCAACTTACCGTACACGTGCGGACTTAAACGGGCCCAGGGATTGTTGCGGCCTACAAAAACAAAACAGGTTTCAGCCACGGCCGCATCTGTTTCATGCCTCCATAGCGATCACCGTAACCGAGTCTTGGATTGTTCCGATGCTGGATCTGGACTCCACCAACGCCGAGAATAAATGAGATAATTAGAGAAAGAGAGCTTCATAATTGTTTACAAAATAATTTCCCCAATCCTTCTTCCGTGTGCTAATCGCCTAATCCCTTCCCTATGAAAAGAAATCTAAGTATACTAAAAAGATCCAGTCATGCTCATGAAGAAGGGTGATAAATTACATGCAAGTAAAATTTAAAGATTGAGTCATTTAATTAAATCGTAATCAACCACCCCCTTTTCCCATCATTTGTAAGCTCTAACATATAAGTGACAAAGAAATCCACAATATCGCTTTCACTGTAACAATACAGTATTATTGAAGATTGGTGACTTTCTCTTCTTCTTTGTTAAACTGGGTTTAAACAAGTGATAAGAGAATGGAAGATTAAGAAATGAAAAACAGAGGCCGAGAGGGGGTGAAAATTGACATTCGGGGGGAGGATGACATGCAGGAAAAAGGTTTGCAAAGCTAAAATTAAGGACAAGAAAACAGGGATGGGGAGAAGTGGCTACCGTCGACGATATAATTGAGATGGAGAGAGAGAGAGAGAGAGAATTGAACCATGAGCCGGTGAGCACTGAGCAGCTTTTTCTAGGGGATATAGGGTTTTCTTTAAGCCCTTTGATTTCTCAGTGTTGGTAAGATAGATATGAAATGACAAAACAATACTCATTTTTATTGCTAAAAGAAAAAAATTTAACAATGAACTAATGCATGGATTCTAATAGGCTAACCGCTAACCATAGAAAAAGAGTTGAATGGGCCTGACTCATATGGGATTTGACCATCAAGTTTCAAGTAAAACAAATGAACATCATGGGTTTGCCATTCTAAAACATGTTATTTTCTCTAGCATAACATATATTATTCTATTATTTTATATCTTAATGGCTAAAATATAATGTATTTTAAAGTTATTAAATGGTTCGACCTCGACCAACCTGATTAGTCCAATTTTTCTAATTTCAAATATAGATTATGTAATTATTTGATATCCTAATCATTAAATTATAGTGTATTTTATAGGGGATTTTTTATTCGGTTTTTTGGAATCCGATTTCTATAAAATTTACTCCACCTCATCATATTACCGTAAATAATACTGTTTCACAAGGTAATAGGTACTCGAACTTGGTTCATAAGGCTGATTTTTTGATTCGTTGCATCATCCATGCCTCTTTCCTGCTAAAATTCACTATTTATCATGTGTTTCCCAAAAAAAAAACTACACAACAATAAAATATGTAACATTCCGTTCCGGCAAAACCCATATTTTGATCGCTAGAAAGTTCGCGATTTAAAATCGAGTATTTCGACACTATTTCGACGAAAATCGGATTATCAATCGATCGGATAAGTATACGTATTAATTATATATATAATATATTATATATAATTACATTAAGCGGCTGGGCCGCATATAAATAATTCCCCGTCCATTTTTATTTCTCATCATCCTTTCCCATTTCCATCCGAGAGAAGCAGAGAAACAGAGAGCGTACAGGGGAGCTCGGGGAGAATTTCCAAAAAGCTCAATTCTTGAGCCCTAGCGATCCAAAATTCCCGTAAGTAATGCCTAATTCATCTATACATCGTGATTTATCGATTTAGAGCTTTAAAACGAGTTTTTGGTTCAGGAATTTCTTGAATTCCCGATAAGGCAAATTAGGGTTTCGGAGTATCCGGAAGCCGGATTGAACCCAAATTTCATATACGAGCTTCCTGCAGCGAGGTAATCAATCCTCTAGTTCTAATCCCTGAATTTCGGCAATTATTTAGGTCGGGGTCCAAACCGCTGAATTTAGCTCGGGCCAAGGTTTGATGTGTTTTTATCGAGAATTTGACCCGGAGCCTAGAACTAATATTGACGGGGATACTGCAGGGGATATTAGGACGGTCTCGAATTTTAATTCGGGGTTCGTTCTTGAAATTGACGTTTTAGTACGGGAGGCTAGAACCGGTGTTTGAACGACCAGAACTGGTGAGGGATTAGCACGGCATACCGGGTTTGTCGTATCACGATAATTATATTGATGCTTAGAATTGACCTAGGTGAATTAGAATGACATGATAAGGGGTGTATGACCTTTTGTGCTATATGATGAATCATGGACTACCGTATGATATTATTGACTTGCCCTAATTTAGATTGACATTGTTTATGCTGATGATTTCATACATGTTGCCATTTGTGGCTTAACTGTTGATATGACTTCCTGGTTGTTCGATAATGTGTTTTGACATGATGTGATATTATGGTTGTATTTGGATCCATAAGTGGGGGAATAAACTTCCCAAGGTGATATTATGATGTTTAAGGAGGATGACTTGCATGAGGATTCATCCCGAGGAAGTGCAATTATACGACTCCTGATTTACCTATGTTGAGCCAATTGTGGCCAGGTCAAGTACATGTGCAAGTAACGAATTATGATTAAGCAAGATGAGATATGGATCATGTATAAGGAGATTAAGTAAGAGTACTTTGGTCTCATGGTCAACTACATAGTAATTAGGGCTCCCTATGCTATTACTCTATTATGATATGTATGATAGTCACACCTCTCATGTGGTGGTGACTGAAGAATTCTTACGAGATATGACCACACCCAGAGCGGTGTCGGGGTATGACTACACCAATAGTGGTGTGGGGTATGTATGACCACATCCGACGGGATGTTGGGGTATGTATGACTACATCCGACGGGATGTGGGGTATGTTTCCCGGGAGAGTAATTAGCATGGGAGTAGCCAGGCGCCTATGATTAAAACATGATAAGATGCATATGCATAAGTCAAGGTGGTTGAGTCTTTTGCCTATTGGGATATGAGGATGGCTGAGGTCCGATCCTATTGTTTTGGCTTGATTGTTAGATGTATGATAGGGGTATGCTATGTTATGAACTCACGATGCTATGATTATCTCACTCAGCTATGAGCTGACCCTCTTTATCCTTTTTCTCTGCTTATGCCATGTGTAAGCAGATCATCATCAGCAGCAGTAGATAGGTGTATAGGTGGGAGCTGAGCAAGAGTTGAAGTCAGGATGAGGTATGGTCTTCAACTATTTTGTGCTTGGACTACTACTCGGGATTTTGGCCAGTGATCCACACCTTTTTGTAAAAAATGTTTTGAGAACGTTTTTCATGTGCATATTAGCTTCTGATGTAGTGTGAGATATCCACTGGTGTGGAAAGTTGATGATATGTGTATATGTTGTGTAACTGTGTAAGTTGTGACGATTATGGTATGTATAAGTATGGTATGCAGTTGTGGAGTATGAAAAGTGTGACTATGGCTAAGAAAAGCCAATGCATATGGTTGTGAGTATATATGTATGTGATGAATTATTTTGCAGGATAAGTTGCAAGAACTGTCAGCCCATTACGCGAGTAATTCATGTCAAAATTCTATTTGAGTAAATTTTGATAATTAGTGTAACACCCGAGATAAATTCCGCTGCAATTGTATGACCAATATGATTAGGCAAAACGTATAGGGTAGGGTGTTACAAACTATACACCCCATTACTTTCTCAAAGTTCATATCTCACCTTCCTCCGGCCAACTGGCCGGGGCCCACGCTAGTTATCTTGAAAGTTGAAACCCCCAGCGTTTCCAAAGTCTATGTCACCAAACCTCGAAGCACTTAGAGAATAAATACCATCGTTTCCATCCAACAAAATGAAATCTCATGTAGGTTGAACTTTGACCAAAGAGAGTTGTTGAACCCCTTCAACCTGGGCATCGTTTGGTTTTGGTGATAGTCAAATAGATGCATTGTCATCAATGCACGAATAATAATAATAATATACATGTATATACGAAAATTGTTGTATTGTAGGTTACATCGTTTGGTGCTTGTGATAGTCATTGTGTTATTTAAATAAGTTATATTACTTTTCGGGTGAAATGTAACTTTTACCCTTTATTTTTAATATAAAAAAGCAACCCATAAAAAGGTAGGGGCATAGTTGGAAGAAAAAAATACCACAACAATCTCAATCAAACAATCTTACAATCTCACCAAAATTTTGAGATTTAACTATTACTAATTTTGAGTGATAGTTTGTGTTAAATTAAGCAAACAATACGTTTATTGATTGTGCAGAAAATAAAAATAAAACGATGCGTTGTAACTATCTCAACCAAATAATCACCAAAATCAACCGACCCCTAAGAGTCAACCGAGAAGTATGATGATTGTTTAATTAATTTTCCTCTATGGAATCGTTGATCTACAAATGTAGCAGAACAGATCGAAAAAATAATGTCCCCCCTAAGACCATTTCCATCCCCAACTTTTAGCAATTGCTAAAGGGAGGTGGCGCTTAGGTTACAAAGTTTTAGCAATTGCTAGTGATGGAGGGACTCTTGCTAAATCTATCTATCTATCTATACATAATATTATGGCAATTTCAAAGTAATTGTTTGCCACATAAGCACTTGGAGAGTTCACAAGTTGTCAAGGTGTACAATTTTTTACAAAAAAATAGTTATTGATATATTTATAGAGCTATCTCTCTTCATTTAATATTTCATTTTAGTATACCCATAACCCAACTCTCATCCTCTCCTTCTCTGAAGTTCGATTGAGGTTTTCGCGATGGCCGCCGTCACTGACGGAGCCGGAAAGGGCGTCGTCAGTGACGGACGGTCCTGGGCTTCGTTGTTCCAAGTTTCCGAGGAGAATCGATTGGAGTATTATGAGCCTGAGATCATTAATGGCTCCCTTCGGATCCCTAAATCGGTTGTCGAGGCGGGCGTGAAAAACTGGGAGCATAGTCTCGTCAGGCAGTTCTTGATAGCTACTCCATCGCTCTCAGCACTTCGTTTCTGGGCGAACTGGATCTGGGGTCGGGACGGGGAAGTAAGTGTCTCTCTGCTGGAGGATCATCTTGTTCTGTTCCAATTCCCCTCAGAAAAGGTATGCCGCTGGGTATTTGAAGGGGGTCCATGGCACTACAAAGAGAAGATTGTCTGCTTGAGGAAATGGTCTCCAGGAATTAGGGCTTTGGATATTGATAATTCTGCTGTTCTGGTATGGATTGTCCTATCAGGGTTGCCAGCTGAGTTGGTGTTGCGAGAAGGTCTTGGGAGGATTGCGAGTGCAGTGGGTAAACCACTGTGTATGGACCATTCGACTGCTCATCGTGAAAGGGTGGTTAGAGCGAAGGTCTGTGTGGAGGTGAGTGCGAAGAAACCTAGGGTGGATAAGATCAGTGTAACTCCGGATGATATGGCTGAATTCTTCATTGGAGTGGAATATTGTGGGCTTCCGCGATGTTGTGGGCAATGTCAGGTGTTTGGCCATGATTGTGCTGTACAGGTAGCGGGACAAGCCAAGAAGGTATGGAGGGTGAAACAACCTCAGATATCTACTATTGATGGGTTGGAGGACTCTGTGAAGGTGATTCCTGGTGGTTCGGAAGGGATGGGAAATGGAAAAGAGGCAGATAAAGGTAAAGCAATATGGATTGAAGCTCCCTCTCCTGTCACTCCTAGCGCTCTCCCATCACAGGAGGAATTCAACACGGTGATAAATGGGGCCAAACCTAAGACAAAGAGTGCTAAGGGTGCATCCTCTGCTGTGATCCATGCTAATGCATTTGAACTTTTGTGTGGAAGCAGGGATATAAAATTACAGCCCCCTCAAAAGAAGAAAACAAACAGGGAGGGATTGCGAAGTCAGGGAGGAGCCACTAAGGTGGCAAATCCACGCAAATGAGGGTCCTGAATGGAATACGAGGGGCTTTAATAGCTCCTCGAAGCACAATTATGTGCTTAGATATCTACATACTCATAGGGTAGTTCTTTTTGCATTACTTGAAACTAGAGTACAGAAAACTAAAAAGATAGATGAAATAAGGCAGAAGTTTGTAGGTTTTCGTTTTGCTGACAATTATAGTAAACACAAGCTGGGTAGAATATGGATTGGTTGGAGTGATGATGTTGATTTCAAGGAGTTGGCAACTGAGGAGAATTTTATACATGCTGCTGTGAGTCTGAACAATGGTGAGAAGTTCTTTTTTACGGTGGTCTATGGTTCAAATGATGAGAAGGATAGGAAGGGAACCTATGACAGGCTACAGCGTTGGAAGATTCAGGGAGCACCTTGGATGGTTGGGGGGGATTTCAATGCCATCCTCCATCCATCTGAAGCATCAAATGATGTGGCTATATCCTCCAGCACCATTGATTTTAGAGAGTGGGTAAGACAGATGGAGATCCTCGACCATGCAGCCACAGGCCCGTTTTTCACATGGGCAAACCAGCAGCAGGACAATCCGATAGCCAGGAAACTGGACAGGCTAATGATCAATGTAGATTGGTTGCAGAAGTTTCCCAACTCGGCTGTTGAGTATCTCGCCCCAGATTTTTCAGATCATAGTGGGATCCTGGTTTCACCATGGTTGCCTTCTAAAAGCTTCCCAAAGCCTTACAGATTCTATGATATGTGGTTGAAGCATAAATCATATTGGCCTATACTTGAGGAATGCTGGAATACGGAAGTCAAAGGGAGAGGGTTATTTGGTTTAAAGCAAACTTTGTACCTATTGAAGCAGAAGCTTCGGCAGCTCAATAAAGATGAATTTTGGGATATCACTGGCAAAACTAGAATGAAGGAAAATCAAATGAAGGAAGCTCAATTGTTAGCCCTTGAAGATCCCTCGGGGGAAAAATTTGCCGAGGTCAAGTTGATTACAGAAGATTATGTTAGGCTGAAGCAGGCTGAAGAATCATTTTTCAGACAGCGTTCAAGAATTGGGTGGCTGAATCTGGGAGATCAAAACTCCTCATACTTTCACAATTTAGCTAAAATCAGATCAGCAAGGAAACAGATTAGAAAGATCATTTCATCAGAAGGAGAGGTGCTGACTGATGTCCAAGACATTGCAAATGAGGCCATTGTCTATTACAATAACTTGTTTGGCAAAGTCAACTCGGCAGTACGAGTGAATGAAGCTCTGATTGATCAATGTATTACCAGTAAGCTCAGTAACTTAGACCGCAGCAAGCTGTGTGATCCGATAACAGATCAAGAAATACGTACAGCTCTATTTGACATGGACCCCTCGAAGGCACCGGGGCCTGATGGATGGAACGCTTGTTTTTATCAGAAGAGTTGGGGGACTATTGGCCCAAGAGTTGTGGCTGGCGTGAAGCAATTTTTTGAGGATTGTTCTTTACCGCGAGGTATGAATTCTGCTTCTCTGACCTTGATCCCTAAAAAACCAAATGCAGATCATTTGAACTATTTCAGGCCGATTGCATGCATCAATGTGATTTATAAAATCATAGCCAAAGTTATTGCTAATAGGCTTAAAACAGTGTTGCCAAAAGTAATCAGCAGGAATCAGTCTGCATTTGTCCAGGGTCGTAGCATTACTGAGAATATCCTGATGGCCCAGGAGGTGGTTCACAACTATCATAAAACCAATCTCTCTTCTAGATGTGCTGTGAAAGTCGATCTAAGGAAGGCTTTCGATTCAGTTGAGTGGAATTATCTGATGTGTGTGATGAGAAAGATGGATTTCCCCTTACAGTTTCTGACTTGGATTGAAACTTGTTTAAAGTCAGCAACCTTTAGTATTACAGTACAGGGGAGTTTGTTTGGGTTCTTCTCAGCAGCAAAAGGGGTCAGACAGGGAGACCCCCTTTCTCCCTATCTGTTCACCATTGCTATGGAACCCTTAACCTCTTTACTGAATACAGCAGCTTCCAATAGAGTTTTACCTTATCATCCACAGTGTCAGAGGATTGGTTTGACTCATCTGTGCTTCGCAGATGATCTTCTGATCTTCTCTGAGGGATCAGGCAGAGCTCTAATGGCTTTGAGAGCTATTCTTGATGACTTTTACACTCTTTCTGGGCTGCAATGCAATCCTGAAAAGTGTGAGGTATTTTTTGGGGGGTATGCACATAAGTTCAAAACAAATGCTCTTGAAGTTTCTGGTTTCAAAGAGGGTATACTACCTATCCGATACCTGGGATTACCTCTGATATCTGGGAAATTGTCCAGTCGTGAGTGTGATGTTTTGCTTGACAAAATTACAGCTAGAATTCGGACATGGAGAGCAAACAAGCTGTCATATGCTGGGCGGTTGCAGCTGGTGGACTATGTTCTTTATTCATTAGTGCATTATTGGATGGCCATCTTCTTAATTCCTAAGAAGGTGCTGAAAGATATTCAAAAAATATGTTCCGACTTCATATGGCATGGGGATAAGAAGGGAAGAGCCAAGGTGGCTTGGGAAATCTTGGCTTTTCCTAAGAAGGAAGGAGGTTTAGGGCTAAAAAACCTTGTGACCTGGAATGTAGCAGCTATGGCGAGGCTGATTTGGTTGCTCCTCCTACAAGGGGGGAGCTTCTGGGTGGCTTGGATCAGTAGGTACCGACTGAGGGGGGTCTCTATTTGGGAGGTTCAGGTCTCCTCCAGCGCTTCTTGGATTTGGAAACAGGTATTGAAAATCCGACCATGGCTCCATTACAGAATGCAACTCGAGGAGGGGTCAGTTACTTGGCAAGGCAAGCTACTGCAGAAGTACTCTGTGTCTGCTGTTTGGGAATCAATCAGGAAGAGACAGCCCAAGGCACAGTGGTGGAAAGTGGTATGGAATAAGTTCATGCTGCCTAGAAATAGTCTTCTGATATGGCTGATTGTTATGAACAGAATCAATACTCGTGACAAGCTCAAAAACTGGGGCTTGATTTCAGATAGTGCATGTCTATTGTGTTCTTTGGTGGAGGAAGATCGTTCTCATCTTTTCTGCCACTGTTGCTATACTAATGAGGTCGCTGCTGGTATTCTGGGCTATACTATACAGGTCCCTGTTGATTGGTCTGCTATGCTGCAATTCATGACTGATCGCCTCAAGAATCCAGGAGGCTTAATTGAAAACTCGGTGTGGAGTTGGTGTATATGTGGAGTGTGGAGGGAACGCTGTCGACGAGTTTATGGAGAGGCTCCTCGTCCAGCAGTAGTACTTAGTGAGTTAATCAGGGATGAGATTAGGCTATATGCATGTGGGCATCCTGAGTTTGCTACCCAGCTGCAAACTTCGGCTAACTGTGGTGGGGTTTTGTAACGGGTGGGAATTTTGTTTTGGTATCTCTGTCTGCAAGAAGAGTGTGGGCTGAATGCCTTTGTATTTTTTCGACTTCCTTGTGCTAGTTGGCCGGGAGGATGCTTCAATGAAATCTGCTAATTACCGGAAAAAAAATTTCATTTTGTATCTTTATACGTTTAGGGATATGTTTAGAGTGACACGTATAATAATTTTTACAACCAAAATATCTTATTAAAGCTTACTAAGTAAAAATTTTACTCATTTTCACTAAAACTTAAAAATAGGTTTCATTTTGATGAAAAATTTGAACAAACACATACATTAGTAATAATATTTTACTAAGACAAAATATAGCAATGGAAAGAGAGAAAACAAGAAAGATTCGGATAGAAACTTGACCGATCAATTATAGTTATTTCTTAAAATAGTTCCTAAGTGAAAATATAGGAATCACAAGTGGAATAATTTATTATGTATTCTAAGTTTACGTTACTAATATTTGCTCTAGACCATGTTGATTGAGAAAACTCTATTGAGATTTTACGTTATATAATAAGAATTTTTTTTACAGACTTGGAGTTATTAATTTTTGAGGATTATAAATCAAAATTTTGGCTAAATATGATTGTTGACAGACTTTGACTTCGTATCCTAGGATGAGAGACAATTATACAATGAATGACCATGTTAAGACGAGAATCATTGATTATGAATGTGAATGTCTTGGATTGACATTCTAAATCAACATCTAGATAACAACCATGGACTGAGCGTAGTCCAGACATCGAAAATTAGCGATTGATTCGTATTGTATTATATACTAAATTTTAGTGTCTTGATAGATAAATTTTGTTATAAGATCATATACAGAGACTTCATGAACATCCATAATGAAGATGAGCGAGGATTAGAGAATTTAATCACAATAAGGGGTGCGATGTGTGTAAAATTCCAATTGGAATAAAACTAAACATATCCACTGATCAAGTATCTTTATCCAATAATTTGTTCTCATCAATTGGTTGAAAGTTTGTCCAAACTCGAGAATCACGAATTGGTACATATTGTATAAGATAATAAATTTGAGTTGACAAATCTTGATATCGAATTAAAATAGGACTTGATAAACCTTCACGACATAATTTATGATTATAATCAAAAGATTATAAACGAGTGTGCTAACTATTATTAAGTATTAAGAATTTTCAGGCAAGAGCAAAAAATATCTACAAGATCCAAAAAAAAAAAGTTTAAACATATAGATAAATTAATTAACATAAATAATAAAATGAAATTCTCCGGCCAACGGGCCGGGTAAAAAACTAGTTAGCAAGATTGCTAATTTGGAAAGTTCTCTAGCAATACCACAAGTGTAATTGTCTTATTTTCTATTTTTCTTAGTTAGACCATCCCTTCAAATGTAGAGTGTTTGATAGATTTAAATAGTGGGCGGGACCCACATTACCAATTGCTAACATATTTTAGGGATGTTGATGACTAGAAATTGCTAAGTGGAAAATTGCTAAACTTTATGATGTGGTTGTGGGGACCACATTTAGAAATTGCCAATCAATTTTAGGGATTTAGATGGTCTAAGTCAAAATTGTGAGCACAACCAACATTTAGTTGTGTTTGGATATCGATACACCATATGATCAACTATTCTTGTGCCATCCATGCAGGTAACCTTAGTACACATTTGATTGAACTCTTCAAACATCGGTCTCGTAGCAACCTTCATTTTATAAAAATTGTGACCGACGTAACGTACCCCCTTTCCGGTCTCTTCCGTGTAACCATTTCACCGTAACCCAAGCGTGAACTTTTGGAATGTCATCTGCAATAAAACCGTAATTAAGTTATTACCATAAAATCACAAAGAAAAGTAATACAAAACAAACTTACGAATTAACGTTAATCACAAAAACTCAAAAAATGAAAGGTGCACAACAGAAATTTGAAGAAAAAGAAGGAGAGGATTGAAGATTTGAGTTTTCCAGGACTGCCTTTTATAGGCAAAATTGACACTGAGCGGTTTTAGTCTGGCATGCAGTCCCTACCACTACAACCTCCTGCATGCTGATATGTCGAATGTCGGGGAAATGGGGACAAGGCACAAACCGTTGGGAGGAGTGCTGTTTGTGCGAACGGTTTGTGCATCGACCTGATAAACCTTTTGCTTGAGAGGCGATTTTTGTTACCGACGCAGAACCATACCCCCCCCCCCCCCCCCCCCCCCCCGAGCATGCGGTTTGTGCTAGGGAAGCCATGGGAACCGCTTCCTCACATATCGTTTTTTCCAAATAAAAAAAACCGTTGTCTCAGCATGCGGTTTCAAGGAAAACCACACCTTTGCAGTGCGGTTTTCACTATAACCGCCCCTCCGTGGTGCAGTTTTTTTATTAAGGGTGGTAGATTTGAAATTTTTTCGGTTTGAGTGGTATTTTTGTTGATTTTTTTAAACAATGATAGTTTTGGATTTTTTCATAGGGAAAAATAATGTTACCCTAAGTCAAAATTGTGAGCACATCCCACATTTAATTGGGCTATAGCTTAGCCATAATTGGCCCACCCAATCCCCACGCCAAAGTGGGTCCACCCAAAATCACATATTTCAAAACTGAAAACCAAAGCCCAAATAATGGGCCCACCAGTTTGCCACACCGCTTAAGTCTTATCGCCCACAACAAATATCAAACCCTTCACCGAACCAACCTCTCAAAACGCCGTCGTCTTACCGTCGTCCCCCCATTGGGCTTATCGGATAAAGATCAGATGGAAGACGGAACCCAAAATAGGGTTTTCTTTCATGGACCCGAAAGTCCATATAAAACTGGATTTAATAATCCTCTCCCACACCCAATCCGTCAACACTCTTTCTCTCTCCCCCCAATCCCTTATCTCTTCAGCCGAGTAGTCTTCATTTCTATCGCCATAAGCAGAAAGAAAAGAAACGAGCTTTTCTCCTTTCTCGAGTTCTCAGGTCCAATTGAAGCCCTTCTTCCAAACCCAGCTGGATCTGGCCCAAATCCCTTCCCCCTTCTCACCCCGATCCCGTTCGTTCCCTCCCTTCCATCCCCAGAAAATCCACAGATCTTTTCTCTACCTTCCATTACCACTTCCCCCGTCTCTCCTCTCAATCTGGGGGGAAATAATGATAGTATAACCAAAACCCTAGATCTTGCAGAGCCCATCGGAGCTTGGGCCCCCGATCTTCCTTCCTTCTCTTCTCCCGGTCGTACGAAGATCCGTGTTCTCTTCCCTCCTTTTTTCTATTGCCCGGTAAATTAGCTCTCAACCCTAACTTTTCTCAGCTCTAATTTGATTGTTTGTTTGCTTCCCCTTCCTCTCTTCTCTATCGTTTTCGAATTTGATTTTGATTGGTGTTGGTTGTGGTTGTTGAATTACGTTATTGTTGAATTGGGTTCATTTCCCCTCCCCTTAGTTTTCCCAAGCTCGTTTCGGTTGAATGAATTATGGGTGTTCTTGAGCTGGGTTGTTGTATCGGGGCCGGCCTTTCCTATTGCGGTGTCAATTTGACGAGTAGTTCTGTAAATTTCGTGTCTCGAGCTGAGGAATTTTCTGGGTTTTGAAATTTGAACTCTGGTCCTTTGAAAAAATTTGAACTTTTTGGAGGTAAATGATTTTCGTTCTGGAGGGAAAAAAGGACGGTCAGCCAGTGGCGAACTGGCGATATTGATTGGGTTCAATCGTTCTTCTTCTGGGCTTTTGTTTGTTCCTTTCTTTCGGTTGGTGCTTATTATTTTTGGCTGTTCGGACGATGACAAGCCCAACCGGTGGTTATAGGAATTGTGGCAGTAGATCTGCTTCAACCCTTCGTTGACCCGGCTTAGCCTGTTTGCGAAGAGCTTGCCCACTTTACCCCTTAAAGTGCCACGTGGGGGCGCTAGTTGCGCCCTTGTTGTAATTACCGACCATGGGCCTACGCTTTTGGTAAACCACTTCTTTGGAAGGCCCGATAGTGATTGAGCTCGTGAGATAACTTGCTGATTGTGTTCTTCCTATTCCCTTAACTTGCATAGAAGGAAAAAGGCGGCGCCTTTAGGCCTGTGGATCACCCAAAAGCCGAGTCTTTGTTAAGTAATCTGTATGACTAAGACCTGCAGGCCCTTTGTATCTGTTTGCCTTTGTTCCTTTGTTTCTTTTCCCTCCCTTTCCTCAGTCTGTGTGTTCAACCTATGAGGCTTTTCTTAGCTCCTAGTTTCTTTGCTATCATAGGAATCAATCTTGATTCCGTTATGATCTTTTCGCTCTCGCAGTGGATGTTAAACGATCATTGTCTGTTCATTCACCTTTGTCTCCTAATGCGTTTGTCAAGTTTACTATAATAATGTGTTTAACCATCAAATGATCTATTTTAATGGTTGAGGAATGTTTTGACTTTCTTTCTTATCTGTGTACTCTGTGTATTTCTTTACCGCCTTGGTTGATGATGAGAATTTCCTGCTCACTTACAGCTACTGTGGAGTGAATTTCCTGCTCACTTACCGCCTTGGTACTTGGATAGCTTTGCTGAATGATGGAGTGAATCTGTGTTTTGTTCCATAAAGCAGGGTTTTGATTTTGTTGTGGGAGAATGACGACTCCTGAAGAAAGTAGTACTGTTCTATCAGACACTCCAGCTCCTGCTGTTGAGGAAAGCAAGCAGCCCTCATCCCCTGAAGAGGGAGAAAAGAGTGTAGCAGAGCCTAAAGAGAATAATCAGCCATTGCAATCACAAGATGACACAATGGTGTCAAAGGAAGAGGATAATGAAAAGGTGGTGCCAAAAGTAGAGGACAACCAAAAGGTGGCGACTCAAGAAGTGGATAATCAAAAGGTGGCACCGCCAGAAGACGGCAATGAGATGGAGTCACAAGAAGAGAAGAACCAGGAAGTGGCATCTCAAGAGGGCAACAATAAGGTGGAGTCACCAAATCAGAATAATGAAGTGGTATCTCAAGAAGAAGATACAAATCAGAAGGCTGTAACTGAGGAAGTGAGCAACGATCAAACAGATGTATCACAAGATCAGAGTAATGAGACATCAGTACCAGATGAACAGAGCAATCAGGAGTTGCCATCACATGAAGAGAACACCCCGGAACCGGTTCCACACGAAGAAGATAGCAGTCAGAGGTTATCGCCCCAAAAAGAGCAGGATCAGACATTGGTATCACCGGAAGATATCGATCAGATGGCTGTACCCCAGCACGAGAACAGTGAGATGGTAACTGAAGAGGGGAACAGTAAGTTGGCTGTGCCCCTGCAGGAGAACAGTGAGATGGTGGTGCCGCAGGAGGAGCTCAATGAGACGGTTGTGACCGAGGAGGAAGACAGTGAGATGGCAGAGCCTCCTCAGGAGAGCAGTCAGATAGGGTTGCCCCAGGAGAAGAGTGAGATGGTGGCGATAGAAGAGGAGACGAGTGAGCTGGCGGCCCCTCAGGAGGATATCAATGAGATGGGTGAACCTGAATTAGAGAGTAGTGAAGGTTCGGTGCCCCAGGAGGATCACAATGAAGTTGTGGTGACTGAAGAGGAGAAGAATGAGGTGGTAATGCCCCAGCAAGAGAACAGTGAGATTATGGTGCCTGAGGAAGCGAACATTGAAGTGGCGCCCCCCCAGGATGACAACACTCAGTTGGTGGTGCCCCAGGAGGAGAGCACTCAGATGCTAACACCACACGAGGACGACAACACACAGATAGACACTCAAATGATAGATGAAGACACCACTACTCAAATGATACCGTCTAACGAGGATAACAAGCCTCAAATGATGATTTCGCACGAGGACAACAGCAGCCAATTGATGATGACAGATGAACACCACATGGTGGTGTCTCATGAAGAGAACCACCACCAGATGCTGATGTCACATGAAGAGAACAACAATGATCAGATGGTAGACGGCAACCATCATCACATGGGTGACCAGCTAATTGTGATGGAAGAAGATAGCCACAACAACCAGCTGATGATCCATCATCATGATGAGGAAAACAACAATCAGTTGATGCTCCCCAATGATGACGACAACAGCGACCTGGTAACTCCCGACTCCCGGCCCAACAAGCGAAGGAGGAAGAAATCCGTTGTCTGGGAACACTTCACCATTGAGACAGTTGGGGATGGTTGCAGAAGAGCTTGTTGCAAGCAGTGCAAGCAGAGTTTTGCATATAGCACGGGTTCCAAAGTCGCTGGGACCAGTCACCTCAAGCGCCACATAGCAAAAGGCACTTGTCTAGCCTTGCTCCGAAACCACGGACATCCTCAAATGCTGTCGTATAATGATACCCCTGGAGGTGCAACTAGCAACCCACCAAAACGCCGATACAGATCACCCAACTCTTCCTCTTACTTCCCCTTTGACTCTGACCGATGCCGCCATGAGATTGCAAAGATGATCATCATGCACGACTACCCGCTTCACATGGTCGAACATGCCGGATTCATGACTTTCGTCTCAAACCTCCAGCCTCGATTCGGAATGGTGAGCTTCAACACTGTCCAGGGAGATTGTGTTGCTACGTACCTGAGGGAGAAGCAGAACGTTATGAAGTTTATTGAAGGACTCCCTGGACGCGTTACCCTTACACTGGACATGTGGACTTCTTGTGAAAGCATAGGCTATGTGTTCATCACTGGGCACTTCATTGATAGTGATTGGAAGCCGCAGAAGAAGATGCTGAATGTAGTGATGGAGCCCTATCCTGATTCAGATGCTGCCCTAAGCCATGCAGTGGCGTGTTGCCTTTCTGATTGGAGTTTGGAAGGTAAACTGTTCTCTGTTACCTTTAACCATCCTGTTGGAGATGCTGGTCTCGAAAGTCTTCTATCTTTGTTGTGTATCAAGAATACGCGGATTCTCAACGGTCAGCTGGTGCTTGGCAACTGCATCTCACACACCTTGACCAGCATGGCGAAAGAGTTGTTGTCAACGTGTCGAGATCTTGTGTCGAAAATCCGCGACAGCGTGAAGTACGTGAAGACCCTCGAATCCCACGAGGACAAGTTTCTCGAGCTCAAACGGCAACTGCAAGTCCCATCGGACAAAAGCCTCCAACTTGACGACCAGAGTCAGTGGAACACGACGTATGAAATGCTTCTAGCTGCTTCGGAATTGAAAGAAGTATTTTCATGCTTGGATACCTCTGATCCTCACTACAAGGAAGCACCATCAATGTTGGAGTGGAAGCAAGTTGAAATGATATGCTCAATACTGAAACATCTGGTCGATGCAGCTAACCTTCTCTCATCCTCGACCAACCCAATTGCAATCACTTTCTTCCATGAAGCCTGGAGGATTCAAGCTGAGCTCTCTAAACTTGCTGCTATTGGTGATCCTTTCATCAACAATTTCATCAAAGAACTGCAGGACAAGATCGAGAAATATATCAAAGATTGCAGCTTGGCTTTAGCAGTTGCAGTAGTGATGGACCCTCGGTTTAAGATGAAGCTGGTCGAGTTCAGCTTCTCCAAGATATATGGTGACGATGCTCCCGCATACATAAAGATCGTCGACGACGGGGTCCACGATCTGTTCAAGGAGTACGTGGCACTGCCTCTACCGCTGACACCAACATACGAAGAAAATGCAGACCCCAACCTAAGGAATGAAGAGAACCAGCAGGGGGCAGTTGTGGACAACGGGCTGGCAGATTTCGATGTGTATATCATGGAGTCCACGAGCCACCAGACGAAGTCGGAGCTGGACATGTACTTGGACGACTCATTGCTCCCGAGAGTGTCTGATTTCGACGTGTTGGGATGGTGGAGGCAGAACAAGATGAAGTATCCAACACTGTCGAAGATGGCTCGTGATATACTGAGCATTCCGGTGTCTACTGCAACTGCGGAGAACGTATTTGACACTGTGCTGCCGAGAGAGGTGGATCGGTACAGGAGCTCGTTGAGGCCCGAGACTGTCGAGGCACTCGTGTGTGCTAAAGATTGGCTTATTCATGGTGCTGCTGCAGAAGCAGAAGGTGGTGCGCCGAGTGTTGGAGTGGTGAAGATGGAGCTTTAGGTTTGCTAGGAGTGTATGAGAGAGATGTGAGTAATTGTTACGGCTCCTGTCTTTTGTATCATCTGTTGGACCAGGTAGTAATGTAGGATGGGTGCTGGATTTGGGATTTGTAGTTTTGATCGTAGGAAGCTGTAATTCATTTGCTAATGGCGTTGTTAGGGTTTTCTTACGCTTGTGTAGCTAATGGTTAACCCAATGACTTGTTATCTCTGTTTTTGTCTCTTTAACCATTATTGTTTTTGGTTAAGCTATGAGCTAAAATAGTGAATATATTTGTATGTGTAGTATCTTCTTACTTGGTACTTGTTTGACAGATGATGTGATCTGGATTCTGGAAGTCAATGAGGAGAGCTGAGGAAATGAAGAACCTGAAGAAGGATGTCCAGAAGAAGGGCACGACTACTACTACTACTACTACCCAAAAAGATGTATCAGCCATGGCTGGAAGTTTAAAGAAGAAGGCTAGCGGATCTGATGAAGAACGTGTCTCGGCTACCCACAGTCAGGTTGATGAGAAGGAAAACGATGACGAGGTTCAGTGGCACGCTGAAACATCTGCGGAGGCAGTTCCTTGGCGCATCCAGGAACAATTGAGTTCTGCTACTGCTGAAATGGTTATGCTTTCTACCATTGATACGGGGAAGAAGGCCAAAGAAACAGCAAAAGCAAATGGCAGCAGCCTGGAAGTTGCTGTTTCTCCTAGAGCCGAGGAGAAATTGATATCGAAAGAGAACGAGAAGACGAGTTCTGTCAGGACTCTAGCCAACGAGTTAAAGGAAAGCATTGGTAAAGGAATCGCTCCAGGCCAGCTGCCTGGTCTTCTGGATTCACTGCCTGATTTGGATAAAGGAAAAGATGGATGCTTTGCTTATGGCTTTGTTCGAGGGCAAGGGACTCGCGAAGGAAGCTGCCAAGAAGAAGATGTATCTGGCTGCTGCCATTGTAGCCCAAGGTGGAGATTCCACAGTTGCTTCTACTTGGTTCCATCCAGGGTTTCTTTCAGGAATCTTGTTCAGGTGTGGAAGTGGCTGTTGCTCTCATAGCTCTCTATGACGCTGGTGTTTTGGAGGATGAGCAGATTCTTGCATTCTGCAGTGGTACGGAAATCTCTCAATGGAGGCGACAAGGAATCTCAGATTCTGAAAGAGTGTTCAGCCGTTTGTTGAATGGCTGCAGAATGCTGAATCTGAGACAGAAGAGGAATGATTTGCAGGGTGTCCTGTCAGTTGTCGTAATCATTTATGCTGATGTTTGGACTTTGGAGTCGGCAGTTGTCTTCAAGAATAAAGTGTCTTTTGGGTTTTATGGGAACATTACACTTGTGTGTGCCTTTTGTTATTTCGAAATTCTTTCATAAATCCTGTTTGGGGTTTGGATTGGAATAATGATTGTGTTTTCTTCTTCTTAAGCATTGATATATGTCCTAAGCTATGGTTAGTGACAGTGTAGCCAGAATTTAAGCTAAAGTTTAAAAACATTGTATCAAATTGTAGATACATTTCTTTTAATATTATACTGAATAACATAATCATTAATCAAATGAATTGTTATTTTTAGACCTTTATCAAATGCTTTCTCTAACAAATGAAAGTAGGCCGGTTGCAAACAAGTTGCATAACTTATTTGTAATGAAAGTATAAATGAAAAGTAATATTTTTTATAGTTAAAGTAAGTTTACTAGCATATAATAATTAAATATATTCATGTTATAGATGTTGAAGAAAATTTTATCGAAATGACACGAATATAATGCGCTGAAATATCTTCTTAGTTACAAGAAGGACAAACTTTTGTATATGTAGTACAATAAGAGATTTTTGAATTAGAATTAGAAGATCAATGATTTTTGAATTTTTTCCTGATCGACCAAATGTCCTCTACATCTCCCTCCGCCAATCACTATGGTAGAAGTAATCATTTTCGTATAACCATGATCCTCGCTACAATTAAGCACCATAAATATTTTGCTCAATCTCAAGCAAGAGCAAAACGTAAATTCTACTCATAAGTAGTATCGATCTCAAGTAAATTGCAATGTTTGATTCTCCAGGAACCTCAGAAACTGCGAGTGGCCTTGAACCTAATGAAAATTTACTTATATAAGTAGCGTAGATCTGAAGTAGAATAAAAATATAAAATGCTTGACTGTCGTTAAACCTCAAGAATTGGGAGCAACCTCGAACTCGTAATGTGTTAACCCCGCAACCCTTTATGCTTAATTGTCATGCATTTGGAAAAAGTATTAATTGGGGGAGCAAAGTTTCCATTAATCTTAAGACTTCCCGAAAAAGAAAAACAAACATTCGCCAAATCTAAAACTCAGGTTCCAGTCCAGCTCACACACACCCACGTGGAGCGAACCCGATCCGCGACCCGGCCAAATCGAACACCACCCGGAACCCTTGCTGCTGAATATTCCCGATGATCGACAACCCGCCCATCGTCCCCGCGAAAGCGAAGCAAAACGTGCCGGCGGTGTCCACCGGGACGAGGTAATTCGCCGCCGGCAGCGACACATCGGCGCCTCGGAAGTGCAGCACCACCGTGGGCACCTTCACCTCCGTCTTCCCCGAAAGATCGAAGCACGTGTCGAACAGGGAGAAGTCCGGCGCCCGCTTCAGCGTAGCGGCGCCGACCCGAAACGCGTCGCGGAGCGACACGTAAGCAGGTCGGGTCAGCCTCGTGACCGAGGTGCCCGAATCGACGATCACCCCACCGTTCCCGGCCGGGTCGAGCTTGAAAAGCTCGGCCCGGATCCCGGGGACACGCGTCCCGCCCACGCTGATCCCGAGCAGCTCCACGTAGTAAAACGTGTCGAGGCTCGGGTTCGAGACCAGCGGGGTGAACCGGGCGGTCCGGGAAACCGCCCGGTCCCCGAACACCATCGACGACGGCTTCGAAGAAGCCGAGCGGTCCACCAAGCAGTACGAGAACTTCCGGTTGAACCGCCGGCCCGTCTGCGAGGGGAAAGACAGTTTCCCTCTCCCCAGCCCCATCAAACCCGCCGCACCGACGAAAAGCCCCTCGTTGTCGTGGCCGCACCCCACCGCCACGCGCGGCACGCGCGTCCGGCGGAACGTGAGCGTCTCGGTGGAGAAATCGCCGTAGGTAAACGAGCCGTCTCCGTAGGAGACCTGATACAAACAGGTCTGGTTCCTCGAATTGCAGCCCGGAGAGTCCAGCCGGCGGCAGAGCGGCGCGTCGCAGGGGATCCGGGAGTAGGAGCTGGATCTCCTCGGGTCGAAAACCGGATCCGCCTGGGAGTAGCACTTCTTGCACGGCGCGCACTGCAGCCAAACGACGTCGCTTCCTGTATCCAAGACCATGTACACATTCCTCGGCGGAGTCCCGACGCCGAGGCGCGTGAAGTACTCGCCGCTCCCCTGCGCGAGTCCGGAGATTACCGAGCTGCTGAATCCAGCTCCCGCTCCAGCTCCGCCGCGTCCTCCGGCAGCAGCGGATACGACGGATTGGATGGTGTCGACGCGGGAAGCATCTCGGAGGAGCCTGGAGTGGAAGAGCTCCTGTGGAGTTCTGTTGGAGGACAGAGCATCGATATGGTGGAGCTGCACGGTGAAAATGGAGGCGGCGGCAGCGGCGGTGTCTGGAGATTGTAGATCTCCGGTGGCAATTGAAGCTAGGGGCTGGGATTCGTCATCGGCGTCGGACCAGGAGAGGGATTGAGGAGGGGAAGGGAGGCGATTGAGGATTAGGGTTTGAGATTTGGGGAGTGGGGCCGGGAGGGATGGAGTGAGGGAAAGGAAGAAGGCGAATGCAATCAAGAGGAAAGGGACAACGCTCGGTTTTCGATCCATGGGAGGGAAGCGGGAGTATGGAGCGATAATTGCGCAGGGAGTGTATAAATAATGTGGGCGGAGCGGTGGGATTTTGATAAATGAAGTCACGGGATTTTTGTAGGGTGCGGTGGCGGCACTGGTGCGGGGAATGGGCTGACCATAAAAATCAAACCGAGTTGGTACGGAATGGGAATTTTTGCGCCGCTGATTTCGGTTCGATTGACAATCAAGGCTGGTGGTGGTGGCCAAAGAACAGAACCTTTCCTTGTCGAGTTCACACAACATCTAGCCATAATAAGACCAACAAGAAAAGAATGGTTCCATTTTGCATCTACATGTGCAAAGCCTTATTTTTTCAAAATCAGGAGTGTGATGGGAATTGGATTCCTAGCTTTGGAGGTGTTACGCCAACTACATTTGTTATTAGAATATATATCAAAACAACTCGAGTTTTTGAGATCAATTAATTTGTTTGGATGATATAATATATTTTTATAATCAATAGGTCGTTTGTTTGAATTTCGATGATTTCATTAGTTAGTACCTTAGTACATGATGCAAAACTAGCAATGATAGTTTCTTTTTTATGTAATGGCTGGCGGCTTGACAACTATTTCTCGCCTGTTTCGACAATGTCCCCCCGGCTTCTCAATGGTGTTTGTTGGAATTTATTTTTATAGCTCCTAACAAAAGAGGGCTAACCAGGTTGGTTACTAGGCTGAACCAATATTTCATTAAATGGGAGATATAAAATCAAGGACAGTTATATAATCTTAATATTTATGACGGTTTCAAAAGTATTGTGTACCATAGTCCTGGGTCCTGACTCTAATAAATGGAAAACTTAATGACCCTTATTTTCCAAATCCACTTTAGGGAACCTATTAATTGGGGGGACCAAAGCTTTCCCCATTCCTCTAGTTAATTACTTAATTACCAAAATCAAAACCCTCAACTAATTATAAGAAGAAGAGAAGGATTTCCTGGTCCATCACGGATTCGGCCACTTCAGCCCACAAAAGTGGTGATCCATTAAATTTACCCCTAATCCGAAGCTAACGAGAAATCCAAATCCCGAATAGCTCCATTAACTAAAACGGGCCGTTACCTTTCTTGGGCTTCCCTGGACGAGTTTCGCTTACAGTGGACACGCGAACTTCTCGTGAAGGCTTAGGCTGCTACGTGCTCATCACTGGCCACTTCATCGATGGTGATTGGAAGCCACAGCAGAGGAAGCTGAATGTGGTGATGGTGCCCAATCCTGATTCAGAATCTGCCCTCGCCAACGCAGTGTTGCGCTGCCTTTCCGATTGGAACTTGGAAGGTAAACTGCTCTCTGTCACATTAAACCATCCAGCGGCGGGAGAAGCTGCTCTTCAAAGTCTTCAAGCACTGCTGTCTGTCCAGAATGTACTGATTTTCGACGGCCAGTTGGTGCGCGGCAGCTGCATCTCTCGCACCCTGACCAGCATGGCGAAGGAGTTGTTGTCAGCGTGTGGAGATCTCGTGTCGAAAATCCTTGACAGTGTGAAGTACGTGCTGACCGAGGAGTCAAAGGAGTTGGAGTTTCTCGACATCAAACAGCAGCTGCAAATGGCGACGGACAAGAACCTCAGGCTCGACGATCAGAATCACTGGAACACGATGTTGGAAATGTGTATGAATAGCTTTGAAAGCTATAGAATCTCAAGTGGAAAAACTACCACATTGGTAGTTTTACTTGGTGAAATGAGTATAAAGATAGGAGCCTCTCTCTTAAGGGCATGCCCCTTGGGGTGACCTACTTTTGTGGGAGAGGGAGGACCTAATGGACCACCACACACGCGCGCCGTCCGTCCGTCCGCCCGGTCAGTTGGATGGATGGATCACTTGAGACTATATACATATTTTTTGGAGAAATTCCGAACGAAATTAATTATTTAATAATTAATTATTAATCGGTTATTCTAAGGAATATTCCAAGGGATAATCGATTGAAAAGGAATATTCGAAGGATAATCTCCGCAGGATTTATTCCCAAGCAAGAGGGTATATTCCTAGGGGTTCGGCTCCTATAAATAGCCGCCTCCCCAGCCCCTCTAAACACACCACAACGAGCATAAACACAATAGAGAGAGTGTTCAGAGAGCTCCGGTTTTCGCACAAAATCGCGAGTACACAGAGGAGCTGTTTTATCCTGGAGACGACCGGTTGATAGTCTGCCGTGCGCATCGAGGGCAGTGCCGCGAACGTCTTAAAGAGAGCGACATAGTCCGCGACTCAGCTCCAGATTCGGTATCCTTGGTCTTGTTGTTGTTCCGTTTCTAACAATTTTAAGACGTTCGGCTGCTGCTATGTCGACTGAACAGAACAACATGGCCGGATCTGGTGCTGTCGATATCAATCGACCGTTTCGCTTCGTTGGAGTCAACTTTCGTCGCTGGAAACAAAAGATGGAGTTTTACCTGACGACCAAGAAGTTGGCACACTGCCTCACTAGCATGCCCGTCGAGCTGCCGGAAGAAGCGACCGATGAGGAGAGGACTGCTGCTGCTAAGGAAAGGGAGCATGACTTCCTATGCAAGGGCTACATCCTCAACGGCCTGGCAGACGACCTCTACGACTACTATGCGGACAGCAAGAACACCGCAATGATGGTCTGGGATGCGCTCCAAAAGAAGTACGACACGGAGGAGGCTGGAGCTAAGAAGTATGCTGTCAGCCGCTACCTGCGCTACCAGATGGTGGACGACAAGTCCTCTCGAAGTTCAGTCCCACGAACTTCAGAAAATAGCTCACGAGATCGTCTCTGAAGGTATGCCTCTGGACGATCAATTTCAAGTTGCTTGCATTATTGATAAGCTGCCCCCTTCGTGGAAAGATTTTAAGAATATGCTTAGACATAAAACCAAAGAATTTTCACTGGAAAGTTTGATTACTCGCCTAAGGATAGAGGAAGAGTCCCGCAAGCAGGATATGAAAGAAGAGGTGATGGTCGTCACTGCTAAACGACCCACCCCTAGAGCTCTTAAACCTAACCAGAAAGGGTTTAAGGGTAAGAACCAGCAGGTCCGCCCCCACCAGAATGGTGCCTCTCGAGGTAACCAAAGGGTCATGGCCCAAACCTCTAAGAATGACCAACCGTTTATCTACTTTAACTGCGGAAAACCGGGTCATATGGCAAAAAAGTGCAGGAACAAGCATAACCCCGCCGCTGCGGCCAGGGTTAACTTGACAGAAGAGGATTTGGTAGCCATGATCACAGATATGATCGCTGAAGTTAACCTCACCGGTGACTCAGAAGGATGGTGGCTGGATACAGGTGCATCGAAGCATGTATGCAACAATCGTGCTATGTTTAAAACGTACGAAGAAGCACCTGCTGACAAGAAAGTGTTGTTGGGGACTACTCACACCACTATGGTTGCTGGTTCTGGTGAAGTGGAGCTGAACTTCACCTCTGGGAAGAAGATGGTGCTCAAGGATGTGTTGCACACTCCAGAGATAAGGAAGAATCTTGTTTCGAGATATCTTCTTAATAAGGCTGGGTTTAATCAATCTATTGGGGCAGACTTGTATACCCTTACTAAGAATGGGAGTTTTGTGGGAAAGGGATATGCATGTAATGGGATGTTCAAGTTGAATGTGGAAATTAATAAGATGAATTCTTCAGTTTACATGGTGTGTGATTTGAATGTTTGGCATGCTCGTCTTTGTCATGTGAACACACGAATTGTGAAGAATTTAAGCAAGCTAGGGCATATCCCTAAACTCTCAATGAATGAATTTGATAAATGTGATTTCTGTAGCCAAGCTAAAATAACGAAAACGCCCCATAAATCTGTGAGTAGAGAATCAGAACCCTTAGATCTGATTCATTCTGATATTTGTGAACTAGATGGGACGTTAACTAGGTCTGGCAAGAGATACTTTATCACTTTCATAGATGATTGCTCTGATTATAGCTTTGTTTATTTGATGAAAAACAAAAGTGAAGCCCTTGACATGTTCAAGGTATTTGTGGTTGAATTCGAAAATCAGTGCAATCGAAAGATAAAAAGACTTAGGAGCGATAGAGGATCAGAGTATGACTCTAATCCCTTCAAGGAATTCTATAGCTCACATGGTATCATTCATGAAACCACGACACCATATTCACCAGAAATGAATGGTAAAGCTGAGCGGAAAAATAGGACATTTACAGAATTAGTTGTGGCTATTATGCTCAATTCTGGAGCTGCTTCTTCTTGGTGGGGTGATATTTTGTTGACGGTTTGCTATGTGCTAAATCGTCTTCCAAAAACAAATAGAAAAGAATCACCCTATGAGATCTTGAAGAATAAGCCACCTAATCTGTCCTATTTAAGAACGTGGGGCTGTTTGGCCTACGTAAGAATTCCTGATCCTAAGAGGGTTAAGTTGGCTAGTCGAGCATATGAATGTGTCTTTGTTGGCTATGCGGCCAATAGTAAGGCATATAGATTCTATGATTTGAATGCTCGTACAGTAATAGAATCCATTGATGCTGATTTCTTTGAGACACGATTTCCATTTAAAACGAGAAATAGTGGGGGTAATGTACTACCCGCTATTAGAGATAACGGAACAAGTGGGGGTGTTGGATCTGAGGATGAACTCAGAAGAAGTAAAAGAGCTAGAATCTCTAAAGATTTTGGTGATGACTTTACTACAGTATACACCCTAGAGGATCCAAAAAGTTTGCAGGAAGCATTAACTTCCATAGATGCAGACTTTTGGAATGAGGCCGTTATAGATGAAATGGAATCGTTAGAGGCTAATAAGACTTGGCATCTAACAGACTTACCTCCTGGCTGCAAAGTCTTAGGTAATAAATGGGTTCTAAAAACGAAACGGAAACCTGATGGTGCAATCGAAAGGTTCCGAGCTCGCCTGGTAGTCAAGGGCTACAGGCAGAGAGAGAATATAGATTTCTTCGACACCTATTCACCAGTATCTAGAATAACATCCATTCGTGTCATGATTGCTCTTGCTGCCTTGAACAATCTCGTGGTACACCAAATGGATGTTAAGACTGCTTTTTTGAACGGTGATCTAGATGAAGAAATCTATATGGAACAACCAGAAGGGTTTGTTATCCCTGAAAATGCCTCGAAAGTCTGTAAGTTGGACAAATCATTATATGGTTTGAAACAGGCTCCAAAACAGTGGCATGAGAAGTTTGACACTCTCGTTCTCTCACATGGCTTTAAGGTGAATGAAAGTGACAAGTGTATTTACTGCAAGTCAGAGAATAACACTTGCACTATCATATGTTTGTATGTAGATGACATGTTGATATTTGGTACAAATATTCACGTGGTCAATGAAGCGAAAGCCATGTTAAAAGAGAGCTTTGAGGTGAAAGATCTGGGAGAAGCAAAGTTTATGCTTGGAATCCAGATAACTAGAACATCAAATGGTTATTCTCTAGATCAATCTAGTTACATAGAGAAGATCTTGAAGAAGTATAACTATTTCGACTGTAAACCTGCGTGTACTCCGTATGATGCTAGACTGCTAGTGTAAAGCTATTCAAGAACACTGGAGACAGTGTAAGACAAACAGAATATGCTAGCATCATTGGCAGTCTCCGTTATGCTGCGGATTACACTCGACCAGACATTGCATATGTCGTGGGGCTGCTTGGCAGGTTTAACAGCTGTCCTAGTAGAGAGCATTGGATTGCTATAGAGAGGGTCATGAGATACCTCAAGAGAACAGCAAACCTTGGTATACACTATCAAAGGTTTCCCGCTGTACTAGAAGGGTATAGTGATGCGGATTGGAATACCCTATCAGATGACTCCAAGGCAACCAGCGGATATGTTTTTAACATCGCTGGTGGAGCTGTGTCTTGGAAGTCAAAGAAACAAACAATCCTAGCTCAATCAACTATGGAATCAGAGATGATAGCACTAGCAACGGCTAGTGAAGAAGCAAGTTGGTTGAGAGGATTGTTGTCAGAGATTCCCCTATGGGAAAGCCCGGTCCCTCCGGTATTGATACATTGTGATAGTACCGCAGCTATCGCTAAAGTTGAGAACCAGTTCTATAACGGAAAGAAACGACAGATTCGTCGTAAGCACAGTACTGTTAGAGAACTCCTAACGATAGGAGCAGTGAGGGTGGATCATATTAGATCCGAACAGAATCTAGCTGATCCTTTGACGAAAGGATTACCTAGAGAGAAAGTCCAGAATACCGCCAAGGGTATGGGACTTATGCCTACCGAACCACGGACTACAAGTGATGGTAACCCGACCCAATAGACTGGAGATCCCAAGAAATGGGTTCAATGGGTAATAACAAGTCATGAGTAGTATGCGAAAAGTTCATGCATAATGAAGCATGAATCCCAAAGCAATGGAGGTTGAGTTAATAACTCTTAATGAGATCTATACCCTATGTGGGGTGGAGTACTTTACTTTGGGGGTACTCCTGATAGACTCACCTATGTGAATGTGGGAGTGGGGCCGCTCCCTATGGAACTTTGAGAGGCACAAAGTTGCTAGAGCGTTCACTAAACCAGGATAACGTGCATGGCCATAAACGCACGGGCTAAGAAGAGAACACAACTCAATGAAAAGATCCGGTGTGCTACACTGTCTGAGATAGGGTTCAAGACTACGAGTCACCCTTATGAAATCGGAAGTGTAACCACTACGCTAAGGTTCAAATCTTCGCGATACCTTAGCTTATGCCCGATCTTATGGAACTGTTAATGCTCAGAGATAGTTTCAAAACTATTCAAGTGGGGGATTGTTGGAAATGTGTATGAATAGCTTTGAAAGCTATAGAATCTCAAGTGGAAAAACTACCACATTGGTAGTTTTACTTGGTGAAATGAGTATAAAGATAGGAGCCTCTCTCCTAAGGGCATGCCCCTTGGGGTGACCCACTTTTGTGGGAGAGGGAGGACCTAACGGACCACCACACACACGCGCGCGCCGTCCGTCCGACCGACCGGTCGGTCGTTCGGTCGGTTGGTTGGATGGATGGATGGATCACTTGAGACTATATACATATTTTTTGGAGAAATTCCGAACGTAATTAATTATTAATCGGTTATTCTAAGGAATATTCCAAGGGATAATCGATTGAAAAGGAATATTCGAAGGATAATCTCCGCAGGATTTATCCTAACCGACGGTTTTAATTAAGGAAGTAATTATCTTCCTTAATTAATCCGACTTATTCCCCAAGCAAGAGGGTATATTCCTAGGGGTTCGGCTCCTATAAATAGCCGCCTCCCCAGCCCCTCTAAACACACCACAACGAGCATAAACACAATAGAGAGAGTGTTCAGAGACACGACGTATGAAATGCTCCTAGCTGCTTCGGAATTGAGAGAAGTGTTTTCGTGCTTGGAAGCTTTGGATCCTGACTACAAGGAAGCACCATGGATGCTGGAGTGGAAGCAAGTGGAAACAATTTGCTCAGTCCTGCAACTTCTGGTCGATGCAGCCAACCTTCTCGTCGTCGTCCTCCTCCTCCTCCTCGACCACCCCTGCTGCTCTAGCGTGCTTCCACAAAGCGTGGAAGATTCAATCGCAGCTCTCTAGGCTGGCTGCAATTGGCGATCCTTTCATCGACAGCTTCATCGGAGGATTGCAGGACAGGATCGAGAAGTACATCAAGGAATGCATCCTGGTTCTAGCAGCTGCAGTGGTGATGGACCCTCGGTTCAAGATGAAGCTGGTAGAGTTCAGCTTCGCGAAGATGTTCCTCCACGATGCTCCCACATATATCGAGATCGTGGGCGATGGGATTCGCCAGCTGTTCTGGGAGTACAAGGTGCTTCATCAGCTAGACGAAGAAAAAGCAGACCCCAAACTGGGGATTAATGTTGACATTATGGAGCCCAGGAGGTATCCGGTGAAGTCGGAGCTGGATGTGTACTTGGACGAAACATTGCTCCCGCGAGTGGCGGATTTCGATGTGTTGGGATGGTGGAAGCAGAACGAGGTGAGGTTTCCTGCTCTGGCGAAGATGGCTCGAGATGTGCTGTGCATTCCGGTGTCTGCTGCCTCGGCGGAGAGCTTGTTCGACACACGGTGCTTGCCGAAGGAGATGGAGTACGGGAGCTCGGTGAAGCCGGAGACGGTCGAGGCACTCGTGTGTGCGAAGGATTGGCTTCGTCGTGCGGCGGTGGCAGCGGCAGCAGCGGGTGGTGATAGGTGATGGGGCAGAGTGATTGAGTTGTGAAGATGGAGCTTAGGTTTGATTGGAGTGTGGAGAGTATGTTGTTGAGGAACCATTCATTGCTCGTATTTTTTTCATTGTTTTGTTTTTGTGATATATTTGACTATATTTTGGATTATATTATTTGCATCAATTTTGGGAATTATATATGGAATAACATTGATGTGGTTGATATTGATTAATATCGTGGTCATGCATCTCAATAATCAAGTTTTAAATTGCTAATCAAAAGGTAATATAGCATAGCAGAACTTCTTATAATCAGTGTGTATCTGAATTCTCAAATAGAGAGAATTGAGACTAGTTTCTTACCTGGTCTGTTGGCCGGAAAATTTCATTATCATTTATATCATCTATATGTTTAAATTATTTGAATCTTCTACATTTTTATACTCTCACTTTATAAGCGAGTATGCGATATGCCCATATTAAAAATTCTAAATACATAGCATACTCACCTATAATGCTATTATTCTCTAATAAAAAATCATATCGTGAAGGTTTATCACTTCCCATTTAGGATAACATATCAATATTTATCAACCAAGACACTCAAATTTATTATATTATACAACATATAACAATTCGTGATTCTCGAGTTATGACAAACTCTAAACCAATTATTGATACTTCAAATTATTAGATAAAGATACTTAATTAGTTGATAAATTTTGTTTATCCCAAGTAAAAATTGACACATATCCTACCCTTACGATGATCATATTCTCTAATCATGACTCATTTTCTTGTGAATGTTAATGAAGTCTCAATTGAGAATCTTATGTCAAATTTGTCCATCAAGACAATCAAATTTAGTATCTTATACAATATGTATCAATCACTAATTCTTGAAGTTTGAACTAACCCTCAACCCATGGTTGTTGTCTATATGTTGGTTTAGAATCTCAACCCAAGACACTCACACACACTATCACGGGTTCTTGTCTTGACATGGTCATTTAGTGTATAATTTTCCAACTTTTTTAATGTGCATTTGTAAAATTTTCTTTATTTTTGGTGTTTGGTTCATGAATCGTACTGGACATTGTACCGGAAAAGTCAGTGGTAGGGTATTAATGGCAAAATCTTGGTTCAACCACAGTTCAACCGTTAGTACCGTGAAATATCGCCTACCGGTTTAACCTCCGATAATGGTATTTTGTGGTTGAACCGCCGGTACGATACGGTTTCATGAAGTATTTCTGGAACAACATTTTTATTACTTATCTTAATAACTAATAAAGCATGTCTACAATGCACACGGATTTTAGATGCATTTAAACGGTGTATCGTTTGAATAATTAATTTATATTTTTTTTTAAAGTTTATTTTTATTAATTTTTTTCAAAATTCATACAACCATTATGACATTTCGCATACATATGGATTCGTGGATGTATTGTAGACACATCTATTGTTAATATCTAAGCATATATAAAGAGTTTTATTTACTTTTTAATCCTAATTAATACTTTTGAACTTTGCTCGTTCAATGGAATATGGAAGGAAAAAAAATTAGGAATTTGCTACGGTGACATGCATGTCACGGTAACATGCACTTTTTGGTCGACCTCATATAGGATTTGGTCGACCTAATATGTTGTTTCAGTGTAAAAGCAGAGTCATGGTGCTTACTTTGGAGATTCATATATTAGAATTGGCTAGATGAAAATTGGAGATTAAAGGCTTGTTTTGAAGCTGAAGTGTCCCTCTACACATTAAAGTACTTGGGAGCTCAATAGAAACTCCAGAAGACCATTTTTTAACCTAACCAAAAGGCTATGCCAAAACTGGGAAACTGCCTGAAAATGGCTAAGTCTAGCAACGTGCTTGTCAAGCCTAATTTGGAGCTCAATTTGAGAAGCATGGTTGCGAGTCAAGTCCAGGGGCCTCTACCACGTTAAATTACGTATTTTTTTTATACAAAGACAAGACATTGGATGAAAGATTGAATATCTTTAAGGCTTCAAACAAAAGGCTCGAAGTTGCTACGAAGGCTGTTTTTCTGGCAGCTTGCTTATGCTCGAAGTCTGCCAGAAAACAGCCTTCGTAGCAACTTCGACCCTTTTGTTTGAAGCCTTACAGATATCCAATCTTTCATCCAATGCCTTGAATTTGTATAAAAACATAACTAATTTAACGTGGTAGAGGCTCCTGGACTCGACTCGCATTCATGCTTCTCGAATTGAGCTCCAAAATAGGCTTCACAAACACGTTTCCAGACTTAGCCATTTCCAGGCAGTTTCCCAGTTTTGGCATAGCCTTTTGATGAGGTTCAAAAATGGTCTTCTGGACTTCCTATCGAGCTCTCAATCACTTCAATATGTAGAGGGCCACTCCAGCTTCAAAACAAGTCATTAGTCTTCAATTTCCATCTAGCCAATTGTATGATATGAATATCCAAAGTAGGCACCATGAACTGTTTTTATACTGAAACAACAGATTAGGTCGACCTGATCCTATATGAGGTCGACCGAATCCTATATGAGGTCGACCGAATTCTAAATGAGTTCGACCTAATCCTAATTGAGGTCGACCGGAAAGTGAAAGTCACCGTGACATGCATGTCACCGTAGGCACACCCAAAAAATTATGGCTAGGATAACTCGATCTAAATACAAATTGCATACTGTTACAAAGTAAAATATTTCTGTTTGGACACTTTGATTTCAGAAGAATTTTGTTATTGCCAAAATTTGATATAGAGTCACAGTCTCACAACCGTACTACGAAATGACTTCTTACAATTGCCTTGTTGAACTCATTCTTATTAAAGATTCTTCATTTTTAACCCAATAAATCGGTTTAGAATTTTGTAACTATAAATGCTTTTGGTGATGATATCTCAACCAATAAACATATGTTTAGTTATTGTATTAATCCTCAAATTTATATTTTTTTACCAATAAATTCAACTATTAAACGAAAATTGTCAGACTTTGTTTGATCAATGCCTAGTCTGGCCAGTGGTTGATGATACGTATCTTCTACAAATACTTCTCTAACATTCGCATGTGTCATAGAATACGTCTACATCGTCAAGTTTCTATCAAGATCTTTTGTTATATAATACTTGCTTTATTTGATAGACGTATACATTAAAGATGAGAGAATGTTTGATAGTTAAAAATACAAATATTATAGTTCATTTTTGAAAGTCGATTGATCGTCAAACAATTGTTTTCTCTGTTTACATCATTATATTTGTTTGATCGAATAAAATATTATCATTTATGCGTGTGTTTTTTTCTAATATTTCATATAAATCATGTAACTTATTATTAAGTTTTAGCATAAATGGGTAGAAAATTATCTTATTGAGGTAATAAAATGTTTTCGGTTTAAGAAAAGGTGATTGATTTCACTTTACAAACATTAGTCTATTATTGCATACATAGATATAATGCAAAAGCAACAAGAAATTATTGAATAAAAGAAAAAAATATTAAAAGAGAGAGATAACTCCATAAATTGATCATTAACTCAATTTTTAGTTTCCACTGTTGACCATCATCCCAGCAGCTGAAACTTTCATCCCATAACCATGCCCGTGATGAAAGTGGCCGCCACCACCTTCACCGTTACTCTCCAAACCCGCTCCACCCACCTCCACGACATCGTTCCCCACCTCGCGATCTCCCTCAGCCGCAGCAACAACATCATCAGTCGGTGGTGGCCTGTCCAGCCTGTTGGTGTAAATGCTCGTAGCCACCGAATCCACCATCAGCGTCACCAGAGTCGACAGCATGGCGGCGAACCCGGTGAAGGGGAACTTGTGCCAGGGATTCTCCGACAGGCAGTGCGACGACAACATGTCGAAGGAGTCCGGCAACACGTGCATGAACCTGGTGTCTGATATGATCCCCGAGGCGAAAAGCCTTCACGATCACGAAAGGGCTCTTCTCCGAGTCCAGGGCCGGCACCGACCGCGTTGCAAGCGGGAGGCACACGTCGACGATGCTCTCCGCCAGGATGGCGGAGGCGGCGATGAGCTTTAGCGGCAGCAGGGCGCGTGAATTTTCGATGCACCCATTTGTCGTCGAGGATGATTCATGGTCCACGCCGCAAGTGTCCTACCCCGCGGACGAGGCGGCGACGGAGATGAGTTTCGTCATCATTGTGGTGAGTGAGATGATGAGTAGGGTTGGATTTGCTCTGGCCTCCATTTTGGACTTGGAGATGAAGATTGTTTTGAATACATAGCAGTACGGAGTTGGAGGTATTCTACAGAGAGGCTGTGGAGGAGAGAAAATGACGGGGGGAATTTGTCGGGTTGCTAGTTGTGATTGAATGTTTTGAGGTTTGAGTGTGGAAAATGATTGAACGAATGAGTTGCCACAAGCTGGAATATGAGGTTAGTGGGGACGGACACGTGTGTGGAAGCACACATGGCTGGTAGAATGGCGCACCATGTCATAGAGAAATTTTATCTTGGGAGGAGGTCAAGTTTGCACACGCACAGGTCCGACACCATGTGCTTAATAGAGACATATGGGGTTATTCTAACAAATGATCTCCCGATTAAAAAAGGCTCTGATACCATGTGAAGAACCAGTTATTCTAAATAACTCGAGTTATTGAGAGGAGTTCAATTGTGTATCATATACCGTTTATTAATGCATGCACCCCCCCAAACTCAAGCCACTAAGATAGGTCTGGAGTTTGTACAGCTAAACAGGCACAGATCTGGATACACAATGTGCTTAACTTAATATATGAGGATTATCGAGATTCAAACAGAAAACCCCACTATTACGAAAGAACTTAATATCATGTAAAAAATCAGTTAATCTCAATAACTCGACCTGCAGACTACATGGCAGCAAGTCAGCAACAACACACTTGATTCCATCTCCCAACACCTCCTGTCACTCATGTTATATATCATTCGCCCCAACAAAACCCTTTTCCTTCACCGCCACCTTTAGCTTCAACTCTTCCTCGACTCCCTGGTCGTTACTCCCACAGCTCGACTCAGCGTCAACCAATATCGCAGCGGTCTCGCCTTTCTTGTTCCCCTGCAACTTGTGCTTGCCAACATGCTCCAGGACCTGTTCTAGATTGCTTCGAAGCAAATTCGCTGTTGCCTCATTGGTCTGCGCCACACCCCTCCAAATCCGATTCTCGACACACAAGCTTCTGAATTTCTCTTTGAGATCACAGTTCCGCTTCTCCAGCCTCTGAATCTCGTTATCTTTCTCCCTCAATCGCTTCACAATCCCTTCCTGTATCGCTTCCACCATCATTCTAGATTGCCTCCTCTTCCTCTCTTCTAATTCTATCCTCATTCTGAGCGTCTGGTGATCACAAATAATAATAATAATAATAATAATAAGCAGATAATCATAATCCAATCCCGTTTGAGCACGTACAAGAATCACATAATTAAAAGGATTTTTACAAAATAACAGCCTTTCTATAAAATGTTGTCAATATACAAACACTTACCATAAAACGTCCCAAAATATACGAGTTTCACGCAGTTCGCTGGAGTGTCCTATATTCTAGATACTAGTTCGTTGGAGTATATAGTGAATTAGTGTGGATTGCCGCCGGCAAAAGTGAACTAGCCTTGAACCAGCGATCTAGCCCCCAAATTGTAAATTTGTGCTTGGTCGAATAACGAAGCACAATTTGTTTTTGTCTCTAAAAGTTATGCGGAATCAAAAACAATTTTACTATGATTGGATAATCGAGCACACAATTAATATCATTTAAAGTATACGTATTATGATTTTTGGGGCACGATCGCTTTAGTAGACCGCGATCTACCAAACGGTTTGCTCCGATCCTTAGCAAACCAGTACCTAGATTGCTCGACACTAAATTTGTGTATTTTGTGAATATCTTTTTGTGCAAGTGTGGTGTTGTCATAATGTTTTAATCGAAGTCTGATATTTTGAGGCGAAATTAATCCAAATTAAATTGACATACCGGTTCAACGATGAAGCGGCGGAATTGGGATGGCTCTTGTTGAGTCTCTAAGCTGATGATGTCTTTGTTGCCCGTTGAGGACGGGAGACCGGAGAATTTGGTCTTCTGATGAGAGACCACCTTGTAAGGGCCGATTAACTCAGCGGAAGGGTCCCTGCACCTGTAGCGACGCTTCCTAGTGGCGAGTGGGGGATTCATCACGATGTGCCTGGAAGTGAGTCCAATTTCCGAGTTGTTGTTAGTAATGGTAACGGAGGTGGTCTTAGCAGGAACGGGATCGGAATCGACGACTGGTTGGTACATGGGGATATCATTTCCTTGAACGGATTTGAATAAGTCCCTGAAAAAAAAAAGGATATTAAGGACAAGATGGAGCTATAAAGGATGAACAGAGGATGGAAGCAGAGCAGGGGATTGCCGTACCTGTTGTTGTTGGCGTTGTTGTTAAGGAGAGAATGAGAACGAGAAGGGAAAATGGCAATTGGAGGAGGTTGGATCGCCATGTTTAAAAGATTTTAGAGGCTTCTACGAGGTTGTGGTAACGAACAAGACGAATTTGATGGATTTGGTCTTCAATAGCATAGTGAAAAAAGATAGGGAAGATACGGACATGAATATATAATGTGTAGAGAAGCATGCAAGAATAACATGGATGAAGATAGAGAAAGGAAGTCAAAAAGAGTAATACAGAGAAAGAAAGTGATTTAATAAAAGAGAGGATTGAATGAAAGAATTATAAAGATAACTAATTAATTGATTGATATTTTATAACACAATATAATAAATTAAAAAGAAAAGGTTGCACTTTCTTATTAAATAATTGTAAGAAAAATTTACTTTCTTTTTGGGTATTTCACTTTTTCATGAGGTTCCCATAAAATCATACTTTTTGCAGAATTGGTGAGAGGAAATAAGGAAAAACCATGTTGCTGATTTTCTTCCTTATATATTTGTGTTGTATGTTACCTTCCAACTTTTATAATAATCACATAGACCAAGTAAGTGAAATGATGAGATAGAAAAATTAATTCCTTTTTTTCACGTTATCTAGTTACCTTACAACCGTACTACGAAATGACTTCTTACAATTGCCTTGTTGAACTCATTCTTATTAAAGAGTCTTCATTTTTAACCCAATAAATCGGTTTAGAATTTTGTAACTATAAATGCTTTTGGTGTTGATATCTCAACCAATAAACAAATGTTTAGTTATTGTATTAATCCTTAAATTTATATTTTTCTACCAATACATTCAACTATTAAAAAAAAAATCAGACTTTGCTTGATCAATGCCTAGTCTGGCCAGTGGTTGATGATACGTATCTTCTACAAATACTTCTCTAACATTCACATGTGTCATAGAATACGTCTACATCGTCAAGTTTCTATCAAGATCTTTTGTTATATAATACTTGCTTTATTTGATAGACGTATACATTAAAGATGAGAGAATGTTTGATAGTTAAAAATACAAATATTATAGTTCATTTTTGAAAGTCAATTGATCGTCAAACAACTGTTTTCTCTGTTTACATCATTATATTTGTTTGATCGAATAAAATATTATCATTTATGTGTGTGTTTTTTTCTAATTTTTCATAAAAATCATGTAACTTACTATTAAGTTTTGGCATAAATGGGTAGAAAATTGTCTTATTGAGGTAATAAAATGTTTTCGGTTTAAGAAAAGGTGATAGATTTCACTTTACAAACATTTTCTATTATTGCATACATAGATATAATGCAAAAGCAAAAATAAATTATTGCATAAAAGAAAAAATATTAAAAGAGAGCGATAGCTCCATAAATTGATCATTAACTCAATTTTAGTTTACAAAAAAATTGTCCACCTTGGCAACTTGTGAGTTCTCCAAATGCTTATGTGGCAATAAGTAACTTTTGAACAACCATAATATATAGTAAGATAAGATAAGATGCCTAGTTCTCGCAAAGATGTAAAATGGCCAATAAACTTCTCATACTTAACAGAACTTGGCAGAGCATTAGAATACTGTAGCACGCGCGGAGGATCGAAGCAAGCAGAGTTGAGTTGCAAATAGATTTGTAGGTGGTGGTGGCGGCATTGCCTAAGGGGCAGTGTTGGGTCAAGCATTGAGACACACGGCCCAAGGTCACTAAAAGCCCACAAGTAAATAGATCGGCCAATGCAGTCAAAATCGCGCTTTAAAACTTAAAAATTTACGATTTTACGCTTTTGGGTAACCAAAACGCTTTCGTTTCCATATAAAAACTTAAGTGCATAAAATCGGACTAAATTGCGCTTTAAAGCTTAAAAACTTACGATTTTACGGTTCTAATTCACCAAAACGCTTTACGTTTTTACGCTTTTAGTTCACCAAATGAGTATTCTTTTCATGAAATTAATTATAAAAAGTATATTTTTTAAGTAAATCACTAACAATATGATACATTTGAGATTAAAAGATACATACTAGGTACTTGGATGCATTCTCAACTTCAATAGAGTAATCTAATTCACCAGCTAGGCTTTTTCTAAATTCATTAGCATAGAGGGAAAAGTGGCTTATCGTTAAAATTTATGTTTACGAACTTATTATTAAGATGCTATAAGTTGCTCTACTTTAAGCATGAATCCCATGTATTTATTAACTTGACTAAATTCTGTGCATTCATATTTTGCATAGCATATGTCCTACTTAATAGTTTTTTAGTTATTTTTCAGTATGCGTTAAAAACTTAGGCTTTTACGCTTTGATTATACGCTTTACGATTTTACCCCTTTTCCGCTTCTAGGTAGAATCACGTTTTTAACTGCATTGATCGGGCCCAAACAGGGCCAGAAATATACCGAATTCCCACCAGAGGCGGTACGTCCAAGGTCTAGGCGAGACCGCCCGACATAAGGGTCTAACAGACTTCTGACTCCCTCGGTACGGAGATTGACTGACAAACGTACCATCTGACTATGCATTTAATAGAACCAAAGGCGTCCCTGAACGCCCGACAGACCATTAAATGCGCCCAGCTGAAACTAGTATAAATATCCCTCAATGGGCTACATTTAAGGTAACTTCCAACCACTACTTTCTCTCTCTATTTCGTATTCTACTTACTTCTCTCACTAACTTTGGCACAAGAGGAGGTCATAGGACTCCCCTGAGGACCTTTTCTGCAGGGTTTGCGAGATCTCCCCAGACGATCAAAGCCTACACGAAGCCGGTGAAGCCTCACAAACCGCCTGGTACTAATCAAGCTCAAACAGGCAGGTCGAGGCGCAACACAGATATAAACCAATTATCCATCAAATCAAGTTGTTGATGGGCAAATTTCAGGAATATAGTGTTCGACATGTTTACGAAGTGCAAAATTGTGTAGTCGATTATTTGACAAATCGGGGCCATAAAGTTCGGATAGATAACTCGGTAACCGACATGGAGGAATCGAAAATGTATAATTGGTTAATGTGTGATGTTGTCGGGGTCACTCGACCTTGCATGATTAATAATTGGGGTTAGGTCGCCCATTCACATCTAATCTCCATTCAATTTAAAGATTATATTTATTGACCCAAAATAATAGGGGTTAGGTCTTTTCACCCAAAAAAATCACAAATAGTAAAATCAAGAATAACTACATGTCATCTAATCTCCATTCAATTTAAAGATTATATCTATTGAGGAATAAAAGTTTCCTCATTAATATCCCGTAAACAAAAGAAAAGTTTCCTCATTAATACTACATAATATTACTAAAATCCCTAATTAATAAGAACGATAAATACAGTTTTAATGAAAATAGGACTTCGTTAATAGTTTGCCTACGTGTTTGCACTAATCACGGACTCGGCCACTTGATCCAAAAAAAAAAAAAAACCCTAATCCACCACGCTAATCAAATCCATTGATAATTAATTACCCTTTAACCCAAAACGAACCAACCACCCGAAAAGTCGGTCCACGAACCAAAATGACGCCGTTACACCGTCGTTTGGGCTTCCGTGGTCCGGTTACAGTTTCCTCCTAATTGAGAAGACCTCCTTCTCCGCTCCGTTTAAGTAGAGAAAGAGATAAGTTGGACCGCTCCAAAGTCCAAAAATCAAAAAAAGAATTTTTATCCGCTGCGTGTGCCCACCAAAAAAACCCGAAATCGCTCCCCTTTTATTATCTTCCCTGGTCCAATAAGCCGCTCGCCCCAAGCCCAAAATCCCTCTCTCCTCTCTCGCTCCACCGTCGGTCTCGTCCCTCTCTCTCGCTCCGCCCGCGGGCCTCTGCAGCATAAACCCTAGATCCATCCACCGACAGAGATCGCCGGAGCTCGGCCTCCGACCTTCGCTCCTCCCCTCTTACCTTAACCGACATCGCCTCCTTTTCCTCCTCGTCGCTTCCTCTCTCACCGCTGGTAAATCCCTAACCCTAATTTTTTCTCCTTTTTCTCCCCGTCTTCTCGCGCTTCCCGTTTCTATGTGTTTGCTGTATCTTCAATTGATTGTTGTGGTGTCGTAGTTTCTTCGCGCTCGTTGAATTTCTTCGATGGGATTGTTGGGCAAATGCTCTCTGGGCCGGGAGGGAGGAGAACTGAGTGATTTTTGCGTTTTGCCATTCCCCGGGGAGTCGTGTGTTGGCTTCCTTCTTGGTTGTGGTTATCGGCCTTTTCAAATTGGTTTGGGGATTGGGATATTTTCGGGTTTTTTTTTTTGTTTTGTTGCCCTCGTCGTCCGCCTAGTTGCTTCTCCGGAGATTTGTTTTTGATTTCGGAGTCGGGAGGCGGGAGGGCGGTGGGTGATGAAGTTCCCGCTTTTGCCTTCTCGATGTTTATATGGTGTTGGGAGTTCTTCTATTCACCGAGCTGGGTCGATGGCTCGATTGCTAAAAACTCATCAGTTATGGGCCTACCTGATAGGACATGGCTCATAGACATAATATTCCGAAGGCCCATCTTTTGAGTAAACCGTGGTTACCTATTGTCCAGGTTTATTGCATAAAGTCTATTGCTTGCTGTTTGTAGTTGTTTTCTTCTACTCTGCTCTCCACTCTTATACAGGCCGAAGTAGTACCATCATGTACTATTCCTTCCTTGGATGATTGGATGCATCAGAAGATCACTTTTCCTGGGTTGTTTCATCATGTGTTCTACTAAGGTTGCTGAACTTTCTCTGGGTTTCTTTTTCTTCCTTTTATTGGTTGGCAGTGAAATTGGCTTTGGAGAAAAGATGGAAATCCCTGAAGAGAAGTATCAGCTGACACCCGTGGAGAATAATGCGAAGCCAGCAAGGCGAAGGAAGACAAAGTCCCATGTCTGGAAATACTTCACAGTCGAGAGCATCAGCCCTGAATGCAAAAGGGCATTCTGCAACACCTGCAGGAAGAGCTTCGCTTACAGCATGGTACAGGAGAATGGCGGCTCGAAGGTAGCCGGTACTAGCCACCTCAAGCGCCATCTCGAGAAGGGAACCTGTGGAGCTACCGCAGGGCTTGATAACAATAATGAAGGCGATGATCAGGCGACTCCTTATACGCCTTCAACCAGGACTCGGACCACTGCCAATAAGAATGCGTCTGGTGCAAGTACAGGGGTCAGCGAGTCGAGAAAGCGTCGCTACAGATCCCCCAGCTCTGCCTACATGGCGGTGTTCAATCCTGACGTCTGCCGCCAGGACATTGCTCGAATGATCATCATGCACGATTACCCTCTTGACATGGTCGAGCATCCTGGGTTTCAAAGTTTCGTCCAGAGCCTTCAGCCACAGTTTGGTGCAGTCAGCGTCGACACCATCCAAGGGGAATGCGTCTCATCTTACTTGAGTGAGAAACAAAAGGTTATGAGGTTGATCGATGCGATGCCAGGACGAGTCTGCCTTTCTCTTGACATGCGCATGTCGAGAAACAGCTTGGCTTATGTGTTCATAACAGGCCACTTCACCGACAGCAATTGGAAGACCCAGAAGTGGATTCTCAATGTTGTCCTAGAACCATATCCCGATTCACATAATGCTCTCAGCCATGCCGTTGCTTGTTGTCTCTCTGACTGGAGATTGGAAAGCAAGCTGCTTTCCCTCACATTGAACCATCCTGTGCCTGAAGCCGGGCTCGAGAATCTCAGGTCTCATCTCTGCGTCAAGAATCCACTCATCCTGAAGGGTCAGCTCTTGCTCGGGCAATGCATCTCACATACATTCACCGCCATGGTCAATGACATACTATCTGCAGGAGGTGACATCATTAAGAAGATCCGTGACAACATAAAGTACGTCACGACTTCGGAGAACCACGGGGAGAAGTTCTTGCATCTCAAAGAACAGCTTCAGGTCCCGAGCGAGGTACATTTGTTCCTTGACGACCAGAGTCAGTGGAATACGACTTATCAAATGCTGGTATCTGCTTCGGAACTACAAGAAGTCTTCTCTTGCTTAGACACTGTTATTCCTGAATACAAAGAAGCTCCAACCATGGAAGATTGGAAGCAGGTTGAGAGCATCTGCACGCACTTGAGGTCTCTCTTCGATGCAATGAACTTGCTCGCCTCTTCCCCTTGCCCTCCTGCAATCACACTATTCCAGGAGGGGTTTAGGATCCAGACTACGATCGCTTGTGCACCAACTGGTGATCCGTTCATTGGCAGCTTCATCAAATCGATGCAGGAGAAGATAGACAAGTACTGGAAGGAGTGTGGCTTAATTCTCGCGATTTCTGTAGTCATGGATCCTCGTTTCAAAATGAAGCTCGTCGAATTCAGCTTCTCCAAACTCTTCGGCGAGGAGTCTCCTCTCTACGTTAAGATGGTAGATGACGGGCTCCACGAGCTGTTCGAGGAATACGTAGCACTTCCTCTACCATCATCACCAGCTTATGGTGGCGATCATGGAAACATCGATCGAGCAGAGGACCACAACCAGGGAGGGAGTATTTCGGAATACGGGCTGGCAGATTTCGATATGTACATCATGGAGAACACCACCCAGCAGTTCAAGTCGGAGATAGACCAGTATCTGGACGAGAACCTCGAGGGTCGGGGCTCCAATTTGGACGTGCTGGAATGGTGGAAACAGAAGAGGTCAAAGTACCCAACGATGTCGAAGATGGCGAGGGATATCTTGAGCATTCCCGTGTCGACTACCTTGCCCGAATCGATGTTCAGTACCAAGCCAAGGGAACTGAGCCCGAATGCTAGGTCCGAGACTCTTGAGCCGTTTGTGTGTACTAAGGACTGGTTGCAGCATGGGTTGACTGAAGATTTCGGTGGATTAGAAAGTTTGGTGGTGTCGGATCTTTCGAACCCTGCCTTGAAAGTGGAGTTCTAGTACTAGGATATTGTTCTATGGTTTGTATCAAATTTTTACAGAGCCTGGTATTGGGTAGGAGGGTGTTTATTTGTTTTCATTTGGCATTTTGTTCTAGTTACTTTTAGTTGGAGGTTTATAGTTATTATTTCACGATCGGTTAGGCTAACTGTTTTCTTTTCGTTCTTTTGTACCATTGGAATCATGGAAAGAAGGAAGTTGATGGATTTGTTTGGACGATGTTGCCTGAATATGAATACTAGTTCATGCTCTACAGTCCCTAATGAAGCAAATACATGAAGACGCCGAATAAACGAAAACCCAGATTGGAGAACTGAAGTAGGATTCAAAGTGTTCTATCTGATATTTTGTGTTAGTTACATGAGGGGGAAGACTAATCAACACGCATTTGAGACTTGTTCAGTTACATAAGACTTTAGAGCATATGGGATAAGAAAAATGGTGCATGCGAACATGATCTTGAAAACGTGACGAAAGAAGCAGTCGAAAACTGACCAATTTCCTCTTGCTTGCTGTGATCTTTCCCTTTGATTGTTCTCCAGATGATACTGGTATAAGTTTCTCTACATTACATTCTCACCACCTCTCTGATTTCCAGTATCTTTCTACTTTTGCTCCAAAATCAGAAAGGGTCATCTGAACAATAATAGGCAGGATAGAGCGTAGCTTGTCATCGTGGAGTTGCAATTTATGATTAGCTTGTTGGAGATGGTCAGCATACTTCAGAAAGAAGATATTTCCCGGCTCTCATTTTTCAGTGCTGGATTTTCTCTTGATGTCTTTCTTCATTATAAGAACCTACATCGCAGATATAAAGAAATCAAGGATTGAATGTAATCATCCTTTCTTAAGAAAGAAACCCGCACATAAGCAGACAGAATTTGTCTGACAGATAGAAACCAAAGAACCACAGCAGAAACATATGAATTGCACCTTTCTGCGGTGTGCATGATGAATCTTGTTCTGCATGCAGTTTTGTACTATCCTCCTCACTTGCTCTGAAGTCTTGAAATGAACCCATAGCAGTAATAGATAATAGAGTTTGTGCTGGTCGGGAGGGAACTCTTGTGAACGCCGATACAGGTACTAGATTATAACATCCGTTAATATTTCAAGAACCTGAAAAGAATTATAATTGAAGTTAATTTTGATCCTTTTCACAGGTTTCAGTGAAAATTGTAAAGTGTTTCTACATTACTACAAAGCATGGACATGCCTGATAATTAGTTTGACAAGGTTGTGCAGTTTTTAGTGACATCTATAACTAGTGCCATTTTTGTTTTTGTGAAAACTCATGCCACTAGTTTCTTTTTTGGGGTAGAATCATGCCACTAGATCACATATCAGTCAGGCACTATATTAATTGATAACCTCAACTATTTTTGTCAATACTCACCTCATTACCCGACGTGATAGAGCACTCTTGGATACCATCCATTGCGTTTTCTTTTCCTAGCAAAGCTGTTCCAGAGACGGTTTTCTCCATGAACTGTGTGAAGCTGTCATTCATTGAATTTAACTTAACTTCAGTTCCTGATAGTTATCCAACTCTGTCCTGAGGGCTTAACCGACCCTCGGCCTTCCATTTCCTTTCTCACATTTACAGCATCGTCCCATCTTCCAGCCTCTGCGTATATACTATACAAAGCCACATAATGTCCTGCGCGTTCAGGTTCCAGTTGGATTAACTTTTCAGCAGCAAGCTTTCCAACCTCTACATTCTGCTGGTCAAGGCAGGCTGTTAGCAAGGCCCCCCAAACAGACTTATCAAGCTCCAGGGGCATTTGATGAATGAAATTGATTGCAGCTTCTAGCCTACCGACACGTGCTAGCATGTTGACAACACAGGAGTAATGTTCCATTCTGGGGACAAATCCATATTCTCCGATCATGCTCTCGAAGAGTTCAATGCCCTCTTCTACAAGGCCTGAATGATGACAGGCTGATAGCACCGAAGTAAATGTGAGAGCATCAGCATGAACTCCAACCCGCTTCATGTCCTGAAGAAGATTCAAAGCAGCCTGTGCAAGTCCATGCATGCCAAATCCTCTGATCATTGCGTTCCATGTTACTAAATCTCGGGTTTTCGCTGTTGTAAACACCGAGTATGCGGCCTCAATTTTCCCACAGATGGAATACACGTGTATGACTGAATTCCAAACTGCAACACTCGTATGGAAATAGTGTTTCGTGGCGTAGGCATGAATTTGCTTTCCATGCTTCAAATCACAAACTGGTAAAACAGTAGATATGGTTGTCTGATCATTCCGGATATCTGATCTCTGCATCTCACCAAAGCATTCGAGTGCTAAATCCCTCGACTCAGATTCTACAAAAGCCAGAATCATTGCGTTCCAGGCAACAACATCTGATCTGTCCATTAGTGCAAACACAGTTCTAGCATAATGAACCGAGTCACATCTAGCATACATTGTCATTAAAGCCGGACCAGCTGATCTGTAAAATCTCCCACCAGGTTGTTGAGTTTTGATTCCATACCCATGGATGGCCTTCCCACACATTAAAGCACGCAGATGGCGACACGAAACAAGGATAAGTGAAAGGGAATCTACATCAGGAAAAATCCCTCCTCCATTCACTATGTCTTTGAAAATTATCAAACATGTAGCATACTTGCCAGCTCGAGAATAACCAGATATTAGAGTGGTCCATGAAATGATATCAGGAGCTTCAATCTGTTAAAAAACTTTTGAAGCTTCATCACACAGCCCCATCCGAAAATAAGCATCCATCAACATGTTACATGTAATTACGTCAGGCTTAATACCCTCCAGTTTCAGACCACCGTGTTAAACTGTATAGGGCTTGGCCCATGTATATGTACATATGTATCCACGTAGTCGGCCCATCCCATGCATACGTAGACCTGATGAGTGCATGGATTAGGGTTTAGGTCATATGTAGGTCATATATATTCCTCTGTACTCTTGGTTGAAAGACTCAAGCTGAATAAGAGACCGCCATTCTCCGTGGACTAGTCGGTATTGCTCTCCGCAATACTGGAAACCACGTATATCGTCTTGTTCGTTTATTTTCAGCTCACAGGTTTTCTAACATGGTATCAGAGCTTACGGCTATGGATTCACAGAGGCTCTCTGTTCGATTGACCCACAAGAACTACGCTTTATGGGAATTCCAATTTCGCGTCTTCGTTGAAGGTCACGGTTTGCTTGGGATTCTTAACGGTACGATCGAGAAGCCGACCGCGCCGGCTACGGCTCAGGAGATTGCTCGCTGGGAGCAAAGTGACGCTCGGATTCGCTCTTGGTTGCTTGGTTGCGTGGATCCCATGATCGCCCTTGGGCTTCGGATGCACTCGACCGCCCATGGGATGTGGGCTCATCTTGCGTCCACTTATTCCACCGTCAATACCGCACGCCAATTTGAACTTCAAATTGAATTGGGGCGGCTGGAGCAAGGAAACAAGGATGTTGCATCCTACTTTAGTGCAGCACAGGAATTATGGATCGAGCAGGATTTGCTTACAGCATCACTGCGATCCAAGGAGGCCTCTGCCGAGGTCATGGAGGAACGGCAGCATACGCGTCTCTGCCAATTCTTGATGAAACTCCGCCCGGAGTTTGAAGCTGTACGTTCCACGCTGCTGAACAGGGATGACTTGAAGCTCGACGGGATCCTCGGTCTGCTGGTTCGCGAGGAGATTCGTCTCCGCACCCAGGCCCAGCTGGACATTCGCCCTGGCGAAGGTGAGACAGTGATAGCGGCGTCGGCCGTTTCTGATCAGCAGTCATCGGCTGCTTTTGCTGTCAAAAAACCCCAATTTCAGCGACGTGTGGCGGCGGCTGATGTGGAGTGCCATCACTGTCACGAGAAAGGCCATTATCAAAAGCATTGTCGTAAGAAAAACTTCTGTGTATACTGCAAGAGTCGTGGACATATTGTCACTGACTGCAAGTCTGCTCAGCGAGCTGCAGCGCGCGCTAATGACCCTCGTTTTACTTCAACGGATCGACCCGTGGGAGATCGGCCAGTCTATGCAACCCCGGCGGCTGTGGAAGTTGCCCCTCCTTCGGCGATCAATGCTGCCACAGTCGAGCAGCTTGTGAGTGCTGCTCTCCAACGTTCCCTTCCGAGCGCTATCAGTAGCGCATTTGCTGCTCTCCAGGTGACAGGTACGTCGTCGAAACCATGGTTGATTGACTCGGCCTGTTTTAACCACATGACCCAGGATGTTAGTTCCATTAAAAGTTTGGTTCCAGTACATGATATGGCTTTACATGTAGCAAATGGTCAGAAATTACAAGTAAATGGTGTTGGAATGGTTCATAATTCTCGTATGCTGCTGCCCAATACGTTGCATGTCCCTTCTTTGGTTCCCAATTTGGTTTCAGTGGGTCAGCTAACAGAGCAAGGTTTATCGGTTTTGTTTGGTCCTTCTGGTTGTGTTATACAGGACACGACGACGGGGAGGCAGATCGGGCGAGGGAGTAAGAAGGGAAGGGTCTTTCACCTCGAGGAGCTCTCGAGTACAGTATCACCATCGCCACCATCAGTTAGTTCACCCCTTGTCAGTAGTCCTTCTAGTAGTTCAGTCGGTAGGAACATAGTTCCGTTGGTGTCTAGTGTCTCGGCCTCTTTTCCGGTGTCTTCGTCTTTGTCAAGTCGATCTGATAATGTATGGGATTTGTGGCATGCTCGTCTGGGGCATCCAAACTCGGCACGTCTTTTGGCTATGTTTAAACAACAACTTCTCGGAAAAAATAAGATGGATGGTACTGCTTCACATTTATGCACAAGTTGTATTGAAGCAAAGATTACTAGTATTCCTTTTCCCTCCAGTACGACTGTGATTTCTGAACCATTTCATCTTATCCACACTGATTTATGGGGGCCGTCCCAAGTGGTTTCCCGTCATGGTTTCCGTTATTTTGCCTTGTTTGTCGATCATGCTACCCGGTTTACGTGGGTTTATTTTCTCCGCTTAAAATCAGACTTACTTGCGGTTGCTTCGGAATTTTTGAATATGATCCGAACTCAGTTTGACCGCCCCGTCAAGATTGTTCGGTCTGATCCCGGCGGGGAATTTAGCTCACACCCTCTTCGTGACCTTTACCGTTCCCTAGGCATTCTCAGTCAAAAATCCTGTCCTGGTGTTTCCCAGCAAAATGGTCTAGTTGAGAGAAAAAACAGACATGTTCTCGATCTTACTAGGGCTCTGTTGCTAGCTTCTCATGTCCCCGTGTCTTTTTGGCCTGAGGCTGTTGCCACGGCTGTTCGTCTCATAAATTATCAGATTACTCCTATTCTGGGTCATAAGAGTCCACATTTTGCTTTATATGCGTCTCATCCTGATTATTCGCGTCTTAGGGTGTTTGGGTGTACATGTTTTGTCCTCTTGTCCAAGAAAGAGCGTCCCAAATTGTCATCTAAAACTGTTCGTTGTGCCTTTCTGGGTTACAGTGATGTCCACAAAGGGTACCTTTGTTATGATCCTATTCTCAAACGTATTAGGATCACTTGTAATGTTGCCTTTTTTGAACAGTTCCCGTTTTTCTCTGAGTCATGTTCTCCATCCCTGTTGTTTTTGTCCTCTGAACCTACCTTACCTACATTCGAAGAAAATGATGGTGATATTGCGGGTGACCCTCCCCTAGATGATAATGCCTCGCTCGACTTGTCTCCCCCGGCCACGCCACACCTCTCGTCCACGGCTTCAACATCTTCCTCCTCTCCTGGTACACAAGACTCCTCAGGCGCATCGACTTCCACTACTTCCAGCTCCCCCACGTCGCCAGGTGCTTCCAGCTCCCCCACGTCGCCAGCTTCTTCCAGCCAGCTTACCGAGTCCCCAGCTACTCCTCCTATGCCTCGTCGATCAACGCGGTCAACGTTGGGCCAGCCACCGCTTCGGTTCCAGGACTATCAGGCATATGGGGTTGATTCCATCCCCATTCCTACACGCTATAGGCAAGCCCATGGTGATCCAGTATGGGATAACGCCATGGATGTGGAGATTGACGCTCTCCATGCCAACGGGACTTGGACTGTAGTTGATCGCCCGCCACCACCAGTGCCTGTCGTGGGGAGTAAGTGGGTGTACAACATTAAGTTTCTTCCGGACGGTTCGATTGAGAGGCATAAGGCCCGGGTGGTTGCCCAGGGGTTCACTCAGGAGCACGGTGTGGATTATGATGAGACTTTCGCTCCCGTCGCCAAGATGCCTACTGTTCGGACACTGTTGGCTGTTGCTGCAGTTCGTGATTGGCCTCTGTATCAGTTTGACGTGAAGAATGCTTTCCTTCATGGAGATTTGAAGGAAGTTGTGTATATGGAACCTCCTCCTGGGTATAAGTATGCTTCTCCCGGTCAGGTTTGTCTTCTTCATCGTTCTCTTTATGGGCTCAAACAGGCACCTCGTGCTTGGTTTGAGAAGTTTCATGCTACCATTCTGGCCTTGGGACTTCGTCAGAGTCTCAATGATCCGTCCCTCTTCACGAAGACCTCGGCAGCGGGTATTGTTGTTCTTCTACTGTATGTCGATGATATGGTGGTTACAGGAGATGATGTTGAGGGGATTCGGTCATTGAAGCATGGCATGCAAGCTGCGTTTAATTTGAAGGATTTGGGGGACCTTAGATACTTCTTGGGCCTAGAGATAACTCGTTCTTCTCAGGGGATCACTCTACATCAGACTAAGTACATCAAGGATCTTCTTTCCGAGCATCAGTTTGACTCCTGCACTCCAGTCCGCACTCCCATGGAGCTCAACCTGAAGCTTCATCGGGATTCAGGTCCTCTGTTGGCCGATGGCTCAGCTTACCGGAGCATGGTAGGTAGCTTGATTTACTTAGCTGCTACACGACCCGACATTTCTTATGCCGTGCAGATTGTCAGTCAATTCATGGCTGCCCCGCGCCAGGATCATCTTGCCGCCGTTCATCGCATACTTCGGTATCTGAAGGGGACTGTGGATGTTGGTCTGTTCTTCTCCTCTCAAGGTTCGCTAACTCTTCAGGCATTTTCAGACTCCGACTTTGCTGGGTGCGTGGACACTCGTCGTTCGACCTCTGGCTGGTGTGTTCGATTTGGTTCTTCTTTTATCTCTTGGAGGTGTAAGAAGCAGGATCGAGTTTCCAAGTCCTCGACTGAGGCAGAGTACAGGGCTATGTCCGAGGTTTCATCTGAGGTTATCTGGCTTCAGCGTCTGCTTTCTGATTTTGGTGTTTCCTGTTCATCTCCTGTGGATTTGTTCGTGGACAACACAAGTGCGATTCAAATTGCTGTTAACCCGGTCATGCATGAGAGGACCAAGCATATTGAGCTTCATATCCACTATGTTCGGGATTTGGTCCGTGATGGGGTCCTGCGCATGCATTATGTGGCGTCAGAGGATCAGATTGCCGACCTCCTCACTAAGTCTCTTCCCACCAGTCGCCATTGGTATCTATCGGGCAAATTGATGCTTCGTGACCGGCATCAATTTGGGGGAGGCTGTTAAACTGTATAGGGCTTGGCCCATGTATATGTACATATGTATCCACGTAGTCGGCCCATCCCATGCATACGTAGACCTGATGAGTGCATGGATTAGGGTTTAGGTCATATGTAGGTCATATATATTCCTCTGTACTCTTGGTTGAAAGACTCAAGCTGAATAAGAGACCGCCATTCTCCGTGGACTAGTCGGTATTGCTCTCCGCAATACTGGAAACCACGTATATCGTCTTGTTCGTTTATTTTCAGCTCACAGGTTTTCTAACACACCGAAGAGCTGCACAGCTGAATCTAGCAACTCATTACTAATGAACCCACAAATCATTGAATTCCAAGTAGATAAATCTCTTTCTGCCATCTCTTCAAAAACCAACCTCCCGCTCAACACATTTCCACACTTCGCATACATGTCGATCAAAGCATTGCAGACATGAAAGTGTTGCTCGTGGCCTGAAACAACCACACCTCCATGGACCCACATCCCTCCATCCAACCACGTCAACTGAGAGCAGGCTTTCAGAACTTTTGGGAACACTAAGTGATCCCCAGAGACTCCTTGAGACTTCATCAACCCATAGTTCTCCAAGCAGTCCTCGTACATCCCATTCCTTGAGAAGAACCCGAGAATAGCTGTCCAGGCAAACACATTAGGCTTCGGAAATACATCAAACAGCTTCCTCGAAGAATCAAGATCATCGCAATCAGCGTACATTTGAATCAGCTTAGTTACCACGAATTGGTTACCGCCAGACCCTAATGCAATGACATGCTGATGAATTTGTTGGCCTTGGTTCAGAGATTTGGAATTGCTGCACAGCTGAAGCAAGTGGATGAGTTTGGAAACAGATGGGAGCTCTCTCTCAACTCCAACAGAGACAAGATTGTTCGCCTTTCGCCATAAGCTCATTTTCGTTGAGTTTGTCTAGAAAAGTTGGATGCTTTGATAGGGATCAATCAAAGAAATCGAGCACCAGTTAACAGCTGCTATACTTCCCGAATCAACTAGACAATTTGGTGCTTCCATCTTAGCTTAATGGTCGCATGATTCTTTACCTTCATAGATGAATTGCAGGAAAGGCGATAACTTGACAATCATGTGAAGGAGATTACGAATGTTTTGTTTCCCTCAGCTTGTTGAGAAGGAACGCATAATGTTTGACAATATTCAGAGCTTGAAGTTAACCACCATTGAAGAGTATGGAGAACTTCACCGTGCGGATTTTTGGAGACCTCGCGTCCCTTAGTCCAGGCTAGGGCCGCAAATGAGTCGAGTCGAGCCGAGTTTTATCCCAATTTGAGCTCGGCTCGTTAATAAACGAGTTGAGTCGAGCTAGCTTGTTTAATAAAATCTTGACTTTTATTTGGTACTTCATTTTGTATATGCAGATACATATGATTTATTTAGTTAGCTAATCTCATATTATACTTTGTTGATATCATATATCATTTAGTTCTAAATTTTAACTACTCCAAATCATATTATTTCATAGTATCAAAGCATGATTTGATGGATTAGGATTGTTGGAAACTCTTATAGAGAAGTATGGATTTGATTATCGATGATGCAAATAGGTGCGAGCTTGTATTCGTCAGCTCGTGTCGTAAGGTGTTGGGTTAACTCCCGCAACGAGCGCAACTCTCGTGTTTAGTTGCATTGAGGAACCCTAAGCAGACTGTCGGTGATAAGCGAGAGGAAGGTGAGGTTTACAACATCATGCCCCTTATGCCATGGGCGACACACGTGCTACAATGGCCTGGACTAGGGCTGCAAATGAGCCGAGCTGTTCGCGAGCGGCTCGGCGTTTCGACTCGAGAAAAGCTCTATCAAAACTCGGCTCATTAATAAATGAGCCGAACATGAGCTAAGCTTTGTTCAGTTTGTGAAGCTCGCGAGCTAGCTCGACTCGGTGGCTTGTTGAGCTAAACTCGTGAGTTGGCTCGTTTAGAGCTCATAATATGTCTCAACATGTGGCTAGAGAGCCAACTCGATTACCGACTTATGGACGAATTAATATATATCTTATGATTTTAATTCATATAGTTGTTAAATTATATATCTCGCCATATATAAAGTTTAACACATTGAGTATGTGAGCAAATATATCTTATTTTCTATTTTAATTAGAAATGCATAGAGAAGCAACCCGAGAATCCATTATGACTCGATGCCTTCTTAGCCCCTGGACTAAACACTGTTTTTATTATTTCCTCATTGGTAACCAAAGCATAAAGGTCTTATTGACCTTCCTAAAAACTTTGTTAGTAAAGCCTTGCATAAGGTGAGAGAAAGAGACTGAAGCCCTAACCTTGAATAACACTTTGAAAAATTTAGCAAATTGACTCTTCCAACTAGCTTCAATTTCTACCCAATTGTCAGCCTTGTCCTTAAGTCCAATGGTTCTATTAGTATGTTTAACATAGATAGTGCTAGAGTGAATGAAGGAAGAATTTTGCCCACTTGTTTGCAGCCATTTCACTTTTGAACATTGACTCATTCTCGAGCGATAAATTAGACAATGACGGAAAAATAATCTCCTTAAGCATTTCCATGTTGATTTGAGCGTTGGATGGAAAATCCATGAGCAACATTTGAGATTTTGTCTTGCTTGTAGGTTTTCGATGCACATGTTGAGTTCACGCCTAAGCTACCTCATCTTGATTGTTGATTCCTCTTATCAGGGTTGGATTTTCATGTACAATCACACTATTCTCTCTACAACTAGAAGCCCTCCAAAAGTATGTCAGGTCAGGTACATGAATGAAGAGATTATTATTTTTAATTAGATTTTATCAAGACAATATAATCCGTAGTTAACTACGAAAAACACTGTGAAAATGTAAGACAATAGGATATGTTTGGAATATTGGTAAACTACTTTGTTAACGTTGGAACTTGGGTTCGATCTAAAAGAAGTGAAGTCATGATCAGATGAGATCACCAATCAAGGTCGGACCATGACTCAAGTTATCCGGAAAGAAAAGGAGCAACTGAGAAAAAGAGGAGAAAAGAAAAACGGATAAATAAAATAAAAATAAACTGAACCGTAAGATTTCAAAACCCTAAATCCTGAGCTTAGGTTAGAGCTCTTCCTCGTCCAGGTCATACACCGCCGAAAAGAGGGAGAAGCCTCTCTATCTCTTGTTCTACGGTAAGTCTCACGGTTCCCCATTGTCTTCTTCGTGCGGCTTCTCTTGATAACTCGATCTGATTTCTTGCACTGAATTTTTTTTCTTTCTGAACGTCGCTTCCCCACCGATTGTGCCAGTTATTCCTTTGCTGCTGCTTGAATTGAACGACAAAAATGGCTTCCAAGTTCTGGACACAGGTTCGTCGCTCTCACCGATCTTTTCTCATTCTACAGTTTTTCCCCGTTGCGTTCCCAATTCGATTCGTGCCGTGTTTGTTGTTGCGTAGGCCGGTGCTTCTGATTCCGATGAGGAAGAGGAGCAGAGCGAGTACGAAGACGAAATCGAAGACGGAGCCGGCGGTGGAGATCCCTCGGCCGCCGACGCGAAGAATAGGTATCTGAGGGCAACTGACACGGATAGTGACGACTCCGACGGCCAGAAGCGTGTGGTTAGGTCGGCCAAGGACAAACGGTTCGACGAAATGGCGTCTACTCTCGAGCAGATAAAAAATGCGATGAAGATTAACGATTGGGTGAGCTTGCTGGAGAGCTTCGACAAAATTAACAAGCAGCTGGAGAAAGTAATGCGGGTGACGGAAGCTGTCAAGGTTCCGAGCCTATACATTAAGGCACTGGTGATGCTGGAGGATTTCCTGAACCAGGCCATGGCTAATAAGGAGGCCAAGAAAAAGATGAGCAGCAGTAATGCGAAGGCGCTGAACTCGATGAAGCAGAAGTTGAAGAAGAACAACAAGCAGTATGAGGATATGATTACCAAGTACAGGGAGAAGCCTGAGAGTGAGGAGGAGGCAGATGAGGAGGACGATGAAGATGACGACGACGATGGGTCTGACACTTTTGCTGAGGATGTTAATGCGATGTCGGACGAGGATGAAGAGGAAGATGATGGGAAGGACGATGAGGAAATTGAGGGTGAGGGTGGTTGGGAGAAGATGTTGAGCAAGAAGGAGAAGCTCATGGATAAGCAGTTCGCCAAAGACCCTAGTGAAATTACTTGGGATGTGGTGAACAAAAAGTTCAAAGAAGTTGTTGCAGCTCGTGGTAGGAAAGGCACCGGGAGATTCGAGCAGGTTGAGCAGTTAAGTTTCTTGACTAAGGTTGCCAAGACCCCTGCCCAGAAACTTGAGATTCTCTTCAGTGTGGTGTCTGCTCAGTTTGATGTAAATCCAGGGCTAAACGGTTACATGCCTATAAATGTGTGGAAAAAATGTGTGCAGAATATGTTGGTTATCCTCGATATTGTTTTCCAGCATAGAAATATAGTTGTGGATGATAAGGTTGAGCCGGAAGAGAATGAAACGCAGAAGGGAGAAGACCATGAGAGTATTATTCGTGTTTGGGGAAACTTGGTCGCCTTCCTTGAGAGAATTGACGTGGAGTTCTTCAAGAGCTTGCAGAGCATTGACCCTCATACCCATGAGTATGTTGATAGGCTGCAAGATGAGCTTATGTTTTTGGTTCTTGCTGAAAACGTTCAGGAATATCTTGAGCGAGCTGGCGACTATAAAGCAGCATCAAAGGTTGCTTTGAGGCGGGAGGAACTGGTTTACTACAAGCCACCGGAAGTTTTTGACGCTATGAGGAAGCTATCTGAACAAAGTGAAGGTGGGGAAACTGGTGATGAAAAGGCAGAAGAGAGTAGAGGACCACCTGCATTTGTTGTTGTTCCTGAGGTGGTGCCTCGGAAGCCCACTTTCCCTGAGAATAGCAGAACAATGATGGACATGTTGGTGTCTCTCATATACAAATATGGTGATGACAGGACAAAAGCTCGAGCGATGCTTTGTGATATCTATCACCATGCTCTCCTGGATGAGTTTTCCAATGCTCGTGACCTGTTGTTGATGAGTCACTTGCAGGATAACATTCAGCATTTGGATATTTCTACTCAGATCCTGTTCAACAGGGCCATGGCACAGCTTGGTTTATGTGCATTTAGGGTTGGGTTAATCACTGAAGCGCATGGTTGCCTTTCTGAACTATATTCTGGTGGAAGGGTAAAGGAGTTGCTCGCCCAAGGTGTGTCTCAAAGTCGATATCACGAGAAGACCCCAGAACAGGTACTTGCGTATTTTGTTTTTCATGTCCCTGAAATGAGAGTCTCGCGTGTAGTCTCTTACTGATTCATTATACATGGTGTGTTCTTGCTGAAGCATGATGTGTTCATAGCAGTATATATCTAGTAATATAAGGAATTGAGTGCAGCTTTGCCTATTGATTGAGATAACCTGAGCAGCTTGACATTTATCAGGAACTCTATTGCTCTTGTGTATGTGGAAACTAAATAGACTGGCTTTGTTGAAGCCCAAGTGTTCTACCTAGTAGTGAAAGAGGATGGAAATGAGACGTTCATTTGCTCATAAAAGTCGAAAACTGGATGAAATGTCTATTGCTTTTCTGTGTGGTAGCTCAGTTATGTGTTAGGGGATTTTCCATGTTGGATCTGTCGGTGAACTGAATGCACCAACTGATGATAAGTCACAAAATATAATTGGGTGGCAAGGCCAGCTTTTCTTGTCTATTCCGATGATTATTGACCAATATATGACAGTATCCTACTCTGGATGAAAAAAGCCAGCTTTGGAATATCTTCTTTTACTTGTTCTTTTACTGCTTTCTAATCATGGTTATAATGTCCTCGACTGATTCTTATTGCTGCGAACCAATTATATACTAACAGGAGAGGTTGGAAAGGAGACGCCAGATGCCATACCACATGCACATCAACCTCGAGCTTCTGGAAGCCGTCCACCTCATCTGCGCCATGCTCCTCGAGGTCCCCAACATGGCAGCCAACACTCACGACTCCAGGCGCCGACTCATCAGCAAGACATTCAGGCGTCTTCTCGAGATCAGCGAGAGGCAGACTTTCACTGGCCCTCCCGAGAATGTTCGCGACCACGTGATGGCCGCAACTCGAGCCCTAACAAAGGGAGACTTCGTCAAATCGATCGAGGTGATCGAGTCCCTCGACATCTGGCGCCTCCTTAAGAACAAAGAGGCCGTCCTCGGAATGCTCAAGTCCAAAATCAAGGAGGAAGCTCTCAGAACCTATCTCCTGACCTACTCCTTGTCCTACAACTCCATGAGCTTGGAGCAGCTGATGACCATGTTCGACTTGTCGAGGGCCCAGACCCACAGCGTGGTAAGCAAGATGATGATCAACGAGGAGCTGTACGCAAGCTGGGACCAGCCGACGGAGTGCGTTGTGTTCCATGACGTCGAGTACTCGAGGCTGCAGAGTCTGTCGTTCCAGCTGACCGAGAAACTGTCGGTGCTCGCGGAGAGCAACGAGAGGGCCATGGAGTCTGGTGGTGGCGGTGGGATGGAGCTACCGATGCGGAGGAGGGACGGGCAGGACTATGCCAATGCTGCTGCTGGTGGGGGTAAATGGCAGGATAACTACAATCAACAGGGGGGAAGACAAGGTGGCGGTGGCCGTTCTGGAGGGTATGGTGGTGGCGGGAGGTCTGGTCAAGGTGGTGGTAGAGGCGGCGGGTACAACAGGGGGAGCCAGGTAAGAGGAGGTGGCGGCTCTCGTTATCAGGATTCGTCGGCGTACACCGGCGGCGGATCGCGGAGGACGGCTAGTTCAGCCGTGAGGGGCTCTCCGATGGATGGTTCTACCCGAATGGTCAGTCTGAATCGCGGAGTTCACGCTTAAACGAATCGAGCCAAAGCCTATCAAATTTTTCCTTCCCCTCAGGTGAGAACTAAAGTTTTGCGATTTGAGTTTTGGGCTACAGCCCTACTGTGTTTCCCGTTGAGGTAAACTTGAAATCAGGTAGCAGCGCAGGAGGCATTTCCCCCTCTTTCCTTGGAGAATAATTTAAATTTGTTAGATTCTTGAACTGTTCTTAGAACTTGTTGTCTCTTTTTGGTTGTAAGGTACACATTTTTTTAATGGACATGGAAGTATGGGAACTGGTAATTTGGTTTTCAGATGGTGGGCTATTGTTTGTGGGTTCGTTTTACTCTTTTTCTGTTGGTTTGTGTGTGTGAATGGTGTTGTGCCAAATTTGGAGCTTACGAGCGATGGTGCTAGGCGCGAGCTAGTATCAAAATCTGGCTATATGCATGTCAATAGGTATAGGGGAAACACACGTCAGTATCCTTTGATAACACTTTTACTAAGGGTTGTTTGGAAGTTGCGAATGTTAAATCGTTGCATTGTAATGAATCACCATAATATAAATGCATGTATTGATACAATGGATGCATTTTAACAATACATTGTTTGGTTATTGAGATTCTATTTGGGTTAATTGCATGGTTGGTCACTGAGATTACAAAAAATGTTCATGTTTGGTCACTGAAAATATTTAAATCCAATCTTGGTCACTCAAATTAGTTAAATGGTTCAAGTTTGGTCACTCTCCGTCCAACTCCGTTAAATATGTCTGATGTGGCAGTCAACCCTAAAAGTTGACTGTTAACTCGGTGACGTGGCAATTAAAAAATAATAAATAAAATAAATTTTAATCTTCTAGCCTATGATAGAGTGGAGTGGTCCTTTCTTCTTGTGGTTTTGGAGAAAATGGGTTTTAGCTCGGTCTGGCGTGGATGGATTCAGGAATGCTTACAATCAGCATCGTTTTCGGTCCTCATGAATGGATCTCTGTCTGGTTTCTTCGCGCCCTCTAGGGGGCTCCGGGCTCCGGCAGGGGGATCCCCTCTCTCCCCTTCTTTTTGTGCTTTGCACGGAGGGCTTTGCTGCCCTTCTTCGTAAAGCCATCGCTGAAAAGAGGTTGGAAGGGGTGAAGGTGGCTCCGCGGGCTCCCCACATTTCTCATTTGTTCTTTGCTGATAATTCTTACTTATTTCTCCGTGGTTCACTCCAGGAGTGTGAGAATCTGATAGAAGTTCTTAATGAGTATGAGGAGCTTAGTGGCCAGAGGGTAAATTTGGAGAAATCGGCTGTTTGCTTCAGTAAGAATGTCTCTTTACCAGATCAGGAGTTCTTGGCGGCAATCCTTGGGGTAGGTGCTGTAGGGGTTCAGGATAAATACCTTGGTCTACCCACTTTGATTGCTCGATCCAAGACGGCCACTTTCGCTACCTGGAGGAGAAGCTCTTAGAACGTTTGCAGGGATGGAAAGGCAGGACTTTATCTTGGGCAGCTAAGGAAACTCTGATTAAATCTGTTGCCTTAGCTCTTCCGCTCCATGTGATGTCCTGCTTCCGCCTGCCGTTATCGCTTTGTCGTCTCCTGGACAAACATGTGGCCAGATTTTGGTGGGGGGTTGAGGCTGGTCGCTCGAAGATTCGGTGGGTCTCCTGGAGAAATTTGTGTAGAAGTAAGCACGAGGGGGGGATGGGTTTTCGCCGGTTCGAACAGTTCAACCAAGCTTTGCTGGCTAAGATAGGATGGCGTATCCTGAATGAACCCCAATCCCTCTTAGCTCAGGTCTATAAAGGGAAATATTTCCCGCAGGGCTCCTTTCTGTCGGCTACGGCGCGGTCCCGCCCTTCATGGGGGTGGCAAAGTATTCTCTTTGGTCGGCAGTTATTGACCAAGGGTTTGCGGTGGCAGATTGGGAATGGTCAGAAGGCTCCGTTGCTCAACTCAAATTGGATCCCGTCTCAGCTGCCTTCTTGTCCTGTGTATAACCCGCGGGTTCTGCCGGATACTGGGAATTTGACGATCTCGGATGTCCTCTGTCCTGGGGAAGGACGGTGGTGTGATGATAAGCTGAGTCAGTGGGTTGACCCTCAGACTTGTCGTGCGATTAAGGCGATGCCCCTGCCACGGCAGAATATTGAGGATCGATTAATATGGCATGCCACTGAGGATGGAATTTTTACTGTTAAATCGGCTTATCATTTCGCGGTTGCTCTGGACCAGCAGAATGGGCGATGGCGGGCGCAGGTTAGTTGGATGGACAAGCGGAGTTGGATCCGGGTTTGGGAAGCGAATATTCCTCCGAAGCTGAAGGTGTTTGTCTGGCAAATCTTGACCAGAATTCTACCTACGACTGAGGCTCTTATAGAGAAGGATGTGGAGGTCCTGCCCCGTTGTCCTGTCTGCTGGGCCTCTAGGGAGACCATGGAACATTTGTTCTTTGATTGTCCGGTGGCTAGGGCTATGTGGTCGCAGGCGGGGTTTGATTCTCTTGGTGATGGATTGCCTCGGCATACTTTTCCCCTCTTCCTCTCAAAATTGTTGGCGATCTTTCATCAACCTTCACAGTTCACGATGGTAATTGCTATCTTGTGGCGAATTTGGAGATCGCGAAATTGGGTGGTCTTTGAAGGAAAGCAATTTACCATTCCGGCATTGTTGAGGCAGTATAACCAGCAAGTAGGGGAGTGGCTAGGCCTGCCTAGGGACCCTCAGGATCCCTCTGCTCATATGCCAGATCTCCCTTCTATGGTAGCTAGCGAGTCAGGGGGACAAGTGTGTCGTTGGGATGGGGCTGTTCGACGAGGGTCACATTCTGCAGGTGGGATGGTACTGCTCAATGATGTAGGTACGCTGCTCTGGGCTGTGGGGGTTCAGTTTCCCCACCTGGATGACCCAATGGTGGTGGAGCTTCTTACGCTCTGGGAAGCGGTCCGCTGGTGTTTAGCGCATAGGTTTAGGGTCATGCGGTTTGAAGGGATGCCAAGGTGGTAATTGACAAGATTTGTTCGGCTGATGTTCGCGACAATCGAGCATGGACTATTTTGGAGGAAATGGTTCAAATTTTAAGGGATAATCCGGGTTTTATTGTACGATTTGTAGGTCGGCGTAACAATAGGGTAGCTCATATGGTTTCTAGACAGGCCCTTTCTTTGTTCCCGACTACGTGTCGTTATTTTGATTTACAGACCTGGCTGGCTTCCAGGGTGTAACTATCGATTTGGTTCTATCAATATATGATATCTTTTGTAAAAAAAAACTCATTTTCACAATAAAGAAAAAAATAAAAAATAAAAAAAAATTATTATGATCGCAAATTGAAAGAGTAGCTTCCTCCTCCACCACCACATCCCTTCCCGCAATCCCCTCCGGAAACATAGAGAAAAAAAAGAGGATCAAGTCTCGTGATTGGTTTGCAATCTTTCCGTGCAGATTTGAGATCGGTGTTGAACGACGACAAAGTGTATGATGAAGCGACCTCGGAGGCGTTCCCTCTCTACAACAAATCTCACTTGATTTGCCTCGAACTTCCCTGCCGGAGTGGCGACGTAAGTTCCCCCCTTCCTCCCTCCCCGAACTTCCAGTGTCTTTGGCCTTGAAAGATTTCCAGATTATCTTGAATTACACTGTTTATGATCTTGATTCAATGTAATTGGAAACGGAGATTGTGTTATCTTTTAACTAACTATGGTTCGGATTGTCAGGTGTTTCGGAAAGAGCGACGCCTCCGGTGGTCCCCGAACCGTAGAGGATTAGATACGGCGGGCAGATCTGAGAACAATACCTAGACCGCCGACCACCGCCGTTGTAACCGCAATTCCCGCACTGTTCGGACCGCCGGCGGCGGCCGTGGATCCAGGAGCATTTGGGGTTTTTGCAGTCGACGATTTTTGAAGACGAGGAGAGCACGGGGATAAAAGAGGGGATTCGGGAGGTGGGTGAAGGGAAGACGCAGTGCTCGCAGAAGTAGTGAGTGGTGCAGGGGAACCAGACGAAGCTGCTGGCGGTGTCGACGACGAAGGAGAGGGTTTGGGGAGGGGTTCCGAACCTGAGGGAAGTGGAGTAGCTGCCATAGCTGTGTGGGGAGAGCTCGGTTTTGGCGGTGAAATCGGAAGCTGGGGAGGTGGAAGTCGCAAATTGCCGGTTTGCAGGGTGTTTGATTTGGTGGGCTCTGGTGAGGGAAGAGTTGACGAGTGAGTTGAGATTCTGGTAAGGGCTTGAGAAGGAAGTGGGTGGGAGGAGATGATGTTGCAGAGGAGGGGAACCCAGAAGCCATTTTTTATCATCTTTTTTTCTCTATGTTTCCGGAGGGGATTGCGGGAAGGGATGTGGTGGCGGAGGAGGAAGCTACTCTTTCAATTTGTGATTATAATAATTTTTTATTATTTTTTTACTTTATTGTGAAAATGAGTTGGAAATGGTAGAAGATTAAAATTTATTTTATTTATTATTTTTTAATTGCCACGTCACCGAGTTAACGGTCAACTTTGAGGGTTGACTGTCACATCAGACATATTTAACGGAGTTGGACGGAGAGTGACCAAACTTGAACCATTTAACTAATTTGAGTGACCAAGATTGGATTTAAATATTTTCAGTGACCAAACATGAACGTTTTTTGTAATCTCAATGACCAACCATGCAATTAACCCGATTCTATTTTATGCATTGATTTACATAAAGTTACTTTTATGGAAAAATGTCACATTTACGGTTTACCCTCGACTTTTAGAATATGACAAAAACTATTGGGGATATAAATGGAAAGAAAAAGTTGACACAAATCTAAAACCAATAATTACAACAATCTCAACTTTTAGTTGAGATTGTATAATGCATCATTTTTTGTGATTGTTGGTGGGACCTACCTAAAACAATGCATGCATTGTTTAACACTTTGGCACTTCCAAACATTGTATTGTGTATAATACATGTATTCAACAAACACAATTCTGACAATCACAACTTTCAAACGATCCCTAAGTAATTTTTGTTCAAGACTTTGATGCTCTATTGAGAGTAGCGAGGAGGAGTGAGAATCGAAACTCTGTTGGAGCGTACGAGTTAGGATGAGTTCTTGAGAAATGAGTGATTGCAAGTTCGAATTAAGCAGGTATTAGAGAGGTTGAGTTCTTGAAAGATGAATGACCATAATCTTGAAGTGCGTAAATACATTTTATTTAAAATTGAATGTTTTCGATCGAATACATGAAATACAAGCTCTTTCGTCATCATTCACGTTTATTTCCTAATGGGAAATCTAGTTGAATTAGGGTCATTCACGTTTATTTCCTAATGGGAAACCTAGCTGAACTTGGGGCCAAAGCCACTTTAATTAAACTTTTCCTAATAAAGTTGGTTTCGATGGAAGGATGAATGGATCACATTGACATTCCTAATCATATCCAAGATGGCAGCTTCTATCTAATATCCCAGTCCACTAAAATCGTTAGATCCTTCGTGATATGGTTAGGACTTAGGACATTTTTGTACATGTTAAATGTTAATCTCAGATTAAGGCCGACTCCAATGCAACCCCTATAAATAGGGGAGTCGCCATTTATGACGTTTTTGCGAGCTCCAATGCGGAGCCAAAATCGGCGAAGGATGCCATTTATGAGGAAGGTCGACAATTGGGTCGCCAGTTTTGGGGGAGGGAATGCCGAACTCGGCATTTATGGGGAGTGGGAGCAGCGCTAGCAGTTGTTCCGCCTGTTGTTGTTGATGATTTTTTTTGTTTGATTGATAATTATGGGAAATTAATTAAGAGAAAGAAGGAAGAGATATCTAATTAATTAAGGTAATTTGAATTAATGTTTTGTATTTTTTTAGGCTTCTTTGATCTGTATTTAATTTTCAATTAATATTTTGTTTAATTTTTTTTATTTGATAAGATGACTTAAACTAAATTCATCCTATTTAAATTTTATGTTTATCATACTGAAGTTGTATGTAAACAAAAACTAGACCGATGTCAAATGAAAAATATATTATTGGAATGAAAATGCATTCTTGAATTACAAAACAAATTGATCTCAACTACTACTTTCATTGAATTACAAAGCATCCCAATATCGATACCAAGCAACAAACATGACTAATTATTTCCATGCAAGTTCCAAATATGCTCGACTAACCCCTGACGAATAGGGATGGCAATTTCGACCTGACCTGATTTACCCGACCTGTTTGACCTGTTTTGGGGCGGGTCAAACCCGCCCCGTAGGCTGGGCGGGGTGGGCATGGGTACCTCTCATCGACCCGACCTGCCCTGGCCCGCCAAATTACTTAAGATTTTCCTCTTATTACATTATATTTTAGCTATAATAAAGTTGTAAAAACAAGTGAAAATCTCAATTTCTTCAATAATTTAACTACCTTTTATCATATTATGGTTTCTTTCTTTGTCTTTCAATGAAAAGAACGAATATTTCTAATGTTTTTCACATAAATTACATACCCAATGGGTCAACCGGACCCGACTCGCGCCCCGTGATAAATTACCCGACCTGCCATGGGGCGGGTATGGGTATCGAGATACCCGCCCCGGACCTGCTCCATTGCCATTCCTACTGACGAAGCCCATGATGTGTTGGTGCAACACGAAGCCTATTATTCCTAGCCAAGTATTCAGTTAGAGTTGAAATATCTCTGTCGACATTATTTGGTTGTTGGTCGTGGACCTCATAATCAAAACTATCTTCCATCTCATCGTCAAAATCAACCTGCTCATCCTCGATTATCATGTTGTGCAATATAATGAATGCCAACATTATATCATTAACTTTGGCAATATCCCAAGATCTCGAAATTTGAAAAAATTCTATCGAAAAATTTGTATTTAAAAATGATGACGAAATATAAAAAATTAATATGAACAAATTATATTAAGAAGATAATAAATACATTTTTAAATAAACAAAAACTAGAAAAAGGAAGATCTTCAAATTTAAGGATAGCAGCATTGGAACCAAATTGAAGAAAACAGAGACCTCAAATTTGGATTTGGGAAGGAAGGTCCCCAAATTTGATGAGGCAAATAAGGTTAGGGATTCAAACAATGAAAGCCCAATGAAATTTCCAGAAAGTTGGGCTGCAAAAGCCCTCTAGGAAATGAACACCGAAAGCACAAATGATTGAGAATGAAAATTGAAAGAAAAGTAAAAAAAAAAAAAAAGACCAAACCCCAACCCCGAAACTCGTTTCTTCTCTTTCTATCCGTATTCCTTCCGTCTTCTTCTTCCTCCTTCCTTCTTCTTTCTTCCATTTCCAACTCCTTTCTTCCCTCTCTGCGATTCAGTCGCGCGCAGACGCAGCTTGTCCTCCTCTTCTGCAAAAATCTCCAGAACCCTAGGAGCTCCCGACAATCCCTTTCTCTCCCTTACTGGAATGAAATTCCAACTTCTCGCTCCGTCTCTTCCCAGATTTCCGTGAGGGGGACTTAGGGTTTCTTCACAGTTGCGCAAGGTTTTCGAATACATTAGTCCGCGCCTTCAGATTGAAAAATTCGCCCGCTGCCTCGTTGGATCTGCGCCATGGACTCGCGAGATTCGGCATCTCAATCCTCCTCCTCCCCTGCGGCGGCCGCACCGGCGACCGGCACTTCCACGTCGTCCAACGGGGAGGACGACGCAGTTCTCTCCTTGACCGCTGCTCTCGCTAAGGACGCCGCATTGCACTTCACGTCCCGCCGCTTCTCCGACTGCCTCGATGTTTTGCATCAGCTCAAGCTGAAGAAAGAAGGCGATCCTAAAGTGATTCTTCTGACCTCCCTGCTCGTGCTCTTCATTGTTACTTCTCTGGCTTAGTCTTTGACAGTTGAGCTCAGTTAGTTAGTTGCTAGTGGTTTCGTTTTTTCCACTTGGACTTGTTGGTCGATTCCCTGATTTTTTTTAGTAATATGGGCTGGGATTAGTGATAAGAAGCTGGTGGTATTTGAAAATTTCTGGTTAGGGAATAGTCTTACTGTGGAATGTAGATGTGAAAGTGGGTTAGGATGTTTATATGGGGTTGACAGGTATTTACTTGGAATATGAATTTATGTATGTCGAACTTGTTTAGCCGTCTTCCCCTCTTTGATTTTAGTATGCAAGCTAGTGAAGTTCTTAGGAGAAGAGAATCATCTAGATCGGCATCTGGTTGCTATTATGGACTTAATACACAGGTATAATTGGTAGTGATAATGGAGATTATGATAAATTGTATAGACTTGAGGTTTAACAAGTGCTGTCAATTAGTTTGAATTAATGGCCTATGGTATTTTGTCCAGTGGACAATTTAGGGATGGATGGGTTTGTGGCTGTGGTCATTTTGTTAAGTTTGTTCACTGTTCATCTCCTTTAATTAAAGTTTGGCTTTTTGAATCCGTTCACATCTCTGCTAGGTACTTCACAATATTGCTATAGCAGAATATTTTCGAGATGGTTGTTCGAATCCAAAGAAGTTGCTTGATGTGCTCAACTCCGTCAAGGTACGACTTGTTTTCTTTCCTCTTTCTTTTGAAGCTCAAGGTTTTACAAACTATCACTAGGTTTCTACATTGTTTGGTTGCTTATCATGCATGCTTCTATTTGACCAGACCCTTAAACTGAGTGTTTTATGCTGTGAAGCAGTGAGTTCCTTAATTATTTTTCAACAAGTGGGTATTTTATCATTGATGAATCTGTGATGGTTCCAGTGTATCCTTGCACCAGCAGGATATGTCACTTTGTGTGACTACTCAGAGTTGCCAGTTTACCTGGATTGATTTGGTGCTGCCAAATTTTTTGTGGATTTTTTGTTATGACTTTGATTCTTTGGGTGGTAGTTGATATATCCATTTTTCATGCTGGTTTTTATGAGATCAGAAGAAAAGCGAGGACCTTGCAAATGCTTCGGGAGAAGCTGTGGAAGTTAGTAGCAACAAAGTTGCACCTGGTTCTAAAGGAAGTGGTACGATGACACATCAGACGTCTGGTGGAAATAGTGGAACACTTGTTTACATGGATGAATTTGACCCAGCTGTGGCAACTCTAAACATTGTGGGTTCTGTGATGTCTCCCAGTTGATTTTATGTAACCAATTTACTGTGGAATAGGAAATAACATTTCCCTTTTGCTTTTGGGAATTGTAGGCAATTATCTGGTATCATCTTCATGAGTATACGAAAGCCCTATCAGTGTTAGAGCCTCTGTATCACAATATTGAGCCAATAGACGAGGTACTTAACTGTTAATGTCGAATTGTTCATTTGGGTTAAACTTATATTTCCTGATCCTGATCTTTATGTGCAGACGACAGCTCTTCATGTTTGCTTGTTATTGCTGGATGTCGCACTTGCTTGTCAAGATGCATCCAAATCTGCTGTAAGTTCAATTGTCTCTGGACATGACACTTCAGTTTCTATGCTGCATATTCCCTCTATCAGTAGTTTATTTCAGTCAGAACCAGCTTATGTATTGTAAGCTGAGACATGCTGTTTCATTTTCAATTCAAATAGCAACCCTTTTTTTTGTGATTAAACTTTCAGATAGGAACTTTACTGCCTTCTAGGATGCCTTCTCCTTATTTGTCGCTTAGGTTCGCCTTATTGAACATCTTGTAGGGAAATAGTGAATTATATTAATAATTTTGTTGCTCTGCATTTTTCAATGGTGTGGTGTATGTAGCAAAATTTCATGCTGGGTCTTCCTTGAGTTGGAAACTTTCCCTTGACCATGACTTATAGTTGTGCTTTTGGTTACTGTTGTGCTAGATTAATATATAGCGGTTAGTGCTACGAAATGATTTTATTTCATCAACTTTCACTTCCTGTACATCACTTTTATTGTTACATTGTGTATTTACCTCCTATTGATTGGCTCCATTTAGAACATAATTTTTCGTTCATTGGGCATTGTTTGCATGTTACTCTCCATGAATCTTGACTTTTGTTCCAGTTTCATATGTCTTTTAAGATCTCTCGTTCAGTTGAAAAATGTGCACAGTAATATTATATTCTTTCTAATATTCTTCAGGATGTGCTACTTTACTTAGAGAAAGTGTTCGGTGTCAATACTGTGAATCATGGTGATAACGGTAATGCACAACTGCAACACTCAACGAATCTAGTTGCAAAATCTTCCTCTATTCCAACCAGTTCATCAGCAGTCGATGCATCTAATTCTGATTTAGGGGCTAGCGGGAATTCCTTAGAAAGTTCGTTATCAAGGTCACTATCATTATCAGAGGAGTCGCTGGAGTATGAATCTATGTTTTCTCTCGACATAAGTTCTCAGGGCTTGGGGAAGCCACCAGGCTTTTCATCGTCTACTGATCTTTCAAGGACCTCAGGGGATAGGTCTATGTCTACCATCGATTTGAAGCTTAAGTTGCAACTGTACAAGGTTCAGTTTCTTCTTCTGACCAGGAACTTGAAACATGCTAAGCGTGAAGTGAAGCTGGCTATGAACATTGCACGAGGGAGAGACTCATCAACAGCCTTACTCTTGAAGTCTCAGCTTGAATATGCCCGTGGCAACCACCGAAAAGCTATCAAGCTTTTGATGGCATCGAGTAATAGAACAGAAATGGGAATTTCAAACATGTTCAACAACTTAGGTTGCATTTACTATCAGCTTGGGAAATACCACACCTCATCAGTCTTCTTCTCAAAAGCACTGAGCAGCTGTTCATCTCTTCGGAAGGACAAGCCTCTAAAGCTGTTAACTCTGTCACAGGATAAGTCTCTCCCCATATTGTACAATTGTGGCGTGCAGCACTTGGCATGTGGGAAACCTTTCCTGGCTGCTCGGTGTTTTCAGAAGGCGAGTTTAATATTCTACAACAGGCCTCTTCTTTGGCTCCGTCTTGCTGAATGCTGTATCATGGCTTTAGAAAAGGGAGTAATTAGAGGTTGCAGTGGTGCCTCTTCTGGCAAATCAGACATCATGGTACATGTTGTGGGTAAGGGCAAATGGAGGTATCTTGCTGTGGACGATGGGAAAACAAGAAATGAATTTGCTGAAAAAGAGGTTCTGTCAATGGGCGATGGTCAACCTAAGCTTTCGATGTCCTTTGCTCGGCAGTGCCTATTCAATGCTTTGCATTTGTTAGACTACTCAGAACTAAACCATCTGAAGTATGGGTTACCGTCATCTTTCTCCTTGGAGGAAAATGAATCCGACGGCACTCTTAAGAGCCCAAATCACAAGAACTTGACAGGTATTGATGCCAAAGCCTCGGCTGGTAACATGGATCTGATTAATGCAAATGGTGATGCGAAAGAGCAAAAAGGAGGAACACCAAGCCAGGAGGTTATGCAGAACTCGATATCTTACTACGAAGTTGTCCATCGGAGAGAAAACCAGATGATTAAGCAAGCTCTTCTTGCAAACCTTGCATATGTTGAGCTGGAACTTGAAAACCCGACCAAGGCTTTGTTGAATGCAATGTCTCTCTTGGAACTACCGGAGTGTTCGAAGATTTTCGTCTTTCTTGGACACTTGTATGCAGCAGAATCACTCTGCTTACTGAACAGGCCAAAAGAAGCAGCCGAGCATTTGTCGATTTATCTCTCTGGTGGAAAGGATGTTGAGTTGCCCTTCAAGCAAGAGGATTTTGAGCAGTTGCTAGTGGAGAAAAGTTTGGATTCCGAGGAGTCAAATGGAGCAGCAGCACAGAACAAGTCTTCTAACTCTGTAGAGGAATCACAAAGCATTGCATTCCTGAAGCCAGACGAGGCACGTGGAACCCTCTATGCAAATTTCGCCGCCATGTACGCCATGCAAGGAGAGCTCGAACGAGCCTACCATTTCGTGACACAAGCATTGACCCTCGTCCCAGGGAACCCGGAAGCCACGTTGACGGCAGTGTACCTGGACCTGTTGCTCGGTAAGTCTGAATCGGCCGTTACCAGGTTAAAGCAATGCAGCCGGGTAAGGTTCGTTTCAGGCAATGTAGTATTGAATAAATCTTGATATTTGGTGGGTCGGTTCATTGGGTTTGTATCAGTTTGAGTCCAGCCGGGATGGGTTCGTTTCACTCAGCATTCTTGTCTCCCGGTCCGCTCCGTTCAGTGGTTAGCTTAGCAAAGGTAGATCAGCAAATTCCTGGTGTAGGGTTTTGTAACATATATATAGCTGACTTCAGAGAATAAAATTTTGGGTTTTGGTTATTTTTCGTCGGTTTTGGTTCCCAAATTTAGGAGTCGGGGGTATGGGAGGTGGGTTTGAATTGATCGGTGCTGGCCTGAGGATTGATTGTTTGGGGGGTATGAACAGGCGAGAAGAAGAGCCAGCACCATTTGAAGATTTGTAATGTTATGCTTCTTGTTGAGATTGCCAGGAAGTATTCAGCAGGAGGAAGAGTGTGTGTGAGGGAGATGGAGGGATGGAGAGAGACAGAAGGAAAATGGACTATTCAACAGTTTTCCTTCACATCTCAAAACTGTTATTTCAATGTGTATTTGAGGTCCATTTTTGGGGTATTCATCAGTTACTCCCTCCTCTTCCATCTTCTACTCCTTGCTCTGCTTGCCTCTCATGCAGGTCTGAATTGCACAGGCAAATTTTGTAGTGTTTTGTTGCTTATTACTTATTACTTGGTTTCTATATTGTGCTCTTTCGGAGTGGATTTTGCTACTTACTATGCCGATGATGGACGCGTTGATGGTCGTTGGATCGATTGTACAGTCCCTCGATTTCAGCCGTTAGATGTCTGAGGCAGTATTGGCATCGCGTGCTATAGATGCATGGAAACTGGAAAGCATTGAACTGTGGGAATTCTAGATATGCTAACTGTCACAGCTAAACGCGTATTAGTAATGATGATCCAATATTCAACCGAGAGACATCAGACGACATGCTATTTTTATCGGGAAATCATTTTTTCTTATTCTTAAAAAGCGCAAGTCAGTTCATGGAGAATGTATTTACTCAGTCGAGCTTGGCAAGCGACCCAATCCGCGAGTGAATTCAGACGCCGAAGGAACGAACTCTATCTCGATCCTTGGAGCAGAATGAATGACCGTTAAGATAGTTACATGCCCATGCAAGTAACTACTGCTTAACATGAAGTTTGATTCATATACTAGTGTGCTTAACATGAAGTAGCTGATCGATCCCTATAGATTAGCAATCTAACCGACCCCTAGGTTTCCGACTTTGAGTTTGAACAACATGGGAGAAAAATAAGGAAGGCAAATTCAGAGAACACACGATACCCATATCCATTGAGCCACCATAAAAAAAAAACCCAGAACCAACAAGAGTTAAATTAAATGATTAAATAAAACCAACAAAACGGAATCATAAGCATATTGTCTGGTAAACATGGACACGGACAGACAGCCAAGAAAGAAATTAAAGCCGAGCAATAAGAGAAGCAAAATTAAACGTCCAAACAAAACTGCAATTGCATCGATGGCGACCTCTCAAGTCTCTTATCCATCAATGGCCACTCCCTCCACCGGAACCACCGTCGCCACCGTGGTTTGAAGAACCTGCAGCTCCAGTACTCCCGCTGCCAACAACAACCTCGCTCACGGCGGCGACTTCCCGATCAGCCTGCTCCTCCTGGTGAGGCTGCTCATCATCAACAACAGGTGGCGCCAAAACCAGCGGAGGCGGAGGCGAGGAAGGAGGCGAAGGCGAATCAGGGATAGCCATAATCGAGAAACTCCTTGGATTTGCTCGCGGATTTGGATTATGCCCATGATTCTCCATGATGACAGACTACTTTACGATTAACCTGCACCCAACGAGACGGCCGCTTATACCCACGATTACTTTAACAAAGTAAAAGCAAATTGTACGTATCTTAGGGTTAGGGTTTCCGAACATGGATAGAGCCAAGAAAGAAAGAGGAGCAACGTTTTACCTTTTGCTCCTGACGGGATTTCACGCACCGGTGATCACGAGAGATTTAGCGAAAGAACTAGAAAACACGATAAAAGAGTTACTTTTCTCTACTAACTACTAATACTTTGTTGATCGACTGAATATAACGAAGAGCAAAAGGTACATATTTATAGGACTAATCCTATAAATCCTTCCCTCATAAGACAAGGAAACCCAAACCTAAAACAACAAGTAAACGAATACTTCCTGAACAAGATACGTAAATAATAATTATAGACCCAAACTAATACGGATAACCCGAATAATAACAGAATATCCCAATAAATAAAAATAATAAAACAACAACAACAATAATAATAATAATAATAATAATAATAATAATAATAGGCTTGGCCCAAGATGCTATCACGCACAAGCTCCCTTCGGAAAAATTGAAGAAGCTCGAGAGAGGATTGGCCCGCGGCGAACAGCAAATCGGCTGCAGGAATGATGATTTCGATTTCTGAAGATTAGGGTCGTTTGGAGAATATGAGTTTAAATCTACATATTGTCAACAATCTAATGATTCTAACTCTCCAAATTGTTGAAAACAGATTTTAAAATATTTATTGTTTGGTAACTGTGATTGTTTACATTCAATTAAAATAAAAAATTTAATTTTATATTAAATAAAATGTTTATCCTTAATAAAAAAATTTGAGTGGTTCAATAAATATTAAAAATTATGTTGATAAATATATTTCATGTGATAAATAAATAAAAGTAAGAGAAAAACTAGGAGAAAAAAATCTCACGAATCAAGATATAGAATCTCTCTGATTATGAGAGATTTGATATCCGCAGATTTTAGAGATTTGAAATCTCTAAAGCTAGAATCCACAGTACAAAAAACAAAAAAAAAAACATAAATTTCTACAAAATCTACGAATTCAGTAAATCCACGTCCTGAATCCTTTCTCCAAATGACCCCTAAGTAGATAGAGAATCCCCTATATATACTACTAACAAGTAACAATTACCTTTCCTTCCTTCACATGTAGGGGTGATAAATGGTTAGTCGGTTATCGGTTTTAACCGATAACCGAACCGATAAAGTCGGTTAGTGGTTAACCGATAACCGCTACTTCCTTATTGGTTTCGGTTTCGGTTAGTAGTATTTTGGTTAGTGTTTAACCGCTAACCGAGTCGGTTAGTGGTTAACCGATAAGAAAACCGATAACCGCCTACTAGTGTGACTACATGGTTTTTTACTTTGGCTAAGGGAAAAAGTTGTAAGATTCAAAACCAATCGAAGTCGCAATTCCAAACATCCCAATTCTCACCTATTGCAAACAACCCTTCATCAAGAGTCTCGAATGTTTTTAAGAGTTAGAACTCGAAAGTCACCCCTCTCTAACTCCCCTTTGCACTCGATAGAGTGAACCTTAGGTTGATGACTATGGGCTAGATGAAGATCTTGGAGTAAATGATGACTATGGGCTAGATGAATTGGAGCGAGATCATCGGATCATTTAGGTTGATGATTTGGAGATAATGAACTTGTTATTTGTGTCTAGTTGTGATTGTGACTTGTGGTTGAATTGTGGGCATGTAGACTTTATGTTGTGGAGTTGTGGTTGAATTGTGTGGTTGCTTTAGGCTTTATGTTCAATTGATTTAGATGACTTTATGGTGTGTGATTATAGAGGGTGAAACAAAACCAGATCACTCAAAATTGAGGGTGAATCATTAAAAAAGGTGGTTGAAATTCTGTTTTGGGTGTCGGTTTCTGAACGAAAATCGAGAAAGTGAACCAGAACCTGTCGTTTCAGTTAACCGCAATGGAAAACCGAAACCGATGTTTTCGGTTTTCGGTTAACCGAAGTCTCTATCGGTTTCGGTTAGCGATCTTGAGACAATTTTGATTGCGGTTAACCGATATTTCGATGCGGTTAAACCGAAACCGCACCGACTAACACCCCTATTCACATGGACGGAAAAAAGCTTTTCTTTTACAATGAGAAAAAAGGTTGCCACTTGGCTTACCTGCTGGATACGTTCTGAATTTTTCTCTTCTGTTCTGTTTTTTTACTTCGAATTTTTCAGTTCTTTTACACTTCCTTCCTACGTTCTTCCTTTTTTTAATTTAATTTTCTTTCGAGCTTGCTAATTGCTATGCCTCTTTCTAAAAGTTAATTAACATCATTGTGAAAAATAGACTACATACAGTTTATTCGCTAAATCTTTCCCGGATTCTATATATCAATCAATTTTATAGAAATACAAATGGCGTTGAGAGGGATTGTAGATGTTGATGGTTGTCACTTGTCACAGGTAGTGATGGCAATTTCAACCCACCCCGCGGGTATTACCCGACCTGACCCGCGATGGGGCGGGTATTACCCGACCCGCAGTAGCGTGGGACGGGGCATGGGTATCTACTTTCGACCCACCTTGCCCCGCCCCTCCCCGTTCTAGACTCATTTTATCTCAATTTCTTACAATATCTATACATATTTCTCCTATTTTGACTTTTCTTCAACTAGTTAGAGTCGATCTTTCAACTTGTTAGGCTCAATTATCCATTCTATTATCAATATTTTTCATTCTTAAAGTGTTTTCCCCTACGTTTTATTGTAAAAAGTAAAATTTACTTGTATTTTTTTGAACAACATGTAAGAGTGGGTCGACCCGCCCCGCCCCGTACCCGCGCGGGTTTTACCCGCCCCGACCCGTAGTAGCGTGGGGCGGGGCATGGGAATTTAGGTACCCGCCCCACCCCGCCCCATTGCCATCACTAGTCACAGGGCAATATGGTGATGATTTTCTTTTTCTTTTATTTTTTAACTGACATGTTAGACCGCCACATATCTTCAGAAACATCATTGTCCTTTTCATAACCTCTCTTTTTATCCATTCCAATTACTTCTACCGCCTGAAACAAAATGGACAAATTAAGCCAAGTTCAATGAAAACCCAGAACATCAGAAACCTAATAGAACCCTGCATTTATGATCTTTTTACCGTTTGGACTCATTTGTTAGTTTATGATTGTTTAATAATTTGATTAGGCATTTGGAGATAAATTGTGGGATTAATAAGTTGGGGTAACAGTAACAAATTGTGGGATTACTATATAAATCATTTATTATGTGGGTATGAAAGTTAAGCAAATATTAAACCCTAATTATTTCCTAATCTCTCTCCTTTTCTCCGCTCCCTGCCGAACTCCCTCTTCCTCTCTACTGCTGCTACCGCTGCAGCCTCTCTTCTCCCTTCCCCAGCCAATTATCACTTCTTCCCTTCTATTCCATTTCCACGGGTTAAAGAAGTAGATCTTCACCTTGGTGATTGACTCATTTACCCCAAATCCCTAGCAATAGATAGAACCCGAAATCCGGGTTTCTATCATCTAGTATCAGAGCCCGATTACGATGATTGAGTTTTTCACTACTCTAAACCGAGGGCGGACAACGAAGAATAATGGCCATCACCAAATCGCAAACCGTGGCGGAGCAGGTTGTCGAAAATACAGCAACGGAGAAGGGAACGACCAAGACTGACACCGAGACAAAGTCGGCGGCGACCCTAGGGAAGGAGACTTCGAGCGGGTGGGCTGAGATGCTGGTACCTCGTGACGGGATTGGGCTGCTACCGACCCCGATGGCTGAAGATATCATGGCCATACGTGGAAAGGAAAAAGTTCTGGGCTACGACAACGTGTTTTAGTACCCATGTTTCGGGCCGCTAGGCCCGAAGGCCCATGACGAAGGATTGAGACGTGCGGGAGAGCCGAATGGGCTTGGATGGCTGGGAATGGGCTCGAGCCTAAAAGGTGATCAGTAGGGATGACAATGGGTAGGGTCGGGTGCGGGTTTACCCTATATCAACTCCTAACCCGCCGGGTAGAGCTTTCTAAAATACCCGACCAAATAACCACCGGGTATGAAAATTATATAACCATACCCTACCCACCGGGTAACCACGGGTATTTGGGTAATCATGGTTACGATTTCTAAACTATGAACTTATACACATATATGCACATACATACTTTTGTCCATTAAAAATTCTCAATACTTCTTCATAAAAAAAAATTCTCAATACTTGTAACGGTTCGAGCTTCAACAATCCACACAAATAAAAATAGCAAACATAGCAAACACATATAATTGTTCTTGCTTCTACAATCCACACAAACATAATAATCGTCTGCATTAGGAGACACAGGAGGACAACCTCGTAGGTTCGACAACACCAGGACGATGATGGGTATGGGTGGTGCCCAGAGAGATATTCACGGGTTTTTCACGGATACCACGGCAGGTCCTTCATGTTGAGTCAAAAGCTTGACTTAGCAATTCTACTAGCATAAGATAACTTGCTTTGAATATGTGTTATTATGGTGAACTAACAATTCTAGTAGAAAAATATCACAATCAAGGATATGAAAGGATTTGTTAGGAAAAGGAAAGAATTCAAAATGATTGCTTGCCCTCCAAGAAGTTACCATATCAATCGAAGAGTGTATCAAATCAAGGAGATACTTGCCACATAAAGGATTACAATGAAAGGAAATGAAGTCTTGCATTCACTATAAATAGGGGAGTCATTTATAGACTAGAGTACCTTTTGCAAAGCTCTCTTCTCCCTTGTAATAGCGAAATAGTGAGATCATATTTCGTGGTGTGAGTAGCTCGATATCTTGGAAGTTGAGATAGTCAAGCTAGGTAGGGTTTTAGGGTAGAAAGTGTATTTGTAATTGGGGTTAGTGCAAGAGCAAGAGTGAATTCTTGTTTGGAAGTTGCACTAGGTGGTTTACTCTTCAATCAAGCTAAACTAAGAGTGTTGGCTTGATTGAGTGAGTGAGTAGCTTAGAATTGGGATTAACTAAGGAGTGAATAGGTGTGGAGTTGCACCTATTTGGTTCTTGATGCGTTGTGTCAAGGTTCTTTTTATTTTATAGGATAGAGAGTCTTTTATTTTAATAAAAGTTAGAGTCTCTCGCGGGATAGTGGTAATTATCACCAGGACGTGGATGTAAAGCCATATTGGTCGAACCATGTTAAAATCGCATGTCCCAACTCATCTCCATCTCTCTATACTTCCACTATCATAGTCTAGTTCATCATAGTTGAAACAAGTTCGTTATAGCAAATTAATCATTTCAAGAGGGATTCTTGGCAAACCATTTTGGGTTGCTCAATCAAGCTAGTGCTAATCTTTCACTATTGAAATCGGAATTAATTTGTGCATTGACCACGTCAAAAGTATTCATTATTGACCCCGCTTGGTCTAACAAGTGGTATTAGAGCTTGGCTACCTTAAAATGATCAAAAGATCCGCGAGAAAACTGAAATCCCGTATACCAACCATGGATAGTGGGTCATCTATGAATCATGGTTCCAAATCCACTCACATGGAGGGTCTCTCATATAATAGACCATCATGGTTTGATGGATACAACTATTCCTTTTGGAAAACTCGTATGATTGTTTTCTTCAAAGGAATGGGTAACTGGAATGTGGTGGAGAAAGGTGTGGGTGATATTAAAGATGATCCCGACACATGGTCAAAAGATGATCTAAAGAAGATGGAATTAGATGCTAGAGCAACGAATGTCTTATATTGTGCAATATGTCCAGACGAGTTCAATAAGGTGAATCGGTGCAAGACGACACGTCAGATCTGGAAAACCTTGGAAATATTGCTTGAACCGAGGTAAAAGAATCCATGATATATCAATTGGTGCATGAATATCAAATGTTCAAAGTGCATCCAGGTGAGTCTATCTCTGATATGTATGTACGGTTTAATTTAATAGTAAGTAGACTTAGTGCTTTAGGTAAAACTTATGACAATGCTTAGTAGGCCAGGAAAATTCTTTGTGTCTACCTACAGAATGGATGCCTAAGAAAACTTCTATAGAAGAGGCAAAACATTGTCTACACTTGGTATAGAAAATCTGATAGGATCCTTAATTAGTCATGAAATTGCATTAAAAGCTCAAGATGATGAGGATAATAACAAGAAAAATAATAGTTTATCATTTAAGGCCTCCGAGAAAAGAGTCATAAATGACGGAGGATAAGGGGATGATTTAGATTAAGGATTTGCCCTCAATTCAAAAAATTTCAAATTATTTTTTAAATTAGAAAGAAAACAAGGGATAGCTCCTTCTATTTTCGTCAGAATAATAGAAATGGAAAGCTAAAACCTTCTGATGGTCAAAAGAAGAAAAATAAAATGGAAAGTGATTGTGAAGATCAAGGGTTACCAAAATGCTACAAGTGTGAAAAAAGTGGCCATGTAATGGCTGAATGTCCAAACAAAGGACGTGGTAGAGAAAAAGCTTATGCAGTGGCTAGGAGTGAATTAGAAGATGAAAGTGAAGTACAAGGTTATATGGCTATTGCCAATCGTGATGATGAATCCTCTTCGTCAAGATCAAATGGAGATGAGGTATGTTCATTCTTTCCAACTTATGATAGTGATTGTGGTCCAATAATTCGTAGTAGTATAGTTAAAACTTATGAAGAAATGCAAAATCATTTTGAAAAACTGAAAGATAGGTACTACAAAGTAAAAAAGGATTTGAAATTAAGTAAGAATGAAATTAAGGAATTAAAAGAGGATTTTTTTTGATAAAGGTGATTATATTAAAATAAAAAAGAGGAAACAAAACTGAGGTTCAGAAGAACCGAACCCAGAAAAACAGAACAAGAGTTGTTCGAGAAGGACAAAAGAAAAAAAGAAACAAAAGAAAAGAGAAAAAAAGAAACATACCAAAGCCAAAAACAAAGGAAAAAAGATTAAAATTAAAACAAAGCCACTCTACCAGACGGACTAAGACCGTCCCCGCTGAGTCTAAAAAAAATCATCCAACGAGACAAAGGAAAAAAGCATTTAGAGTCTAGAAAAGGTTTCCGCTAGCCAGACTGAAGCTTAATCCTTAGCAACCTTGCCATGAGTAGACAATCAAGAAATAACCAGCCTAAATGCTTTTTGAGCAATGACAGAAGCCTGAGATTGAACATCTTGAAAGATATGCTGATTTCGTTGTAACCACACTAGCCAATAAGTAGCGTGAAGGATGCAAAAATTGAACCAATCATCAATGTTGCTGGGGGCAGCTGAAGGCCAATTACTGATGATTGTCGAGATATCGCCATCAAGTTGCCAGCAATCCTTCTCCCTCTCTTGATGGTGTTCCAAATGTTTTGGGTAAAAACACATTTAGTGAATAGATGATCAACACTTTCTTCCTCTTGACAGCAAAAAGCGCATATGTTAGCTAAAGCTAAACCTCTTCTCTTGAGAACGTCCATGGTATAAATCTTCTTGTGCCAAAGCGTCCAAAGGAAGAAACATATTTTGCTTGGAACGATTGTCTTCCAAATAGCATCAGCCTCAAAGTTCTGAATATCAGGGAATTTCTCTAACATCATTTGTTTGTATGTCGAACTAACAGAGAAGCAGCCATATGGTTTCGGTAACCATGTAATCCTGCAAGGACTGTTAGTAGAAAAATGCAAATTTCCAGTATTCAACAAATTCATAAGATTCTCTCTTTCTCTCTTCGCCCCACCTCTCAAGTTAACACTCAAATCAAGATTCCAAGTTACCTCATTATCGGTGAAGGAGGCGATATCAACGATCCGAGCAGCCGGATTAGAGGCAGCAACAGCAACCCTCGGGTAGCCAACAACAAGAATAGAGCACGAGATCCATTTATCATGCCAAAACAAAACATGGCCTCCACCTCCAGGATCGATTTGAGCAAACTTCTAGAATAAAGGATATTCTTTGGAGATGTTTGCCCACACAGAACTTGAAAAACCAGAATTTATATTAGCCGACTGCAACGAGGAGAGAGTATTTGGGTATTTGATGTTGATCAATTCTCTCCACCAACTATTTTTTTCAGTAGCAAACTTCCATAGCCATTTAACAAGAAGGGCCGAGTTGAAGGAAGCCAGATCACAAATACCTAAGCCCCCGTTCGATTTTGCAGCCTTACAAATGGTCCAGCTCACGTGAGGAGATTTCCATTTATCCCCCACACCATTCCAAATGAAATTTCTTTGAATTGCCTCAAGGTCCTCAATAATCTTCTTCAGTGCTTTGAGAAGGGAGACATAGTAGACTGGAAGGCTAGTGAGAGAAGCTTTATTAAGAGTCAATCTCCCCCCAGCAGATAAATAGTTGCTCTTCCAACCATCAAGCTTTTCCTGGAAATTAGCAATAATCGGATCCCAAATTGAGATAGCATTTGGTTTAACACTAAGTGGGTATACGAGATACTTAGGTGGGTTCCTGCTCCATTTACAACCAAAAATAACAGCGTAGAAGCTCGGTTCAGGCACATCTCCGATAGTATACATGATAGATTTATCAAGGTTAATCTTCAGTCCAGTTACCATTTGAAAGCAGACAAGAGTAGATAGAATGTTGATAACTTGCTCATGAGAAACATCACAGAAGATAAGGGTATCGTTTCCAAATAAGAGACGAGTTACCTCGCCACGTTGGTGAAGATCATCCATAAAGAATCCATTGATCATCCCCGCTGTCTTCAGTCTAGACAGCATAAAAGAAAGGATGTCCATGACAAGAATGAATAACGCCGAGGAAATGGGATCTCCTAGGCGGAGACCTTTAGAAGCAGGGAAAAAACCGTGAGCCTCTCCATTGATCAAAACAGAGATAAGAGGGGAACATACAACACTCTGGATCCATCTGAGCCACAAATCTGGAAAACCAAGCCTCTTCAAAACTTTGAATATACTGAAAGAGGATACTGCAACGCTAAGTGATGAAAATCAAGTTCTGAAGAAACTAAATGATAAATCCAAGAATAATAAAATTATTGAAGAGTTAGAAGAATTAAGAATTAAAAATAACGAGCTTGGAAAAATGGTAATAGACTCTAAAACTAAAATTCTAGAAGCAGATACTAGGACATAATGATTAGAAGGAAAACATAAGGAAAAGGCTCAAAAGCCTCAAAATAAAGATGTTTTTCCACCCAATGACATTAGTCTTCCCCTATAGGCATGTCACTTTTCATCTTAGTTTGAATCATTGAGTCTAGTTATCATCACTTGATCTAGGAAGGCTAGTGTAGTGATTATGAATGATGTAATAGTAAATGGGATGTAATGACCATTTGATGTGTTTAAGTGTCATATTATGTGATCTATTTAAAGACTTCTGATTATGCAAAAGAGTCTCTAGCTTTTCAAAATTTAAAAGGGTGAATTGAACCTTTAGAAAATGCAAAATTTCTTCCTATCAAGACATTGTTTTATTCCAAAATTTGCCATGCTAATAAAGTGTGGGGTAAAAAAAACATGTGAGGCATCTTTTCATTTCACTAAAATGGGGTTTTGAAAGAGATACTAGTTTAGCTTTAGTGGGGTAGTCCTACAAGGTGATGATAGTTCCTCTCTAAGACAAGTAAAATTTTCACCCGTCGAATTGAGTGCCGACTTGAGTATGTGTTCTTAAGGGCTCCGACACCCCTTAATTTCATTGACCCTCCATATGAGTTGAGGAAAAGGAACTTTTAAGTTCTTGCTCGACTAATAAGAGTAAAGTTCAAAAGAGCTCTCCACCATCAGTAAAATCAAGAAAAAAAAAATAAAAAAAAAGTTGGTTGAGTGGAGAAGAAAATTTCAAAAAAGAGATTGAATTTGATAAAGGTGCTTCAATGTAATGTCAAAAGGATGGTAGAAAGCATTTGAAGTTTAAATGGTTATCAAAAGTTTCACCCTTACGTTTTGAGACTCTCATGCATGATTAGTAATTGATGTATGGATTGTGTGCTGTGATATTCTTGCATATTGATGTAATAGAGTCTCTCATGCTATTATTGACCTTGTAAGTTGCTTATGATCCATTACCTAAGATCAGAGTTGATTGATGATGATTGTATGTTGTGAATAATGTTTGCTTGGGGACAAGCAAAGTTCAAGTGTGGGGTATTTCTTATGACACTTTATTTATAGTGTTTATCACTCCCATTCTTGATACATCTTCCCCTTCTATCAATTCATCTTTAGTCATTTCAATGATATTTCTTGTCTAAATCTCAACTATTTGATCAATGAGCTTTTAATAGTCCTAGGATGTGTTCTTGTGCTCTTTGATAGCTCTTTGATATATTTTATGATTTTGAAGGTACAAAGCAACCTAAGGAAGTAATGATTATTGGATCAAACATTGAAGAACTCTGGAAGACCAAATGAGCTATAAAGAGAAGGTTAAATTGACGGGAAGTCAACTACAAGTTGGTACATTATCACAAACAAGCCCATATGAAGAAGACTCGACCCATTCGAACAAAGAAACATGTGGCGGCTCAAGCATCGAGTCCAACCGCCGTCACATGAAACATCATAAGTTGTGACCAAATCGTGAGGAGACGAAGTCCATGGACCAAGAAGCTAAGCCAATTAAGAAAAAGAGCAACGGGCCCGACCGTCGCTACGTTGTCGCTTTTGCCTGGCCTTGTTGAAGAAGTTTACGTAGTCTACAAGGTTTTGAAGACTCTTCCCTAGTAAGTTTAGGTTGTTTTAGGACGAGATATTCCCTTATAAATAGAGGGCATGACTCTCTAGCTTAGTAAGGCTGCAAAAACACACAAAATTCTCTGTAACACTTAACTTGGGTGATACCCTAGTCAAATTTGATTGTATTAGTATGTGATCTGGATTATTATATGAATGCATGCTATAATTTCATCTCATGCTTGTGTTTATATATGAGATTTTCGATGCCTATTACTATTTATGGATGCTTTTTATATTCGATGCTTATGATGGTCATTGATATTTCTACAGTATTATCATTGATGCTTATGATTCTACTGTACGTTATTATATGCATTATGCATAGTATTGCCTAGATTTGGATTCTTTTGTACAAAATTGGTGGACTCCACTAATTTTGGAAACCCACATAATTTGGTTAGATTTAAGAGAATGAACCAAATCTTTGATACTAAGTGAACTAAACCTTCATAAAATATTAATCCAAACAACAATTTTCTTGAATCTCAAATGAACCAAATCCGTCACCAGTTCTTCATTTTTCAAATCCCGGGATTTAACACATACCTTTTCTAAAATCTTTGAAGGTAGGGGTGGAAATCAGTATGATATTGATATCTTGGTACCAAATATCGAACTGTGTCCTTAAATCAATCCCGATCCCTAAATAAATTTGGTATCTCAATCTCAATATATTTCGGTACGATATCAATATTCTTGAATACCAAATAAATTATCTTTGTAATTAATAATTAAATATATACATAAAAAATTAATAGTTTGAACACCTCTCGGAACCTTTTTCTGTAAGCTTCTAGGTTTTATTGCATGATTGAAAACCTTGGTGATCAGAAGTTAAGGTGAGGAAGTTTAAGAAAACTAATAACAGCCCCCATTATTCAATTGAAGTCTCTATTCAATGGATTCATCGGAGGTTCTTATTTGGGGTTACGACGTAGGGTGGGAATCAGTTGCGGTTTTGCGGTTAAAATGCTAACCGTACCGAAACCACGTGGTTAGTGGTTAATCGCAAACTGAAAAATAGGATATTTTACGGTCGTTGTTAGCAATATTCCATGTTTTATGGTTTATGGGTCGATTGCAACCACAACCGAACAACATGTAATCGCATTTTAACCGAGTACTGACGCGGTTGACCGCGATTAGTGCGTTTAACTATGACACAGTGACATAACCATAGACCAAAATGTCCACAAACCATTAGAATGGTTAGTAACGCGGTTAAACGTTACCGCACTTTGCGGTTAGTGGTTAAACGCAAACCATTTGCGGTGCAGTCATGATTGGCGTATATGGCTCTGTTTCGGTTGCGGTCCCTAGTTACGAGACTAAGTAAAGGGTCTCAACTTTGCCTAAAGTTAAGGTAGAGACAAGGAGAAGAGACAAGATTGTGATATCTCAATTTTTTCTCTTGGTAATCTTTGATTCGATGGACTGAGGTTGAGAAAAAACTTATGATAATGTATTTTTTGGTGTCATGAAAATAACAAGATATTTTACCGTAGAAAATAACAAAATCGAGATTGACTGGGAGACAAGAGTGACCTATGATAACTTGGAAGCTAAGCATAGATTGGATGGGGGCCTGCGAGTTGTCAACGAGTGAGAAATGTCATCTTCGTATTTTGATATATACCGATCCTAATATGAAATACCGAGTAATATCCTAAAATCAATCCCCATCATAATTACTAAAAAATAATAAGAGCACATTGAAATTGCATTTTGAATTGCATTATGACATTGTCGCAACCGCCCCTCCGAAATCGGGGGACCTGCTGCGATAAGCTCGGAGTCGCCATAGACCGTGCTTTGGGGTGGGTCGAACACCCATTTCCGGTTTTAATTTTTGTTAAAACCAGAATTCTGGTCTGCGAATTTTAGATTGTTGTAGGTTCGGGAGTACGGTTACATGTGGGGAAGTGTATTCACACCCCACAACGCCCCAAATGGGTACTACTTAAATCGATAAGTTTTTTAAGAATTGGGTGTATTATCATTTGCGGATTTTTTGATGTATTTAATTTATGATTTGATTGTTTTTGATATTTATTAATATACGATTCGATCATTACGACTATTGACGTAAATCTCGAAAGGTAAAGAAAGGGTTTTATAATTAGTTGGACTCGAACCTATTGGTTGCCTACGTACCCGACTTAGTCGGGATCAAAGTCCACGTAGTTCGTTCTTTTGAGCTATTTTGAAGAGGAACCCTAATAATGTTTGAGGTTTGAGATAATTATGTGAGTTTCTCGAGGTATGTTTGGTAATTGAGTCGTTGGTAATTTGAGTGAATTCTAATATATGATAAAAACACACGTTCTACTAATATGTGGTTTCATATTAATGGTTATGTTTGCCAAAATGTAATTAGATGAATGAGTATGACATAACAAAGGAATAAAATAGATTATGTGTGTTGAAAGGAAAGTAGACATATAAGTGATTTTGGTGATTTTCGTATTAAGGATATCTAAAAATAAAAATTAGTAAGTTAATTAAATGGTAAGTTATAGCAAGGTGGCCAGAGGTAATTTTTATGAAATTGGGAAGGTAATTAGGTCTTTGGTGGCCTCGTCTCACCTCACTTCCTCTCTCTTGGTTTCTCTTCTTTTCCCCTCTGTACGCACCCAAAAAAAAAAAAAAAAAAGAAAGAAAGAAAGAAAGAGAAGGGCCAGCGCCCTTTCCTTCTCTTGATCTCTTCTCTTCCATCTTCTGTGCAAGAACTCGTCAACGGGAAGGCGAGTAGGCGACACCCCTCCGTTGATTTCCCTTCTCCTTTCCTCTGTACTGGCAGTGGAAAGAAGGAAAGAACAGAGGAACGACGACGAAAGTGGCGAGAAAGACGGCGAGTATCGATGCCGGAGTTGATGACGACGGCGACGAAGGTGGTCGGAGTCGGAGCAGGTATCCTTGGGTTGCATGTCGGTTTTGGGGGTTGATTTTGTTTCTTTTGGGTTCTGATTATTTTTTTGTTTATGTGAATCAGGCGAAATCCAGAGAAAACGTGGAAGCGAAACTTCGATCGGACGGTAAGTCGCGATTTGGGGCTCGTATGCTCTGTTTTTTGTTTGATTCCAATTTGGGGTTGTTTTAATATTTGGGTTTAATGTTTTGTTTTTCTGGGTTTTCGATGATGGTGAGGGAAAGGAGGAGGTGTGAACGGAAAGGCGAGGAAGGCCGCCGGGAGCCCTGAGTTTCGTCGGCGGCGAGAATGACGACGAAGGTTAAACTTCCTTTTGGTGAGTTTTTTTATTTTTGGATTATCTCGTTTGCTTGGTCGACTCTAAATTAACTTCCGTTTTTTGCAGGTTTGAGAACTAGAATAGAATGGCTACTGCTTTCAACTATGGTTTGATTTAAATTTAGTGTTGATGATTTGGAGTTTTGATTTAGTCGATTTGATATTTGATTTATGGTCGTGAAAATTTCATTTAGAACTGTGGTGTTGGACTTAGAACCACAAGAAAACACTCAGAATTACGGTTCAAGTTTCAGAATTTTTAAACCGAACAAAGTGGAAAATGAACTTTAAAAGACCATAAACACTGCTATTGCTTGTTGTTACTTTGTCTTTCGTTGATTTAGTTTCAAATTTGGGTTTTGAGTTTGTGATGGATGAAATATGGGGTTTGCTATGGTTAGACATGAGCCCTTAAAACCGAGAGAGCTATTCTAAAATAGCTTCATATATTCGAGTCTAATAAGTCTTCGAGTTCGTATTAGCTTATTATTATTAGCCGAATCTACCTTTGCTTATGGCATGAGTTGGATGTTAATTTAGCATTTATATATATGGGGAGTACAATAGACAAAACTGAGAAGAGGGAAACAAAGATAAAATTGCAGATCTAACTCTTGCTTGTAATGAGCTTAAGCATGGAAGTATTAAAATGACAAGATGAATTAGGCGTGGGCAACAGCCTTAGATGGAAAGCAATAAATCTGATGTGTTGGTTACTTTGCTAATATGGTGAAGTATGTCATCTTTTATTTTGCTTGGAGTGGATTCAGTATCATTGCTTTTAAGATTTGTTAGAGTCAGATTGTAATTTGACTGTGATTGACTGAGTTTGGTGCCTTTTTAAATCAATTTGGTCATTTGTAGTTTGATTGGTGGTAGATTGAGATTCCTCTTTTATACAAAATCAGTATGCCAGTGTTTGCTTGGAATTGATTGATTTGTTTTTGAGAAAACCTTAGATAACTAGCCTTAGATCCGGTGATGCAAATGATGATGATGGAAAGATGAAAAAAAGATTTAGGATACCCACCTGTTCGTGTAGTTTGGGGGAGGGGATGAAGCTGTTTTCCTCTGTCTTCGCTTGGTTTGACTGCTGGAAACTTATTGCCTCTTGTGGTGGGTCTTTTTGTGTGTAAGAAAAGAAGAAGGATGTTTGCTGTAGAGTTGCCGCCGCTCTCTGGCTGCTGCTGTCTTTTTTTCTTTTTTTGTTGTTGATGCTTGGTAACAAGAAGAAAACGTGGTATGGAGTCTTTTCTGTCTTTGACTGCTCTTTCGTTATGATGGTGACGTTTGTACGAGAAAGAAAGAGAGGAGGTAGAAGAAGGTTCCTCTTCTTTTGTATATTCTGTGAGTATTTGTTAGAGCCGAAGGGGAAAGAGGGAAGTCTATCTGTTCAGTTTTTGAGCTTAGTTATTTGTCTGTGTGTGTTTAGCAGGGGAAATGGAAGGCGTTGGGAAATGATCAAGAGAAGAAGAAGAAGAAGAAGAAGAAGAAGAAGAAGAGAGGAGAGGGGGTCTGCTCCATGTCCCTTTCCTGGTTTGTGGGTTTTCTTTTTGTTGTCTTTCTTCCTCTCTCTCTTTGTGCAAGAACCGAAGATGAAAAGAGGAAGAGAAGATCTGTAGGAAGAGAAGAACCCTCTGTTTTTTTGTTTTCGTCTGTCATAAGAGGTCCATCTCCCCCCCTTTGTAAGAGCCATGGGGCTCCCTTTTTATAGGAAAAATGGCTACTTGTGCGCCAAGTTTTGCTACAGTAGTGGTCTGGATTTGGGTCTGACCAGTTTGGGTTTGGTCAGACCTGATTGGGTTGGCTGACTTTGACTTTTGTTGACTAAATTGACCGAAAGTTGACTATGCCTTGATTTATTTTATTGTTGTATTTTGTTTGTAAAATTTAATGGAATAGCATTGTGATTGTGATTTTTATTTATATTTGATTTAATTCGAATTTAGTTTAATAATATGTTTATTTATCTTTTCTTAATTCGAATATTTTTATTGCTTCAAAATCAAAGTACAATCCTCACCCCGTCCAAAATCGCAAGAACCAATTCATCAAAGATCAATTCACAAATTGCCTAATTCGTCAAATCAAAGCAACACAACTCAACTCAACTCTTTCACTATCAATTATATTGGTCGAGATTTACTATTGCTTAATTTCGTCAAGTTATGGCAAAAATAAAAAAAAAAACCCATCACAAGCACTACAAATATCACAAACACTACATTTAAGATTTGCTATTGCAAACTTTAAACAAAACACTAAAATTATCTAATTAAATATATGTTCTAGCCCGGACAAAAAGTGGTGTCTACAGACATCACATTCATTTTCAGTTGCATTGATGTAGATGACATTGCATCTTTGCAAGCTTGCATCTAATGCAATTATGGAATGGAGGCAACATTATTTTTGTTATTATAAATTGTTTTTATACCTAAGTGTTTATGCAATTATAATTAAATTTAAAAAATCAATTGCAAGTTAATTGTATTGATGTTGAACAAGTAAAGTAATATGAGTTGGATTAAAAAAAATTGAGGTGCCAATAAAAAGCATAACAACAATTGCATTTGTATAAATTCTCTAATACCAAATAGTGATAAATTTGGTATGATATTTTAACATACGGTGTACAACGGAAAATGGAGGGTCATGCTGGATGCGTTAAAGGAAAGGAGGATGGTAAATTGGCGAACAAGAAGGGCTCAATATTGGTATCTAAAGGGAAGTCTGCAGTAGTGGAGGGGCAAGCTACAGATAAAAAGATTCAGTTGGGCAAACCCATAAAGGAGTGGCGGGCTGTAGGCCAGCGGGAGGGTATAGTTAATCAGGCCCAGCCCAACGAAGCCTCTGCGTCTAATTCAGATCAGAATATACTTATGGGCCAGGAAAATAAGACTACAAGGATGGAATTAGAAACCCAAACGGTTGTGGGGAAAAACAACACTACAATACACCTGATCTCTGTTCCTCCCTTAGCAACGAATCTGAAAGAAAACAGGGACCCTAATGTTACTTCGACTACCTCTGTTAGGCAGCACTACAGGAAGAAACAAGCTAATCATTCTCCCACAAAGGATTCCAATAGAGGCATCAGCCTCAGAGCAGCTAAGAAGCATGTTCATGTGGCTATCAATAAGCGAGAGCTTGCCAATAAACTGAAGGAGGCAGCTTTTCCGGTGACTATCAGCGCAATCGAAGATTTCATCGCACAATCGCAACAAAAGCAAAGTGATTTCGCGCCGGCCAAGGAAGAAAAAACGGGCGATGTCGATATGGTGGAAAGTCTAGGAGATACTCTCTCAAATACCCTGTCGGCGAACAGAGAGCCAAGCAGTGACCCAACTGCTAATACTTGATCTTGGCTTTCGATTTTTTGGATTGGTTTCGTTCTCTTCTTTTTGTTTGTTTATAATGTCAGTTTTTGCTAACTTAAACTTTAAAGTTCTTGCTTGGAATGTTTGTGGTGCAGGAAGTAAGGAGTTTAGGAGGTCTATCAAGTTCTTAGTAGACACCTATAATCCGCATTTTCTCATTCTTCTTGAGCCCCAAATCAGTGGAGACAGGGCTACGACGGTCTGCAGCTGGTTGGGGTTTCCAGAGGTTTTTCGGGTGGATGCCGAGGGTCGGAAAGGAGGGATTTGGTTGGCTTGGAAGCCAGATTCTTTTCAAGCTCAACTCATTGATGCGAGCCGACAGCATATTACTGTTAGGGTCTCCAGCAATTCTATGCCATATTGGATTCTCACGGCAGTTTATGGGAGTCCAAATTACAAGTATCACTCGCTTCTTTGGGATCGACTTCGTTCAACGAGTGATTGTTTCAACATCCCCTGGCTGGTCACTGGCGATTTCAACGCCTTCCGACTTCCATCTGAGAAAACTGGCTCGATTTCATCTACTACTCTTCGGCGATGTCAACGTTTTTCTAATTGGATGGATGCTGCTAATCTGATCGACTTGGGGTTCTCAGGGCCACGCTATACTTGGTTTAGAGGGGTGACTGAGAGTAATTACAAAGCCAGTAGAATTGACCGGTCTCTGTGCAATGATAGTTGGAACCAGGCTTTTCCAAATAGCACGGTGCAACATCTGCCAAGGCTTTATTCCGATCATCTCCCGGTGCTCACCTCCAATTCTCCTATCCCTCTTTCCAATAGCAATAATAAGCCCTTTCGGTTTGAGGCAGCTTGGCTTCTACATGATCAGTTTATGGACTTTTTTGCAGGAACGTGGAAAAGTGACCTGGATCTTCAGCAGGCACTTAAGGACATTGCCCCCAAACTGCAACACTGGAACAATACGGTATTCGGTATTCTTCGCCACCGAAAGAGAAGGCTTCTTTCCAGGCTTCATGGAGTTCAAAGTAGACTAGCTGAGCATTTCAACAGGGGGCTTGTCAAACTTCAAGCTAAGCTGGAGTCGGAGCTCGATTCTCTCATTGCCCAGGAAGAAGTTATTTGGTATCAAAGGGCCAAAGAGAAATGGGTGAAGCTCGGTGAGCAGAACACTTCATACTTTCATCAACAAGCTACCATTCAACGTAGAAGAAATAAAATTCTCTCCTTGCGGGACACGAATGGGGTTTGGATTGATGATCCAGTTAAACTTTTGGATCTGGTGGTGAACTTCTTTATCACTCTATACACTCAAGATGAGCCACAATATCAAGATCTGATGCCGAAGAACAAGTTCCCCAGATTGTGTCAAGAGGAACTTCTTACCTTGCTGCGCCCCTTTAACATGTCCGACATCCACAACGCAGTATTCGGCATGAAATCTTTCTCGGCGCCTGGGCCAGATGGTTTTCAAGCGATTTTCTATCAGAAACTCTGGGGATCAGTGGGAAGAAGTCTAACTAACATGGCGACTTCTTTCTTTGAGACAGGTGTTCTTCCTCCCGAAATGCTGGAGTCCACCATTGTGCTCATTCCCAAGACGGACCAACCAGAGTCACTTGCTCAGCTTCGCCCTATTTGTTTGAATAATGTGGGCTTAAAAGCGATTACCAAGGCCATTACCAATCGATTAAAGCCTCTTATGAGAAAGCTAATAGCTCCAACGCAGAGTGGCTTCATTCCTAGACGGCAGACAAATGATAACATTATCATTTTGCAAGAAGTTCTGCATACCCTTCGGAAGAAGCAAGGAAAAAAGGGTGGGATCATTATTAAAGTGGATCTGGAAAAAGCCTACGACAGGCTGCGGTGGGATTTCCTCCGAGACACTCTGATTGAGATTGGTCTTCCAAGCACCTGGATTGGCAGAATCATGTATTGTGTCGAGCACAATAGCATGAGGATCAATTGGAACGGGCAACAGACGGATTCCATCACTCCCTCCAGGGGAGTAAGACAGGGAGACCCTCTTTCCCCTTACCTTTTTGTTTTGTGTATGGAGAGATTGGCCCATCGTATTGAGCAAGAAGTCAATAATAAACGTTGGAAGCCTATCTCTCTCTCCCCCAAATGGACCTAAACTGTCTCATCTATTTTTTGCAGACGACCTAATCCTCTTTGCGGAAGCCGAACACAACCAGATTGATGTCATTAGAAGATGTCTCGATGATTTTTGTGCAAGCTCAGGCCAAAAAGTAAACCTTTCAAAGTTTGCCATGGTGGTGTCAGCCAATATTAGCCGTCAAAGAGCTCATCAACTCAGTGATAGAGCAGGCATACCTTTAACCAGTGACTTGGGCAAGTATTTGGGCATAAATGTGATTAATGGGCGGGTTACGAGAGCAAGGTACAAGGAAATCTGCCTAAAAATTCAAAAGAAGCTTGCTCTATGGAAAACACGTAATCTCTCTTTGGCAGCCCGAGTTACCTTGGTGAGATCAATTTCAACATCTATGGCCATCTACCCTATGTTTTCAGAATCACTGCCGGTGTCTGTTTGCAATGTGATGGACAGGATTAATCGACAGTTTGTGTGGGGTGAAGAAGAGGGTCGAACTAAATTCCACCCTATAGCTTGGGATCAACTAACTCTACCTCGCATCCAGGGTGGAGCAGGAATCAGGCCAACTCGTGCTACCAATCAAGCTATGCTGGCAAAAGGCAGCTGGAGACTAGTTACCGACGATAACACTCTATGGACAGAAGTGATAAAGAACAAGTATGCCCGCTCGAGAGACGGTTTGGAAATCCTCAAACAAAGTAAAGGGAAGTTCTTTTGCTTGGCGTAGCTTTGCCTCTGTCTTAGATGTGATCAAGAAAGGATATGTGTTTAATATCTCTAATGGTAGAAGAGCTAAATTTTGGGTGGATCCGTGGGTTTTGCAGGTTCCACTAGCAGAGCTTGCTGTAACGGAGATTGACGCGGACAAACTGCACAGCAGGTTGGCGGACTACTGGGATGCAGATCAGGGGTGGAAAGTGGAGGAGTTCGAGTCTGTGCTGCCATCGAGCATCGTCACTAAAATCAGAGCTGGCATGATAGCGCAAAGTTGGGTGGTTCAACTTGTTCACACGTACAGGGAAGGGAATAGAGTCGCGGACTGGCTCTCGAAGCACAGTCTCGTCTATCCCTTCGGTACGCATGAACTAGATGAACCCCCAACCAGGCTTCTTTCGATGCTGCAGGATGATGTTCGGGGAGTCAGCTTCCCGCGGCAGGTTGTGGAAAATAGTTAGATTTGTTTTGTCCCTGTTTTTGCTGCCTGCTTCCGGATCTCTGTTCGGCTGATCCCTTGTAACTCTCTCGGCTGTTTTGTTTAGCCTCCACTTAATAAAAAAAAAATCTAATGCAATTATGGAATGGAGGCAACATTATTTTTTTATTATAAATTGTTTTTATACCTAAGTGTTTATGTAATTATAATTATATTTAAAAAATCAATTGCAAGTTAATTGTATTGATGTTGAACAATCAAAATAATATGAGTTGGATTAAAAAAAATTGAGGTGCCAATAAAAAGCATAACTACAATTGCATTTGTATAAATTCTCTAATACCAAATAGTGATAAATTTGGTATGATATTTTAACATACGGTGTACAATGGAAAATGGAGGGTCATGCTGGATACGTTGATGGGCTTGTGCAACTGGTCCACAACTATAATATGTATGGGCTGCTCCTAAGCGGAGTTCGTCAGGCCGATATGGACGGCCCAACAGTAATTTGTCTGGTTCTGATCACAGTGCTGCCCTGTTCTAGCCTCTAGGTGAGCTGCAGAGGGATTGTGGATTTGTGGCAAGGCCTTGCTTGTGCAATGTTTTCAAGCTCAAGGATTTGGAATTGAAGGCGTACGTGCGTGGCTTTCGCTGTCCACCTTCTTGTTCTCACAAAAAAGCCTGTGACTGTGAGCACCATAGTTGGATTTACCTCGTACATCGAACCGCTAAAAAATCGAACTGTACAATGGCCAACGTTCATCATCAGCACTGTAGCAAAATCCAATCCGAAAGAGCACAAGAAATAGAAACCAGCTACAAGCAACTAAACACAACAAATTGCCTGTGCAATTTAGACCTGCATGATAGACAAGCATAGCAAAGAGTAGAAGATGGAAGAGTAGGGAGCAATAATGAATACCCAAAAATGGACCTCAATACTCATTGAAATAGCAACTAAAGCATTTTTTAGCAAGTTCATCTAACGTCGGAGTTTGTTGTTAGAAAGACGGCGAGCTCTTCAGTTGAGCGGGAAAATCGCGCATGGAAAAATCGAGAAGACTAGACGGCGGCTAATAGAAACCATTGCTCAAACACAGGTTCAGCAACTACCCTCAATCAGCATAGGACAACTAGCAAGTAAACAGTAGAATCATAAAAAAAATTAACACATACGCGTAACTCAAAGATCAAGTAATCGAGAGGAGTGGAGCTATATGTAATTCAGACACTAGACAACTTACAATACCTCTAGACAGGAGATTTCACTTACATTGGCCAACGGAACAAAGGGTGCTTCAAAATTTGCCTCTGAAACTAACCATCAATCCATGGAGGAAAAGGAAATGTACGTAGTAGCCCTTTCTCTGTGACTCTGTTTCTCATAATACACCCACTGAGAGGCTGCCTTTTCTCAATAAGACAGCGTAACTGTTTTCCTAGTAAGATTAACCAACTTCTTAGCTTTTGGGAATTCGTATGCAATTAGGGTTCATCACTAACAAAATTACACAGCGTGGAAGACAACAGACAGAAAGCCTATCCAAAAGTAGAGCTAACTCTACTTCCGAAGCTACCCTTTTCTACCATGCATGATGTACTCACTACAAAGTAGCAACTGTTGCCTCAAAACCGTGGGAAACTTTCAAAAGTACCCTCCCTCGACTCGGCTCGCAAGCACCGGTAACCAGCAGTACTACAGCTGAAATGGTATTTTGAAACTCAGCAAGTATTGTTAAACAAGGGTACTGCAGCAAAGCTGAAACTGTGAACCAATCACCCATCAAGGGCTCAACTTAAGTAGGATTTCATCAAGACTTTAACAATTACATACATGACAGAGCAGAATGATGAAGCAAAATTAGAGAACACACTAGGACGATAACATGAGTTAGATGATTACAAATGGAATAAGCACATTGTCTGTAAACATGGACGGACGGACAGCCAGGAACAAAAAGAAAAGCAAAAACCTCCAAACAAAGCTAGCAATCTGCAAACAGCAATTGCATCAATGGCGCCCTCTCAAGTCTTACCCATCAATGGGCACTCCACTCCGGCCGCCAACAGCAACAACCTCGCCGGTGGCCACTTCCGGCTGATCAGCCTCCTCCTGTTCCTCCTCCTGCTGAAGCTGCTCATCATCAACAACAACAAGTGGCGCCAAAACCAGCGGAGGCGAAGGTGGAGGCGAAGGCGGGTCAGGGATAGTCTCAAGCGTGATTATAGATTGATGTGGAACCAGATTTGGGTCATACAGACTGTAGTAGTCCATGATGATAAGAGTAGTACCTACAACCTGCACCCAATGAGCCAGCTGATTACGATTTTACTTTACAAAGGCAAGGAGGAGGGTAAAAAGGAAGAATTCGGTTTTATCAATTCGATCGCCGAATTCAAAATTCCGCTGTTTACAAAGAGAAACCCACTTCTTCACAACCAATCGAACCAAAATAATAATCAGGCCATAAACTCCACAGAGAGAGATGAGCCGTAAGCAAGCAGGAACGGTTCGATGAACTTTCAAAGAATGTAGAGGAACACCCTATTTATACTAATAATAACAAGTACCGAGTGGGTTGCTGTTGTCCGCCACCGCCACGGATTGGGCTTCCAGTTTGCCGGCACCGCCACGGATTGGGCTTTCAGTTTGCCGGCCCATAATTCAATTGCTACTGAAACCTAAGCCTAGCCGCATTATTGTGTCAACTACGACTAGGCTAAAAGCTGTTCGGACTTCGGACAGCCCACAGTCTTATACTATTGGGCCAGGGTAGTTCACATCGGCCTGCGGCCCATGCATGTGGACGTAACTTCTCGTGCAAGGAGGAGTCCGAATCTCATAATACAACCCTAATCATCTGAGAAATAATAACAAAACCCTAATCCGGGAAAAAGCGTTCCTTTCTCATGGACTAGTCCCAAACTATCGAGAGACCACATAAACATCGTCTCGTACTTTTTTTATGGTATCAGAGCGTTTGTAAGTTCTAGAGGAATCAATTGTTTCTGTCGCCTATAGATCATTATGAGTGGTGACAAAGAAACGAGCTCTGGCAATGTGAAGAACGTCATCGGCGATGCCTTGTCGCCAACCTATAGTCTCCATAACTTCGATGAGCTAGGTCAACTCCTCGTAGGTATTGTCCTTACCGACACAAATTATGGAGAGTGGGTCCTGGATATGAAGGATTTGCTGGATGGTTCCATCCCACCTGTTCCAAAAGGAGCTTCGGATAAGTGCAACGCCATGGTAAAAGGCTGGCTGAGGACACCCATGGATGAGGAGATTCGCAGCAGCATTCGCTTTGCCGAAACTACACGTGCTATATGGTCTAATTTGGCGATCACTTTGGACAAGGAAGCGCGTCTCGTGCCTATGATTTGTAGGGGTGTTTAAACGGTGTGGTTACCGTGATAACTGTTTTAACCGGTAGTATTTGGTTAATTTGGTTTGGTTGAAAATTTTAACTTGTTTTGTTTAAGTGGTTGGTTTGGTTTCAGACACTCCTAACCAATCAAACCAAATTAACCAATTACGTAATTAGCCATATATCTAATATATATTATATACACATACTTAATGCTTTCCATAACCACTCAAGAGTCAAATGTACGATAATTGTATTTGTCACATGTATTTACGTTAAGGGTTAACTATAAGTATGTGGATTGTTATGTGTTATTCATTGTTTAAATTGCGAATTGATTCACTAACCGATTTTTTTTCTCATTAATGATAATGTGATGTTATATTGGTTAACCAATTAACCAAACCAATAAAACTTTAGTTTGGTTAATTTGGTTGTTGTATTAGTTTGGACGGTTTGATTATGATATTTTATTCCATGGTTAATAGAATTTAAACTTATTTGATTTGGTAATTATCATCGTAAGAATTTGAACACCCCTAATGATTTGCGTTGACAAATAACTCAATCACAACAAAGATAACATTTCCGTACGTCTCGGCTTAGTACACTGGTTTGAGGTCGCTGTGGGAGGAGGCCACAACCATATTGCCGCCGCCTCACTGTACGTGCGGGTCATGCTCTAGTGACACTTCACAAAGAGCTTGTGAATAGCAAGATCATTGTTATAAGACGAGCTGGCGTAATAATTCGGGCAATTTTTGGGCTCATCTATTTTTAGTATTTCATACATTAATTAAGTATTTTTTTTTGGTGAAAGATTAATTAAGTATTTAGTTATTATTCAGGAATCAGGATATTATTGTTTTCTAGTCTTAGTGAGATTTGGATTGACTTTTGGTATTTGCTTAGGATTTATTTGGCCTAGTACCAAAAAAGGCCTATAATTTAGGCTTTCTGTTACTTGTATCTTTGTGTTTGTCTTGCGTCACTTATGTCCCAAAGTTTAGTTTCCGTTAACTTTGACCGTCAGTAGTCAACAGTCACAATTTTGACCGAGAAGGTGGCATATGACGAACGTGGAGTTTTAAGCTCAATTTTATCTCACTTAACAATACAATTAAAGCAAAAGATCCATCTCCATTCACATTTTCCTTCTCAGTTCTCCAGCAACGGTTGGGCAAATTCTGGGCCCTCCTCTAGTCGCTCCAATGGCTTCGTCACTTTTACATTCGTTGATTCTCCTTCATCTATCTCAATCCCTCACTTTTCCAAACTCTTCAAGAACCGTGCCGCATCTACTCCAACCAGTGTGATACGAGCACAGACCCGGTACCCATAGTTATGAAAGTAACGCAGCTCCAAGAACGAACAGGAAAAGAGATTTTTAGGGGTTTTTGTTTGTTTGGGGATGTGATGGAATTGAAAGTGCAATCTCAACACAAGATGGGAGAAGACTCTATCAATATAGGGTAGAAGCTTGACAACAATCAAGGGGAAAACTTGATTGATACAAAGCAGAAAATTCTCAAGGCTAAAGCTCAAAGAACAAAGGAAATATCAATAATCATCAAAGCATGCCTCACTCATAGGCAAGTCCTCCTCTATTTATAGAGGTTACAAAACAATGTATCTACCCTTAATTAAAGCTAAAAGTCATCTCCTATCAATTAAGGAATTCAAATACCAAAAGGGAAAGAAAATAAATGAATAATCTACCCAAAAGGGAAAGGAAATAAAGCAAGGATCCGCTTAAAAGGGAAAGGAAATGAAGCAAGAATCTTCCAAGAATCCGCCCAAAAGTAATGACTTAGTCCTCAAGTAATTCCTTTCTTCCTTCTGCTGAGTTGGGCCCTTCTTCTTGGACTCCAAGGATGGTGACTCCAATGAGGGGTTTTTGATCACTCTGGAGGATCACATCACAGTGGCGGACCCAATGGAGTTTGGGGTGTCTCGGGACACCCCTAAAATTTGGAAAAACGATTATCCAACCCTCGGTGCTAATTTACATATGGACAAAAAAATATAATTGATAGAGGGGGACACCCCTGAAATTTGAAAAAAATGATAATTCTACTCTAAATTTTTTAGTCTGTCTATGTAAATATAAATGGTAGTTTGGATAATTCAAACCTATGACAATATTATTATATTTAAACATAATTTTCATTACGCTATCACTCATATGTTTTTCAATTTTAAACACTGTGTAATAGTAAAATATCATTTCCTATCTCTATTTATTTTCAAAATCTAACAATTAAACTAATTTCAAGTTACCGGCCTTAATTTGTATTGATTATATGGTTGTACGACAATTGTTGAAAAGGTCTTTTCAGTTTTGGGCTACATCAAGAACAAGTTTAAGAATCGAATATGTGATCAGTTCGTGAATGATTGTCTAGTAGAATATACAGATATAATTTTTTTGAGCAGTGTAGACACCAAGTGTATTCTATAATTATTTCCGAATATGATAACAAATCGTGGAATTTTTTTAACTTGTACGAGTCAAGTATTCTCTTTTAAGAATGATTTAATTTTTATTAATTATTTACTTTAAAATTTTATTTTATTTATTTTTTAAAAAAGGACACCCCTATGTAAAATTTCTCGGTCCGCCACTGACTGCAACCACGTCAGCCGCTTCTCTGCTCGACTCCTTCGTCAATGATCCAATCCTTTCCCCTTTCCTCTCTCCCTCATTATCTACCACATCCTTCTCCTCTGCCGCTCTCTCCTCCAGTTCCCCTGCCTTCACAACACAATTCGCCTCCTCGATTTACAGATATCCACCAAGTCCTCAATCAACTCTCCTCTCTTAAGCATAAGAGCACACGCTCTCCTGGGATTGGAAAGGGAAGTCAGTGCCGCCATTCTTACCTCTGGGGACGCGATCGGACGAGCTGGGGGGCAACGGAACGACAACGCGGTTGCGGCACGGGGAGGTGGTGATAGATGGCGGAGCACTTCTTCTTGCCTCTACTCATGCCAGTGATTTGCGGTTGGGTCTTACACGATGGAGGTGGGATGGAGTTTGCGGCGGCTTCGATTTTGGTTCCATAAATTTTAGTTTTCAGCTAATCTAAAGGGAAAGGGTGAGCCGAGGGTGGGAGAGGTTTAGCTAGGGTTAATTGCATTGAAAAGGGTATTTTAGGAAGCACAGGGGTATGAGTGTATCGGGTGTGACAATAACCCAATGCTAGTAGTATTATTACTAGATCAATCTTTTGTTAGTATCATGAGATTGAAGTTCAATCTCTATTTATAGAAATAAAAATTTAGTAGGATACAATTTTCCCCTTCTACTAATGCTATTTGTAGAATAAGACATACATGACATTAATATTTAGTAACAAAAGTATGAAATTGAAAATCTTTTGGGGTTTTGGTATTTCTATGGTTAGGATTACCAACCAATCAAATAAAAAATAATTAGAATAGTTCAAATTTATCTTCTCAAACCCTAATTTTCTTTTTTTTTTCTTCCTAAATCGTTACCGGTAAGTCCTTTCTATCTTTACCCAATCTTCGTCTAATTAATTCCCTCCCTATTTATGTCTGTAATCATCCTATTACCCTAATCCAGATACCTAAACACCATACTTACAACAATCCACACCAGGACTTTGATTCATATACTACTGCTCAACAGGCTGATCGACCCCGAGGTTTTCATGCATCACCATTTTGAACAACAATGGAGCAAAAATAAGAAAAAAAAAAATAGAGAAACACACTAGGACAACAACCATACCCATATCCACCACAAAACAGAGCCAACAAGAAGAGTTATAGATGATTACATAAACACCAACCAAACGATATAATAAGCAAATTGTCTAGTAAACAAGAGAAGAAACAAACAAATAAATAAATAACGTCAAAAAACAAAGCTAGCTAGCTGTAACATCAATGGGTGCCCTCTCATGTCTTATCCATTAATGGGCACTCCACTCCCGCCGCCAACAACAACAACCTCGCCACAGGCCACTTCCAGCTCAGCTTCCTCCTCTTCCTCCTACTAAGGCTGCTCAACAACAACAACAACAACAGGAGGCGAAGGAGGGTCAGGGATAGTCTCAAGCGTGATTGTACATTGATGTGGAACCAGATTTGGGTCATACAGACTGTAGTAGTCCATGATGATAAAGAGTACGTAGTACCTATTTTGTATCTCAGGGTTAGGGTTTATCTTCGAAAGATAGGATAGAGAAGGAAGAAGGAAGAACAACATTTACCTTTGGCTCCCTTTTGGAAATTTGTCTTTTTCCCCTCCCCGAAAACAAAGAGAGCAGGAACAATTCTTCTCTTGGGATTAGATTTATGAATGTTAAGTACATAGAGAAACCCCCTATATATACTACTAACCAAAGTAACAATTACCTTACCTTCCTTCACACGGACGAAAAAAAGGGTTTTATTTTTACAATGAGAAAAAGGTTAGCACGTGGCTGGAGATTTTTTTAACATCCCGAACCTTTTTTCGACGAAGACAAATTTAGTATTGGGTCTAGACCCTTATGGATTTCTACTTGGGGGTGCACATATCAAGATGATTTAATTTCTTATAAGGTCACTCATTCTTGGGGTACTCCACAACGGTCACGTTTAACTTTCGGAGTTCTCACAAGATATCGTATGACCAAAGACCGGACCAATAAAAATTTAGTAGGATACAATTTTCCCCTTTTACTAATGCTATTAGTAGAATAAGACATACATGACATTAATATTTAGTAACAAAAGTATGAAATTGAAAATCTTTTGAGGTTTCAATATTTCTATGGTTAGGATTACCAACCAATCAAATAAAAAATAATTAGAATAGTTCAAATTCATCTTCTCAAACCCTAATTTTCTTTTTTTTTTCCTTCCTAAATAATTACCGGTTAGTCCTTTCTATCTTTACCCAATCTTCGTCTAATTAATTCCCTCCCTATTTATGTCTGTAATCATCCTATTACCCTAATCCATATACCTAAACTCCATACTTACAACAACCCACACCAGGACTTTGATTCAGATACTACTGCTCGACAGGCTAATCGACCCCAAGGTTTTCATGCATCACCATTTTGAACAACAATGGAGCAAAAATAATGAAAAGCAAAATTAGAGAAACACACTAGGACAACAACCATTCCCATATCCACCACAAAACAGAGCCAACAAGAAGAGTTATAGATGATTACATAAACACCAACCAAGAACCTTTTTCCTAACCTTTTTCCGACAAAGACAGATTTAGTATTGGGTCTAGACCCTTATGGATTTCTACTTGGGGGTGCACATATCAAGATGATTTAATTTCTTATAAAGTCACTCATTCTTGGGGTACTCCCCAACGGTCACGTTTAACTTTCGGAGTTCTCACAAGATATCGTAGGACCAAAGACCGGACCAATAAGTTGTATTCCACAAAATATTCATATTATCAGGTTTATCCTAACATAAAAACTAATAACATTCGTAAAATTATCCATATTGTTCATGTTAGATATAAAATGATATCGTTTTACTTTCTAGGTGCGAAGTACGTGGAAAACCGATAAAATTTGCAATCGATCCAAAATCAGTAAATACTGGGTTTTATACGCTTTAACTTGATTGTGTCGGGTTGGATACCCATGAGTTCAGGCTCAATTGCCATCACTAATTATGAGACATGTTGGTTAATAGCCTCCTATTTTAATCACGAGGTTAAAGTTCGATCTCTATCTATAGGAATACAACTTATTTTATAGCGAATTCACCATTTTGTATGATAGTAGCCTCATCAAACCATCCCAAACATTTCAAGATTTATGGCGACGGATCGGTTTGGACCAAATAGAGAGAACACAATTTCCCCCTTCTAACTAATAATGCTATTAGTGAAATAAGACATACATGACATTAAAATTAAGTAACAAAATTATGAAATTGCAAAAACTTTTAGGGTTTCGATATTTCTATGATTAGGATTACTGACCATTCAAAAAAATAATTAGAATAGTTCAAATTTATCTTCTCAAATCCTAATTGTTCAAATTTATCTTTTCGAATCCTAATTTTCTTCGTTCTTCCTAAATAGTAATCAGTAATTCTTTCTATTCTTCCCCAAATCTTCGTCTAGTTCTCTCCCTATTTCTGTCCATGATCATCCGATTACCTCAGATCCATATACTAAACTCCATACTCACAACAACCCACACCAGGACTTTGATTCATATACTACTGCTTAACAGGCTGATCGAACCCTAGAGTTTCAAGCAAGCATCACCATTTTGAACAACACGTGAGCAAAACTAAGGAAAAGCAAAATTGGAGAAACACACGGACAACAACCATACCCACAAAACAGAGCCAACAAGAGTTAGATGATTACAAAACACCAACAAAACGAAATAATAAGCACATTGTCTAGCTAGTAAACAAGAGAAGAAGAAGAAAAAAAAAGTCCAAAAGCAAAGCTAGCTAGCTGCAAACACATCAAAGGCGCCCTCTAAAGTCTTATCCATCAATGGGCACTCCCTCCACCGTAACCACCATCGCTACCGTGGTTTGAAGAACCTGCAGCTCCACTCCCGGCTCCCGCTGCCAACAACAACCTCGCTCACGGCGACTTCCGGATCAGCCTGCTCCTCAACAACAACAACAGGTGGCAGGAATATTGGTTCTCTTTTCTCTCGGGGACTGAATTTCTGAATACATTTCCAATGAGAATAAGGTTGGAACTTGGGCTTTACCGGCTGGATTTTTCTATGTTTTTCTACTAATCGAGTTTTGCTATTTAGATTATAAATTAAGTGGAATTGGGGCAATGGTACTGTAGTCTAACCTCTGATAGGTGAACCCCAGTCCCTAATTTTCTAACACAAACCATGAAATTTGTTTAATCTTAAAATAATAACCGACGGTTTTGATTAGTCGAAATATATCAGAGTACAAATAATAGGTGTGAATGCACTCTACACTTGTGTTGATACCTATTATTTGTACTTGATAATTTTTGATGAATCAAAACCACTGATTTTCATTTTAAAATTAGACGTATATATATTAAAATTTTCTAAAGCATCTTTAAACCATAAATATTCAAATAAATTCAATTATAGAATAAAAAATTAAATTAAAGAAATTAAGTACAATTTTTTTAAAAAAAATTGGTCTGACAAGATTTTTTTTTTCAATTAACAATGGTCACAAACGAATGTGGATCACCGTCTGGCCCGAGTTCAATATTCAGTTCAGCTGATGAACAACCAATCTCATCTTCTTTTTCGACGTTCAGAGGAATGGCAAGACAAGGTTTTGAATTCAACTCTATTGGGTCTTGGGTTTTGTTGTTGGTTCTTGGTACAACTCATTGATTGGTCTCACCGGCTCAAGATATAGTGCATAACCATGAGTTATGCCCTCATCAGTAACTAAATTTGGACCTTTCATTCAGAAAATTTAGACCTAACGGTGGAGAAGTAAAGTCATTTTTATTTTCTCTTGTTTTCTTAATCGGTTCATATATTCTTCGATTTAACTCGGATTTCAATTTTTTTTTTTGCACAGATGAAACGAGTTCGTTGTGCTCTACAAAATGAGATCCATTCTCAATAATTCTCGAGAAATTTTTTTCCCCTCATTACCAACTGCATACCATATGGTATCTTTTTCGTTTTTAATTTGTTTTTGAAATTTTTTTCACAAAAGGAACGAGTTTATCATGATCTATTCGATCTACAAATTTATGGGTGAACAAAATACAAGACCAAAAAATACCACACAATACCACCCTGGAATGGGGTGGTATTTTGTGGTACAAAATGTTAAAAGTCGTAAATGACAGTTAATATACTTCTACTATCATGTATTCAATCATCCTGCAGGCTACAATATTGGTTTGTTCATACCACCATGGTAAGCTTTTCATACCATAAGTAACAAAAGTTTTGGATATACAAGTGTATTTAACCTAAAATTAAGTAACAAAAGTATGAAATTGCAAAAAAAAAAAAATCCTTTAGATGTTTCTATGGTTAGGATTATCAATAAATTAAAAATAATAAGAATAGTTCAAATTCTCTTCTCAAACCCTAATTTTCTTCTTTCTTCCTAAATCTTTGTCCTTTCTATCTTTTATTTACCCAATCTTTGTCTAATTAATTCCCTCCCTATTTATGTCCGCAATCATCCTATTACCTCAATCCAAATATCTAAATTCCATACTTATAACAACAACCCACACCAGGAGTTTGATTCGTATACTACTGCTTAACAGGCTGATCGATCCTAGGGTTTCATGCATCATTACTTTGAACAACACGTGAGGAAAAATAAGGAAAAACATAATTAGAGAAACACATTAGGACAACAACCATACCCATATCCACCACAAAACACAAGTTATAGATGATTACATAAACCAACAAAACAGATGATTACATAAACCAACAAAACGAAATAATAAGCAAATTGTCCGGTAAACAAGAGAAGAAGAAAAGAAAAAAAAAAAAAAAAACAAAGCTAGCTAGCTGCAACATCAATTGCACATCAATGGGCGCCCTCTCAAGTATTATCCATTAACGGGCACTCCCTCCACCGGAACCACCATCGCCACCGTGGTTTGAAGAACCTGCAGCTCCACTCCCGCCGCCGGCAACTTCCTGCTCAGCCTCCTCCTCCTGCTGGTGAGGCGCGCTGCTCATCAACAACAACAGGTGGCGCCAAAACCAGCGGAGGCCGAGGCGGAGGCGTTGCCAGACTTACCGTACACTCGTCGAATTTTACTATTTAGATTATGAATTATGGGGCGAAGATACTATACCTAACCTCTGACAGGTGAATCCGAGTTCCTAATTTTCTAACACAAACCATGATATTTGTTTAATTTTAAAATAATAACCGACGATTCTGATTCGTCGAAATATATCAAAGTACAAATAATAGGTGTGAACGCAGGTGTATATCGTACGCTTATACCTGCGTTCATACCTATTATTTGTACTTTAATAATTTTTTATAAATCATAACCGCTGAATGGTAAAATTGGTCTGGCAAGAAATTAATGCATTAAAATTTGACTCAATATTAGGGTGAGAGGATTCCCATCTCAAAGTGTGTTTCCCAACCTTTGAGTAACTTCATTTACTTGGCTTAATTTCTTGTGTTTACTTAGAGTTAGAAGTAATTGAGAAATTTATCGATTGGCTAGATAGTAACAAAGCTTAAAGTACTACATTTAGATGACTCGATATGTATGGTCTTGGAGTCGGTATACTACGTGCTTAATTAGGCTATACGCGTCCTAGCTAAACATAGTCATTAGACCAATCATGCATACTTAGTTATTTAATCTTAAGCTTTGGGCTTGGTCCAACTCAAAGCTTTGAGCCGACTGCAGGCAAATATAGCGAACTATAAAAAAACCACGTAATCTCGAGTGAGCTTGGACTTGTAGTTGTATTACATGTCATTATTTGGAGGAGCTCAAAGGTCAATTATATATTGATCCTAATTGTAAGTTTGTAACAAAGGGCTCACCAAAGTTTCATATGAAAATCACACCATCAAACCCGTTAAAAAGATCAACAAGTACAAATAAAATCGAGCTCGACAAAACTAGAAGATAACTGATTTGGCTGAACTTAATTCCATGGCAATATAAACAGAATTTGTTCTGCTTCATCAAGAGACGAACATACATCCGCTGAAATGTCCATCACTGTGTCTTTGTCCTCTACTCTTATTTTACCGTCTTTAACTCTTTTTATAATCTTTATATCTCTGAGCTGACGCCAACATTTGCACCCGATTTCACAATGATTATTATTTGTATGTCTCTCCATGAACTGCTTGCAGATATACTGTAAACAAAGAGAATAACCAACCAAATCATAAAAGAACTAAGCCTAGCATATAAGGGTTGCAGTTGGGCTAGGAAAAAAATATGTTGAAATGGATTTTGATAAATCATAAAAGACCATACCTTAGGAGTGCATAAGTAGCCTGCTATTGAAGATTTATATGGTTCTTGATTGAAGCTTAAGTAATTAGAATGAAAATTTTGGAATAATTTGTCAACAAAAACATTTTTGTCAAGCGAACTTGGGAATATCCACGAGATTTTCACATGTTCTATTATTGGAGTATGCATCTCTTCATAAGGTTCTTTCCAGCGAAACTGTATACAATATATAGATAAACACAAATATTAAATACGAAATTTGTTAACATTTTTACGAAAAGATGTAATAGCTGATGATGTTGTCTAGGTACAGTCAGATATTGCATATTTATAAGTGATACGAAGTGAAACATATTCCAACAAAAGGAAGCAAAATTTAGTACTGTAGTGGAATTGGACAAAAGATAAGTAAGTTCACATACCTCGGAATTTTGTACAAGATCGAATTCAAGAGTCACGTGAAACTAAAACCGTGTTTGTCGTTGGTGCAGGCGACCCTGACGATCCTGGCGACCCGCCACGCCGATCGGATCGGAGGTACAAACCCAACCCACGGTTTGCAGATTAAGCACGTTATTATTATTATTATTATTTGTCTAAGGGGAGTTGGTTTCCCAGTCCATGTTGTGATCGGAATCTTTATTTGCTTGCATGTTAAGTTTCTCGGCTGTAATAACTCTATATAAGTTCATCGTATGGTAATGAATGGAGGAGATTGGAACCCATAACCTAGTTATTTTCTTGTTCTAGCCGTAGAAGTAGTTATAATGCACCAATTGGTATCAGAGCCCGGTTCGAAAGAACCGAGCTCCAAACAGCTCTCGAGGCACGCGACACAGGCTGCTGCAACCCGGATTGTCGAGGAAGCCACCTGAGCCAGTGATCGACGTAAAGAGTTTCAGCGACCAGGTCTTCCACCCGAGCCACCCGACGCCGAAGTCTCCTTGTTTGGGCTCACCGGAGTTTCAAACGCCACCACCATCCGCCTCGCTGTCAAACTTCAAAACGAGGCCCTTGTGGCCTTGGTGGACAGTGGATCGTCGCACAATTTCATCAACAGCGCCAAGAGACTCGGCCTTGCCGCATCGCCAATTCCACCATTCCGGGTCAAGGTTGCTAATGGAGATTATCTAGAGTGCGGCCATTGCTACGAAGGGGTGCTGCTGGAAGTACAAAAGGAACGAGTGATGGTGGATTTATATGAGTTACCGGTTAAGGGTATCGACGTCGTGTTGGGGGTCCAATGGTTGCGGCAGTTAAGCCCAATCACCATCGATTGGAAACAGCTAACGCTGCGTTTCAAGAGTGAGGGTCGCTGGATCACATTGCAAGGAATTCGGCCGGCCATTATTCGGGATGAGAACATCAGACAGATTCAACCCAAGGAGATAGCGACATGGGCCCTATGCGTCCCCGGAACGGAGAGGAGCAGCTCGGCACCACCACAAGAGTTGCTAGGGCTTCTTGAGGAGTTCGACGAGCTGTTCCAAACCCCGACCAACTTACCACCCACCTGAGCAGTCGATCATCGCATTCCCCTTCAAGAGGGAACGACGACAGTCAACGTAAGGACCTACCGGTATGCGCACTTTCAAAAAGAGGAAATCGAGAGACAAGTGAGCGACATGTTAAAGGCCGACCTCATTCGACCTAGTGCCAGTCCGTTTTCATCACCGGTGTTACTCGTCAAGAAGAAAGATGGGACGTGGAGGTTCTGCACCGACTATCGAGCCTTGAACAAGGCCACAGTAAAATATCGATTTCCCATCCCAACTGTGGACGACATGCTCGATGAGCTTTATGGCGCTAAGTACTTCTCCAAACTGGATTTGCGAGCAGGCTACCACCAGATTCGAATGAGTGAGAAAGACGTACCCAAGACGGCCTTCCGGACTCATAGTGGTCACTACAAGTATTTGGTCATTCCCTTCGGGCTGTGTAATGCGCCATCAACGTTCCAATCGGCAATGAACGACATCTTCCGAGCTATGTTACGCAAATATGTCTTGGTCTTCTTCGACGATATTTTGGTGTATAGTGAAAGCTGGGATGACCACCTCGAGCACCTAAGGACCGTTCTAGAGATTCTCCGTCACCACCATTACTATCTTAAGGAGTCTAAATGCATTTTTGGGCTGCAACAACTGGAGTACCTAGGTCATATTATTTCCTCGGAATGAGTGCAAATGGATGGAGTCAAAATCAAGGCGATGATGGAATGGCCGAAACCGCAAACAGTTACAGAACTGAGGGGGTTCCTCGGGTTAACCGGGTATTATCGGAAATTCATGCACCATTATGGGACGATTGCAAAGCCCTTGACTGACCTGCTCAAGAAAGGGAAATTTCAATGGAATGAGGATGTTGATGCGGCGTTTGAGAGCTTGAAGCGCGCCATGACCACCACACCCACATTGGCGATGCCCGACTTTAGTAAAACCTTTGTCATCGAAGCCGACGCATCCGGGAAGGGAGTCGGGGCTGTCCTATCACAGGATGGCCACTCAATTGCGTATATGAGTCGTCTCTTGGGGCCAAAGAAAAAAGCTTGGTCAACATATCAAAAAGAGATGTTGGTCGTGGTACTTGCAGTGCAACAATGGCGGCCTTATCTACTGGGAGGGACATTTCATATATACACGGACCAGCAAAGCTTGAGGCACATGCTGGAACAGAGGATAACCACCCCAGAACAACAAAAGTGGGTAGCGAAATTAATGGGATACGATTTTAAAGTTCATTACAAGCTGGGATTGACGAACAAGGCGGCGGATGGGCTTTCGCGAAGGGCTGGATCGGCTTGTTTGGGATCAATTTATCGACCCGAACCTTCCATTTGGGATGAACTACGGGCAGCAGTCGAGGGTAATCCGTACTTGAAGGAATTAAAAAAGAAGGCTCTCTCGGACGATCCCGGTGGGTACGTGTTCAAGGGAGGCCTAATATATTTCAAGGGCCGAATTGTGCTACCGCCACACTCTTCCTTGGTTACCTCAATCCTACGGGAATACCATGATTCATCGCTAGGAGGTCATTCCGGGGCGGAGAGGACGCTTCGAAGACTCAGTGGCCATTACTATTGGCCGCAAATGGTTAAGGCGGTCCGGGACTATGTCAGTTCATGTGACGTATGTCAACACGTAAAGGTCGAGGAACTCTCTCCTGCCGGGCTACTACAACCGTTACCTGTTCCGCAACAAGTATGAGAGGAAATATCCATGGATTTCGTCGAAGGGCTTCCTCCGGTGGCGGGTAAGTCCGTGCTCTTCGTAGTCGTTGACCGGCTAACCAAGTACGGAAATTTTATGACCCTTAGTCATCCTTATACCGCAAGGGCGGTGGCCGAGTCATTCATCGATGGGGTGATTAGACATCATGGCATCCCGGCTACCATTGTTAGTGATCGCGATAGGGTATTCTTGAGCGGGTTTTGGAAGGAGATATTTGCGCAGTTTGAAACAAAATTGCTTATGAGCACGGCTTATCATCCGCTAACAGACGGGAAAACTGAGGTAGTAAACAAGTGTTTGGAGCAGTATTTACGTTGTTTTACGCAACAGCACCCGCGATGGTGGCTCGGGTTGTTACCGTGGGCCGAATTTTGGTACAACTCCACGTACCATCGGACCATAGGAACGTCCCCGTTCCAAGCATTATATGGGCAGCCACCACCACCGGTCATTCCGTACCAGGTCCATGGAAGCCCGGTTGTTGTGGTGGACGAGCTGTTGGAAGAGCGTGATATTGCCCTCCGTAACCTGAGGAAGAATCTCGAAGCTGCCAATCTGCGAGCCAAGCAATTGAAGGATGCTAGCCGTCGGGATGTCGTGTACGACGAAGGCGAGTGGGTATTGTTGCGGTTGCACCCGTACCGTCAGTCTACGGTTTTCCGAAGAGCTTCCCAGAAGCTAGCAGCAAAGTACTTTGGGCCGTATAAGATACTCAAACGTATAGGAGCGGTGGCGTACAAGCTTGATCTTCCTATGCACGCCAAATTCCATCCGGTTTTTCATGTATCTCTCCTCAAGAAGTACGCCAGCGACGGAGAACCGGGTCGCATCGACGTTCCACCAATTACTGTCGAGGGAGAGCTAGAGCTCGAGCCGCATCGGGTTGTTGACTACCGGTGGACGAAGGTGAGAGGAGGCGACCTGGGAACATGTTGAAGAAATTCGACGTCGCTTTCCGAGCCTCGACCTTGGGGACAAGGCCGAGCTTCAAGGGGGGGGGGGGGGGAATGGTGCAGGCGACCCTGACGACCCTGGCGACCCGCCACGCCGATCGGATCGGAGGCCCAAGCCCAACCCACGGTTTGCAGATTAAGCACGTTATTATTATTATTTGTCTAAGGGGAGTTGATTTCCCAGTCCATGTTGTGAGGGAGAAGATAGTATAACAACACCCATTATGTTGTTACCGTAACAACAAGGGTATAAGGGTAAACTTACAAGAAAATTAAAAAAACTAGAATTAAAAAAATAATAAAAAGCGTGTTTCTCTTTCTCCTTCAATCCCCTATCGTCCTCGTCTCGTCGCCGCCAAGATCTTCTGCGAGCATGACGTAAGCTTCGCGGGCAAGCCTGAGTCGCCGCACGGGGGACCGGGTGCTGTTCGGGGACTCGGGATTCGTGACGGCGCCCTACGGCAAGTATTGGATGTTCATGAAGAAGATGTGCGTCACGGAGCTGTTCTCCATGCTCCAGCTGGAGCGGTCGAGGTGCGTGAGGCGGGAAGAACTGGCGCGGTTTTCGAAGCGTCTGGTGGTGAAGAGCGAGGAGACGGCCTCCGTGGATTTGAAGGACGAGCTACTGACGCTCGGCAATAACATCATTTGCAGGTTTGTGTAATTAACTCTCTTGCTTGGCTTTATCAAATGTTAACTCTAATCAAACTCAAAAGTGAACTCATCAAAATATACTCGAGCTGTAGCGAAAGGTATAAGGTTAAATGTTATAACATTCATTTACAAAATAATCCACTAGAGGCAAACAATAAATTATATTATTTGCTGCTATCCCATTACTGCGTGTATTATTTTAGAAATCCTTCTAATAGTTTTTCAGCCAAACACTCAACTGCTTTCTTTGAAAAATACTTTTCTAAAAACTCAAGTCAGAAGCTGTTTCTGCAAAAGCTACAACAGGGCCAAACTAACTCTTAATCTACTTCCTCCACTTGTCTCGTGCCCCACATACAACACTTAATCCTTAACACTACTTTTGGCTTTAACACAAAACCATTTTCCTTGCCTATTAAGACTCTTAATTCTCCTTCTCCTTGTAGGATGATACATTCATCAATACTCTTTCAAATATAAAGAGACTATTCCCATTCATATTGCATCTCTCATCAGGCATATCACTCGTCAATCACATAAACACATGAGACAACACTAACATCATGGGCATGTGTACTGCCCCTCCATAGCAGGTATCTCTTTCAATATCTTAGTGGTTAATAATTATTATCTTTTCTTTTATTAATGAAATGTCATACCAATCTACTTGGTTTTATGACCACCAGTATCAATGCCATACTTCTATCCCAACATACCCTCTGTGTCATGGCTAGCTACTCAAGCCATGTCAAGAGGGTGTCATGCCATGCCTTAGGGTGTGGGAGACTTGGCATGCCGACCATCATGGCGGCCGCCTAACATTGAACCCATTGACATCCCACGTCCCAAAGAGAAGGGAAGTAGGGCTTGAGATACTTACCATTGATCAATCGATCATGAAACACACCATCTAAATCTTTTAACAAGTAGGCCCCATTGGACCGGGGGCATGGACAATGAAGGGTCCGCGCCAGTTGGGAGACCACTTGCCAAACTTGGGATCTTTATCCCCGATGGGTAAGTGTAGTTCCATACTAGCTCTCCTTCTTCAAAAGACTTGTGTTTAACTCTCTTGTTGTAAGAGCGTGCCACTTTGTCTTTTTTCACCATTATGTTATCGAGTGCTTTGATCTAGAGCTCATCAAGATCACATAATTCCAACATCATGGACTCATAGTACTATGAGGGTGTTAGTTCATGTTGCCTCGTGTACCTCAATGACTTGACCGTTATTTTGAGTGCCAAGAAGGCCTCATAGCCATATGTTAGAGAGAAAGGGGTCACCTTTGTACTACTGCGTGGTGACATCCGATAAGCCAATAAGGCTTCCGACAAGACTTCATGCCACTTCCTCGGGTTATCTTCAATCATCTTAGACAATATACCCTTCACCACCTTGTTGGATGCTTCAACTTGACCATTGGCTTGAGCATAGTAAGGAGTGGAGTGTAGATCTTTGATGTCGTGTTCCTCGGCAAAAGCCATCACTTCCCATCCTGCGAACACAGTAAGCTGGTCAGCTGTTATGGTGGCTTGCAAACTGAATCAGTGTATTATATTCTCTTTGATGAATTTGATGATCTCTCCTTGATTAACCACTGACATTGGCTTAGCCTCCACCCACTTCGATAAGTATCCTTAATTCTCTCATCTCTTGAACCTATTCCTTCTAGATACAAAAATAAAACGACCCCTCCCCCGAAAAATTGAGATTGCGAGACACATTAAAGTTCAATCTGAGTTCCCCCAAAAAAAGAAAAATAAATTCGAGGGAGGGGTCAAACTTTCTTGTCATTTTTTTTTGAACCCCTTAACAAAAACAACACAATCTTCTCCGATAGATGTCCAATAGTACCTATACCGATGGAGTACCCATCTCACAGAATGGCCTGTTTGATGAGCACCCCAATCCCTTCATGAACCTCACCCATGTCTTGTAGGGCCTCCTTGCACCCCAAGCACTTCAATAGCAAACCATCTTATCTCCTCTTGTACAAGACTTTATCCAACATGACATAGTTCCTTGCTTTGAATTTGATGGCCCTATCCACATCCTCTATTGGATTCTTCAAGTAGGCTATCAAGAGGAACGCCAGTCACTAGCATCCTCTTCAATTGTAAACACATCTACCCTTTGTTTAAGTATCTCATGCAGTGGGTTAAGTATTCGCACAATTCATTAACCGGGCGTAGGGCAATGTTTCTCTATGACTCTATGTCTCATAATACACCCACTGAGAGGCTACCTTTTCTCAATAAGACAGCGCAACTGTTTTCGTAGTACGATTAACCAACATCTTAGCTTTTGAGAATTCGTATGCAATTAGGATTCATCACTAACAGAATTACATAGCGTGGACATAGAAATCCTATCCAAAAGTAGAGCTAACATACCGTTTGGTACCAAATAAATAAACAATTTATTTCATTCTATGTGTTTGATGTGACAATGAATTTATGTGTTTGATATGTCATATATATAAGTAATTTAGTTAATAAAAGAGGATAATTATATCATTCTATTATAATTAGTAAATACTTGTGGAATTCATTTAAAAATTTCATCTCAATTCCTCGAAATTGCTATAACTAGTTCCAATTCCATAGAATTCAAAATTTAGAATTGAAAATGAATTCTTTAAAGGGTTAATATTTTCATATGGTCTGAACTTTGACCAAAATAAACATCATGGCCAATCTTTTCGATCTATAACATCCTGGCCCGAACTATACACCAAAATAAACAATTTGGCCAGATTCGACTTTTGACTGTTAGTCAACGCGCCATGTCTATGGAATTAGTAACGATGATCCAGTATTCAACCGACAGACATCATACGACTACAATGATACCCATATCCATTGAGCCACCACCAAAAAAAAAAAAAAACAACAACAAGAGTTAAATTAAATGATTAAATAAAACCAACAAAACGGAATCATAAGCACATTGTCTGGTAAACATGGACACGGACAGACAGGCAAGAAAGAAATTAAAGCCGAGCAATAAGAGAAGCAAAATTAAACGTCCAAACAAAACTGGCTAGCTGCAACTGCAATTGCATCGATGGCGACCTCTCAAGTCTCTTATCCATCAATGGCCACTCCCTCCACCGGAACCACCGTCGCCACCGTGGTTTGAAGAACCTGCAGCTCCAGTACTCCCGCTGCCAACAACAACCTCGCTCACGGCGGCGACTTCCCGATCAGCCTGCTCCTCCTGGTGAGGCTGCTCATCATCAACAACAGGTGGCGCCAAAACCAGCGGAGGCGGAGGCGAGGAAGGAGGCGAAGGCGAATCAGGGATAGCCATAATCGAGAAACTCCTTGGATTTGCTCGCGGATTTGGATTATGCCCATGATTCTCCATGATGACAGACTACTTTACGATTAACCTGCACCCAACGAGCCAACACAGAGGCCGCTTATACCCACGATTACTTTCACAAAGTAAAAGCAAATTGTATGTATCTTAGGGTTAGGGTTTCCGAACATGGATAGAGGAGCCAAGGAAGAAAGAGGAGCAACGTTTTACCTTTTGCTCCTGACGGGATTTCACGCACCGGTGATCACGAGCGATTTAGCGAAAGAACTAGAAAACACGATAAAAGAGTTACTTTTCTCTACTAACTACTAATACTTTATTGATTGACTGAATATAACGAAGAGCAAAAGGTACATATTTATAGGACTAATCCTATAAATCCTTCCCTCTTAAGACAAGGAAACCCAAACCTAAAACAACAAGTAAACGAATACTTCATGAACAAGATACGTAAATAATAATCATAGACCCAAACTAATACGGATAACCCGAATAATAACAGAATATCCCAATAAATAAAAATAATAAAACAACAACAACAACAACAATAATAATAATAATAATAATAATAATAATAATAATAATAATAATGGGCTCGGCCCAAGATGCTGTCAAGCATCAGCAGATGGAGAAAAAAGATTGCATAAATACATTAATTTCAAGAATATGTTGTTTGGTATAATTGTCATGGTGATTCTGTAAAATGAGAATACAATCAATCTCATTTATAAGTAGAAGACTTGGATACCCTCAAACAGTTTTCCTAGCCACCATGCACCATAGCTCCCAATTCAAACAGAAAAGAGAATATTAAGAAATATAGCTCATGATCTCCTGCAACACTTGGAACAACTGACAGTTAAAAATCTAAGAATCACATCAACGGATGTTCAAATGATTCTCATGGTAATTAGATTAAATTCTATTAATTATGAAATATAATATCATAAATCAAACCGTCCAAACTAATAAAACAACCAAATTAATCAAACTAAAGGTTAATAAGTTTGGTTAATTGGTTTACCAAAATAACCAATATAACATCAAATTATCATTAAGTGAGAAGATTTTCCGGTTAGTGCATCAATTCACAATTTCATGTAATGAATCACACATAACAATCAACATATAATTATAGCTAACCCTTAACATAAATACATGTAACAAACACAATTATCTCCCTTAACATAAATACATGTAACAAATACAATTATCTTACATTTGACTCTTGAGTGGTTATGCGAAATATTAAGTATGTGTATATAATATTGTTGGGCATGTGACTCGGGCCTAGCCGCGCCAAGGAGCAAGTCGGGCCCAGCCACGTCAAGGAACAGTGCGCGACTAAATATACCCCGACGTGGCAGCGCGAAGACCCCGAGCGCGACACCTCATCGTAGTTAACCACGTCTTGACGCGAAGAGCTTAGGCGCGGAGTGGGTTACATGCGCCAAGGGAGAGCATAGCGTAGGCTAAACCAAGGGACGAGGAAAGCGTAGCTTTCCTCCCCAGAAGGTAGTCACATCAGGCCCATGGATAGACCTCTGACACGTCCTAGGTAGAGGGATGGACAGGACATGGCCTAAAATCCTTAGTATGTTAGTGGTCACATCATTGTATCCCAGTAGTCACATCATTGTATCCTCACATGAGTCAACCACTCACCCACCACCATGAAGCCTATAAATACGACATTTACTACGGTGGGTGAGGGGATCGCATTTTTCGGGCATTCTCTCTCTATAGCAACAACTTCTCTCTCCAAAATCCGGACTCCCTTCCTCGTCAAACTCTCCAATTCTCCTCTCTCCGATCAATCCCCACGTTTGCGTTCTTCTTGACCCAAACTCTCACCCGAATCTAACTCCTACACTCAGTTAGGTTCAAACAATTGGCGCCCATCGTGGGGCCAAGAAGAAACGCAGGAAAAATCCACTGATGGCAGAACGCAACCACGACCAACCTGACGAAGCAACGCCAATCAAGGCAATGACCGACCCAAGGGCGTTCGCAGAAGCCAGCGACCTCAACGCGGTGCTCCTAGAAGAAGAAGAGCCCGAGCTGACGACCAAGGAAATGAGGGAGCTGGTGACGAAGCAAAACAACGTCATAGCTGACATGCAGAAGCAAATGAGCCAAGTCATTGCGCTCATGCTGAGCAAGGAGGCCGCGCCAACAGTAGACGCGACAGCGGTCGCGCCCATACAAGCCTTGGGAGAAGCGTCGGGAACCGTCCAACTACCACAACCCGCGCCAGCGGAATTCCCCGCGTGCGAAACGCAGGGAACTGAGCCACCAGGGCGGGCGGACCTCAGCTTCTTGGAGCAACAATTGTCTCCGCAATACCGACCCAACCCGCCTAAGAGGGTCCTCCACCAGCCGCTGAGCGCGCAAATAATGGCGGAGCACCTAAGCGGGGCGCCACCCCCCCTACCAACATACAACGGCACAACCGACCCAGAAGACCACGTGAGCACCAACTGCTTGCGCATGCAACTCCAAACCAACTCCAATGCCGCGCTGTGCAGAACCTTCCCATCGACGTTCTCCGGAATATGCCTCGACTGGTATAACCGGCTCCCGAACGGAATCATCCGCTCGTTCGAGGAGTTCATACTTCTGTTCACAACAAAGTTCGCGTCCCAGAAACGGCGTCCTCTACACCTCAAGGCCCTGATAGATGATATCAGGCAAAAGGACGGGGAAAGCCTGAGGGCTTTCTACGCTAGATGGTCCAGGGTGGCAATGGCCGTCCGCGATCTCACCCCCGAAACCGCCGCCCATCACCTCATGGAGGCCACCAGCAACATGGAGCTCAAGCGGGCGTTAGCAAAAAGGCCTGTGACGCTATCAACAGAGTTGGAGATGAAGATTGAAAAGGCAATCACGTTAGAAGAGACCCTGGGGGCAGGATCCGTCAGACGCTTCGAACCAGCAAAAATACCACGGGAAGAACAGGGGCGTCGGCAACCTCCAAACCCAATCCCACGAGACCAACTGCTACAGATGCACAGTGGCCCAAAGCGCCTCCCTCCTCCCCCACCAGAGCAAGTTCAGCGCGGGCGATCGCCGGACAGACGCGCGTCCAACGCCTACACTCCCCTTAATGACTCCGTGAGGAACGTGTTACACGTTCTCCGCGAGAAAGGCTACAAGCTCAATTGGCCTGCTCCGTTGAGGTCCTTACCCCACATGCGCGATCCAAAGAAGCATTGTGACTTCCACAGAGCAACGGGGCACCGAACGGAAGACTGCCGAGAGCTACGGTACGAAATAGAAGGCTTCGTGCGGCGAGGATTGCTGACCGAGTTCGTCCACGTGAAGGAAGAGCAAGTTGGGGACCCGCAACACCCGCCGCAGCCCCCACAGGCCAACTACGATGATGACACTGGCGCGTATGTAGTGCGCAACGAAATCGGGGTGGTAACAGTTGAAGGAGATCGCCCCAAGAAAAAAACCAAACGTGAGCGCGCGACGGAGTGCGCGGCCGTAGACGCACGAACAAGATTCAATCTGAGCTTTGACGACGCAGAGTTCCCACAAGGAGTCCCGTCAGAGGAGCCACTCATCGTCACCGCGCTGATTGCCGCCTGCAAGACCCACCGCCTGCTGATAGACGGGGGTAGCGCGGCTGACATCCTCTTCCAGAGCACCATTAACAAAATGGATATCGACCCGCGCCTAATCAGGCACGCGTAAGGCAACCTGGTCGGTTTCTCCGGAACCCGAGTCCCAGTAATTGGAGTAGTCACCCTCCCAGTGGTAATGGGAGACCAGGAGCCGCGCGTCTCCAAGCAAGTAGAGTTCACAATCGTCGATTGCGAATCGGCGCACAACGGCATCCTAGGCCGACCTTTCCTTGCGAAGTTCATGGCACTCCTGTCGACGTGCCACCAGAAACTGAAATTCCCCACACAAAAAGGAGTTGGGGAAGCGCAGGGAACGACATGGGAAGACCGCGAGGAGGTGCGACGAACTAACATCGTCGACACAAGAGCAGAAGAACCCCGACCGGAATCCATGGATTCCGATTTCGAGGTCGCGCTGGACCCCGCCGAGCCAACCAAGAAAATACGCATCTCCACCAATGTCAGCAGTGACGCAATCGAACCACTCGTGGCGCTGCTGAGGGAATACAAGGAGCTGTTCGCATGGTGCACAGAAGACATGCCAGGAGTGCCCAGGGAGGTAGCTCAACATAGCCTTGCGGTTCCAACCAACGCGGAACCAAGGCAGCAAGGGCGAAGGACGTTCACTGGTGATAAGCTGAAGGCGATAGAAGAAGAGGTAGCGCGCCTACTGGCAGCAGGATTGATCCGCCCCGTGAAATATCCAAAGTGGCTGGCAAACGTGGTCTTGGTCAAGAAATCGTCAGGAGCCTGGCGGATGTGCGTCGACTACACCACAATCAACAAAGTATGCCCTGGAGACCCTTACCCCCTACCGCGCATCGACCAGCTGATCGACGCGACCGCCGACCATGAGACATTGTCGTTCCTTGACATGTTCTCAGGATACCACCAAATCCCAATGTCCATCGAAGATGAAGAAAAAACGGCTTTCATGACGCCGTTTGGAAATTTTTTCTTCGTAGGGATGCCGTTCGGATTGAAAAACGCGGGCACAACATACCAAAGAATGATTGACACGGTCTTCTCACGACAGATCAGGCGGAACATCGAAGCATATGTGGACGACCTCATTGTCAAAACGAAGGAGGGCAAGTCACACCTGGAGGACCTGCGCGAGACTTTCGAAGCCCTCCGCAAACACAGCCTTCGCCTCAACCCACTCAAGTGCGTTTTTGGAGCTGAAGCAGAGAAATTTCTTGGGTTCATGATAACCAAGCGTGGCATAGAGGTTGACCCAAAGCAAATCACCGCGGTTCAACAACTACGGGCTCCCCGCAACGCGTTAGAAATCCAATCTCTTAACGGCAAGATAGCGGCACTGGGGAGGTTCATACCAAGGTCCGCCGACAAATGTGCGCCCTTCTTCCAGACACTCAAGAATGGCGCGCGTTTCGCATGGTCCAAGGAGTGCGAAGCAGCATTCCAAGAACTAAAAGCATACCTTGTATCCCCCCTGTACTAACCGCCCCCAAGATCAATGAAAAACTCTTCTTGTACCTCGCTGTGTCGACAAGGACTGTGAGTGCAGTACTGATATCCAGAAGGGATGGCAAGACTGAGCAACCGGTGTATTACACTTCGCGTACGCTCGTCAGCGCGGAAACAAGATACTCCTCTATAGAAAAAGCTGCCCTGGCGCTGGTAAGCGCGTCACAAAAATTGCGCCCATACTTCCAAGCGCATCAAATTACCGTCCTGACAAATCTTCCGCTCAAGAAGATCCTGACCTCAATGGAAGTGTCGGGGCGCATGGTCAAATGGGCGGTCGAGCTTTCGGAGTACGACATCCAATATGGGCCACGACCAGCAATAAAAGCCCAAATCCTAGCGGATTTCATCGCCGAGGGGGTGACCCTGGAACCAGCGCCAGAGGGCGTGTGGGAAGTTTACGTCGACGGGGCAGCGAGCAAGTACGGCGCCGGTGCAGGTGTTGTGGTGCGCACCCCCAACGGCGCGGTACACGAAATAGCGATAAGGTTCAGGGCGCTGAAGACAAATAACGCCGCCGAGTATGAGGCCATCTTGGTGGGGATGACAGCCGCCCACGACTTGGGCGCCAGAACGATACGAGTACTCTCCGACTCCTCCCTGGCAGTCAACCAATTAAACGGGGCATTCGACGCAAAGGAGGACACACTGGCGCACTATATGGAGCGCGTCAAGGCGCGGGCCACTAACTTCGAAGCGGTGACGTACGCGCAAATACCAAGGGAAGAGAACGCGCACGCCGACGCATTGTCCAAATTGGCAACGGCTACCGACTACGAATCCACGCGCCTAGTGTCTGTTCAAAAGGAGGAGGAGGAAACCCGCCCAGAAGCAGCAATCAACACAACCCAGCTCGTGGACAACGAAGACTGGAGACACCCAATCGTGAAATACCTGCAAGACGGCTCAGTGCCAGAGGACGCTAAGGAGGCATGGACTCTAAGGCAAAAGGCGGCCCGATGTACACTCATCAAAGGACAACTGTACCGAAGGTTGTACTCGGGCGTCTATCTCAAATGCATCGGGCAACAGGAGGCGCGCGACTTGGTGCGCGAGCTGCACGAGGGGCTGTGTGCAATGCATGCCGGCCCACGCAGCATGGAACGCACCATCCTGTTGCACGGATACTACTGGCCGCGAATAAAAAAAGACACAAAGAGCTACGCAGATCAGTGCCACAAATGCCAACTCAACGCGCGTCAACATCACCTGCCAGCCACCGAGCTTCAGGGCAACTTGAGCCCATGGCCCTTCGCGCAGTGGGGTGTGGATCTCTTGGGCCCCTTTCCAACGGCAAAAGGGAAACGCAAGTACATCATTGTGGCAGTAGACTACTTCACCAAGTGGATCGAAGCCGAAGCACTGGCATCCATAAGGGCGCAACAGGTAACGCGCTTCTTGCGCAATAATATTTTGTCGCGCTTTGGAGTACCAAATGCACTCATTTTCGATCACGGGAAGCAATTTGACTGCGCGGAAGTGATAGACTTCTGCGACGAAGTAGGAACCATTGCAAGGTTCGCATCGGTGGCTTACCCCCAAGCCAACGGCCAGGCAGAATCCTCTAACAAGGCGATCTTGCACGGCCTCCACACCCGCCTGAACGACGCCAAGGGTAATTGGGCGGACGAGCTCAGCACTGTGCTATGGGCGCACCGCACCACATACAAAGTGGCAACGGGCGAAACCCCCTTCGCTCTCACATACGGCACTGACGCGGTAATCCCCATAGAGACAACAGCCCCGACCTATCGAATCACAGGATACAACGAAGAAGCGAACGAAGAAGAGCGCCTGTTGGAACTCGAGTTGTCACAGGAAAGGCGCGAGTTGGCAGCCATCAGGCTGGCCGCAATGAAGGAGCAGGTAGCCAAGTACCATAATGCGAAGTTGGTTCCACACAAGTTGATCCTTGGCGACCAGGTACTACGACGAAACTTTCGCCCCGACCCTAAGCACGGGAAGCTCGCCTCAGTATGGGAGGGTCCATACCTAATCCGCGAAGTGATCGGCGCCAACACATTCAAGCTCAGCGAGTTGGGGGGCAACAAAATTCCAAGAACATGGAATGCGCAAAACCTCAGGAAGTACCACCCAGCAACTTAGCATGTATCACATTCGCAATAGCGCATTTGCGCACGGAATAAAAGGACACGGTTCGAAAGAACAAAAATTAGAGATAGTCCAGCACTATTCGCGCCTAGTTCGAAAGAACAAAAAATTAGCAATAGTCTAGCACTATTCGCGCCCAGTTCGAAAGAACAAAAATTAGCAATAGTCCAGCACTATCTGCGCTCACTCAGTTCCACGGAACAAAAATTAGCAATAGTCCAGCACTATCTGCGCTCACTCAGTTCGCGCCCACTCAGCCCGCAAAAGGCAAGAACCGTTCACACATCCTCGGTGGGAGGAAACAAAACAAGAGCGGTAGTCATCGCCCATTCGCGCACACAAAATTCCAGTGAACAGAACAGATAAACAACACAATCAAGGACTCCTTGGCATAATCAAAGAGGGAGCAATAACGTTGTTCGCAATTACACATGAGAGGATAACAAAAACAGAACACGAGGAGCCTACAAAACAACTAAGACTGCTCATCCTCCCGGCTCGACTTGCGACGCAGCAAAGGACGCTCCTCCTCCTCGTCTTCATCTTCTTCATCAGCTACCTCGCCGTCTCTTCTGGCGCCCGAAACTTCCTCTGCAACTGGACGCTGCACTTCCTCCCGACGCTCCGCTTCTTCCTCCTCCTCTTCTTCGGACTCGGAGTCGGAATCCAAAGGACGCTTCTCGCCGATCCACACTTTGACATGCTGAACCATCTCGCGAGTATCCCAGTGCATCCCTGGATTCTCGGGACGAACCTTCTTACCAACCGCTATCACGGCCTTGGTCATGGAATCCACCATGATCTTCCCGAAAGATTGGGAAGACTTAAACTGGCGGACAGCAGCGGCCTCGGCCGCGCGAACAGCATCGGCCTTCGCGACGGTATGAAGGCGGACGAGGTCGTCCTTCTCCTTCTGAAACTCTTCGCGAGCTTGGCGCAACTTCTCAGCAAAGGAGACTTCCAACTGCTCACGGATGGCGGAGCGCTCTTCGTTCCGCACCTGCTCTTTGGCCGCCTCCACGTCGGCGGCTAATTGGCTCTGCAAGACGCCGAGCGACTCCAGTGCCTCATTTGCCTTAGTTGTTGCCAAGTCAGCACGATTGTTCGCCCCGAGCACCTTCCCTTCTAGCTGGACGATTTGCGCCTCGTCGGCCTTCATCTTGGCACGCTGCGAGGCGCGCTCTTGCTGAGCTCGAAAAGTTGCCGACAGACCCTACAACGCCACGAGCCTTAGCAAACACAAAGACAAAAAAAGAAAGGACGGAAAGGAAAGAGTAGGGAAATATTCCCAAACTGCAGGAACCCAACTCGGTCTTACCGCGAAGTGGATCTGCTCCAAGTCATGAAGAGGGTCAGTCTTTTCCACCCGCGGAGGAACGCTGAGAACGGGCCCAATCGCCCGGAGAGCATGATTGGCGGACACCAAGTTACACGCCGCCGCGGTGTGAGTCCGCACATCACGGACTTGGTGGACGCCGGCAGTGGGAGGCGCAGCGCTGACGGGGCAGCAGTGGCGGAGGTCCCCCCAAACCCAGTCATCTCGGGCAACCTTTGCTGAACGGTTGCCCCGGACGAGCTGCCCGCCACATTCCCCTCTCGACGGGCGGGCCTGGTCACTGTCGCCTCTGGCTCCGAAAGCGCCAAGGACAGCTGTTGCGCGGCGGATGGCTGCTTCGCCGCCCGAGCAGTGGGCTCCGCTAAACGAATTGTCTTGTGGGGCCTCTCGACAGCTTGTGGCTGCGGCTGGTCGATCTCCGTCCGCTTCGAAGTTTTTGGCGCCGCGCCAACCTTCTTCTTCTTCTTGTCGGCACGCGGCGCGACGTCGTCCACCGACATCATGCTGACAAGGCTGGAGAAGTCAACACCTGCGCCAATAAATCGTAAGAGAGCGGTTAATAAGATAGAATACAAAGGAAAAGAAATATAACTAACCATCTCCAAACAGCTCCTCCAAGCAGGCTTCGCGGACACCCCGCGTGTATAAATTCATGCGATGAGGCATGCAAGCCTCATATTCACCGTTGAGCCCGTCATAGAGGCCGGCGTCCGACTCGAACCCGAGCGTACTGCCCTTCTTCCAGGAGGTGGGCTCTGCCATGGACCCGCTAGCCCATTCCCCAGGAGTGGGTTTAACATAAAAAAATTGCTCGAACCAAGTCTTCTTCAACTTGGGCGATCCATACATAAAGCCTTCGGGGCGGTTGTCGCGACGCTGGATAGAAAGACAGTCGCTCCGCGTCGTGGCCTCCTTGATTTTGTACATCTTCCTAAATAGGCCATAGGTGGGCTCGATATTAAGCCTTTTGCACGCGAGACGGAGACAGCTCGCGTGCATGATGACCGATGGGGAGAGCCGCCCGACGTAGCACTTAAGGCGCTCATATATAGCGCACAACAACGGGTCGATGGGGAATTTGAACCCCATCACCCAGTATTCCGCATAGACGCCGAACCACCCCGGGGGGCAATTGCCCACCATGCTGCGCACTGACGGAGCAGCGTATTCCCAATTGGGGGGCAAGCCCAGCCCACGGACCAACTCCTCCACATCGTCCACGTCATATGTAGAGGAGTGCTCGGGCCCGCGCTTGAGGTTGTCCGACGGCGCCGGCTGATCACCCCACATCTCGGCCCACTCAATCACGCGATACGCAGCGCCGACACCTCGTGGCCCCAAGCGGGCCATGGCCTCGGTAACGCGCTCAACGGCGCGCGGCGCGAATTGCGCACCAAAGTCCCCTTGCGCCATCTCGTCGGCGACTTCATCATCGTCAGCGACTTCGTCGGCGGCGACTCCATCGTCGGCGACTTCATCGTTGGCAACTTCATCATCAACGTCCGGCCCACCATCCTGATTACGCCGGATGATCAGTACCCCCCGAGCTGGCCGCATCGCTTCCCCACTCCCGGAGGCGATTATACCCACATCAGAGGAGCTCCCGGCCCCATCGCCTGACCTAGCCTCGAACGACGGCGTCGCCGGAATCCCACCGTCACCACCGCCGTCTCCGCCGTCAGATCCGCCATTCCAATCCTCAGAACCACCGTTCCCGTCACCGGAACGGTCAGAGGAACTGTGCGAGAGAGGGGAGAAATTACCTTCTTCGCCTTGCACGACCTCGGCCTCGTTGTTGTTGATGCTAGACATGATACCGACTCGAAACTTAGCAACAGGAGAAGAGGATTGAGGTTGCAAAAGGAGGAGAGAAATCTCAGGGAAAGAAAAGTGAGGCGATAATCGAAAGAAACAGGTGAACCCTCCCTCCCCACAACAATCCTATATTTATAGTCGGTCAGGGGGAAAGCAAAGGGCCAAAGTCGGCCAGCGGAATGCGAAGGGTTAAAGCCACATAGGGATCCGTAACCGTCAGATCCCACCAAATCTTTTTGAAATTCAAAAAATCCCCACCCAAGTAGCCTAATCACACAGTGACACGTGGATACCTACCATCATAGGCACTAGTCGGCGATGCCACAAGTGCCGCGCACCGCCTGGGGGGCACGACATACCCGCGAAGAGAAAGAAAAACGCGCCTCGCGCCGTGCGAGGAAGACAACACGCTGGGCGATGCGCGACATACCCGCGAAGAGAAAGAAAAAGGCGCCTCGCGCCGCGCGAGGAAGACAACACGCTGGGGGATGCGTGCATCGCCGGCTCAAAGTATCGCGCACAGCGAACAAAGCCCAACAACGAGCGCGCGTTAGTACAACGCGTCGCCGGTTCAAAGTATCGCGCACGGGGAAGAACCCAACCGCGAGCGCACGCAGGAGCCAACCGACCGCGACAAGCGGAATAAACAAGCGGAATAAGCCCAAAAGACCCGCCTCACGGAGATCGCACAGGCCCGAGTCTGTCAAGAAGAAATCCAAACAGGGGGCGTTCATAGAACACCCCCTGATGGGGGGCAATTGTTGGGCATGTAACTCGGGCCTAGCCGCGCCAAGGAGCAAGTCGGGCCCAGCCACGTCAAGGAACAGTGCGCGACTAAATATACCCCGACGTGGCAGCGCGAAGACCCCGAGCGCGACACCTCATCGTAGTTAACCACGTCTTGGCGCGAAGAGCTTAGGCGCGGAGTGGGTTACATGCGCCAAGGGAGAGCATAGCGTAGGCTAAACCAAGGGACGAGGAAAGCGTAGCTTTCCTCCCCAGAAGGTAGTCACATCAGGCCCATGGATAGACCTCTGACACGTCCTAGGTAGAGGGATGGACAGGACATGGCCTAAAATCCTTAGTATGTTAGTGGTCACATCATTGTATCCCAGTAGTCACATCATTGTATCCTCACATGAGTCAACCACTCACCCACCACCATGAAGCCTATAAATACGGCATTTACTACGGTGGGTGAGGGGATCGCATTTTTCGGGCATTCTCTCTCTATAGCAACAACTTCTCTCTCCAAAATCCGGACTCCCTTCCTCGTCAAACTCTCCAATTCTCCTCTCTCCGATCAATCCCCACGTTTGCGTTCTTCTTGACCCAAACTCTCACCCGAATCTAACTCCTACACTCAGTTAGGTTCAAACAAATATATATTAGATATATGGTTAATTATGTAACTGGTTAATTTGGTTTGATTGATTAGGACTAGGAGTGTCTGAAACCAAACCAAACCAAACCACCTAAACCAAACAAGCTAAAAGATTTAACCAAATCAAACCATTATCCAAATTAACCAAATCAAATTATCCAAATACTACCGATTAAAGCGGATCCTTCAATTCCAGTAGATTTCTTTAAGTTAGTCATTTCCGTCCATTATCCGTGAGTCAACACTTGAATAAGCTGACTGACTCAAACAATACAAACACTTCTCCTTTATCTCTTGTGCCTATGCTGGCAGCTTCACCCATCTCCCACCTTGCCGCCTCTTCATTTTCCCCCCCATCCCTCGCCTAAATTAAGATCTCAAATAAAAACTCAAATGCAAGTTCGTGCTAAGGAGGGAAACCGATCTACCAACCTTTCCTCCAGAGTTCACGACAAAACAGCGTCGTCGCCGGTCATGAAATCATCAACCTTCCCTTCTCGGCCGCATTCTTCGTAGACGATAAGGTTTCTTAGTGGAAAGAGGCGGCGGTTGGGAGATATAGGAAGGCGGTAAGAGAGGGGAATATGGGTAAAAGTCATACTAGAATTGAGGCCCGCCCGTTGGCGGACATATGACGTAAATTGCATAAATAACAATAGCAATTATACAAATTATTCTATATCTCTATTTGGTATCATAAAAATCTAGAGGTTTGGATTGAAAAATTGAAAAAGAATCATATATCATAGAGTTTACGGTTGTCCTAACATTTGCATCAACGAAAGTCCTTATTTAAAGTAAAGAACTAAATCCATTAACTGGAACTCACTCCTAAAAAGTATAATCAAACCACACATTGATTTACTCATTGATGGGGAAGACTATTACAAATTTTCTTTTTGGCTTTGTTTTGATTGCTCCGGCATCAACAACATTATCATGCCCATCAATAACATTGCGTTTATCTTTGTTAATGAAACCTATCTCCATCATCAACAATTTCTTTCTTCTTCTCCCGCATTGCATTCAAAGCAAATTTTTTAAATTTCATATTTTGATGAAATCAAGCTCATAACTGGTATTGTCAAAATATCATCGCAAGCTTGGAGTGTAGTATTTGATTGGAACTTGATCACCAATTTGTTTGAAATTGGCATATAACCTGTTGTTGGTACTCACTTTGAAGTTTTCAAAAGCATATACTATGTGGTCTTGAAACAAAGATTGTCAATCCTTAATGACGTGTTTGAGTATTTGCACTCAAATACCATTATCCTAAAGAAATAACAATATTTATAATATTTCCAAATTTGAATCGTGTATTCAAAAGTCGTGTGGTCGTCATGAAAATATTTATATTATCATATTAAGACGAAGAATAGTTTTGTCTTGGAATCGATTGCGAGTCACTTCCCATAAACATGATTGGAGATCCGAGTTCTTTATTGAGTTGTCAGATCAAATAAAATTTTGGTTTTCACGTTGATGACCTTCAATAGTGAGAATCTCATTGGAATATGAGAAAAAATTACCACCTCGAAGATAGGGGTGCTCGTGAGCAGTGTAAAGTTATTATGGTATGCATACTAATCTATAAAAGAAACTGGAAAGCAAAACTCGTGATAAAGATAATCCAAAAAAATATGAAAACCCACACAATGGTTGCCCAATTAACAACATAGAATACAACAACACAACTAACAACTACTAATATTTACTAGTTATTTTTTGTAAAAGCAAACCAGAGATATCCAATATACTTATTCCCAAGTCTTGGCTCCAAACTTACCGTTATTGATTATTTATATCTTTTATTTGATTTATAAATATTATAAACCAAACGAAAAATGCAAGTCTATCAGGAATGTTATCACGCGGATGAGACTTTCGAATATTATTGTGGTACAAAAATAATATCACAATGATTTCAGTTGTACTCTATTAATGTACAAAAAATTAAACCCATATTTTACCAATTTCATACCATATTGTTGTGATTATGTATTATTTTCACAAATGATCCTAACACATGTTTGCGACAATGTTTTTTAGAAGGGTAAGATTTTATATTAAACCATATAAGAACTAAAATTAATGTTTAAATCGCATAAGATATAAATTTTCTATGAAAAATATATAACTTTGAAATTGAATGAAAGAGACGCACACCATTTAGTAACGAAAGGGTACACAAATATACAAAGATTGTACAAATTTCATACTATTTTGGTGTACTTATGTATCATTAATGTAAAGAAACCGAATACGTGAATGTGACCATGTTTTAGAAGGATACTTTTTTAATATAAATAATATATGAATAAATATGATTTTGCAAATCACATTAAATATAGTTTTCTATGCCAAAATATATAAATTTTAAATTGAAATGAAAAATATACATATCATTAAGTAGTGTTAGGGTATTGAAAATTAATGAGAGAATGTGCTAAGTGGATAGCTCTAATCAAATACTTATAAAATTGTAATAAAGATTATTATTCTTAAGGTTTTTATTTCTTAAATAATTTTAAAATAAAAATGTAATAATTAATTGGGACGATGAAAAGTGATAATACTTCCTTTAGCTTGTCAAATTATTTAGTTAAGGAAAAACTTATTTTTAGAGCCAACACAGGAAAAAACGAAAAACATAGAGAAGTGATAAACAAAAGAGAATTGCTTCCAGTTGTGGGAGATCAAAGTCCAATGTGAAAATGAGAAATCATAACAGAAAAAAGAGTAGAACCTTTCATGGAGTCGGGATAGGAGGTAGCCAGAAATTGGGCGAGCAAGATAGCAAAGATCTGACCCGTTTCAGAGAAAGGAGAGAGAGAGAGAGAGAGAGCGACTTGGACTGACGAGCTTTGAACTTGGAGGGAAATCAAATTGAAAAGCTGTAGAGACACCTATGGAGCCCTATTTATTGCACTCAGAACTATACATGACTCCGTCAAAAGTCATCACGAAAACACAAGTACATACAATTTTTCAGACACAAATTTCTAGTTTTTAAATATGAACTACCTCCATTTCTTTTCCCTCTATCTACCTATTATCCCTCAAGAGGTCCCAGCATAGAACAAGTTGTAGGCCAATGAAGAAGCTGAAACGGCAAAACATTGCTCCACCCCACGTTCTTCTTATTCTCTGCTATGACTGTGAACATCCATGTTGCACTGCAACACAAACTTCTTCAAAGTCACATATGCCATCCTCACATCATGTGGATGCATACACCGAAAATGCAACTCATTTGGTGAATACAACAAAGTTTCTCTTGCTGAGCTAGACTTGTACATCATGTAAACTTGGACGTCGACAGTGTATCTGAGAGTCCAATTCTTCTCAACCAAACTGAAAACACGAAGCACTTTGGCCCCCACCCGACCCATCCACAAAGCTCCTTGACACTCGTTAAAACCCTCAAAAGCAGCTTGACAATGTGTTGTAGGAGCAAAAAAGAGTCATTACTACTTTGTAACTTAAGTATATCTAGCTAGTCATAGTTATTAATACATAAGCTCATGTCTAGCATATTCTTAGTTTAAAGATTTTCATCCATGCATGGATGAATATAGATGTAACTACTGTTTTTTTACACATGAAGATCATTAGCAAAAGATTGAAGATCCAACAACTTACTAGGTAAGTTTTGAGCAAGGTAAATGAGAAGAGTCCTTCAAATGAGAGAAAATATGTTTTGTGGAAAAAAACTAAAAAACTAAAAGAATAATCTTTTTTTTTTAAGTGTAGAGATGTTTGACTAGATTTCAAATTTTTGAAGTATAAAATTACTTATAAAAAATGGAGGAAAAAAGAAAAAAGCTACTTATTGCTTGTGTGCTACGTGTTCAAAAGATTGAAGATCCAACAACTTACTACTACTAGGAAAGTTCCGAGCAAGGCAAATGAGAAGAGTTTTTCAAATGAGAAAAAATATGTTTTGTGGAAAAAAACTAAAAATCTAAAAGAATAATCTTTTTTTTCAAAAGTCGAACATGTAGAGGTGTTTGGTTAGACTTGAATTTTTTGAAGTATAAAATTACTTCAAAAAAATGGGGGGAAAAGAAAAAAGCTACGGATTGCTTGTGTGCTACGTTTTTAGATAAGGGTAATATATGTTTTTTTTTGTGATTAGATACTATTTAAGGGACTTGATTCTCATACCTCCAGGTTCAAGACTAGTGGTATTACCTCTAGACCAATCTTATTTTTTTTTTGTGATATATGTTCTCTTAAATCGTCTTCTTCGTCCTTGAGAAAGAGTATGCTATTGGTATGGATGGTGATACTATTTTTGTTGGATTTGCTAAATTAAAAGACCGTCTTGTACAATTGGCATTATAATGTAAACTATAGTTATTATATATTTTTGTTTACGGTATCTAATATTCCATTTAAATGTTGTCCAATGCTCTACTATGTCTTGGATCCGCCGATGATTGTCAGTATCTGCTAGTCAACACGGTTTCAAGAGAGCATGAGCATTTACCTCAATCAAAGACGAACAATTCTACCAGCATTTTCATCACAACTATGTCCATGAAAATTAGTAATAACTATTCCAAAGTCACCTCTTACAAATCACTGTGCCATTGTTGTTTCGATTCTCAAAGAAGAGCCAACACCATTTGAGGATTTGTAATGTTATGCTCTTATTGAGATTGCTAAGAAGTAAGTAGCAGAAGAAGGATTGCGTGAGAGATAAGGAAAATGGACTAATCAACAGTTTTTTTTCACATCTCAAATTGTTATTTTAATGTGTATTGATGCATGGCTAACTATCAGGGCCCGAAAAATGAATTCTACAGTCATCGTTCCAGAAATATGTAACAATAGAAAACAGGACGTTGAAACCAATCCTTTTACCGTTGTTAATTGTACTTTTCTATAGATCGATCGAAATAATTAAAGATTTCAGACTTGACTCTTAACAATCGAAAATAAGATATCACTATCAAAGTTTTTTGGAAACTTAGTACAACTTTTCGTGATGTGCTCGGAAAAGCATGTCGACTTTTGTGTTCAACTCCTTGCTCATAGTTTATCTTGATGAGAATCTAACACGATAGATGTTCCGTTTCTTTTGTATCGTGACAATCAGATACACAAAGACAAGGAAGATGGAGAAAGATGTGTCGTCCTCTCTTGGTTCAAATTGCTTCTCTAAGACAGACCAAAACCCCACACACACCATGCAAACAAACAAATCATATAACAACAAATGGTCTACACACTATTAGAATCCAAACATCTTCAATGCCAATTCAAAACCCCATTCGAAATACAACCACACCCCCTTTGCCATAATAATGAAAATAGAGAGAGAAGAAAAACCATAGAGAGAGAGAGAATAGATAAATTAAGAGAGAGAATGCCCGACATCCTCTCATGTCGAGTAATTCAATCATCCATCCATGTCACTACCTTCATCAGCTGCCTGCAGCGGCTGCATTATCATAAACAGAGATCACCATATGCATGAAAACCATATATTATAATACATAAATATCTTAGCGGCTTAATCTAGTAGTTCTACAGTTGATCTTCATTCTGAAAAGTTATATGTGTATTTCTAACTAGAATTTGGGATTTGAAGGGAGTAGGGAAGGAAACGGGTCGAGTTTCTCTAAACTCAAACCCAATCCAGCGGATGCACCAATTAAAAAATCCAGTAAAATACTCATTGAGTTTTAAAAATGAAAATCCAATCAAACCCAACAGGTTCCTGGATGCTTATGGGTTCACGAATATAATCGTACATATTTCTTCGAAACCCCATATGACAATGCTATCAAAAAATTTCCTATAGATATATATATATATCCCTAAAAACTGCCAACATCCATAAATTATTCATATTATTAGGTTTATCTTGTCATATACACTAATAACACACATTAATCATTCATATTATTCTGATTAGATACAAAATGACATCATTTCTACTTTATGAGCATGCATCGGGCACAAAGCGGGGTTGATTTTGGACAAAAACTAAACCCGACCCAACCCGTCAATTTCAAAAACTGATAAAACCCGCACCCAACGAAAATCCATCAACACTAGATTTTACCCGCTAGCTAGACTAGAATGAAATTTTTTTTAGAACAATTGGCTGAAAATTCAGTGAATAAGGAAATATTTTATATGGACCACATATACGTTACGTACCCCCTAGAAAATTTTGGGTTATCATCATTGTACCGAAACTTGTAGGGTATACATACCTTCGAAACCCTAAAGGGAGCAAGTGTAGCCAGGAGGAGGCGACTTCCCGCAAGTAATGAGCAACTCAAGAGCCAGAGGCACGTAGATGTTCAAGTTCAACGCCTTGATCTTCAGCGTAGTGCAAAGGCAAACGGCAGCCTCGACTTCCACGAGTCCGGCGAGCACCGGGCAGCACTTGTTCACCACCGGATCCCCGAGCCCGATGTGGACGATCCCGCCGAGCAGGTCCACGCAGGCTCCCAGCTTCAGGACATCGATTGGGCAGATTTCCTTCTTCGCCGGCGGCGGCGGGCAGGCGGCCGGCGGCGACTTGGACCCGCCGGTCACCGGAGGAATGGGTAGGTTGGGGACGGGAAGCTTGGGGATGGGGACGGTGGGGACGGTGACCGGAGGGACGGGGAGCTTGGGGATTGGGACGTTGGGGACGGTGACCGGAGGGACGGGGAGCTTGGGGATGGGGACGGTGGGGACGGTGACCGGAGGGACGGGGAGCTTGGGGAGTGGGACGGTGGGGACGGTGACCGGTGGGAGGGGGAGTTTGGGGACGGTGACCGGCGGGACTTTTGGGAGGTGAATTGGGCCGCCCTTGGAAGGGGATTTGGGCTTGGGCTTGGGGTGAGGTTTCCCGCCGCAGTGGCCGCAGGAGAGGATGGGAGTGGCGGAGGAGAGGAAGAGCATGAAGATTAGGAGGAGAGCTGAGGATTTGGAGGTCTCCATTTTTTGGGGTTATGGGGTTTTCTCCTGGTGAATGAAGGAATAATGGAGAGGGTTGGTGTACAATGAGAGGGAGTGAGTGCATGTGTTTATATATACTAGATTTTAGAGAGTGAGGAATAGAGAGAGAGAGAGTGAAAAAGGAAGTTGGGAAAATATGATGGTATCCCATTTCACTAATTCTTGGTTAAAAATGGTTTGAATTCAGCGTGTAATGTAATATTTGTTGAGCTCGGGGATCCCTAGGCACCCACAAACGAGGAAGGCGTAGTAAGCGACGAAATGCTTCGGGGAGTTGAAAATAAGCGTAGATCCGGAGATTCCCGAATAGGTCAACCTTTCAAAGTGTTGCAGAATCTATGGGCAGGCAAGAGACAACCTGGCGAACTGTGAGCTCATTTGTTAATCACATGATTTGAAATCTGTTGTTTGTTTATGACTATGAGAGTATAAAATCTAGTTCCATAATCACTCGATCAAATTCGTATCGATCAATTTCGATCCAAAGTTTTGGTTCCTCATTCTCTTTTGTTTTAGGACTATTGTGCCCTAACCAAAAAAAATGAAAAAAGAAGGAAATGAAAAGGACTGGCTGGCTAGGTAGAGAGAAAAACCAGTTCACGTGAAGAGATCAAGGTGCTGCCAAAGGTTGCAAGTTGGCAAAACTACCTTACAAATAGATGAATCCAATATAGTTTAATATTGTAGAGAATTTATTTTATTTTGACTGTGAATTTCCTTCAGTTGCCACTGGGGGGCTACATGTTAACTAATAACTAGTTGTAATTCTATTGGGTATTCAGTAGAGAAAATGATGTATTTGTACAATAATTTTCACTAACATTGATGCACTGAAGATTTTCACGTCTTTGATGGGATTGATGGAAGGACCTATATGTGTTTCCTAGAATAAGCTTTCTGTTTTCCCCTATGTTTCAGTTAACTTTATTTTCTCCTTGAACAATACTAAATACAACATGTTTGTTGACCTTGACCTTCTTCAACAACGAAAATTTTCTTAACCCGCTAGACCAAACTTCTTGTCCTTCAAAATCCATATTTGCTATAAAACGATATCAGAACTAGTATGAACTAGGTCATACTTAGACTCTTTGTTGCTTTTTCATCTTTGTGTTAATTATGATTATAGTAGTCATGGGTTTAATCCAAGGAATATGAGCTCGAAAGCATGTGATTATATTCTAAAACAACATTCCTCTAGACTCTAACTTGCAGACTAGGAATGTTTTGCTACACTAATGGAATGGCTAATGACCAATTATCTATTGATGTACTTGATTAGCCACCTAAATTATTTTTTTTATAAGGCCACCTAAATTATATTAAACCTAGTTCAAGACGAAGCTTTAAGTAATTGACTAGTGGCGTTCCTTTTGTTCATCCTTCACGTTTATTACAATGCGACAGAAGGGAAGCATAATATAATAATGCAGTGAGAGAGTGACTCTATATGCATATATGATGGTCACTAAACTACTGGTTTATATATTTAAGCTATCAGTTTAGTGATTCCGATAATTTTAGTTGTTGGGAGATATTCAATTATCAATCATATATCACTTACTAACACACCCCTCAAACAAAAGTCAATGTCAATGTATATGAGTTTGAAGTTTGCACAAATCCGAACATTATATACTCAATAAACGGGATTCCACGAGATTTGAACAGAAGACAGAAGACTCTGATACCGTGTGAAGAACCAATTGATCCCAATAACACGAGTTATTGGGAGTTCTCCAATTATAAATCATATACTAACTTACTAATATGAAGGGAGATAATCTAAGTGGAAGTTGAGAATTTCCTCCATCGATACAAGGTGGCATTTGTAAGAAAATGATATGGGATTATTTCATAACCTTTACAAGCAACTCGCTTAATTAAAACTACCTGATAATTGAAATTAAACACACATTTTGAAGATCAAGTTCATAGACTGATTTTCGTTTGAGAAAGAATATAAGGAAATGGTATAAGATTTACTCAGCAACATTTTCTAATAACTTGAATTATCGGGATCAATTAATTCTTATCCGCATTGAGTGCGAGATAAGATCCAACAAACAAACTCATAGAAGCTGACCTAATTATAGAGTGAGCTGTTTTGGGAAAAAGAAGATAGTACGTCGGTCCTAAACTATACAGGGTATGTTGCCCTATAATTAGAAGGACATTCTATGTTCATACCCTTTAATCCAGGGATCCAAAGCAAAAAAGCTTAATGAATCGTTAAAAGGTGTTTAAAGGGCACTTGCCCAATTGAAGTAATGAGGTTAAGGGGTCTTTTTAATAGCATTTGAGGCACTTAATTTTACTTCCTTTTTGGACCAAATATCAGCCATTTGCTGATTATTGCAGCTACAAATGTCTTTTGGGTGGTAAAAGTTGAAGGAGTACTACCACTCCCCACTAAGAATGAATAGGACACTATATGTGTCTTTATCTTTGTAGTACAAGTAATAAGAGGCACTATCTTTTTCTTCTTATACATTCTTTTATGTATCCTTTTTACTTGTGATGGTTCATCTGATCTAACAATTTAGTTGCTTAGGTTGAGTTGGGTCTCATAATTCATCCAAAATAAAAGGTGGGTGTTTCATAGATCATTGAAGTTAATTATTAGAGTCATGAGATCATTAAAAATGTAATGGCTTGGATTAATGTGCAATATTTCTTCGCGATGTGTCGGAAATGAACTTAATATTCACCACGAGTTTGGTCTATATTGAGGTGCTATATGAAAATTTCATGCATGTCATATTTATCACGATAATTTCACAATTGATAAAGTATTCCGAGTTTGGTACTTATCATTAGGATTGGCAGACCCGATACAATATATGTCTAATGAAAAACACTAGCGTAATGCTTCTCATTTTTTTAAATAAATAAATATATTTATTATTTTCCTCATGTACTTGATTTGATGATTACCACGAGTTGTCGAAAGAAAAGCATAAGATGAGATCTTGTATGTCCTTTAAACGAAAGTTCATTATATTTGAAAAATTGCACGAACTCATCATAGCTTTGTTTATATAAGTTAATCATTATCATCCAAAAATGAACTCATTATTATAATGTTTTAGATTTTACTAAGATTAAAATACTGGGCCTTTCAACCAATATGGCTCGGTGCCAATACTTTTTCAAAAACGAATTAGTTTAAACAACTCGAGTTATGAAGATAAGTACAAGATCAAATCTTATACCACCCATTTACCATAGTGCAAAATTAAATAAATGACACGTTTATAAACACAAATCTAAATAAGTTTAGATATGAACACACCTATACATACACTATACCCCAGTTAGGCCAGTTGGTTACCCGCCGGTTGGTAGTGAAAAAAGTTGTTCTCTTTAATTTTGTAAGCTGGATTTGAGTAATCTCTTAATCGATCTTGAAGATAAAAATGAAGGAAATTTTATGCATGATTATATGTATATTCATCTATATATATAGGTCCACATGAAAGGAGACCTATCAATAATATCTACAGAGATGTAGCTAGTTTACAAAAATGACGAAACATTATGAGGTGGATACAGAAGTTTGGGTGCGGAATTATTGTAGATTTGGGGTTTCATATGGCACCATATACAGATAGATAGATATGGATCGAAATCATGGGCAGTGGCCATGTGCAAGATCATCATGTTGATTCATAATCAAAGAGAGGATCTCGAGATCGATCTGATTAACTTCATATCATAATCAGGTTATGATTATTTTTTCACTCTTGTTAGAAAGTACAATTGAAAATTTTCATCTCAGTTCGTCAAGAACTTATCGGAATAGTGTTCGAGAAATAATGGTGAAGTTTGTCGAGATACAGTTAATTAAAGAAATATGAGGATTATGGTTGCCGACTCTCTTTATGTTATAAGTTTCGATTGAATGACATAAGTAAGTGGAAGTAACGTAAAAGGGAGATGAATAGCTGATAGTATATCGTCATACGATTGTACCACTTTTTAATTATACGCCAGTTATTATAAAATCTATTAAAATATTAAAGAGCGTTATATAAGATCATGTAATACACGTAGCTCCACCACAACTCGCATTCTCCTACTATGTGTTTGAGGCTTTCAAAGCCAACTTGACTCGACCTCTAAAAGTTACTATGGTATAGTTAGCTACATGGAAAATTGGTAAAATGGTAATCTTCTCCTTTATTACACAAGGATTGTGATGATGATGAGGGAGGAGACCAATGTATATAGACTAGAGAGAACCCCCACTTGCCGGTCTTTGTTAGTAAGCAGATTGGTTGGCAATGAATCTAAAATGAGGTGAAAGAGAGAGTCACCCAACTCGAAAGATGAAAACAAATCGATACAGAAAGGCAACCATGTGACCTGATTTTATGCAGATAGTTGGAGGACCAAAACAGAAACAGAAATTGAAATTAAAATTAAAACTAAAATAGAAACCAACCATAACAAGGATAGCATGAGATCGAGAGAGAGAGATGAATGTTAGAGAGAAGATGGCAATGGTGGCTATATGTCGAATTCTGAATGTGTTAGCAAATGATATAAGATTAATAATTGAATCTCTTTTGATAAAAGTTATTGAGACCATATAGTTTTTGTCATGATTTAGAATTTCGATGATTGAGAAGTTTTATGTTCGAACTTTGAGGATCCCCATTTGATATTTTATAAGGACGATATTGGTTTTTACTTTTTTGTAATTAAAGTACTACTTAAGGGATTTGATCCAGGTTCTAGACTAGTGATATTACGACTGGGCCAAGTCCTTGTTCATGAGGATCCCCATTTGTTTAGCACATAATATTAGGATATGTGCAAACTTCAAACCCATGCAAATAGGACTTTCGTTTCAGAGGGTGTGTTAGTAATGAGTATAAGATCAATAACTGAATCTCTCTCAACAACTCGAGTTATTGACACTACACAATTCTTGGTAGACGATGCGACGAATGGTGACAATTGCGTCATGCTTCTTTTCATGACAGAAAATATACGTCGTAGACTATCTTGATATACACATTCTACAGGAAAAAAAAATTCTTGATATACACATGAATATCCTAGAAAGGCAAGAAACCATTGTCAAGAACCAGTTAATCCCAAATCTCGAACTGTTGGGAGAAATTCAATCGTGGATCATATATGGACTTTAAGTTAGCACATGTACGAACACTATGTGACTAACGAAAACATATGGGGGTAATTGAGATTCGAACAGAAGACCTCTTGATCACAGAAGACTTTGATACTATGTCAAGAACCAGTTGATCCCAATAACTCAAATTGTTAACAGAAGTTTAATTATGAATCATATACCGTTTACTAACAAACATACGATTATATAGTGTTCTTTAATTTATCCAACGAAAAACTCTATGCATGCTCAGAAGCTATCCGACCCATGAAAACCAACGATCCAAGCCAGTGGGATCAAATTTGATAGAGCATGGGCATACCATGAACCATCAAGAACCACCATTGTTAGGCTAGCTAGTTACAAAAGATGCCATCTTATGATGATATTGGTGCATGCATGCATGGCAACCATACATACATGGTCCAATAATATGCATGCATCATGTCTACAGATCATATGATGTGTAGTGTAATGCATCTGCATAGAAAGGCTGGATTGGTTTTGTAGCATTGTGGGGCAATTTTTGTATGTGAAGAAAGATAGATAGATAATATATTTGCACATCCGTGATTCCTTCTGCCCATATCCGATGTGACTGGTCTGCTAGATTGGCTTTCTCTTTCTTCACATTTCGTTTCCATTTTACCCTCTTCTCTCGTTGTGAAAGGCTACATTATTATGGCATAAAATGTTTTTCACTCCCAAATCATTCTTCTGAGCGAGTGGAATATAAATGTGATGCCACGGAAAAGATTCGGGGAAGAACTCCATGACCACGACGACCACCTTGATTGATCCAACCATCGATCCTTCGTTTAATGATCTACTTATATGCTAAGATTAGAAAACTAGTAAATGGGTTTACATATAGTAGCCTCGAATCAGAGTCGGTTTGGGTTGTAGTGTCCGCTTTCTAGTTCCCTAACCTGCGTTATTTTGAATACTTTTAATTCTTAGCATTATTTTATTTCGAGAGAACGGCTAGAATTCGTTATAATACATTTTGGATAAATGTCACATTTCGTCACTGAGATTAATAAATCGTGTCATGTTTAGTCACTAGAAAAAAGTAATATCAATTAACGTCACTCGAATTACTGAAACATGTCACATTTAGTCGCTCTCCCGTTAGTTTCCGTCCAACTCTGTTAATGGAGTTGGACGGAGGTTAATGGAGAGTGACTAAATGTGTTATGTTTAAGTAATTTGAGTGACATTCATAAAAAAAAAAAAGAGTAATTCGAGTGATTGGAGTTAACCGGAGGCTCACGAGAGAGTGGCTAAATGTGACATGTTTCAGTAATTCGAGTGACCCAAATTGATGTTAATTTTTTCGAGTGACTAAACATGACATGATTTAGTAATCTCAGTGACCAAATATGACATTTACCCGAAACATTTCAATCGCTATTATTCGAATTCATAATTTCCTTCAATTGTCATCGTAATTTTTTCATATCTCTTGTTCTTCTCCAATTCTCTCAAGTCGTTCAATCAGTCTCTTGAGACATTTTTACTATACATAATAAGCTTCTCCAACAATCGTTGATTAACAAAATATAGTTGGAGATCGAGACTATACAATATGTTGCATTCCAAAAAGTTTCCAATGTGCATACAAAGCTTTTTGTAGGGTTGTAAATGTGGACAACACCAGTACTCTTCCGGTCGAATTCAACGTCGTGGAAAGACAGCAATTCGAACCTGCAAAAGGAAATTTGCATTGATAAGCTTTTGTGGACTGGTGCTGTCGACATGCGCCATGTTACAAAAAAGATTGCCACTAGCTGAGCGTCAATGGCTGGAAGGATTGTTTGCTATAAGAAACAGAGATATCTGTGGCTCAGTTTCGGCGTCCGAGATCTCTTGGTAGGGTTGTGAATTTGTGTGATGTGGTGGCTCACTGGCTCTCATTTGCACTTGCAGAGTTATCTTTCGACCGCAGATCGAGAGGACAAGTAGGTAGGGTTTTGCAAATCGCACGTAATGTAAAAATCACAAAGGATTTTAGTCGACCATTGGTCGACGGCAATTACGACAGCTCGAAACGTTTTTAAAAAAGATTTAAAGATGTTTTGTTACATATTTGTGGATAGCTCGTGTATTTTACCGTCAGTGGAATTGTAAAAACTAGGATTTTGGTATCGTAGTATAGTATTTCGTTTGTAAGAATTGCTTCAAAGATTGTTTAGACGATTTGATCATATAATGTAGTTTTATACTATAACATTGCCAATACAAAAAAAATGGATCTTTAGTAGGGGTTTTTTTTAGTGTTTCTTAATTAATAACATGATTTAGTAGTAGAGTGATGTAACAAAATCGCAATAATGTGAAAATCGCCATAATACATATTTACCAAATGACTCATCAGGTGTATTTGAAATCTTAAGTATGGGTACTTTAATTGATGCTATAACATTTATGTTATTAATTATTTTGTCGGCTATGATAGTAATAAACTCTTGACCGATGCTAAACTTGACGTTTGTTACAATGTTGCTTCGTTCACGTTTTAAGTTCCTTTCAATGCTTGATAATACGCTGCAGATTTTATAATTTGTTATCGATCACTTGATTGGTTGATACTAACATTAATTACTTAGTATGTGACAGTAAAATTCATTTTACTCTGAAACTCATCTCACGATCAGTCAGGGGCGGACCCAGGGGGTTAGGACACCCCTAAATTTTGGGAATACGATTATCCAACCCCTGGTGGTAATTTATGTATGGATAAAAAAAATATAATTGATAGTGAGGGACACCCCTGAAATTTGAAAACATGATTATCCTACTATCAGTGTCATTTGTGTATAGGAATATAAGTGGTAGATTGGATAATTCAAATCTAGAACACTATTCTTATTAATAAACTTAATTTTCGTTGACCTACCACTCATTTGTTGTTTGATTTTGAAAAATGTAATAGTAAAATGTCATTTCCTATCTCTAATTATTTTAAAAACCTAACAATTAAACTAATTTCAAGCTACCCTTAATGCGGCAAGTGTTGAAAGAGTCTTTCAGTTTTGGGTTACATCGAGAACAAGTTTACAAATCGAATATGCGATAAGTTCATGAATGATTGTCTAATAGGGTATATAGAGACAATTTTTTTTTAACACTATAGACACCAAGTGTATTCTACAATTATTTCCGAATATGAAAACAAATCATGGACTTTTTTAACCTGTACGAGTAAGGTATTTTCAAATTTACGATTTTATTTTTATTAATTATTAATTATTTTTATTTAATTTATTTTTAAAAAATGGACACCCCTATAAAAAATTTCTGGGTCCGCCACTGCGATCAGTTATTTTTTATTCACATTAGGCACATAAGAACTCAGTTCCCGCCAAATGAACAACCCCACTGGATCGTTTAAACGGCGGCGTTTTAACCTCAAGCTTTCCCCGGGTTCTCTGCAACGGTTCAATTTTCCCGCTAAAATTATTTCCATACCCTCGTTTTCCCATTCTGTTCCTCTCCTTCCAAATTCCCGTCCCCCTAAAAAAAGAGCTCTTCCCTGATCAATATGCAGCGTCCAATTCGAACCACCCAAGAAATTCTTCCCAATATATTCCTTGTGAGAACAAAGATGGAAGAAACTGCCCAAAGATCCCAAATTTCCACCTTCCCGAATCCCACCGTACCGTCACCGGCGGCCACCGCTTCCCCGCGCTCCGTCCGCCGCCGACATGGGGATCCTCTACGGGATGGTGGCCAGAGGCCGGGTGGTGTTGGCCGAGTTCAGCGCCGCGCAGACCAACGCGGGTCAAATTGCCCGCCAAGTGCTCGACAAATTGCCCCAAGGAAACGACGACATCAATTCCTCCTATTCCCACGACCGCTACGTCTTCCACGTGAAGCGCACCGACGGCGTCGCCGTCCTCTGCATGGCCGACGATGCGTCAGAGAGTGAGTGATTCCGTTTTCATTGCTTGAAATCCGGATCCTTTTTTGCTTTCCGGGGTTGGATTTTGATTTGATGAATGAATGAATGCAGGGAGGATGCCTTTCGCGTTCCTCGAGGACATCCACGGCCAGTTCGTCCGGACGTACGGCCGGGCAATCAGCTCGGCTGCCGCCTACGCGATGAACGATGAGTTCTCGAGGGTGCTGAGCCGGGAGATGGAGCGTTACTCGAATGATCCCAGGGCGGATAGGCTGGATCGTATCAGGGGCGAAATGCACGAGGTGGGTATTGTATTAGGTGTTCGATGAAATGCCTCGATGAAAATTTGATCAAGGAAATTTGATGTGCTCTCTTTTTTATTCTGTTTATGGGACTCGAGGGCAGATGCGGATAGTGATGATAAACAACATCGAGAAAGTGCTGGAGAGAGGTGACCGGCTCGCGGTCCTTGTCGATAAAACTGCGGCGATGCAGGGGAATTCGATTCGATTCAGGAGGCAGAGCCGCCGGTATAGAAACGCCATGTGGTGGAGAAATGTCAAGCTTTCGTACGTTCTGGTTCATCCCCTCTCTCTTGATATATTCATAGAACAATTTCGTTCTTCGGTACATGATTGTTCCTTCTTTCTATGCTTGCAGGCTGATGCTGCTAGTGTTCATCTTCCTGCTCGTGGCTTACATAGTGTTTTCTTTGGTCTGCAATGGCTCTATTTCTCCATTCCTTCTTCCTCTCTGCTTCAAATGAGTGCGCCAGTGGAGCATTCTGCATTTCACTAATGTTTCTAGTTCTTGGGCAGGGTTATACTCTCTCTTTGTATAACTTCGTTCATTAGGAAGTCTCTTTAAGGATGGGATTTTTGTTTTGTGGGGAGATGGGAAGGTGGATTTGTTTCTCCCCTCGGAGAATTTTTTGACTTTTTTTAGTTGGTTATCTTGTTTATTTTGTAGATGATTTTCTATTCAATCGTCATAAATCTTAACATGAAACATTGAATAATTTATACACATTATTGAAAAGTAAGATTAAAAAAAATGCTAAGTGTTGGCCTCCTGACTAGCGTCTAGTTCGATTAAGCGTGTTGCCTAGACGCGATTGGGCGTGCGAAGCAAAATTGAAAGAAATATGGAAAATGATCAATAGAGAGACCGAAACTGGTATATTGAAAGATCAATAATCATTTTCTTTCACACGCACCTTATATGAACTCAACAATTTTATTGTAACAAAGCCAAAAAGAGATGAACTCATTCAATTGTTGCTGATTTGCAGTAACAATTAATAAATAAGTCGGTGATTTACAGTAAAATTATAAATTATTTTAGAAAAGAATTAACAAAATAAAAAAATCAAATTAATAATCCAACAGAGTCATCTACAGATCTATCCCTACTCTTTATCTTCTCACGGCCCTCTTCCTACCTTTTCATCGAACCTAGAAGAAGAAAATCTCAAATTGGAAAACAAAAATCTTGCCTTCCAATCGACATCCATGCCAACGCGCGCAACTGTTCATGCATCTACCATCGCTGAACCCAATCCAAAAGCTCCTCTTCTTTCTCTTACTCTGTACCGCGACAATCTTCCTCCGCGCCACCTAACAGAAGAAGTATTTTCTTCTGACAATGCAAATGGAAATGGTGGCTCGAACCATGAAAAGCAGTGAGAAGGAAAGTAAGTAACTTATGGAATGGTGTCGTCCAGTATCAAATATAAAAGAACAATGGATAGTACATGTGGACATTAGTTATTGGTTGTCTTTGTAACCCTTTAATTTGTTTTTCTTTCCTTTAAGTTGTACGAATTCCTGCTACATAAAGGGCCAACAGCACAGCCCTAAGCCTATGGCATCTTTTATCGAATATACAAGTGTAATAAACCTACTGGTACAATTAACACCCTCTTAAACGAAAGCCACCCTGAGATTGAAGTTTGCACAGGTCCGCCATACCATATGCTTGAAGGAAAAGTTTAATATTGGGTGTCATGAGGACTTGAACACGTAACCTCAAGATCAAACCAGCTCATACCATGTCAGAAACCAACTGGTCCAATAACTCAGAGTTGTTGGAAGAGACCCATATATAGTACTTAACCACTTCCTCACAAAAAGAAAGAAAGAAGATGAAAGGCAACACAACCTTTCTCGCCCTCTGAATTCACAGACCAATTTCTTTGTTATGGTATCATAGGATAGGCTGGTTAGGGTTATGATGCCCTTTTCCTCCTTTTTTGTTCTTTGTTGTTCTTCTTGTTCTTGTCTCCTTTTTGCTCGTTTCCTTTCTAATCAACAATGTATGATGAACAAACACCACCCCACAATGTGGGATCACAAACCCATTCTAGTTCCCGTGGAGGCAGATCTACCACTGAATACCCACTCACAGACCCATACTATTATCTCTATGGGTCAGATTCTAGTTTCTCAAAAGCTTACCGCAACCACCTACAACAATTGGAGTGCAACGATGATTGATGGACTCGCCTCCAAAAACAAGCTAGGGTTCGTTGATGGGAGCTTATCAGAAGTAGCACGGACGGATGCTATGTACAAGCCATGGACAACTTCACGGTAAAGAGTTGAATGTTGCAATCAGTTGATGATCTTATCAGCAAAAGTGTGAGGAGACTGAAAACAGGGTAATTTGAAACAGGGTATGCCCAAGGTGACCTTGTTAGAGTAGCAAGAGTTAGAAGAAGAACTTGCTAAGTTGTCCAAGGAGGAAACAACGAGGACTTAGATGTAGATATTGCTTAGTGCATAGGTGATCTTGTAAAGTTTATTTACTTTGAGTACTGTATAGGTTTTTAGTATTTTATATATATATATGATATATTGTAAAGGATATTGTAACATTTTATTTCGAATTAATAAAAATCTGCCTACCGGCTTCTCTAAACGTCAGTCTAGGAAGAACTAAAAATTACAAACTAGTTCATGTCGATCTGTACTTGTTTGCCTACCACCCATAGCACTTATGCAGTTATCAATGTTATCAATGGTTATAGAAACACCAATCTTGTGATACAGTTCATTAGAGGGCTCAATGAGAACTATGCTATGCCTAGGTCTCAAAGTCTTATTCACTGATCCTTTACCTATTATGGATCGAGTTTTTGATCGAAAGTCATGTCAATGTAAACAAATTAAAAAAATTCAATCAATTAACGTTCTAATTTCATTTATTTACTTATTAAACAGTAACATGAAAATAAAAAATGTGCTTTTTCATTTTTAATATAAAGGGCCGCAAATTTTCATTTTATGGTTTAATAAGTTAATAAATGAAATCAGAAACAAATTAATTGATTGAAATAATGAAATTATAATTGTTTATATTGTTTATGCTGACATGACATTGACTTGGCTCTCTCTCTGTACCCGACTATGAGTCGTTTGTTTGATTTTCAGGCCTGGCTGAGAACCAGGGTGTAACTGTCTATCTTTTTCTTTAATAGAAGATTATCTTTTGCAAAAAAAAACTTGGCGCGTTGACCGATAGTCAACGGCATTGACCTTCCAATTTGACGGTCAACCACCGCGTACAACCAAAATAGTATAAATAGTGCATGATTAAGCGAGGATAGAAATTTTGGAAAATACGGATTGAAATAGTATATTGGTAAAAAATTCTGGCCCTAGTATTAATCTTAGGATCTCCACACATCAGGCAGAGTAGTGAGAAAACACATAGCACAGTCAGGTCTGCTCCACATTAATTTACTAAATACATACCTTTTTCATGTTGATACATTCCTTTCCTAAAGCATCGTCAGGAAAATAAAATCCAAGGTCGCTTCGCTTGTGTCGGCTGGCAACTATGATTTCTCTTCCAGTAGTCCCTTGTGCTCATTGGCTTGCGATGGACTTATGGTCCATCCACGTAAGCCCTCTGAAGAGTCTCATGCAACGGCGGCCCACGCACGTCCATGTGAAGCCCATGGGTCATGTTATTCATTCACGTTCAGCCCATGCACAAGTGTCCAGGGACGACGAGGAAGACATAATTCGTGGCCAATGAAGACTCGTCCGGCGGTGATAGTTGACCAATCCTTGGCTGAATGAATTTTGCTTTATTCTTTATATTAATTAATTTATAATTATACTTAAAATATGTATTCGAACCGTTGGTCGAGTAAATTTTATTTTATGTTGATAAATTTATTCATGTTTTTAAACAATTTGAGATTTTTTAAAATTTTAATCCATTATTTCAAAATAATATTTATGGTATTTGTTAGTTATGACATAAGCGATAATTAGTTAATATGTATTTTTTATTAAGTCGTCCTAGTTTATTTTTGTATATTTTTTCATATCTTAGAAGAAATTTGTGAACTTTTTATTATCGGATATGAAGGTGAAGTTGGAAGAAAATATATGTCATCTAGAATGGTAGAAATTGAAGGTATATAAAAAAAAATCAAGAGACTAACGTAAAGGTTATGCCTAGAAATCTCAAATATCGAACACGAAAAACATAATGCTTATTGTATAAATAATTATAATTTAGTGTATAGGCTTGTTTGAATAATAAGTTGGAGCTGTTAAGTGTTAGTACTAATGCACATATGGTTACACTATATGTGATTATGTTTTTCCTTCATTTCTCAATCGTTTGAGCCAGTGGCGGATCCAGGACATAGTAGTGCACTGAGCCGCATTTCATTAGAAAATTAGATACTGTAAAAAAATTATAGTTTTTTTACAATATCAATTGTATACGTCGATCTTTTAATATAGCGAAGTCATCAATAATGGAGTGTACATCCATACCAATAGCATACTAATCTCCCTCAAATAAATAGTTTACCAATCAGCGAGAAATTCGTCGCTCATTTTGTTACGCAAATCATATTTCACCTGTTCCATTGTTGAAAAGGTTTTCTCCATAGTAGCTGTTGAAACGGGCAATGTCAATACTAGACAAATCAATCAGCTAATCAATTTGTATTGTGTGTTCATCCATATTTCCACCAGCTGCTCTAATAATTTTTCAAGAGAGCAAACTTCAGTTCTTTTAGTCCTTTGAGTTTTAGACTCTTAGAATTTTAGCTTACATTGTTTGTTTTCTTTAGAAAAAGAATCATTGGAGCTAGAATTTTTAGGCTAAATTTAGAGTTGTGATTGGATTATGTTCATCTAACCCATTTTCTCAATTACACACAATCTTACTATAAAATAACACTTGACCGAATGGTTAAAATCGACAAACTGTGCTCGACCAAGACACGCAATTCCAGAGTGACGAGCTCCAAACTTATTATGCTCATTACGGAATCCTCCTCAGATATGCCTCTGTTGCCTACCCACAAGCCAATGGTCCAGGCTGAGTCTGCCAACAAGAGTATCTTGTGGGGGTTAAAAAACTCGTTTGGATACTACTAAGGGAAGATGGGCCGAGGAGCTCCCGCATGTTTTATGGGCTCACAGGACCACCTACAAGAACGTCACCGGTGGCACGCCCTATGCGCGCACATATGGTACTGATGCTGTACTACAAATCGAGATGGAGTTAGCCTCATATCGGATCTTTTCCTTCAACCCAAGCACCAACCTACAGGAGCTCACGCACAACCTGGACCTAGCAGAGGAACGACGTAAGGACGCACGACTCCGCCTCGTTGCTTCCCAAGATCGAGTTGCAAGATACTACAACTCCAAGGTGAGCAGTGCCAGCTCCAAGTGGGTGATTAGGTTCTAAGGAGAAACTTCCGCTCTGATCCCCGCCAGGGAAAGTTCACTCCCAAGTGGGAAGGACCATACAAGGTGAGAGAAGTTGTCGGCCCCAACAACGTTAAACTGGAGGACATCGAAGGCAGTGATATGTCAAAAACTTGGAACTCCATGCACCTACGACGCTACTTCACCCCAATGTAATAATGTATCCCGAAATAAAGTCTAGTGTATGAATGAAATAAAAGGGTGATTCGGCGCACTTCTTACTTGTTCCATGGTAGTTTATAACAAAACCAACGAGAAATAAAGGATACATAAGAAGAATAAGAAATTGTCATATCTCAACCTACTAAAACCCAGGAGGGCGAGGGGGGAAACATGAGGGGTAGATGGGAGACCCAAGAAATGAATAGCTGGCAGGTCTAGGCGCTCTAAGTCATCCACCCCCACACCGGTCGAGCCTGCAAGATTGCTAATCTGTCGCCCAAAGGATCCCAGAGAACTCAAAGATGGGTCCCGGGGTCAAGAGCTCTCCTAACCGAGCTCGCTCCACCCGAAGCATCCGCTCCACCTGAAAACACCCGCTCCGCCCGAAGCGCCTGCTCCACCCGAAGCTCCCGCTCCACCTGAAGCAACAGTCATCGTCGTCATCATATATGCCCGTCATGTGACCTCAGCTCTAAGGAAGTCCGTCGGTTAGTAGGCACGAAGAACGTCCATGGCCAATTGAAAGAACGGAGTAGTTGCTGTAGACATGAACTCCCTATGTCGTGCCGCCTGATGCTCCAGCCGACCAGAATGGGCCCTCTCTCGAGCAATAATCTCCCTTGACTCCCCAACTGCTGCCTACTGCTGACCCAAGACAAAACCTCACCTCACCTCAGCTAAAGCGCCTGATCTTTCTCACGACCGCTCCTCTCTTGCTCCACTTGACGACGCAGATTCACCAGTTGAGACTCTAGCTCCTGAACATAGGCATCCCTAACTCGAAGCCTCTGCTCCTCCAACATGCGCTCAGCCCTATCAGTGGCCTCTCGTACTGTCCGAGCCTCTAAAGTTCGTGAAGAAGCCACCACCTACAACAACTACGAGCAAGAAAGAAGTAAATACCAGCAAAGAGAAAGATAACAAAATTGGATTGGCTAGAGAGATACCTGCATGGCAGACGCCACGATAGAAGCATCCACATAATCCATGCTCTACATCACGTCCCTTCCCCATCCGGTCTAGATCTCCTGGAAACCCTTGAAGGATCTGCCCGGGCGGACATGAAGAATGACCCTAATGGTGGACGACCTCCGTCTGAACAACCTGTAGGTCTCGTGGGTTTCGGACCTAGAGATCCAGTTCCTGCCGCTGATGAAAGCACCACAGTGTGAGACTGAACTGGCCCACCATGCTACCCTCTCGACTAGCAGCTACACTAGGCGCATCCCCCATAAACTTTTCACGCGGTATCCTTATCCTCATCCTCTTGACTCCATGACAATTCTCCTCCTTCGACGGTTCCCCTGGTCGCCCACAGATGAATCACCCTAAACACGAGAAAGAGAACCATCTCGGTTAGTCGGGGTAAGTCTCCAACGAGTCGTCATGGAGTCGTTCTCTCACCAGCCGCTACTCTCGGAGAACGCCTCTCCTTCTTCAGGATCCACTGGAGCTCCATATTTGTCTATAAGAGGTTCATATATAAAAGTGCATTGAAAACGAGATAAAAATAGTATAAAAAGACCTCGCCATGGTTCATTCTATGGTTTTCCTACCAGAGCCGTATACATCATCAATTAGAGTAGCCACCGACGCAGATATGTGAGCCTGAACAAAACCGGTCTCAAAGACTCGGGTCGCCATTATGCTAAGCTCCCTCTGAAGCAAGGGCTTCAACGCATCCTTATTAACGACACTCCTCCCGTCAGGGATGCTAGCCCTCCCCTGAACTAAGCCTCTTGGAGGCGGGCGGAAGAAGAAAACCCTATAACGCCCTGCTCCATCACCACCATAAATCTCACTAACCATGACAGGCACCTTGGTTCTACGTACTAGGCTCCATCCACCACTAAACGACTACAGCTGGAAGCAACAACGAAATAAATCTATAGAGGGCCACACCCTAGCAGCCCGACAGTGAGAGATAAACACCGCAACATGAAGCCAGAAGGTAGGAACCATGGAGCCAGTGGAAATGTTCCACTCCTCCATCACCTCACCATGCCACTCAGGGAGGGGTGGACGAAAGCCATACACAGTGACTAGTAGTGCAGCCCGTACCATCCTGGACCTCCATCAGAGATCGTTGACCCCACCGTTGGGATAGCAAACTCCCAGCCCAAAATAAGAATGAAACTCGAAAAAGCATTGCGCAAGCAAGACATCTCACTTGCCACAAATGACGGATCATCCCGGGTCACTAGGACCACTAGAGCGGTCCCCTGGGGATACGTCTCCGCCATTAGGCAGATGTGAATCCCCTGTGTATTGCTAACCTGTGAGGTATGGCGGATGTCCTCGGGATTGGCAACTTCAGTTCCCACGATCCTCCGGTTAGTTGCAGAAGCCTCCCCTCCTCCCTCTGCATCTCTCTCCTCAACCACCTCCTCGATCATCCCTTCGACAACCACCCCACTAGCCTCAACCGCAATCCCTTCTCGGCTGGTCACTTTTGCCTGCTCAACATGATATGTCTCCCTCATATCACGAGCATAATCCATTGACTCCGTAGTAATTACTGGCGTATCACAAAAATATGTCTATCTCACTAACTATGGAGATCTAAACTAGATTCTTTGTACCGGCGTGTGAAGAAAATGAGAAGGCGAGTGGAAGACATACCTTATATGATGGGATGAAACGAAATGCCCCTTCACCACCCGCTTCAAAACAACACTGCCACCCGGTATTGGGGTAAGGGATGGGTTCAAGGAAGGATGTCAGAGCTTACAGTGGGCAAATGAGTGGAGGGGAATGGGACAGAGGAATGGGAGAAGTGAAGGATGGGGAGGAGGTGGGAGAAGTGAGGGATGGGGAAGTGGTGGGAGAAGTGACTTTATATAGCCACACTAGTCCACCTTACAACACCTCGACATTTGTGATGTAATAAATACAACACAATTTCCTGGTGGTCAACTCTCAATATTCGTGAGACATTAACCTAGCACAATTTCCACCAAGTCAAACACCATAACCATTAATATGGTGAAGAACAAATTAATCATCTCATATTCCTCCAATGGCTTTGATAAATCTTTACCCTCCTCCTACAGGTAACAGGGTCAGCAATGATCTTCGCTCGAGATACCGAGCCTTCGCGTGTGATACCGATCCACGAATTGGCTCGGACTTCATTAGATAAGGAAAAGTGCTAGTAAAACATGGACCTCCATTAATCCATTGGCCTAACAAATGGCAAAAAGATAGAATTGCCGATGAGAAATTTCGATAAAATTGAAATTCCCACCGGCAAGGGGGGCAACTCCGGCCACCCGGGGTCAAATACCTTGGGTCACCTAGCCCACCCCCGGGCTCAAATACCTTGGTTCACCTTGGGGTCACTCCGGCCACCCCGGGATCAAATACCTTGGGTCACCTAGCCCACCATCGGGTCACTCCGGCCACCCAGGGTCAAATACCTTGGGTCACCTTAGGTTCACTCTGGCCACCTAGGGTCAAATACCTTGGGTCACCTTGGTGTCACTCCAGCCACCCCGGGGTCAAATACCTTGGGTCTCCTTGGTGTCACTCCAGCCACCCCGGGGTCAAATACCTTGGGTCACCTATCCCACCCCCGGGTCACTCCGGCCACCCAGGGTCAAATACCTTAGGTCACCTTGGGTCACTCCGGCCACCCGGGGTCAAATACCTTGGGTCGCCTTGGGGTCACTCCGGCCACCCCGGGGTCAAATACCTTGAGCCACCTTGGGGTCACTGCGGCTACCCCGTGGTCAACTACCCCGGGTCACCTCAACTACCTTGGGCTCTCCCCCCACCCCACCCCAGGTCACCTCGACCTTTAGCCACGTACCCCCGCAACGTGTCCTCCCACCACACCACCAAGCTCCCAAAGGAGACACATACTCCCTTCATGTTCGCCTGGGGCCCTCTATAAAAGGCCACTTCGTCTCCAGATTGAGGTAAGCAAAAAATTCTCATGTCTAGACCCGTGAACTCGCACTATGATTAGCGTAGATTTTCATTCTCAACTCCATTCCCTCATCTTTCTTTTCGAGGTTACATTCCTCTCCACTCAACCCACTCACTAACTTGAGCGTCGGAGAGTGTCCCTGCCAAGATCAGCCGGTGGGCCCTTTTTGGAGGAGACGACCGGAACTGATACCACGAGTGAAGTTTGAGGTGAAAGGTGAACATCGACCGACTGCGGTGCCCAACATAAAAAATTCGACGTCGACTACAACCTCGACATCAACAACACTAAAGGACCATGTGTCAAAGGAATAATTCTCAATGATGTGTCAAGTGCCTTGAATTCGGATAAACATAAATTTTCAAGTGACCAAACATCTTCACTACGAAATCCTACAAAGAACTAAGGGGTTGCTTGTTTCATGGATTGTAAATTTAAGTTTTAAAGCTATATCTGTTACTACAATATCCATGATAAAATCTAACAAACAAATCAAACTCACTATCACTTTGTAAATTCATAATGGACCAAATCTATTATAAATGAAGGATTTTGAAAAATCTATATTTTAACCAAAACTCTCAATTTTATATCCAGCAAACAAATGGCCACTAAGTCAATGGTCAATAGACATTAGTTGATAGTTACTCCAAATTCTGACAATCATCTATTAAATTATATTGTATAAGAAAATAATTTTGAACATCATGGTTGAGAAGTCAAGGATAATTTTTTACCTCGAGAGTTTATAAATTTACACCGCGAGAATGAGTAATGATAAAATAATGAACAGTCATGAGTGGATATGATATATACTATGATTTTCAAAGTATAAGTATAATAGAAATAAAAATTCGTTACTAATCATTGATTACATGTATTCACTTAACGATATATATTGCTTATGTCGACAAAATAAAAAAAAATCATAGATAAAAAATAGTTAAGTATAAGGATAAATTGATTTTATATAAACAAAATGTTCCTTCTAAGGGGTGGTTTTATCTGTAAAAATATTTACCTTGGAGAATCATTCATAAAACAATGACCAAATTCAAACCATTAATGCAATTACAATTTTTTTCGTTGAATAAGTACAATATTTATCAGTGCCATATTTTTATATTTTACAACTTAAATTGTTTACATACCCTGTGTGATTTAGGGAAGAAGAAAGTTGTTTTTATATCTCCAGAAAATGTGGTTGACTCTTATCAATGTCTACATGAAGTGCAAAATAAACTTCGAGATGATATGATGATCAATGATAACTCTTATCAGTTTATAATCACTCTAATTATTTTGACAATTCGACATTAAGAAATTACTTGCCATATTAAATTTCTTAAATTGGGTGAAGTTGATAACTATTGGTTTAGGATCTAGCTTTGTGTTTTAGACAAAACGAGACGATCTCCACTCCTCATCTCCTACAAATTAAGGGAATGGAGTTGAAACTCGACATCAAACTCACCGATGACAACATCATGAACCTCATAAGCGAGTATAAAGTTTTGAAAAATAAGGATTAAAGAGCAATAAATCTTAGAAAATGTTCAAGACTTAGACGAGATCAATTTTACATGCTTGAAAGTGATGTTACATATTTTAAAACATTTTACAGTGGCAATTTTGAATTCAATGGAATGCAAAAGAAAAGGACTATGGTGGTGGTGTAGGTAGTGGATCCTGTGATGTAAATAATGATGATATTGAGAAGAAGGAGAAGACTATTCATGTTTTTTTCTTACAATTAGTAGTTGGTTCCCTAACTTGGGTTTAATGATTTACTTTCATCCTATACGAGAGAATCAGTCAGAATAGTGAAAACTCTATTGTGTATGTTCATTTTTATGTTTTCCAGTATTTGAAAATTTTGGGAAGAAAAGCACAGGGAAAACTCAATAGCCAATCCCAAGCAAAACATTACATGAGTTCAATCAATTAAAATGAAAAATGGAGAAGTAGTAATCATCTATTTTGATTTAACAAGCCATTAACTATCAAATACTAACACTTTCTATAATATGTAGGAAAATATGTATTCCTTCAAATGCAAAGTTGTCAAGGTTTAGAATGGATGGTTTAATGTTGGATGCGAAACCTGTCCACAAACACTCGAAGAAGACTCCAACAAGCACTCTCTCTGAGAATCGTACAAAGACATTACAAACGAAAATATCAATGTAATGCAACCATTATTAATAGGAAATTTGATTTAGTATAGTTCGTTGATGAATATACATGCCAATTGATCGGTTATTTAATTTTCTAAAACATAATTTGTATTAAAATGTTATTAAATATGGTTAACATAAAGAGATTCAAAGAGATTGGTGTTTTTTATTAAAATTTTGATATGAGAATGAAGCTATGTTTTTCTTCTGCCCACCTACCTAATGAGACTATTTTTGTATTATTTGATTTAATAATCTTGAGATTTTGTATTTAAAATCTAAAAAGTAACGTGCAATTTTACTTTTTTTTTATGTTATTAACTTCATTCTACAGATTTAGGATCAATCTTCGAGTTGAGGACAAAACAAGAGAGGCTGAGTTTGCTGTTGGATAAAGTGGGAGTTCAAATTTTTGGAATGTCAATTGAAAAACTATTCCAAGAGAACAATAGAATTAAAAGACCACCACCTGCTCATGTCATACAAATTGAGGGAATGATGTTGCAGTTCGACATCAAGCTCATAGATTACAACATCTCTAATCTAACAAGTGAGTACAGAATTATCAAGATATGGAAGGACGAGGAAGAGCAGACCACCGACAATATTCCTGACTTGATTGAGATAGATTATATTTGAATCAAAATGATGATCAATACTAATTTCGAATTAGTGATATTCTTTATTGGATCTAGATTTTTATACCATGCACATGTCATACTTTATATTAGGGTAATGTCTATTTTTTATCCAAACTTTTTCAGATTCTTTTGTATTATCCAAACTTATTGAAATGCTATTAATTAGCCAAATCTTTCGTAATGCATCAAAATATTAGCCATTTTTACGTTATCTTTAATAATTTTGTAACTCTTTTATTAGTTAAAATACTAAAATTTTGGAATGTTGACCTTCATGTGTCTCTTCCAAGTTAGTATCATGTTGTCAAGTCAATATTACTAACAAAATTGCTAAATGTAAGTTAACATTTGGCTAATTCTTAGTATTTTAATAGGTTTGGATAATATAAAAGAATCTGAAAAAGGTTTGGATAAAAAATAGACATTACCCTTTATATTACCATGCAACTACCAAATGAAGGGAACTAAGGGTTTAATTGACATAATTGGCTTGGGTGCAGGGAGCTGAGGGTTTAATTGGTAAAATTGAAATTTAGTTATTTAACAGTCATACTGAGCTTGCTACAAATGTGGAGAACATTTCTTTCACTGCTTGCTTGTGGATATTAAGGATATGCAATTTTTAATCTTTGTATTGGGTGTGGAACTTTGTTTCCTTTCTTACTAACTTGCCATCAATTATATCCGAATACTATTTTATCTACAATATATATTGAACAATCATGATTCGATAAAACCACACAATGTGTTATAATTTTTAATGACAAATATCTAAATTCATAATGTTGATGCAGGTGAATAAGAATGACACTGCTAATGATTGGGGTAATGAATTCAATGCTACAGATAATGATGATGTTCAGAAAAAAGAAAGACATTATTCACGAGGAAGATATAAAGAATGATCACTTTTACTATGCTATAAAGCATTGGTGTTTTAATTTACAACTTAAAGCCGTACCATAACGTTAATTGTATAAGTTTTGGTTGTTATATAAAGGAATTTGTACCCTTATGTTATCGTACAAATTTGCAACTTAAAGTTGTACCACCACATGAAGGTACAAGTTCAAGTTGTATCATAAAAGAATTTGTACAAATAGTATAAGTACAATATGAAGTTGTACCATAACATTAAAGGTACAACTTCAAGCTGTACCATAACATTAATTGTATAAGTTTTGGTTGTACCATAAAGAAATTTGTACCCTTATGTTATCGTACAACTTTGCAACTTAAAGTTGTACCATCACATGAAGGTACAAGTTTAAGTTGTATCATAAAAGAATTTGTACAAAATAGTATAGGTACAATATGAAGTTGTACCATCACATTAAAGGTACGACTTCAAGTTGTACCATAAAGGCAAAATCTATACCACCAATGCTATATAGCATTGTAAAATTCCTCATAAAGAATGGTGATGGGGAGAAAGAACAAAACCTAGATATCGTTTGTAAATTGGACGAGATAAATTCTACTCCAATGAAAAGTCTGATTTATGTTTGTAAATAGATTTTACCATCAAATGTTTGTGCTCAATGAAATGCATGAAAAAAGGAAGAGATAACTCAATGCGAGAGAATAAGGAAGAGGTAATTGATAATGGGGATAAATGTATCGCTAATGGAGATGAAGACATTATTAAATGGTGATGATGAGTATGTTGCTCTTGCCGGAGGAAATGCAAACAAGCCAAAAAGAAAACGTGCACTAATCTTTGACAATAATGAGTAAATAGAAGGGTTATTTTAATTGGTCTTTAATAGTCAATTCTCTTGCATGAGGTTTCCTTTCATTTTTGTAAAAAATATTTTAGTGGATTAGTCATTAATATATAAAAAAACAGTGTTCATCCTTTTAAATTGTTGAACTATTTTAATAATTTGGATTCTCTTATTCTCCCAATCGATTCAAAAGTTTATAATTTTTGAAGAACATAGTATTTCTTATACTAATGTGAAACTCGACTACAAATTGCTACGGTTATTAACGTGATTGACAATCGAATCCGGCCAACAGACCGGGCCCAAATCTAGTATCATATATGTTTTTTGTAAAAATTCGTCATAATGAATACTAGATTTCTTATTTTCTTCCGATTTGGGAATCGAACTTCAACCCAATTAAACAATTAATACTTTTGGTAACATTTAATGAAGAGGATGTCTAATTGAAGGATATCTCAACTATTGAACAATAGTTACATGATGGCATGTAAAGTTATCGTACGCCAAGCGTCCGTTAGTGGTGATATTCTTAGAGAGAAGAGATTGCTGGGGGAAGAATTTGGCATGGAGCTCGCCATCACCCCTGACATTTTTTATTTTATATGTGCAGCACTGTAGTAGAGCAACAAGGTGTTCTTTATTTTAAGGGGACTTTGTCTTTGTCATGTATATATTGGTAGTTTGGTAGTATTTCAGCGGAAAATAGTAGAATGTGTAGCTTACAAATTTACACAATCCCCTAATTGTCGTTACTTATTAGAGTTCGTTTGCTTGTTGGATTTGAAAATAAGGGTTTTGAGTTTTAAATTTTTTTGTATTTATGATGAATTTGTTACATTGTGGATTTGTCTCACAACTTTTATCATGAATTTGTATTTATGATGAATAAGAGTACATTGTTTGTGTAGTTAATTTTTATCATGAATTTGTCTCACAACTTTGCCTTCCATTATAAAATCCCAAATGAAATGTGGGATTTGCAAATTCGTGGGGTCCACTGATTTGGATCTAAAAAATGGGTCCAAATTCGTGGGCTTCACGGATTTGTGTCCCTTAGCAAACAATAGATTTGTGTCAAATCCTTGATGCTTGGAATTTGGGTGCCAAATCCATCACCCAAATCCTACAAGCAAACGATACCTAAACAACATCTTAGAATGAGCAGGTTTGGATTGCAAATTCAAAATTTGGGTTGGTTTGGATGGATGAATGAATTGAGGAATGAGACAATGTGACCAATTGTTTCATTTTATATAACGAGTCAATTCGAATTATCTGCTCCCACCTCGGATGATTGAAATTGATTCGAAACGAATCGATTCAAAATACCGCAACATTCAATTTTTATGGTGGCAAACTGGTCAATTTGGTCCTGTTATCTCAGAAGAACGAGACAATTGAGTCAAATTGATACGTTACAATTTCTCATCCAAACTACCCTCTCTAAGAGTTTTATTAGTTAGTATACATGGACCAAGTAAAGTATATTCATCATTCATTAAAGAACAAGATCAGCCCCTTGTCCGAAAGTTGCAGGATTATGGAAAGAGAATTGTTGTACTTAAGTAACTAATTGTGTAATGAATTAGAGTGTACCGAATCCCACTGTAATTGGAGACGACTATGAAATTCCATAAGCTAGCTAGGCACAATCACATACATGCCGCTAAAATAAATCTTGAGCCGGTGAGAAAAATTGATCACATGTACCCGCTGCAAGGTTATCTAGTTCGAGATCACATGGCGTCGTTTTCCCCTTTGCTTATAAAATGCGTCTCATTTTCAGTTTTCCTCTTCTCTTAATCCAAGTTTGGAATTTTAAGTTCAACATTTGAATATTGATGTTATAACAGTGTGTGTGAATTTTTACTACATGTTGGATCCAAATACGATGTTGTTATTTTGGTGTAATGTTATATCATATGTTATTACTCATATGCCAGATAAGATTTGATATCATTTATAAATGTATTAACAACACAATAAGATTTTTTTATATATTCGAATTAAATCGAACGAAAGTGGTTGGACCATCGATCCTGAACCAACTTGCTTGAATGGGCCAACGGGATAAACTGGCTGACAATCTTGATGTACAACCAATAGAAATACAACATGGAATAAATGAAAAATAAACAAATATTGGCAGCAGGATAGGCAGGGTGGTGAAGATTGTCTACACCAGGTCAAATATTGGCAGCAGGATTTGCACTTTCATTGACATTTTTTTCTTCTTCTTCATTCACTTGGCGGGGGTTCCAACTGCAGTCTTTTGCACGGTCGACCCTTATTAGTCAAGCAAGAGCAATATCTGTACATCTGGCGCTCGCCACAGTACTTCTTTTAACTCCTTTTCCTCAACTAGTGTGGAGGATCAATGAAATTAAGGGGGGTCGGAAGCTCTATCTGTGCCCTTAATAACACATCCTCGAGTAGACAAATCGTTCAACGGGTGGAAGTTTTACTTGTACTAGAGACAGTTTAGCTTCACCTTGTAGGAGTACCCCACTAAGGATCACTAAAATCTCTTCCAAAACCCGATTTTGTGCAATGAACGGTGCCACACACGTTGGACTTACCCCATGTTTAAGATTTCAATGATTTCGACTTGGAGGACCAACTGCTTTTCATTTATCACATGAGCACCCTACTTTTCCATACATCTGAATAAACGCATTCTCAGGGTATAAAGTATTTTTTTGCCATCCTTGAGGAAGCCACCCAATGCGAAGCATTCGTCCAATATCACTTTGCTTGAGAAGAAGATCGCTGTGCATCCCCGTTGTCCTGTCTGCTGGGCGGGTGTGGAAACAATGGAGCATCTGTTCCTTGATTGTCCGGTAGCTCGGGCCCTTTGGGATTATTCTGGATTAGCGTATCTGGGGGAGGGGCTCCCTCGGCAGACTTTCCCGTTGTTCCTAAAACGATTGATGGCTCTGATCCATCAGCCTACTCTGTTTATGGCGGTGGTAGCTGTCCTCTGGCGGATTTGGGTCGAGGAACTGGGTGGTCTTTGAGGGGAAACAGTTCGGGTTTCCTGCCTTGATGCGCCAGTTTCATCAACAGTATGAGGAGTGGGTCCGGTTACCGGTGGATAGGGGTCAAGTAGTGAGGTCTAATGGGGTTGGTCCCCATGGGCCTCATCGCCTTGGGCCTGATGGAGCTGATGGGGTTGTGTGTATGTGGGATGGGGCTGTTCGGAGGGGATCGCATTCGGCAGGGGGGGTTGTTCTGTTCACCCCGGCTAGAGAGGTTTGGTTGGTGAAAGGGGTTCATTTCCCTGATATAGATGAGCCATTGGTGGTTGAGTTGCTTGTCCTCCGCGAAGCGGTTCTGTGGTGCCGGGACCTTGGTCTGTCGGAGGTCTGCTTTGCAAGCGACGCCAAAGTTATTATTGATAAGATTAATCAGGCGGATGTCCGGGATAGTCGTGTTGGTGCTGTTTTGGAGGAACTTCAGACATATTTTCGCAGCCACACTGGCTATAGTGTTCGGTTTGTAGGTCGGCGTAGTAATAGGGTAGCCCATTTGGTGGCTAGGAAAGCCCTCTCTTTGTACCCGACTATGAGTCGTTTCTTTGATTTTCAGGTCTGGCTGTATTCCAGGTTGTAACTATCTTTTGGTTGAATCAATATAAGATTATCTTTTGTCAAAAAAAAAAAAGAATAAAGGGAGTGAGGATCTAACTGTCATCTTCCCTTTTCGGTTAGTAGAGAGGTCAACTTTCAATTGAGCATCATGCTTTTTCCCACCTACCTGACGCCGTCCTAACCATGGAGGAGGCTCAAATGTTATCTTCTCAAAAATAATACATAAATCCGTAAACTCTATTTTGTGAGGCGGATGCCGATGTGAGGCTAATACAATAAAATTTCCCATACGGGCAAAATAAAGATGTTCGGCTTCGTGATGGTTATAAGGCGTATCCCAGGAATGAATAAACTGAGGTGTTTTCGTTCCTGTAACTGAAATATACACCATCTGCTTTTCGCCCAAGATAAACAAAGCAGTCTCATCACCGTACCAACAGGAGCAAGGGTAAGCCGCAACGAAGCACGGCTTCTCCTGCTCTAGTTATTTATAAAGAGAAATTTCTTTGCTTTTCATGTAACAAGATGAACAGTTGGGTTGTATGCTAATGGGTGATTATGGATGGAAATAAATGGTCTGATTTTGTCATTGCTTTGGATACTTAATTAGTTAAGTTGCAGCAGCTTAATCTATTATCTACCTGGTGTTTTATTTCAGTACCGGATCTCATATATTTCAGAGTGCAAATCGCCACTAACCTAATACTTGAAACATCATACATGATTTAGTACCCGATCTCATAGTTAGAGGGGAAAAAAAGACTCACTATTTGTCTATTTGGATATTGTCTAAATCCATCATAGTTTGAGTCAAAATGGAGTTTGAGGTTTTTTTTTGGAGACGGACATATGTCCAACAAGGTTTAAGTTCAGACTTCAGATCTTAATTGAACTAATAGCATTGAATACTCAAAAGAAAAAGGGTACTCAATTCTAATCCAACTTTTATCTTATTTTTTTAATGAAACAAACAAAAAGTTGAAAACACTAATATGAATATATCTAAATAGGAATCAATTCAAATTCCATTTAAATACAAAATCATTAAAAATACATATAATTCCAATCAAATACTCATACGAGTTATGATAATGACATCAAAGTATCCAACAATACAAACCATTACATTTTCTCCTATAGCTGGAAAAAGACCAGAAAAAACCCACAAAAGGAATCTGTAAATAAGAACCGAACATTCTACCAAAAAAAAAAAAAAAAAAAATCGAACCGAATCAACTGTTGGGCTAGTAGAACCGTCAAACCAGTGATGATAGCGGTCCGGTTTATTGCTTGGACGGTTATTGATGGACCAAATGGTTTTTCACGGTTCGTCATAAAAACTGATGATCCACCATGGTTTAACTTGTTCATTATTTTAACAAATTTTTTATAGAGAATGCAAATAACGTAAAGTATGACCATCAAACCAATATTATTATTATTTATACTTCCTCTTCTCATTTTTCGATCTCGATTTCAACTTTACGTGGTCCACTATTGACTAGCACCATAATTTATAAATTAAATTAAAAAATTATGATTTATTTTTGTGACGGTTTAGATGATTTATTAGATATTTTGGTGATGATATGAATTTTAAATTGTTTATGGTCAATGATAGCTTATTATTAAATTAGTGTATAATGCAAATCTTGTATGTTATATGTCATGAACGGTTCACCAACGATTTTTAACGGTTAACCACTGAACCATAAACCACTAACTTTTTCGGTTCAACGTCCGGTCCGGTTCTGAAAACAAAAATAAACACATAAAAAAGACAATTCGAATCTAGGGATTGGATTTGAGGCATTTGGTTGCGTTTTGGATTCTTGTGTTGTATTGTATGTACAGTGTTTTGTCTGTGCTTGCATGCATATTGTTCAACGGCATGCGTAGCTTCTGTTTGTTCCTCCTAATAAACTCACTATTGTACCTTCACTATTACCCCCCACAGTATTAGGAGATAGCCAGCTACGAGATCACTTGCTAACCCTTCAGTCTCTTCTTTCCTATTTTCGACCCCGAAAATGGACAATGATGGCCTCTGTCTTTCGGTCAATTAATTCCAAATTATTGATAAGAGAGGCTCCTAACTGTGATCATGGATATGTTCCCCATTTGGGTTATGGCAAAGCTCGTCAGTTATATGATTGCTTGCTTTATTTCCACAATTGACCCTTACAAAAACTAATGAATATGTGTAACTCGCTCAATACCCGGCTATTGGCCGGATGCATTTCATCAATAATAGAAACAACAATGCAATTGTTCAAGTATCGTATATTTTTATTTGGTATCATAATAGAATTCAAATTATTATTCAATTACTGGAAAAATAGGAAAGACAAATATATTTAGTTGCATGTACTTACGTTAAGGGTTAACTATGTGATAATCATTATGATTTATTCATTATATAAATTACGGATTGATGCATTATTGAAATATTTTTTCTGACCTAATGTTAATGTAATGTTATATTGGAGTTAATCCGGTTAACCAACTACCAAATCAATTAAACTTAGTTTGGATAATTTGGTTGTTGTATTAGTTTGGTCGTTGGTTTTGATATTTTGTCCTCTGTTAATAGAATTTATATTTCATTGGTTTGGTAATTACCATGATAACCATTTGAACATCCCTAATTACCATATTCTTTTCTCTTCTTCTGTATTTTAATAAAGCGAAACTTTAATGATTAAATTTTTTTCAAATTTTAGCCATCATTTCCATCCAAGTAGCATTTTAACCATATCTCATTTCAAAAGGGAAATAAATCGACTACTGATTATGCTAGGGATGGATAATTGTATATATAGTGGGTGCTAGTAAGTTTATTTAGGATTCCTGTGGGGCATGTCCGCATGGGTCAAGCCCACAACACCCACTTAATCTGTAAATTTGCAATTAAAGAAAAAATTAGCGGAGATATATATGGAATTACCAAGCAACCCTCTCTAGCTATGGGGAGAGGTCTGCAAATATTGAATTAAGGAGGTTCCAACGTAGAACCTCTATATATTATTGGTAGGATATCTCTCAACATTAACATTTATGTATTGAACTTGTAAACTTGCTAATAACTTTTTTTGGGTACATAATAATTTTTAGTAGGTATTTTATTTCGAAACGATTTCAATTTTCGTCACATCGACAAGAAAATACACGAAAAATATGATGAAAAAAACTTTGATTTTAAGGTTTTACAATTTTTGGTTTCAGGGTTCATAATTAAATGTTTAGGACTAGTGTTAATATGTATGGATCGGATTAGTTATAAATTATAATTATGTATTATATAATCACTTTAGACTAATGGTGCTACATAAAATTCAAAAATCTTTGTCTTAAAACTATTTTCATGATTTGGTGCATATATACACTCAGTTTTGCGACGGCATCATAGAGACCAACAACTAAATTTGAGATTGTGCATGACTTTATTAGGATAATTGATTGGTAGCTGTAAAGCTTAAGTCTATGGTGCACAAAGGAAATTAAGGGACGTCTCTTCTCTTGCCTGGCTCTCCTATTACAGAACACATACACAAAGGGGTAAGAAAGAAAAAGTCTAACCTGCAGGCCAGGTAGGTTGCTACAAGCGAAAATATCATATCAATGATCATGAAAGGGAAATTAATGACTTTCTACGCAATCGATTCGTTTGATGAAAAGAGAAGAAAAGGGAATTAAGAGAGGAGAGGTTGGAGAAAGCTCCCCTTTACTTTTCAAACATCCCAAAATGGTGCTGCCGGTCGACTTCTCTGCGTCACATGCAGTTCCCCCAAGAAATTAACTCACTTATTAGCAAGGTTGTCAAACCAGTTTATACCGTTATGCCGGTTTGGCAAGTGGAATGGTACGATCAGTGGTATAATCAGTTTGTGCCGGTTTAAAAAAAATGAGAAAACTATTAATATCCAATGTATCTAATCATATATAAAACATATTTGTGGACAATTTAGTTACAATCCAACAAATATCATCAACTTGTAACTATTACATTCATAAAATGAATAATAAATTAATTTTTTTATTCATTAAATTCATTAAAATAATGTCATTTTACTTAGAATGCGTAAGTTGATCATACCGGTGATGTCATGCCGATTTCATGAGCGACACAGGTTGAACCAGATTCAACCGGGTGGAATTCCACCGGCATGACAACCATGCTGATTAGCTATTCCAATCCAGTCCTAGTGTCCATAACCAACTCGTTCCGCCATTGATGTACGATTTTCATATCATCTTGATAACATAATTGTCCATCGGTTGGCTCCTGTCCTCGGCCTCGGGGAAGCGCTTATTGTTACCGTTTTCTTGTTTGGCTTCTGTCTTTTTCCCCAGCTGGTCGCTGTTGGTTTGTTTGTTCCTTTTCGGTTTTATGATTCACCCGGTCACCCCTCACCGGTAACTGTTGGGAATGAATAGCTTTGAAAGCTATATTGAATTAATTATCCAGTGTTCTTTCTAGATACGGAAATAGAAGGATAATTAATAAAAGAATATTATGGAGATAATTAGAATTAATTATCTTAATATAATATATTTTAATTATGGGAGTAATTATCTCCCTAATTAAAATATGACTTATTCCCAAAGAAAGAGGGAATATTCTGGGTTTTCTGCTCCTATAAATAGGAGACGCCCCAGACCCTCTAAACACACCTCAGAGAGCAGAAACACGAGAGAGAGTGAGATTCAGAGAGCTCCGGTTTTCGCACAATACCGATGAGCAACAAATCAGAATGGCTGTTTTATCCTGGAGGCGACCGGCTGATAGTCTGCCGTGCGCAACGAAGGCAGTGCCGCGAACGTCTTAAAGAGAGCGACCTAGTCCGCGACTCAGCCAGATCGGTAACCCTAACTTTCCTGTTCGATTTCCAACAATTTTAAGACGTTCGGTTGCTGTCGTATTTGCCGAGCAGGATGCCGATTCTGGTTCGAGCGACTTCCATCGACCGGTGGAGACAAACGAAGCCATTAACTTGCATCGGCGTATAACGGGACATACGGCGCCGGTGCAATTGCAAAGTCGGGGTCGGTGGAAATTAAATAGAGATCTTTTGATTTCTGGATTGTCGCTGGGAGACTGCCGCTGTGCTGATGGGGGATAGTTTAGAAGAAGAACTAGGGTTTTGTCGGTTCTCACAGGCAACGGAGTTAATTGCGAACCTATGTAATTCAGGAGAATTGCGGCACTGACGGGGAAAGTTTTGCTCGACACAAGTTTTCGTACGGCCTTAGTAAATTGAGGCCTAGCGCCTAAGCGTCACAAACAAACTCAACAAAAGGGAAGCTCCTGTCCAATTAGTTATTCCCTCAATTTTTGGTCTTCAATTCGGCATTGGGAGAATTAATTAGTGCTCTTGTCAAATTAATTGTTCTTGTGTAATTAATTGCTTTTGTCCATGATCATAAGGGAAGCTTCAGTGTTGCGGTTGATAGAGTCCCAAAAGGCAAAGAAAGCTGCCGAACCGGGATGAAGGTGGAGTAATCGACAAAAGCTCCCAACTAATAAACGATTGATCGATGGAGGAATAATCGAAAACTTCAAAGCCGATGGAGGGTTGCAGCTTCCTTCCGGATGTCGGCGAACTACGAGCGAGAAGGAAAAGCTAAGTGATATTAATTTGCTATTAATTACGCAAGCCGGTGGAGGCGCTATAGCTTACTTGTGTTGACCTAATTCCCTTCATGAGAGGGGCTGTCTTTTAATCCATTGAAGCAGTTGTTAGGTCACTTGTTCCAAGGAAGAGCAGGAATCATATATGAGTTCTCCTTTGGATCCTAAAGCAATGGACCAGGAGAAGCTCTGTGAGATGGGCTGCTCACTACCGACAAGTGGCTTGAGGATTATAGGTTGAACACGAAGTAGGAAAAGGACGAGGAGAAATTGGTCTCCAAATGGACTGTGGTCAACGACATCCTCTACCAGCAAAGTGTTGAAGCACTTGCTGCTAATTTATAGTTTGTGATTGCCACGTCTGACTCCAACAAAGCGTTGTGTAAGTGCAAGCGTTGAAGGCGTTATGGAGAGAATGAAATGAGAAACAAGGAAGCCATGCTTAGTGCTAGCTATACTGCGAATTCAGAAAACAACGTCTTCATGAAAAGAGGTAAGATTTTAATCTTACTTGTGAGTCATTTATGAATGACAAAATTAGAATTTATTGAGGAACTTGGTGAATGCTAGAAAGGAAAATCTAGCGTTGATGCATGTTGACATTGAGATGTATAACCTCAATCAATGTTTAGAGTATACAAATTTGAATACATGCTTTAAAATAATTTCGTTTAAATGCATGCATATATGTGAAGAATATATGGGAAGAGAATGGGTTTACTGCCCATAATGACGATATTATAAGAAGTACTATTATCAGTACTACACGAACCACTTAGGTTGCTGTGAAACATTAAAGTTTCAAGAATGAGAGCAGCAAGCTGAACCAAATCCACACCAATTAGAATGGTACCCATTGTGGTAACCATAAGATTGTCACACAATTCTCTAAGAATGACACTATGTTTCTCAATTAAATTTGAGAAAAACTAGGTCATATGACACGAAAGTGTTAGAGCAAGTTTAACATAGTATTGTGTTAACTTGATTAAAGAAGAGGATTTGGCAATAATAATCGCTTAGGTGATGACAGAGGTTAGCCTTAATGGTAACTCTGAAGAATGGTTGTTGGAAACTGCCACCTCAAGGCATGTGTGTGATAAACGAGCTAAGCTCAATCATACATAATTGAGGCGTATTGAAGGAGAAAGTGTTGTTGGGCAAGACCCTCACCACTATTGATGTTGGTTCTGGGAAAGTGGAAGAGAACCATACCTCTAGAAAGTCATTGACTATCCTAGATGTAAGGAATGGCTAAGTAGATAAGATAAATTCTTCCAAGTGTGTCTGTGTGAAGAATTAGAATATCTTATATCGTATTCCCATATTATTATTGGATGTATATCCAAGCTAAATGACCCATAAATATGTGGTTAGAGAATCAGAATCGATAGATCTGATTTATTTTGATATGGGTAAACTTGATGGAAAAGACAATAAATGATTTATTGCTCTTTAGAGTGCTCTGGTTGTCTAACTAGTTATTAGAAATAGTTTGAAATGCCTAGTTGCATTATGATTGCACTGATTATTCGATATGTGACATGCATGTGGTAGCATTAGAGAATCAGTGACATGATAACTAGAAGAGCATATGAGTGTGTAAGTTATTGTAAAACACATAAGCCTATGAAATGAAATACTCATTAGTTTGTGAAAACCATTGATGCCAATAGAATCCATTTATATTAAGAAATAGTGGGGGTGATATCCTGCCTACTATTAGAGATAATGGATAACTAGCGGGGGTGATGAATCTGAGTATGAACTCAGAAGAGACAAATGAACCATAAATCACGAAAGGATTTTGGTTATGAATTTGTTATTCACCCTAAGAAAGAAAGATCCTACAAGTCTGCTAGAAGTTCGAACTTCCATAAAGATGCAGAATTGTGGGAGAATCCATTATTAACGAAATGGAATTATTGGAGTCCAATAAGACTTAAAATCTTGTAGAGTTACCTCTTGGTTGAAAAGCCTTGGGTAATATTTCGATAGAATCGAACAAGATTTGGCATCTTTGAGAATTACCTCTTGACAATGAAGTCATGGGTAATAAATGGATTCTTAAAAGAAAAGTGAAACCTATTGGTTTAGTTTATGAGTATAAGAATCGCCTAATAGCTAAGGCTTTAAGCGAAAAGGAAAAATTGTAAATTTTCTTGTTATCTATTCACCATAGGGTTAATTGCATGGTTGGTCACTGAGATTACAAAAACTGTTCATGTTTGGTCACTCGAAATATTTAATTCCATTCGTGGTAACTAAAATTAGTTAAATAGTTCAAGTTTGGTCACTCTCCGTCCAACTCTGTTAACTTTTGCTTACGTGGCGGTCAACTCTAAAAGTTGACCGTCAAATATGTGACGTGGCATTTAAAAAATAATAAAATTAAATTTTATAAAATTTCCACCTCATTTCTAACTATTGAAAACATAAAAATAAAATGTGGCTGGCCTGTTTAATGTCACAGACGGTACTCCACGTCGGGCACGACGGTGACCCAGTGGGATCCAGAACCCGGCAGCAGATACCGTTTCTGCCTCCGTATCTTGTACTGCAACCCGACCACATACGGGTAAAACCCGCCGCTCATGAGTTGTGATTCCTAATTTTCCTTCCTCCTCCTACACTCGCAAGCTCGTCAGCGTCGTCGCAGTAGTATCTCCATCTCTTCAATCATCAGCTCTTCCTCCACAGCTGCAAATCAAATCCTTTATCCCCTCATAAAACATATCTAAAGCGAGGTTTCAACAAATCCATCCGCCCATTGTCGGCGTCGAGTTTTAGGGATTGTTCGATTAACCTAATCGATTCCCTTGAGCACATAAATTTCTACAACGAGATTCCCATTGTAGCTAAGTTGAGCGGCGACGCGTTGGTTTTTGGTAGATGCGGCGATTTCCCTTGGAAGTCAGGATACAAGGCGTTCAATTCCTGAAAAACATTTTCCCATGGAGAAAGAGCCAGACTCCCTCTGAAAAACTGCCTTATAGGAGACACGTACTTGACGAAGAACTACCAATCGAAGGCAACCGCTTCATCGGGATACTAAGGTCAATCGCTACAGCCAAACAGAGAGCACATCCAACCTGTGCGTTCAAATCCTGCTCCATGAACACGGCCTCTCTCAGCGGCTTGAGGAAGGCGGAGGAGAACGGCGGCCCGTTGACCTTGGAGGAGAGGGAGGAGGCGGCGGCGACGCACTCAGAGCAGATGGGAGTCGAGATCGCGGACGCAGCGGGTCCATAACTCCGATCTTTTTAGTCCTCCAAAGGTAGTCGAGATGGTTCCGGTGAGCTGGTTGTGGCCAAGGTTGATTCCCATTGTTCTTACTTTTAATAGTTTATTATTATTATTATTATTTTAATAGTTAGAAATGATGTGGAAATTTTATAAAATTAAATTTTATTTATTTTATTATTTTTTAACTGCCATGTCACACATTTAACGGTCAACTTTTAGAGTTGACCGCCACATAAGCAAAAGTTAACAGAGTTGGACGGAGAGTGACCAAACTTGAACTATTTAACAAATTTTAGTTACCACAAATGGAATTAAATATTTCGAGTGACCAAACATGAACGTTTTTTGTAATCTCAGTGACCAACCATGCAATTAACCCATTCACCATATGTAGAATAACATCCATGTATGTTCTGATTGCTAGTGTTGTGCATCAGATGGATTGTTTAACATGTTTCTTTGAATGGTGATTTAGATAGAGAAATCTACATGGGACAACCTATAGGGTTGTTATTCCTGAACATGCTTAGGGAGTCTATAGTTAGACAAATCATTGTAAGATTTGAAATAGACTCTAAGACGATGGCATGGATAAACTGGTTCTCTCTCATGGTTTTAAAAGTGAAAGTGACAAGTGCATTTAGTACAAATTTGAGAATGACACTTGCATTATGAATGACACGTTGATCTTTGGTACAAAGAATCGCGATGTTGATATATAAAAAAAACAT